>CM059034.1:20315000-21565000 GCA_030279155.1 Forsythia viridissima | reverse complement strand
ATAGTAACTTATCCAAACATGTTTGAAAATAAAAAGTTGTTTTATGTAACTATTATTAATTTTTAAGCTTAGACACATGCTCATACAATGCAGCTGTGAATTTGAATTGCTAATGATTTCTAAGTCATTCATTCAGTTTCTCTTCTGTGAGGAACTCTGTAAAAGCTGTTGATTTAAAAAAAAAAAAAAAAAGACTTCAGCTAGAGCATAAAGTTATCAAATACACGTAAAGTATTCCATGTATTTACTAAAATTGCTGGCGAAAGGTCATAGAACTTGAATTGCTAATGATTTCTAAGTCATTCAATCAGTTTCTCTTCTGTGAGGAACTTTGTAAAAGCTGTTGATTTTACCAAAAAAAAAAAAAAAAAGACTTCAGCTAGAGCATAAAGTTCTCGAATACACATAAAGTACATGTATTTACTAAAATTGCAGGCGAAAGGTCATAGAACTTCAAATTAATAATTGTACTGTAAGATATCATAGGAACCGAAAATTAACTAACAATTCACTAAAATAGTTAAAAGAGGGTAAAAAAATGCTTACTATCATTCCTGCATGAGCGCACAAGTAAAAGTCGTCGTTTCTAGGATGACAAACTTTATTATCTATTACCGTCCCTGAAAATATATAATGTACCAGAAGTGAATAGAATGCAAAGTGTTACCTGCTAATAATTTTTGGTAAAACAATGAAATTTTGTTTGTGTATTTTTAGAATTACCTGGCGGCACATTATCAGGACAACCCGGCTGAAAAAATTTTGTATGATGATTTTTCTGTGCAACAATCACTACAAATTTTGGTGACCATTTTTCATCTAGAAACTTGCAAGCCTGCAGTAATTCAAGAGAACGAGAATCAGAAAAGTTTCTTTATCAAAGAACAGAAATAGAACGCATTTTTTTCAATCCCAGTGCATGTTTGGCTAAGCTTAAAAAGTTTACTTAAAAATGACTTAAGTTCATTTAAGCTTTGCCAAACTCTGATATAGCCTCAAAATATGCCAAAAAGTGCACAGACCTCAATAATTTGGTTCAGTTCGATGTTCAAAACTTGGTTGAACTGTGATTCACTGACACCATCCCTGAAAATTTTACACAATGTTTAAGACCAACAATTTGCAAACAAAAAGTTCGAGAGTTGAGAAACACAACAGAATTCAAAAGTCATACATCAAGTTCACAAGGAGAATAATGGTCGCTAGCCCTTGACGTCCAAAAGAAAAGAATAAATGAACAATTTTTAATAAATACCAAGGGCCCAGTAAGTTCAAGTAAATCAAAGTCGCCGTGGGAATCCAGAGAGTGTGAGGGAGGGAATGAGAGAGAGAGTTGGAGTTCAGCCATTTACCTGAATATGATAATCTGGTCCGGCTTCCTTTTTCCAGAACTGACGTAAAAATCGAGCAAAAGTTCTCTGCAATTGAATGAGAATATTTACCTCTGGCAGTATTTACTACTTCATTACAACCATGTAGAACAAATCCACAACCTAACTTATTTACATATCTACATGCATATAGTCAGAAAACTTCACCTTTTTGAATTAAAAAAATATTAAAATTACATAGAGAATGATTTGATTAATTTTCTGCAAACTTATTATCAAATAGGGAGAATGACAGTTATTTATTCAAAACTTAGAAAGAACCATAGCATGTTACAAACACAATTGACTCGCACAAGTCCCAGTGTCCATTGGCAGCAAATTTGGGCCTGTTTTTATTATATTATGCGAGACAAAAATCTCACCTAATTATGCCATCATCTTCAGTATCAGACACGTGTTTGAACAGATTATCTATCATTTCAACCTTCGGGGATTGAGTGCGCACGCATGCTCTATAATGAGAAATCAATGGCCACTGCCTTGAACTTACAACCTGTTTGAATAATGGATGAAGGCAAGAAAATGTCAAAATAAGTTGGAAATTTCTTATTTTTTTCCGTTTCTTTGTTTTGATTTCTTTTTTTCAAGGCCCGTGTGGACTGAATAAGAGAATTCAGTATTCGAGTATTTTTATATACAGTAAGCTCTGACTTCTGACTATTCCACTAGAGAAGATAGAAGCGAACTGCACAAGTACAAAGAAATAGACAAGTGAACCAGTAAAACGAAGTAAGAACAGTTTACTGCAGCAATTGATGGGACGTCGGACTGGCCGGGGGAGCCGTGTGAAACATCCATGCCAAGAATTATGGTGGGAATCTTAGATATCATCGGAATAGAAGAAGTTTGCTCAACAGCCAACGTAGAATTTAATCCCCCAAGCTGCAATTCAGTAAAAGTTACTTTTACTTCTTTGTGCCAAACATAATTTTAGAAGTTACTTGCTAACAAAACTTGGGACTTACTTTCTAGAAAAGTAAATATTAAACTTAGCCAAACATGGTCTTGATCCGCGGGAAAAAGGACAGGTAGAATCTCAAGATACTGAAAAAAAGCTACATTTGAATGGAGCCGTCTAACCTTCGCATTGATCTTTAAGAGGACGTTAGTCAGATATTGATCGTTAACCCTCGTGGGAGCCAAGCACTGAGTAACTACACCATAATCAGCCAGATTTTTTCGCTTCCAAGGACCTGAAAAGTTCAGTGTGCGCCATGAATATGACCAAAATTTTACGGGTAATTTATGATTACAGAAAGTATTATATCAACGAACCATAAATGTCACAATTTTTCCTCTCAGGAAGCAAACAGAGAAGGAACTTGGGCGGGCCAGGAAGTTTTTCCTTAATGTCTTCGAATATTTTTTCGATGCGAACAACAGGTGGAGCTCGTCTATACTGCGGGTTCTCTTCAAAGACGTCAAATGGAGCTTCAACATTCTGTTCAAAATAACATGGAAAATGATCAAAATAGTTTACCAATCATTTCAATACGGCATCACAGCATATAGGAAAAGAAGTGGACAGATCATACAACTCCTTTCATTTCGCCAACTTTCATCAAATCTCTGACCAGACCACGTACATCGCAGCGTGCTGAGAAGTTCACAACTGCCCATCGTTCAATCTTACTTGGATTTGCAAGTTTCTGTCCATCCATGTAAACATGTTAAGTAATGCAAATGTAAAATGAATGTCTAACTATTTTTTTGAAGCACATTCACATATGGTATACCTTATGGTTAAAGTTCCACCTTCCGTTTCGGGGAACAAAATCTTCTCCATTTCCAACTTTCAGCTGCAGTGAGATGTAATAAAGGTTAACTCAAACCTTTCACATAACAAAACAAGATCATAAGAAAACTGAAATTTGCACATGCACAATCAAACACGGGCTAAATCTCACAAAAATACCTTTGGAGCTGGCAGGACGCGACCTTCAATTTGTGTGAAGTTATTATTGATAGAAATGCCACAAGAACGAAGCAAAGGTTCTGCATCATAATTATTTATTTTCAAAGCCTGCCACAACCCAAGCGTAGTTAAGAGTGTAGTGCAACTGCAAAAAATATACATGCAATGAAACCAAAAGTCTCTGAAAAAATAAACATACATTACTCAAAATTGACATCCTCTCTTGAGGCTTTTGTCTCGATTTCTCCACCAGAGAAGATCTTTGAAAGGTTGACAGGGCTTTTGTATATCGTTGCAAAGACACCAAGGAACACAGCTAATGCAAACACAGAAGCAATCAATACTGACTTATTGGAAACGAAATACTTATGGAATTTCAAAAATTGAAGGCCTCACCTCCAGAGGGAAGTAAGTTGGACGTTTTGGCTTCCCAACATTGATGCATGGTAAATCGCCAGAATAGCGTAAATCAAGGTGGCGATGGTTAACAAAGTAATCATAGACGGTCACTTCTATTGCTTGAATTTCACCGTCAACATCCTTGCTTTTCTTCTTTAAGGTGAACCTACAAAATTTTGAAGGGAAACAGCATACCAGTTATGCCAAGGAACAGAAAAACACTTGTTGGAAATTGGAGTTCCACCCTTAAAGGTTAACCCTTTGGCATTTAACCTCAAGTCCCTGCAAGTGGTATCAGTGCCACTCTGCCAGGAATAGGTCGGGTTTATTTCTCTAGCCCTGTGTGGAGGGAAGTGGAGAGATATTGTCAAAATGTCCCATGTCACATGGTCCTATTGAGATGTGCAATGTATAAGGTGAAGGCAAACCTCACATTGTAACCTGGTTTCACAATGATGAGTTAGGGCATAGATTTTATCCTGGCAAAGTTTCAAGAGCCAATACGAGACCATGAAGATAAAAAAAAAGGGTAGATAACAAAATTAAACAGAATACAGAAATCTTACAATTGCTCTTTACAAGGCTTCTCACTCAATCCAGTTATTTTGTACTCTTGATTAGTGGGACTAATCTTCACCCTTAGATTCTTCAGTATGCGTTTGGCCTGAAATTCAAACCACAAAAAAATTTCTTTGCAATCAGAAAAAGATCTCTTGGTTAGATAAGCAAAGAACCATGCCTTCAAGAAATGGCTCCTTACCTTTGCCCAGTCAAGTGAGAAGGGATCCTTTGCATTTTGGTTTTGAATCAGAAAATCCACCACAGGCCCAGGCCGGATTATCATAGTTGTAGAGACATCTGACAGTGTACAAAACAGCTTATTATTAATTACAATTGATTACAATAAAAAAGTGAAACAAAAAATGTGCCTTAACAAAACATTACCAATATTCAAAGATAAGCCACCCTGGGTGGTTCGGAAACTTGAATGGAATCCTCTACAGCCAAGTACTCCACCTCCAACATCAGAAAAACTCCTTGGATCATTATGAAAGAACGATTGACGAACCAGCAGGCAACCCCTGACATTAAGCATGTTGTTAGGTATGTATCAAATAATTAAGAATTCAATGAATAAGCCCCGCTTACTGCTTTGCTGCGTGCTGCCTTAAAATAATGTCCAAAACTCGCAAGGCTTCTTGAAAATTTTCAGACTCTTGACCGCGTAGAGCATGTGCAATTGCCTGCATAGGGATTTTGGTGGCAAAACTAATCTCTACTTTGAAAGTTTTAGACTGATATGGACGCCTTAACCTTTTTCGGTCACTTTCATTAGGACTTCCATGTGATCCAGGGCTAGCATTTCCATTATTCCTGAATTCATACAATTACCAAGCATAAAGAAATCCAAAATCAATAATTAATGTAAGTTGCGATAAAACCACATATGTTGGATGCACACCTATTTGTTGTAACATCCTCAAGCACAACAGTGAACTCAAGTTTGTTACGTGGAAGTGGGCCAACGGTAAATAAGCTCTTCTCCCCGTCATAAGCAAAGTCCTTTCCAGCTAACTCAGTATCATATGTGTCATGCACTCTGTCAAGCACTTTTCTACCAACACCCTTTTCATCCACAGGACGGCCATCCTCATAGAAAAGAGCAACCTATAAATTAAGAAAACAGAAAATTAGCGTGTTAAGAGTAATTCTCCACTTTTTAAGAAAGATAT
The DNA here is from genome assembly GCA_030279155.1 of Forsythia viridissima. Classification (NCBI taxonomy): domain Eukaryota; kingdom Viridiplantae; phylum Streptophyta; class Magnoliopsida; order Lamiales; family Oleaceae; genus Forsythia; species Forsythia viridissima. The sequence goes on along the minus strand of CM059034.1, from coordinate 21,559,562 downwards.
GTATCAAAAATAAAGAAATGATGTTGTGTACATGGACATACACTGTACTGGAAGAAGTGCCCATCAACACTAGCCACGTTCACTTTGAAATGGTTAGTTAGGATGGGAACCTTCTGTCCCCTAGTTCCCAAGCCACGTCTAGCCATTGGTGCATGGAAAATCTTTTTCATTTCGGGTTCTGATTCTGGTTTCATAGGGACAGCACTTGGCGGGATTGGTGGCAGAGGCGGAAGACCTTCTGGTGCATTGTTACCTTCTTGGTCAAGGTGATCCATTAGACCTCTTGAAAAAGGTTCAAGTATTCTGCAAGTTGGCTAGAAGTGACAAACTAACAGATATAAAACAAGGCGTTGCATCTATTACAAAATTTTGAACAGAGTAAACAGTTCAATTGAAATGATATTTTGCAGTCAATCTATTATGGAAAATTCACAAAAATGCACAAATTGTTTATCTAGCGGCACTCTTGGTTCTAATAAATGCTCGAGGAAACAGTATGAAAAAAAGCTTTTGCCAAAATCTTGGACAATTGCATGCCCTAAACAACCTATAAGGCAACTACATAAAGACGAACATATAGTACATGCACTTTAGATTAAAATAGTGGTCTTCATTAGCAAGAACTTGCAGCAGAATGTTTATGAAGGTCATAGAAGAGACACCATGTTAACAAATATATCAAAAAGAAAAAAAAAACATGAACACACACATTCTCATTTGAGAAAATTTATGTTCATTGTTTTCTTGGAAGATGTTTATATGAAGGTAAAGTACGAAACTCAAAAACCATACAAGAACATCCACAGAACGATTAAGATAATTAATAAAAGATTATTAGTAAAAGATGCACGGAACAGAGGATCAAACCTTCAAATATTGATTTGAGTCTCTTTCGTGAAATCTCGAATTTTAACCAACGTTTTGAGGAGAAAACATACACATTAGAGAGAGAAATAAATGCCCAAACTTATATACATCCATGGAAATTTTAAGCTTAAAAAATAATTTTACCACCAGAAACCCAAGCCGCAGTGAATTGCCCTCAGAACCTTACTTGTCCCGAGCAAAATAACAAAAATTCTATTTTGTTGAAAGAAAGCAAAATGACCCAAATTTTTTTTTTAAAAATACAGAGATCAAGGCCAGACAAACCTAAAGAAACAAAGCAGAGAAATCAACGGAAACATGATCAACAGCACATTCATTTCTCTATAAAGGTCCAAACTTTTTTCATCGAGTCATCACATAGCCATGCATGACAATAAAACAAAAGAAACAGAGAAAGAACTCGAAAAAATATTATTAATCTTCTTTTACCGTCAACATTTACCCAAAGAAAACAAGCGGCTGCACAGTACTTGAGACCATGTAAAAGTCACAAAAAACAGAGAGATGAACAATTCAAGTAAGGATAAAGTTAAATCACCAAAAAATTACATAAGAACTCAAATAAAAGAATTCAAAAAGCAAAGCACCCAACATTACAGTTTGCAGTCGACGTACAAAAATAATTAGACCAGAAAAATGATTTTGATTTTTTGAAAAAGAGAGTAAAGAAGAAGAGTGAAGTCTGAAGAGTACTTTAAAATTCAAGAATGGAGAGAGAAATGCAACCGAACCCTGAGAATGGGAAACTGTCTCAATGCAATTACTGAAGAGAGAGTGATAGAGAGGACATGTAGTGATTTTTGATTGAGAATTTGAGGTAATGAAGGACATGTATTGCTCACTGGGCGTAGTGGAGGAGTTCTATAAACATAAGCATTACCTCCTCCCACCTTTTACTATGCATTACAATCGATGCCAAGTTTACGGCGTGTGGGGACTGGAGGACTGATAACTCATGCAGTACATGTTTGGGCGCGCTTAAAAATAATAAATTAGTAATACCGTTTTCTTCCTGCTATAGAATCTGATTGTAAGATCTATTATGACGATGGATTGAGGTGGTAAACAATTTTTGATGATGATTAGTAGAAAAAAACTTGTTGATCTCTAAAAATAGCTGCCAAAAGAAACTCTACGCCTCTTCTTCTTATATGTATTTTTTCTACACATTTGGACCACCATGTAGTTAAATCAGTCACGTAGTTACGCCTGGAACCAGGTGGATATGATACTTATGTGAAGGAGGAACACGCTCAGACCCGGTTTTGGGCCGAGGCGAGTGAGGCAACCGCCTCGGACCCAAAATCGAATGGGGCCCATTTTCATAGAAAAAAATTTAATTACTGAAGTTATCCCAAAAAAAATTATTTTTGCAAATGTTTGAAACCCAACAAAACAAAGCAAGCTGCATTCCATGAGGACTAGTGACCCAAATCGAAGAGGTCTATTTTAAAAAAAAATATTTCTTTAAGGGCCTAATTTTTGGATTTCACCTCGGGCCCCGAAAATGTCAAATCAAGCCCTGAACACGCTGTGGTAGAGGTGGTGGCTTGAGGACCCTAACTAATGATTTTCCAGGTAGTTGTGAATACTTAAAAATAATTAGTATAGAAGACTTTGTTTTCTTGTGTGTGTGAGTTTAATTTCAACAACATTCATTTCTTGTGAAAATGAGTTTGGTATTTATAGCAGAGTTTCACTTGATCGACCACCCCTTAATATACGACACATGGCTCAATCTCAAGGGACTTTATTGTAACATCCTGGGTGTCATGTTAATGGTTTAATGAAAAAGTTCCTTTCAGCTGCACGCTAGGAGGCTATAACTATGACAAGTCGTATAAGCAAACAGTCCAATCAGTCTTTTCATGTCTAACTCACTGTGTGTCAGGAGAGGATTTCTCAACGTGCAATCGGAGTCGGTTTTTGAACGCTTCGTCTTCTCAAACCTCATCGACCCAAAACAACAGCATTTTCCTCTCAACCTCCTCTTCCAACCTCTCCGAAATAGAAGATGAGAGCCTACTAGGCAATTTTGACTTTGATCTTGCCACATGGAAGGCCATGTTGGACTAGGGTGTAACAAGACTATTGATTGAGGGAGATGAATTGAGAAGGTGAACAGAGTTTGGAGATGATCAAATCACGGAGATGGATTAAAGTAATCAACAAATTTTGGAGTATATAATTTTGTGAGGGGAGAAATTGAAAATGTAGTGACACATGAACATTTAAGTATTTTTTTCTTTTCGGAGAAAATTCTGTACAATAGTGATTAAATTTAATTTTGAATTACTTATCAATAATAGTTTTTAGTGGGGTGGGAAAATATATATAGTTTTGACTTTGTAGTGGTGTCAAATAAAGTTGTAAGTAAAAATCAATGTTTTAAAAAGATTGTCTAGGCGGCGCATAAGTTCCATTTAAGCGTAAGGCACGGTTTCTACGTCTAGCCATGACTCACGCTTTCGCCCTTGTTTAGGTCCAAAAAACTTGAAAATCGATTTACATATCTAGTCACGCTTTACCATTTTTAGAACACTAAAAAAAATTATCAATTGATAAATTAATAACATGTTTTTTACAAAATTCCCTAAATTTATTTTCAACCATATTTTTAATGTGATTTACATTTTTTGACTGCACATTTTATCATTTTTTTTTAAATCTCCTAAAAAATTAATTTTGAACACTAATAATGAGGCACTAAATTGAAATCACTTTTAAAAAATAGTTGGTTTAGTGCACGTGGACTCACCAATGATTTGGTTTCGAACCAAACTAAGTTGTTTTAAAATAATTTAATTTAAGTTTAAATATTGTAATTACAATTTCAAATCAAACCAAATCATTTAATAATTTAAAAATAAAACCAAATGAAAAATTCAATGGGTCCAATTGTCCATAAGTCACACTTCCAAACTACAATTTTAACCATCCAAATAATCAATTAATATAAAATATTAAATATTTACATTATTAGCTAAATTTAGGAATGATAATAGGTTGAGCGGTCTTTACTATCCCCGTCTGATCAAAAAATTTTGGGCATAACGAGAGTATGGTATTTTGCCATCTTTAGCTAAATTGCTAATTACAACCCTAATTTTATAGCATGTATCATTCCTCTTTACTTTATACCCCACCTTCACCGGTTCATATTTGCACCCTGTTACCACTAGGCATGGCAATGGGCCGAGCTGAGCCGGCTTGGCCCATAAAATACGAGCTCGGTTCGCCTAAAGGGACGAGCCGAGCTCGACTCGTCTCCAAAATACTTACTCGGTTCGGTCCACGAGCTCGGCTCGACCCTCAAATTTTTTTTATTTTTTTTAATTTTGAAAATAAGAAAGAAATACAATATCGAGTATCTTTTATCTTGAAAATTAAATATTGAAAACTCTCCTCCTTAGAATAAGAATATTTATAGAAAAATAATAAAATTAAAAAACAAAAAAAAAAATAAAAAAAAATGGTGTGACCATTGGATGATCATCCAACGGTCACTTAATGTACGAGCCACGAGCCGAGTCGACTCATGGCTTGTGCTTTTGGGCTCGTGGACCGGCTCGTTTTTTGGCCGAGTCGAGCTAGCTCGGTCCTCTTTTTTTTTTAGCTCAGCTCTAGCTCATACTCGTCTCTCGACGAGCTCAAGTTCGAGCTTGGCCGAGCTTTTACGAGCCGAGCCGGCGAGGCCACAAGCCGACGAGCTTTTTTGCCACCCTTAGTTACCACTAGATTTTGGTAAGGTTTCCATGTCAGCAAGAGCCTCATAAGCCTCGTAAAGGCCAAGTGAAGGCCCAAGTTAGGCCTCGCGAAGACCTCATAAGCCCAGTGAGGGCCTATTGAATTCGTAAAAAGCCCCGAAGGCCTATATCAACACCCTTGAATCGAAGTGTAACGAAGCCCATGAAGGGCCTTGACCTGTATGGCCGATCCACGGAGCTTCACCGAGCTTCGTATTCATTGTAATTCCTGAGCAACATGATATGTCAGAATGACTAGAGATATACTTAAATAAAGATTGTATTTGATTGGCACACGGATTCTCACAAAGAAACCAAATACCAATCTCCTAAAGATCAGACAACTTGATAAGAGAAACCAAATCAAATAATAGCTAAAATCTAAGAGATTGTATTGACAACCAATTATCCTTATCCCATAAGGAATGATGATTCAATTAGATATTTAATTGATTGTTTTCTTAAATCAATTAGAACTGTGAGTCTATAAATACTACGTCTCTAGTTGTTCTAAGGTACTCATTATTCTCACTTTTAAACTCTGCTCAAATTTCTGCATACTTGTCTTTCCTACACCCAAAAGTACTCTCCATCTCCGTATATTATTCTATATACAGCAGTTGACTTGATCGTCGGACCCTTTTTTTTCGTGATCTTGGTGCCTAACAATCGTCCTAGTGTACATGTAACATACCGGCTATCAGAGTATTGATTGAAGATCTGTTGACACGTGAATAGTGCAGATTCCGACGTCAACACACTCTAAATGACGAACAACACCACTAATCAATTGGAAAGTGTGAAAACAAAAATTTGTATTGGAAAACCTCTTTCCATACATTTGTGTAGTTTAAAATCAAATCGACATAGATAAACTGTTCTCTTTTCTACTATGTGTTTTACACAATCTGCCCTTTTAACTTTTAGTTTCTCAACTAAACTATACTACTCATCTATAAACTAATGCGAATATCCATGCACTATTTACATTAATGCGAATGGAGAAAAATATATGACAAAACTGCTATTTAAAAAACAAAATCAAAATTGAACAGCTTGGTTTATGGTTGGGATTCTGTCAAACCGTTATAAGCGTTTTGTTTGAAAAATGTCAAAAATCGTCCAAATCAAACCGTATACCAAATGTTATTTTCATGAGAGGATGATTTACTGACATAAACAAAAATTTCATATTAGGCATTTTCTTCAACAAAAATTGCCTGATTTTGCTCTCTAGATCAACAATTTCTCGCAATATGACCAAATTGCTTGCAATTATAGCATTCGGGGTTTCCGCAATGCCAACAATTTAAAGTCGATGATTTGATTTCTTGCAAATTTTGCAAAATAAAGAACAATTCCTGCCTTCGTTGTTTTGAGTGGACTCCGCACCAAAATCGTTGGTAAAAGTGCTGAATTTGTTGGAAAAGACTTCTCCTGATGAATTGAGCTTCGTTGTCAAATCCATTGCCAATACCCTATTGCTAAAGACTTTTTTTGATGACTCACTAAGTCGCCGATAAATACACTTTATTCCAACGACAATATTCAGTGAAAGAACACGACAAATCATCAATAAAAACACATATAAAAATGACAACTATTGTTGGAGAAAGTATCTAGCGATGATGTCAACTCATCGGAACACATGTCTTTTACGGACGATTTATAATTCGTAGCTAGAATGGTGTTCTTCCAACAATACATTTCTTCAGTAAAAAATCAAGAACTCATCGGTATATATGCAACATAATCGACAACAATTATCAGTAAGGGTGTGTTTGATTCGTATGATTTTCCATGGAAAATAAAAATTTTCCACCCATTTTCCAGCTTTGGTCTGTTTGATTGGCAAAATTTTCCATGGAAAATGTATTTTTCCACTTATTTTCCATCTTTTGTTTGATTCAAACTTTTGATTTTCCATGGAAAATATTTTCCATGTTTTCCACTTTTGGCCATATTTTCCTTGTTTTCAAAGAAAATATTTTCTTGGTGGGATAGGAGAATTTATTTTCCATGGAAAATTTATTAACCTTTTCCAATCCATTTATTTTCCATGGAAAATTTGTTAACATTTTCCAATCCAAATTTTCTTGGTAATTCATTTCCATGGAAAATATTTTCTTTCCACCCAAATTTTCCACTTCCAATCAAACACAACCTAAATGATTTTTGTGACAAAATGTGTTCGTCAAAAGACATAGATTTTAGTAACTCATATTATTTGTCGAGAAAAAATGTATGAGCCGACGAAATATTGTCAATAGATCTCTTGATATGTCAAGAAAATTGTGCATAAATTTTATTTGTTTTGTCTTACTGTTTTGATCCACAACATTTGTTGTAGGTAAATGTACGTTCTACCAAAATTGAAAGAATAGGTTCGTAAGTGTAATTTATCCTATATTTTACGTGAATGGCCTTTATGGATTTCATTAATTTTTATTGACTTTTATAGACTTTAATAGGCTTCCGTGAATTTTTATAGATCTTTATTTTGAAAGACTTTTATGGACTTTTATTTTTTCAATTAAATATTGAATATAAAAATATAATTCCCTACAATTAAAAAAAATTGTCGAAGTTTTAATTGCATTAATATTATTAAATTCATTAAAAAATTGAATTTATAATTTTCTATTTATTTGCTACAAGTAAACTATGTCAAAAGCCAATTATATAAATTATTAGCTCACTCTCTTTTTTCTTTTAGATAAAATTATGAATTTTTAAATGGCTTGTAGATAAATTCAAAAAATATATAGTATGTTACTCCTTTAAAAATATTTTCAAACAAAATTAATACAGAGAAAAAAATTGGTAATTGACATGGCTATAGAGTATCTAGAAGGAAAAAAAAAGAGAAAGAGAAAAAAAATAGTTACGAGAATATTGAAGAGAAAAAAAAACACATTAAAGAAAGAGAATGTTGATAGTTAATCTTGACTCTATAGTTAGTAGAAGGAAAAAAAAAAATATATTGTATTTAGAAAAAAAAAAATCATAAAATGAATTGACTTTTTTTTAAAAAAATCTTTCAAAGTCTTGGTGATGAATGTGAAAGAAATTATGATATCTTTTATTTATACATTTTGTTTTAAAATTAGTAGATAGAAAAATTTATAAAAAATTATTAAAAGTTATTGACATTTTAAATGTCTCGAATTTTATAGGGAATTTTTATAAGTCTGAATTGAACAACGTATAACTTTTAAATATTTTTTAAAAGTTTTTAAAAGTCTATATTGAATAATTTTTATAGAGTTTAAAAAATCTATATTAAATACATTTAATTTTTTTTAAAATCTTATAAAGTCTTAATTAAATAGATTCTACTTAGTCCCTGAAAATAAAAAATTGTAAAGCATCTCAAACCTCAATTTTTTTGCAAATAATAATTTCTAGTCATTAGTATTTAATACTAAATATTTTTTCTCGATTAACAGGTTCTTTACTAATCTCACTTTAATCCTTGAATAATTAAAATTTTCTTTTGAACCTTAGACTTAAACTTTTTAAACTTCGTAAATGTGCAACTAATATATTATTCACAAAGTTTCGACGTACTAATAAAAAAAAATAAAAAAAGGTAATTTGCAGTCGTCGTTTTCAACCTTTAAACTTTTGGTACTTTTATCCTTATTCTTTATTTTTTGACACCTATATTCTCAACATTTCTTAATTTGGTGGCTGAAGTCTCCAATCTTTGAACTTTTGGCACTTTTATCCCCATTCTTCATTTTTTTGCACCCATACCCTCAACATTTTTTAATTTGGTGGCTGAAGTCCACAACCTTTGAACTTTTGTATCATATTTTTTAATTTTTTAATGTTTTAATTTTTTAATTGAAACTTATGAAAAATTTATTTAAAGCCAAGTTTTATGAGTAATTTTGTCTATAAATGTTGGTTTATTTAAAAAAAAACAAAAACTTATTTTTAAAATTTTTATGAGATTTTCTTCATTTTTTTGCACCCATATCTTCATTCTTCTTTTTTTGTATCCATATCCTCAAATGGAGCATTAATCAAAATATAATTTTCTAAATAAAATTATTTATCTGAATAATACAATATTTAGAAAACAGGACTGGCCATCGACCTAAAAAAGGTAACAGGTCAAGGGACAAAATGTCGAACCGGGTTGAACCAAAGTCGACTCGATTTGAATTAAAATTCAATTTTTTGCACCCATATCTTTATTCTTCATTTTTATTTTTGCAACCATATCCCCAAATGGAGCATTAATCAAAATATAGTTATCTAAATAAAACTATTTATCTGAATAATACAATATTCAGAAAAAAAGATTGACTATCGACCCGAAAAAAGTGACGGATCAAGGGTCAAAAGGTTGAACTGGGTGACCTTGTTTCAATTAAAAAATAAATCTAAAAATTTCATAAAATTTTTAAAAATAAGTTTTTTTTTTTTAAAATAAACCAATATTTATAGATAAAATTATTCATAAAACTTGGCTTTAAATAGACTTTTCATAAATTTCAATTAAAAAATATGATACAAAAGTTCAAAGGTTAGAGACTTTAGCCATCAAATTAAGAGAGGTTGAGGATGTAGGTGCAAAAAAATGAGGAATGAGGATAAAAGTGCCAAAAGTTCAAAAATTGGAGACTTCAGCCACTAAATTAAGAAATATTGAAAATGATATGAGTGTCAAAAAATAAAGAATGAAGATAAAAGTGCCAAAAGTTCAAAGATTGAAAATGACGGCTAAATTACCAAAAAAAAAAAAAGTGTCGTGGGGTCAATATTAGCCACATGTGTGTACATTACATTTACTTTAAGAAGTCACACTTATCTGCTCACAAATGTAAAAGTTGCACTCAAACAATTGAAGCAACAAACACCGACACAAAACAAATAAAGAAAAGTTTCAATTTTTGTTAACTATCAAAAAATGAGATCTAATAAAAACTAGATGAACAATATAGTCTTGTGTCAAGTGCCTCAACAATCATTCGTCTATACCAAAAAATGTTATAGTTGACAATTCTAATTGTCAAGTAGGGGTGGCAAATGGGTATAGTGATATGTGGGTTATGGGCTGTCTGGCTCGACTTATGACTAGCCCCGGCCGAATCTCAAATTTTTTTACGAGAGCATGCTCATGGGAAACTCGGCTCGGCCCTTGAGGCCCACGATTCATAGGCCGAGCCGAGCTCGTTTGACAATGAGATTTGCCGACCACCTATTGCTAAGTTGTGTTGGAAATAGCCAGTGCCGGCTTTGGCCCTAGATTGTTAGGCAACTATTGCAAGCCCCCTTAAATTGTGGTCCAAATTTTTTTTTTAATCAATCCAATACATTTGAAAAGTCCAATCAAAACCAGCAGAAATTCCTTGGAACTCAAAAGACGCATCATGCTGCAGTTCGAAAATTGCCAAATCAGAATCCAAAATCTAAATGAAGACTAAAGGCTGAAGGCTGAAGCTCTTGCCTCTTGCTGGATGAAGCTCTCCCATTAGTGAATAAGTGATTAGTCCCTTTACAAATTTCAAGTTAAAATCCACACAAGTTTGAGGTTTGTATTCACAATTCATGATTCATCAATAATCATACTATTTTGCCGAGTTCAGAGTTGCCGTGATGCCGTCTTCCCGTCCAATACCCTTATACCCATTTTTAATTCTGTATGCCTGTATCACTCCAATACCCATTTAGAAATCTATGATGTATGCCTGTATCACTCCAAGAAATTAATTCTATAATGTTTAATTGCTTTTATAATTTGATTAGAGCCTTTTGCCTTTTTCTTATGCTAAATAAAATTTGTAAGTAAATAAACTAACTCCTTTATATTATTAATTTTTTTTTTTTTTTTTTGGCAGAATTTCATATTAGAGTTCAAATTTCAAAGATCAAATTTTCTCCAAATTAATCAGGTTTTATTGTTCTGTTCTATATTTAATCATATATTGTTTTTATAGTTGGATAATTGGGATAATTGGAATATCTTCTAGAAAATATTTGTGAGGACATGAAAAAAGAAAAAGCAAAAAAAAAAAAAAAAATGAAGAATTTATTCAATTTCAAAAGTCAAATACTGAAGAGAACATTTAAAGTGAACTTTTGAAAATTTTAAACTATTATTATTGTAGTTTTAAATATTTTTATTCAATAAAAAATATTATTTATTAATCCTTGTGTATATATATATGAAAGACCTCATTTTAATTTTCGCATAAGGTCCCAAAATCTCAAGGACGACCCTATAAATAGCCATTATTGTTTATGTGATGGGAATAGTTGGAGTCATGTTGAATCATAATGCATACTGTTTAAATAAAGAAAAAATAGCATATTTAGTCCCAACTTTTCAAAAATACAATGAATATACTCCTAACTTTTAAAAATATCAAAGTACACTGTCAAAGTTTGAAGAATAGGTATAGTAGGTCCTGATAACAGAATTTGTCCATTTTAGTTGTTAAAGTCAAATAAAAAAGATAAAATTCATTTCTTATTTAAATAGGCAAAACACACGAAGACAAGAAAGAAGAAAGGGTAATTATCTTCATACTATAATTTTTATTATTTAAACCACGTTTTAATTGCAACAAAAATTCCTTAACCTTTGACATTTTGGGACTTATGTCTTTAAATTTTTTTCATTACCTTTTAATTAATTTTCACATCTTGTCTCTGTTGACAATTTTTGTCCAAATATTATATTAATGTGCATTGAAATGAGGGGAAAATATTTTTTTAAATTTTTTTATTTATTATTTAATTTTACTTATTTAAAAATACAAGAGGTAGAAAAATATTTTTTAGCCTTTCTAATTAATTTTTTTGACATAAATCACCATCAAAGACAAAGATAAGATGTGCAAATTAATAGATTGATGATAAAAATGTGCAAATAATGTTGTGTGAATATAATTACCCAACACAACACTTTGTATTTTTTGCATCATATTTTAATTAGATTTAACATTCTTAATCTTTTAATATTATAGCACTCATGTTTCCAACTTTTTTTATTACATTTTTATCTTCAACTTTTCATTAATTAGCACATCTTGTGTTTGATAACGGTTTTTGTAAAAAAAATATTTGTTTAGAATTCGTAAAAAGACTTATTTGTCTGTCATATTTTTAAAAAAACAATAGATATAAAAGTATAATAAAATATTTTTTTCTCTTATCTCGACAAAAACCATCATCAAAGATGAAATGTGCTAATTAATAAAAGTTGAAGATAAAAATTAAGAATATAATTGTAATAATGAACAAAAGTTGAAGATCTTAAGTACAATTAAAATGTGGTACACTTATAATAAATTGTAGTATGAATATAACTACATTTATCTTAAAAGAAAAAGATGAATAAAAATACAACCAATTATATCCTAAAAAAATGAAGAATAACATATAAGCCATTTTCTACATTCTTTCCCAACCATCAAAAGCGCTCATATTCTTCATTTATTAACTTTATCAAATTCTACTTCCCTACCCTTTAAAAGTTTTGCACAAATATTTCATCAATTAACTTATTTCACAAAAACAAGAGAAACCCACATCAAATCAGAACAAAAACATGAAAAAAAAATCCATAAAAAAATTAAAGAAAACTCACCTTGTAAGAGATAAATGAAATTAGGTGAAGAAAACGGAAACGAGAAACAAAGAACTCGGACTTGGTTTCTTTGTGAAAATGGAAAGTAAATGGATGATTGAATGATGAAGAATGCTTGAGAAATGGCGAATTTATAGTAGTGAAAAGTTTGGTATAGTGAATTGAAATTGATAAAGGACACCATGATTGCTGGTACAAGGGTTGTATGGATAACCCCCGACCTAGCACCCCAACCTCCCGAGTCACATCCTAACCATCGGATTCGGTTTCTTCTATAGGTAGCTGATATAGGGGTTGTACGGATACTCCAAATGAATTGTGATTTCAGGCTTAAAATTTCAGGTGGGAAAGTCTTGATTGTTGGATTTGCTTTTTTTTGGAGTGTTGTGTGCATATGGTATTTCATAATGATTTATTTTTTTCAATGAGCTGTGTTTTGTAGAGAGTGAGGGAATGATCCATATATATATATATATATATATATATATGTAGAGAGAGAGAGAGAGAAGTGACAAGAATTCGGGCAAAGGGCTTGTCAAATAGGGCTCTGGTTTTCTGGCTTCAGGACTCATGGTGACCGAAAAACACTTGCCTGCGGCTGATCAGCTGGCGGCTAAGGCACGAGAGATGAAGAACAAGGCTAAGTAGTTTTGGCAGTACCAAATCTCCAGTTCTCAAGCTTCTTGAGTCGTGTGTGTATCTGTTGTATTTTCATGGAGTTATTTTTGGAGGAGGGAGGAGGAGGAGAGGGGTCATACTTACATATACATATACTAGATTGGTGGGTATGTAGGTGGTAGTAGTTTTTGGTGGTTGAGGAAGAAGGAAGAAGGTAGAATATGCCTTATTTGTTATTCTTCGTATTTTGGGATATCTTTTGTTATATTTTTATTCTTCTTTATATTTTTTTTTTATTATGGCCTTTTGTTTTTTTTACTTATTTAAAGGAAATAACAATTTTATCTTTTTATTTGACTTTAGCAACTACATCGGATGGATTTTGTCAGGACCAACTATGCTTATTTTTTCAAACGTTGAGAATGTTTTATGCTATTTTCAAATGTTAAGAATATATCCCTTATGTTTTGAAAGGTTGGAAAATTAAATATACTATTCTCCCTTAAATGAATCACAATTGTCGTTCTATCAAAGAATATAATTAATTGTAACATTCCTTATTTTTTGTTTGATGGAATTTAAAAGTAGTTTTTTAAGATATTTTAAAAAAAATTGGTGAAATGTCTAGTTGAAAAGTTGATAAAATTTGTGGGTCTCATTAAATACGTGGTTGAAAATAAAATAAAAAAGTATAAAAAAACAACTTGTCCAAACATGCTTGTCACGCTCTAATTCCAGGCAAACATCCCAAAAGAGTTTTTATTTTTAATTTTGAATATATAATCGAATTTTAGTTTATTAATACCATTAAAAAATTTAAGAGCATGTTTGGTGTAGTTTAATTTAAACTATTTTTTTCTCAAACTCATTTTCAACCATATATCTCATAGAACTCACAATTTTTATCAATTTTTCAACCACACATTTCACCAACTTTTTCAAAATTACTAAAAAATTAGATCTAAACTCAACCAATTTAAAAAATGGAAGCAAAAGGTAACATCTACCGCTTTGATATATCTAAACAAAAAGATATTTCTTTACATTCGGTACTGGCGCTACCAAGTATTTACAATATCAAAAAGAACAAAAGAATATCTATCAATCCTAAAGGATTAACGAGATAATCGACGGTAGGATGATAGCCAGATCATTTTCAAACCCGTTCTATACATACATTTATATTATCTATAGAGTTACTATATACAGACTATAATAGTAAACGAGAAAGATAAATCATTCGACCTCTATCATCATATGGATGAAGTGGCCGGTAAAAGAGTCATATACTTCTATTATAGTGTAGATATAGTCCAAGACATCTATATACGTTTTCAATTCTTCTTTTTCGTCCAACAGTATATAAAATCTGATGTAATGCTGCATAGCCAAATTACATGTATAGTTGTATCATCGGTGTAAATCTCGACATGCCTATTTGTGCACATCTTTTCGGTATATCTAATTGACATCTACAGTACAAAATACGATATGTGAATAACAACATTCAGTAAATATGATGATATGATAATGTCTAATAGAAAGTCAATCACACATGAGCCCAAATCCCACATTATAGTGTACCGTATGAGTTCAATAACAACGTAGCCAATAATAAACGCGCACCATTTACCGATGACTGTGCGTCCGTCTTAGTCTCAACCATGACTCAGGAAACTACACCGATAGGAATATTACAATTAGGCATGTCCTATCGTATACGGTGCTCGACATGTCATTACGCAGTCTCTGGATTACCAAGGGACCTACGACACCGCCTGTATATCTCAGCTTCAGACCTCCAACGCCCTTTCGTCGACCGCCTTCAATGACCATCGGGGACCTCAAGCAAGTGTATATATCCCAAGCGAAGTTAAGTACGGTACACTATAACGGGATCCATACTTATCACAACATCAATGTGCTCAATATGAATGTCAATAAATATAACTCAAATTAGGAAGATCGACCGACTCCCATCAATACTCATAAAAGATCACCAAGTTTCACAGTAATAACATATAATCGCAACAGATCATCATTGACAAATATCTTGTATGTTATAGTATTTTGTACAGTAGTTGAAGTTATCGTACTTACATTTATTGTTGGTTATAGTGTTTGGATTTGTTTTTTTAAAAAAAATTATTTCTTTGTTAGTTAATCTCAACAACACAACTTATTTTAACTCATAAGTCTCAACCAGGGCCAACGGGGGTTTGGAGTGAAATATATATCTTTACATGATGAATATGAACATGGACAGGTAGATTAGTTAAAAAAACCTAGGTGGAAAATATAAGTATACAACTATGGTATATCATGATATGTATAATATTGGGAGAATATGGGACAAAAAATAAATCCACTTGGTTTCTGACTTGGTACAACCCTAGGTTATCATTCTCTTTGGTTTGCACAACCAAAAAATTATTCTGAGGGTTCACAAAAAGATAAAAAATAAGAGAATTTTTCTAAAATTATGTACAAGATAATACTCACTCCGTCTCACAAAGATATGCTCGTGTCTATTTAGAGAGGTGGGTTGACCCCTTGAAGAAGGGGAATCGACCCCCCTTAAGAATTGGGTCGACCTCCAAATGCACTATAAGGGGGTCGACCTCTACACTCATGAGGGTCGACCCCTTGGTCAAAAAAATGCCTCGGGGTCATCTAGGTGTGCACATGTGATATTTTATTGTTTGAGGGTCATTTTCTATTATTTTATAAAATTAAAAATATTTAAAAACGACAAAAATACATTTTTGAGAAGGAGGAATCTTTTTTTCAAAATAAGCTAACCCTTCTCATATTTATAGAAGAGACTAGGGGCTTGACAGCAATAATTAATTTTCAATAACTAAAAATTACAATTATTAAATTCTTATTTTTCTTCAATTAAGAAAATAATAACTTTTCTAATAAAATTTCTAAAAACTCCCAGAAAGCTCTTAAAATTCCCAGAAATTTCAAAAAAAATTAAGGACATTACAATTCTCTTAATTAGAAAAATAATTACTTAGGTTTAATTTTGGATAAATTATACTCACAATCTCTATTATTTCAACTTTGTAATAATATTATCCACATTTAATTTTATTTATAGATATCGTCAACATCCTTTCAATAATTCGCACAGATGGTCCACAAATGATCATTTTTGACGATTTTCCCCTAGCTAAACAAATTAGAAAAGCAGAAAAAACATAATGTAAAAATTACAATTGGGGTCCCTAACCTTTTAAAAAGTGCAAATAAATCATAAACTTTTTTCTAAACAGATTCTCACTTAAAATAATAAAAAATGTGTCATCAAGTCTCAAACAATCTAATTATGTTTACCGAAAAGACCTTTGGAGTCTAGATGGATTTTATCTAGAGGTCGGTTCATTGATAAAAAATCAAGTCTGTTACCTAAATTTAACCAATTTAATAAAGACAAAATAGTCTCTTCATATTATTCAAAACTATTAAAAAAAACCCCACCCACCCCCCGAAACATTTCTCTCCCCGTTTTTCAAGATTTAGGCTGGAAATCGGGGAATCATCCTCGATTGTGCAAAACCAAGGATGATTTCTATCTGATTTTTTCGAAAACCAACAAAAAATCCTCCCTAGTTTTCAAGCGATCGGAGGGGATCCCCCGACCGGTTGCTGGCCAAAACCTCGATAGGTTTGGTCCAGCAAAACGACGTGAAAAAACGTCCCTAATTGTTCTTGTTGGGTGGAAGTAGGAGTGGAAGATGACCCTTTTTCTTTTAATTTTAATTTTTAAAAAATAAAATATTTATGATCTATTTACATTTTTGAAAAAGTTGTAGACCTAAACTATAATTTTTTATTTTATTTTTAATTTATTTAAATTATGGATAAAATTGTCCAAATGGACCATCTGTGCGAATTAATGAAAGGTTGGAGACGGTATTTACAAATAAAATTGAATAGAGATGATATTGTTACAAAATATAAAGAATTTTGTGATTTATCAGTCTAATTTTATTTCAAGAAATTAGTAATTATTCAAAAATAAAACAAAAAAAATATAAATAAAAAGTAAAAACAAAAGAAAAAGTATCCTCTTCATGTTAAATCCCATCCCCCAAATTTATATAATAAATTAATAATACCAATCTGTCCCTGCAATTTCTTCGTTTGACGCATACCCACTCGACCCCCTACCCCCACCTCAGGGTGCTATACATTCGGAATCGCATTTGAGTAGATAGGGATAAACAGTATACATTCATATAGAAAATGGCGGACCAGCTAACTGACGATCAGATCTCCGAATTCAAAGAAGCCTTCTCCCTATTTGATAAGGATGGCGATGGTATGTGTGTTTGTGTATTTATGTGTTGAACTTATTAGTGGGTAGTTTGTTTATTGATCTATTATTATAAGAAATATAAAAAAGTGTGTTAATTTATGTATTGAAATGAACTGGTGGTAGTTTGTTGATCTATTATTTTCAGATACGTGTGCGTATATAAATGTTGAAATGAATTGTAGGTTTTTTGTTTGTTCATCTATTATTTTTCAGATCTGTTTGCTAGTTCTTGTATTATTTTTTCCGTACATTTATTTTTTGGGTTTCTTCCATTTAGAACATTTCCCTTTATTTTGGTTTCTATTATAGGTTCTTCATGCTTATTGTACTATGATCTGTCTCAGTTCTCTGCTACAAATGTAGATCACCCAGTAGATTCCGATGAGAGTGTAAATCCGTTTTTCTGCAAATGCTTTGAATTTGTATTACCTTTATATATTATTCTTCACGATTGGTTTGGTTTTTAAAGTAGGTTTTGATTGAGAATTGTGACAATCTAATTGTATCGCACTACGCTTGTGAAATGCCTGCCTTGTAGGTTTATAAGCACTTTGGCACCCTCCCCTTACAAGCCGGTTTTAAGGGAGAGTTCTATACAAAGTGGTTGTTACAAGAATTACTTTATCATAATTTTTAATTGACAACAATAAATCAAATTGTTGATTGTGGATTTTTAGGGTTGGTTTATGTCTTTAGGTGCATTTGGAGGAGGATCATTGGTGGATTTTTCATTCGTTATTGCACATTTGTAAATATGGTTGCAAGTTCAGCGTGTCCATCTGTGCTAAATATTTACAACCTGCTGGATGTTTTGAATTGCATTATTTTGAAACTTCCATTATGTGGTTGTTGAATCTAAGGGTTGTTTATGTCAACTACTATTTAATCCACTATCCTGCTCAACTGCTCGTATTGGATTAAATTAAATACAAGTGTTATCATAACCGACCCGGGCCAGCCGGTTCAACCAGTAAAACCAGGAACCGGTCCCAAAACCGAGTTGATTATGTATAAAAATCCTCTATTTAAAAATCTGCTCAAAAACCCGTCGACCCTCCCGGTTTTGAGAAACCCGTTGAACCATTCCCAGTTTTATTGGTTTTAAAAATCATTTTTTTCCACAATTAATTGTAGCTGACCATTGAAATTCATTTCTCCTTGCACGAAATGGATTAAAAGAATGAAAAACCAAAAAAATTGCTTTTGTGCAATTTTTGTGATTTTTAAAAACTTATTTTTAATTTTTTACTTTTTTTTGTAAATTTTGTAATTTTGTAATTTTTTTAAAAATCACCGGGTCAACCCCGGTTCGACCCTTTGACCCTTAACCCTTTCACTTTTCCAGGTCGATGCCCGAGTCGGTTTTTAAAACATAAATACTAATGAGTTAATGCTTAGCTTATATAGGTCATATGAACTTGATCATCATAAATACATATTTGATTTGCCTTTCTAGTAATGTCTTCATGATACAGAATTGGAATATGCAGCACAAGATCTTTATTTGGCTGAAAAGGAATCTTCCTTGACTTGAACTTTAATAGCATATCCATGTAATGGAAGAAGTCAATATTTGCACTGGTCATTTGTGCGTGCAGTCCTCATTCTTTAACAAGTTGATATTTTCGTCATATTAACTGATTTGATGAATTATCTTTTATATTATTATTCAGTTAACCGCTTCTTTCAATCTATTGTGCTTGAATTGCAAAAAATGATATTTTAGGTATTAATACCTTTCTCCATACTTTCTTGACCTATTCATTTGCATCTATGAGATATGCTTTTTGCCTCGCATGCTTCTTGTATCATAATTATATTCATATTGATGTTCATTTCTGCTATTGAAGATGAAATTTTGTCCATGGATTTCTCCTCTTAGCACTTGTATACTTCATACCTGTTTCTAAATACACTTGCACAGGTTGCATCACTACTAAGGAGCTTGGGACTGTGATGCGCTCTCTGGGACAGAACCCAACTGAGGCTGAGCTTCAAGATATGATCAATGAGGTTGATGCTGATGGGAATGGGACAATTGACTTCCCAGAGTTCCTCAACTTGATGGCCCGGAAGATGAAGGACACTGATTCTGAGGAGGAGCTCAAGGAAGCCTTCCGGGTTTTTGACAAGGACCAAAATGGTTTCATTTCAGCAGCTGAACTCCGTCATGTCATGACAAATCTCGGCGAGAAGCTTACAGACGAGGAGGTTGATGAGATGATTCGAGAGGCCGATGTGGATGGCGATGGGCAAATCAACTACGAGGAGTTTGTCAAGGTCATGATGGCCAAGTGAGAACTTAACAACCCAAATCTAAATCTTTAGATGAATGAAGATAGACAAGATAAAGGAAGGGCAGGTCAATTTGATGTGATATCCGTTTCTTGTTAGGATGTGTTCTTTTGACATTATTAACTTTGTTTGAATTCTTGCCTGTTTCTATTTTTTGCGTTGTTTTTAAGTGCTGTTCTTCAGTACATGCTTGTTTGCTATGTCCCCTGTTTTAGTAGTCTGGGTTGTTAGTGTTTTCAACTGTTTGGTATTTTGAACTTCAAACAATTGGAGAACTTTGATGTTTTTTTATACGTTTGACTAATTATGTTGATTTTTTTACCCAGTCCGTGAAGCTTGTCTCCTGATCATATATGTTTAGCTCTTTTACGCATACGTAATGGCTGGATTCTTATGATTAGGATTGCCTGATGGTTCAACTCTAGCTCATGACTGCATAATATTACCATGGCGAGCCGTTATTCCATTAAGAATAAACCACTCCATTAAAGCTCACCTTGAGAACGAGTCTCTCTCTCTCTCTCCCCCCTCCCCCGGTGGGAATTGTACAAGTTCAGCACTTTACAAAGCTAGTGCACAGTTGGATTTTACAGAAGTCAACAATTCCCCCCCCCCCCCCCCCCCCACACACACACACACACACTTAACGCAACCCTAATCTTGAGTGGTCTTGATTAAAATTGAGTTTGACAAAGTTCAAAAATCTTGTTTTCTCAAGTAGACCGCAGTCACGGTTGCTCGAATGAGGTTGACCTGAAAAATCTACTTAAAAAAGCTATACTCCAATATGCAATTGGGTTCCAAAAATTTTCAACGTTTGTGCCTCTCTTATCATAATCTTAACTCCATTTAAGCTGTCTTCACTGGATTGAGTTGAAAATTTTACTATATAAGGCCAATCACTCCCAATCGAGACTACTTAACTAGGATTACTTTTGGAGTATGAAGGAATTCATGTTCGGTCTCCTAAAAAGATTGACGACACTCACAGAATTTCTTACTTCTTTCTCGTCAAACTGTAATTCTTGACAGGAGTTAATTACAGCAAGATATCATAAATAAATTTTTTTTTATATAGTATTGACTAATTTTGTGCAATCAACACAACCTCCCTACTGTTAATCCTGACATACCATGTTCATGCAATAACAAAGTACTGGGCTCACTGCCACTGGATATAACTAATAGTGACCTGTTAACCAATCTACTGGGAAGGTGCCTTTGCACCAGATAATAGCATACTTGCAAATTATGCTGATATAATAGAATACTAGCAAATTTTGCTAATTCCGTAATTCACAGTCGACCTCGAGTAGAGTGTATAAACCCCTTTAAAGATAGTGCGACTACTCCAAGAGCTCGCAAGTCAAGACCGGCGAGCCTTGTTTACCATGTACAAACCCCTTTAGATCTATAGCATAGAAGCAGAAGATACAATGGATAATGCCAAGGCAGACTGATTCAAGAATGCAACCATAAGCTTGGCATAATTCTTAACATCTCATGGGTCAGAATGGTTCTGTTTTTAAGCTGCATGTTTTACTATTATTACACGGGTTTTTTGAACCCAGAACCAGAAGCAACAAACCTGCAATATACTGTAAACAAGAGAGAGAATATTGCTTTTATGAACCAAAAGAATTCGAACTTCTAAGAATCAAATGCTTCCTTGTGGTTTGCGTCAAATAAGTTGAAGAAACTCGTGATGTCCTAAATCTTTACACCTTTCCAAAAGCAGCAGTTAAAAAACCTTGCAGACATCTTAACAATGGTTAAACAAGACGAAATGCTTGATTTGTAAACAACAACAAAACCCGAGCTCCCACGCAGGATCATTTCATTCACCCCAAATCTATATGTCAGTAATCTCATGACACTCGGTTGCCAACCATTTGATACAGGGACCTAAGCTGTGTGTTCCATTTCTCTATTGCACTGTATTTCTTCATTCCCTTTGACCTGCACGAATATATTATTAAAATAATAATAAACATGGAATGCGAAAAAAAGAAGAAGCTGTACTCAGGAAACAATGATGAAATCTATCAAGATAAAAAGTGAGGAAGAAGTTGACAAGTCAACCTGTCACCACGTTCTAACAGCCGATTCACTTGGTCAATGTGCCCATGAATACGATTGTCCAATATAAGTGACACTAGCAGCTCCTCGACATCTTTTTCTGGCACATTAAGTTCCTGTAAGAGAAAAATGTTAGTACTCCTCAATAAACCACCTGCTGCAGCCTTCACTGCTTGCATATCTAACTATTTCAATGATAATCGTGCAAGCGCAAGCTAGAAACTGAACAAATGTGCTCTTCAACTACACGTAGGCGTTGCCCATAATCATATCTTCAAAACTTCTAAAGCCAACCTATTTCTATGAATTGAAATAACACAGTATATTAGCCAACAGATATGATTCAACGACCCGTGCATGTTCAAAAGCTCAGTGCAGTCCCATGCTCTCACATGGAAGTTAGAGTAGAATTTTACAAACCAACCATGACAGCGTCCTTACCAACAGCGTGCACCTCCGAGAAAAATGTAGAGAAAAAGAATAAAGAAGAAAAACCGAATAGCACGGGAGTAAAATATCAAATGATCCCTAGCAAAATAAAAGAACAAGTACATTAAATCTCGTCATCACCTTTGATATAAAGGGGATCCGAATTCTTGTATAAGGCTTAATGAGCTTAAGCAACACTTGTGTTCTCACATTCTTCAAAAGATCTTCAATGTAATTTCGGATAAATGGATCATCCATTATCGTCCTTCTGTTACTCTGGGAAAATTTCCACCAGACATTTCAAAACAGTAAGAAACAAGATAAACTAGTAGTATTCCAACATAAGATATCACACGTTAGCATGCAATAGTTGTACCTTTAAAATTTTCTCAAACTCCAAGATCTCATTCCGTTGATACGCCGCTATTAGGTTTGTCATGGCCAATATCTCAGGGTCATTTTTATATCTACAAGTAACAAAAGCAGGTGAGGTGGAGGACCAAACATTCTACACTGCAGGAACCTAATAAGTTGCTAAAACCCATCAAACAACTTACGGCTTAGCCTCTTGACCATCAAATGGGTTGACCTCAGATTCCATCAGCATATTAGCCAGAACCAAATATCTGACAGGGAGGGGAACCATCATGGAGAACATTAGAATGTGAAGGGTAGGTTTCAGGTGGAATCCAAGCAAGCAGCACAGTGAAAATATTACTCACTCCGTCCACGATTGAATTCTCATTCCTTTTCGAGACATCGCCAAGAATATCTTTATAACTAAAATAATTCACTTTCAGAGTCTTCACTTGAAATACATAAGACAACATGCGAGGATTTTTGGCCATTAATTTTGAGTCACACCACATGCAGACATGCTCTTGTATTCATCTCACCTAAAACCACATGCTCCTGCAGGCCCTCCCATTAAATTGTGATGGGGGGAGTACTAATAGATTCATGTTCTGCATATGCAACATTACTTTTATTTAACAGCAATTTTTGGGCTGTGCCGGGGGGCTTCCTTATAATTTTTCTTTTTTCCTTTTCCTTTTCCTATTATTCTCTTTTCTCTTTTATTTGTAGTTTAATTAAAATTAGTATTTATTATCATTTTACATTCAGAAATTTAGTCATGTGACTGCCGCGTGAAATCTTAACGTTTTACCGGACAGAAACTGTCCATTGGGGACCCAGTTGCTACAAAATCGAAAGGATCAAGCTGCTACAAATTAAGGGTTGAAGATCTACGCGCTCTATCTTGAATCGGTTGGGAACACCAGCAGTAATCTTCACTAAAATAACTGTTCACGTAAGATATTTCACAATTACATCAATTACCAAGGCAAAGTGAAGTTGATCTTTCAATTGTTCTATTACAGATGTTTTATGTGCATACTACGGAAATAAGAGTAATCATCCCCAAGTGTTTTTATGCCATGTAATAAGTTGAAAGTGCCAATCAAATAGGGGTAAGCTTTAGGGGAATGTAGGGCCAAGTCCAGACAAAAGGGTTTGTTTGAGACATACTTCAGACACTGGATACGCCTCTGGTTCCCAGCTTCATCATAGTTCTTAAAAGCTTCAAAGAAATCAGTAGCTGCATCTTCCCATTGTCGCTCTGCCATATGCATTTTTCCACCACACTCACGAATAATTCCCATTATTCTAGGATGAGGAATAGCTGACTTGATTGACAGTGCTCTTTGATATAATTCCTGCAATAAAATCACCATTCAATTGATCTTTAGTAGATATTAGTAATCTGGATGACAGTTTCAAATTCTTTCCCTAGAAAAAGGAAACCCTTGTATTTTCCACCCTTTTCTCTGTTCAAACTATCCTACAAACTACCCATAGACCATGCCTCTCACTCCTAAGAGAAATAAAAAGAAAATAAAGGCAAAAAGAAAGAAAAATGAAGCTAAGAAAGGATAAATTTGAGCAAAATAAAGGCACCCACTTGACTTTTCGTTTATCAAACTTATACTTAAAAACCTCCTATTTTTATATCTTAGTAAATTTCCATAGCATTCTCTTTTCATTTTAATTGATATCTAAACCTTCTCATCCCATCACCACGTTTCTTAATTTGTTGAGCTTTTATCCTTGAACTCTCCTAATACCTATTTATTAGGTTTTTGATGTCATTTCAAGTTAGAGTTTCTGTAGCTTAGTGGTAAAAGTAGCATCTTGTTGGCCTAGATACCTAGGTTCGAATCCCGCCAGCTACACTCTTTTAATTTTTTCCTTTTTTCTTTGGAAATTTGCACAATTACTCCTTACCCTTTAGCACCAATAGCAAATACATTCTCAAACTTTGAAATCGGACTTTTTAGCTCCATTTGCATATTTTGTCATTTCTACATAATTCCATCATCTTCTTTTTTTTTTTTTTTTGCCCGCACAGAAAGCTTTCATAATCTACCATGTATTCAATCTATGGAGCATCAAATTACTCGTCTTCATGCATATAAATCTATCATCAGCTAATTTAAGCTAAACCAAGATTTCTACCACTGAAATGACTAAGCAAACTATATTGTCACCATTATAGATGGATAAATTTGAAAATGCCAACCACCGAGGTTGATCTAGAGAAAAAGAAATGTCAAGATTGGACCACAAAACCAAGTAAGGACATCAAATAAATAGACTACTTATTTCTTTAGGTTAAGATTTATAGTATGGGGAGGCAGCGGTCGGCGGTGCTATGTCATAATCTTATATATTAGTTGTGCTTGATAATGCATGGAAATGACTTTGTATTGATGGTAATATACATAACAATTAAACACTAATCCCGGTTCAAATCTCCTAACAATATAACTTTCTTTTGTTCTTAAGGACTTGTCATGGCACCTCCAAGAGATGTCACAACACCTAAGTGAGACCCGATAAGGTCATACAAACGAGTCGAGACACCAAGTTTGACAAAACTGCTGAGTTAACCGAGTTTGATGCTGATTAGTCCAATGCCCAACTCACAGGGTTTTTGCTCCAATTTGCCAATTCAATGTGGACTTTATAAGACCCCTTTGCCCACTTTTCATAGTTATTCAGTGAAGCACGTCTCCATAAACACCAAATTGTAAGTCATCTCATCCCAAAAGTCCAAAATAGTGTTTAAATTTTTTGTTTGATCAAAGCCATAATTTGCATGTACTTTCATATTCTAAGTCACATTTCCCCGTATGACCAGTCAAATCTCGTGCAGCAAAAATATGATCTTGACTAGTAGTGGTCAGATTAAACTCATCATGTGTTCCAAAATCATTTATTCAGTCTGTTCAACTTCCATCACCTCATATTTTTAAACATATTTAATGGTTATTATTCCTACCCCATTTCAGCTCTCTTCTCTACCTATATGCCAAGGATTATACTTCACCTTTTCTAGTCCATTCACCTACCTTTTGTTTTGATCTTCAAAGCCATAATTTTCATGTACTCTTTCATGTTCTAAGTCAAATTTCCCAGTATGACCATTCAAATCTCGTGCAGCAAAAAATATGATCTTGACTAGTAGTTGTTAGAATAAACTCATTCGTGTGTTCAAAAATCATTTCTTCAGTCCGTTCAACTTCCATCACCTCATATTTTTAAACCTATTTAATGATTATTATTCCTACGCCATTTCAGCTCTCTTGTTTACCTATATGCCAAAGATTATAGTCCGACTTTTATAGTCCTTTCACCTGCCTCTTATCCCCATTTCAATTGGACTTTATGTCGACTTTCCACTTGAAAACTTAGCACCTTTTTAAAACAGTAGCACCGATAATATTATAGGTAAAATTCATAAAACTTCAAAGTTTAAGGGTTAATACAGCAATATTACTTCCAATAGTTCGACCTGATTATATCCCACTTTTTCTAAGCGTGACTAAGTGTCCAGTCACATGAACTAAAACTCTTAATAATATTTTCCACACAGGGTGACAAGTTCTTTTATGATATGGGTTACCCACAACTTATGATTAGATATTTTTCCAACAATTTTATTATCTTATAATCTAATCGTGTCAATCCTAGACTGATATAAACCATTGAGAATGACTTTCTTAAGTCATGCCTTTATTGTGGGAGAGGTGCTTATATATCTTATTTATGCTTGTTCCTTGCCATAATTCCAATTATCTTTTACGGTTAAAGCGTTATAAGAGAGATAGCCAGGCGAGACATTGAAAAAGCTAAATAGAGAGTAGATTTTGCTATTTATAGAAACGCTTCAATTAACGTAACCTATTCCGAGTTAGACCAAAGAGAACCCAGAGCACAAGCTCTATTGTTGCTACTATAGTAGAATATATAGCAAAAATCGAGACAAGATATTCGAAAAGGTAAAACTGAGAATAGATTTGGAAACCTAACTGCGACCAGATTTTGTTTTTCACATAAGAGCTACAATGAACATATCCTCATTCAAATGAGACGTAAGAGAACCCAGGGCAGGAGCTCTATTGTCGCTACTGTATATTTAGCAACCAAACCAAAAAAAAAAGAAAGGAAACCAGAAGTGAACATGATGCTGGCCTTAAAACAATAATGACTAAATAATGCTCACAGAAAAAGGAGAAAAGAATCCAGTTCAGACATGTCCACTCACATACTACTTGAGTAAACAAACAAGGCAACAAGAAGTAAACTAATATACCTTGAGCTTTTTGTTGTTTTTAGTCTCAGTGTACATTTGAATTTCAATTGCATATACTTCCAGCAATTGTGTCCCTTTCTTCTGATCATCTGTACCATCTTCTTTTTGACAAGATTTGTGGAGCTCCTTCAAAATCTAATTAAATACGCTGAATTATATTCATAATCCAAAAATAAAATTGGTGAATTTTTTCCAAAGAAAACAACCTTACTCATCCGTCCATATTCACCCATATCAAACCATATCTTGCAAAGTTTCAGATTTGTCTTGAACCACAGTCTCTGCAAAGAAAGGTCAGTCGGGTCATTGAGAAGAAAAACACATTTAGTTCCAATATATGATAAATTTCTGACCTCGTTCTTTGCCTCCTCAAGGGCCTTTAAGGTTGTCTGATAAAACTCTTTCAAGAGGCCAAAGTTCTGACCAGCTGATCCAGAAATGAAATCCATAATATTATTGATACACTTTTCACTGTAATTTCTGGTTACTGCTGATTTAATGTAAGTTAACATATCTCTATAAGCATCCATCATTTCTTTGTACTTCCCTAGCTTATAGTAGAGCTTAACAGTTTGCTTCAAAGCTTTGAATCCCCTGAAGACAAAACAACAAAAGTGTTCAATCATGCCAAAACTAATAAGAAATGCATTCATTACAAAATACAGAGACATGGAGACGCGTGAGCAACTTAAACTGAAATGATGAAAAAGATCTGTCAAGTGTCAAGTGTAAGTTAAGATCTTAATGAGTAGATTACCCTATTTTTGGTGGAGAAACCCACCAATTCCCAACATAAGTGAGATACAGATGGCACTATTAACTGTATATTTGGGGGAGGGAAAATTTTATTGTAGCATGCACTTCAGATAAAATGTTAGACACATCACACATGCATATATTTCCGGTGGTTCTTAAGGACGTATATTGCTAGTATCTAATTATTTTCATCATGGACAAAATATAAATGCCTATAACAAAAGGTGTCATCTAGCAGCAATTGCTTAGTTCTGTGGACCTAAACACATCAAATTCTAACATTATTCATTAGGTGCAGACTTAATACAAGTTTCCCGAAGTAGTTTGCAGTTTTAAACTTTCATCCGTACCTCCACCATGTATGTTCATTCATTTTGATACATAACATCACTTTAAACGTTAATCTTATGTGATCTATTATTATATTAGTATATGATTTAAAAAAAACAATTGCTAGACATTTGTGCGTCTTTTCTACTATAATTTTTATTAACATGAAGAACTTTTCTGTTAAAAAAAAAATCTAATTAAGTACTTGTTCAATGAAAGTTGGTGAGGTATTAATACATTTTACAGCTATCGAATTATGCATCTTCCAGGATAACTATTTGTCTGAGCGTGAATCGTGTTCAAAGCCCAATTCTCTTCCCATAATTGGGAAGTAGCAAAATGAAATCCAAACGGGCCACAAAACTGTTCGCCAAAAGAGATCCTTCTTTGGAACAAAATATTATATCTAAAGGATGGATCTATCTCAAGCAAACTGGAAGAGAGAAGACAAGTTCAATATAGCTTAGCCAAAAATCAAGATCAGGAAGAGATATAGACAACTGGGGATGAGAGAGTATAAGTTTGTGGCAGATTATGTTACATTAAAAGTAAATATGTGTGCACGTGAATTCAAAGAATCATCGAAGTATACCCACAAATGCGGCAGAAGCACACAAACAAAACCATAAGTCGAGGAAAATGCATTAGGCAAACACAAGGAACCATTTAAATTTCATATATCAAATAACCAACAAACTGTATAATATGTGCACTTACAGAATATGAGACCAGTAGTCTTTACAGTGCTTAAAAAAATAAATAATACTAGACATTTATGTCCATTGTAATCGACAGTAAATAAAGAAAACTATCTGCAAAGACAAGTAAATCATCCATGATCACAAGCATCCAAATCTTTGATGAACTAGTAATACCTTGTCAGGAAAACATAAAATTCTGAGAAAACTCACCACTCAGCCTTGTCAGGTTCCATCCGCACGACTTCCGAAAAACCCTCAAGTGCAGCTTTCGGATCTGTTTCAACCAAGCCTGCAAATAAAAAACATATCAGAGAAGTTTAATTCAAGGTACAAGTAACAAAAATTAGCTTACACGACAAAATCAATTCGTAAAAGCCATTCACAGGGAGGCTCGGAAAAAATTCTCAAGTTCTACAACTTTGCCATAATTGTGAATGTGGAAAGACAGAGAGAGAGAGAGCCTTTTTAGTATTGATAAAAATTACTAAAAATAGTTTAACCTGTTTTGCCTAACCATTCTCCACTCCTTCCTTAAAGATTTTGAACACAGAGAGAAACGGTGTAATAGAAATATCTATTGTCTGTATACATACAGATACTACACATACAACCTCCACGAATTAAAAATGGCCAAGGGTTTATGAAACTCAAAATGTGAAGTTTGTTTTTTATAAATATAAGAGCGATTAAATACAAATAAAATCATTAATAAAAGAAATAAATCCGAGAAATTATTTGAATTAAACAATCAATGTGGGAAAATCAATATAAACCTTTGGAGTTATAATACTGATTCTCAATATCGACGTCCTGTTCTTCGGGCTCCTCGTCTGAATACTCGAATCCATAATCCTCCATATCTGCATCTGCACCACATATACAATTTTTATCAAAAAAATCATTTGGGAAACTACCAAAAAAATTTAAAATCATAAACATACATACATACATACATGTACATATAGAGGGAGAGTATTACCGGAACCCATAGCTGATTTGAGTTGAGTGTGATTCGATTTGTGCAGAAAGGAAAAGAAAATGGGAGATTTATAGAGCTGCGATTTTGCCCACAGTGTATGTATTGGAAGGAGTAGAGATTCCGAGTACGATTGAGCTTAAAACATTTTAAAATAAAATTTATTTATTTTCCTAATTTCTACTTTGAAAAAGGATAATTAGCACAAAATGTACTATATTTTGAACTGCAAATCATCCTTACTTTTTAAATTTTGACATTTTCATCCTCACCTACACTATTTTTTGTGTAAAACATCATTTCCATCCAAAGTCATCCAAAATCTACCGTTACCTCACTTTCTCAACACAATTTGTAACATAAATGAAAGATAATTTTGTCCACCAACCTATTTACTTAACAAAAAACACCTTCACCACCACCCAAATCTCAAACACATCCCAAAATCCCCATTCTAGATCTCATTCTTCTCATCTCACATTTTCAAATCAAGCTTTGAAATACACTCTCAACGAAGAGGAAAAGAAGAAGAAGAAAAAAATACAAATTGAGCTTCAGATGTGATTTGAGAAGAAGGAAAATAGTAGTTGCACTGTATATTTTGAATTGATTCTTTTGGTTTTGCTACCTTTGTTGTTGTTGCATTGTATATTTTCAATTTTCAATGTGAGATGAAGAAAAAATTACAAGTTTTGGTTTTGCTCTTGTACTACATATATGAGTTTGGTGATAGAGGTGAAAAAAGTGATGGTTGACTCTTCACTTGTCTTTGAAAATCCGAGGCTGAAAAATGCATACATTGCATTACAAGCTTTGAAATAAGTCATTCTCTCAAATCTCCAAAATTTTACTACAAAATGGGTTGAATCTGGAGTGTGTAACTACACTGAAGTATATTGTACTCTCGTACCAGACAACCCTTCTATTCTTGATCTCAACCGTGGTGACATTGCTAGGTAGAGACAAGTAAAATAGGTAAGTGGACAAAATTACCTTTCATTTGTGTTACGAATCGTGTTGTGAAAGTGAGGTAACGGAAGGATTTGGATGACTTCGGACGGAAAAGAAGTTTTGCACAATAAATTGTGTAGGTGATGGTGAAAATATCAAACTTTGAAAAGTATGGACGATTTGTACAATAACTTTAAAATGTAGGGACGTTTTGTGTTAATTACCCTTGAAAAATAATGTTTGGTATAATTTTTTTAAGATTATAAACAGTAAATACTACGGAGTATGTGGATAAAAAGTGAATAAAAATTATGAATTTTACGAAATATATAAATATAAATAATATTTAACAAACTTATAAATACTTACAAACACATAAAAATATATATTAAAAAATTAATTTCTTATGATTAAGAATAAAGTATAAAATAAGAAAATGACGAAATATTATTTTATATGGATAAAAACACAGTTGGGTCATTATTTGAATATGAGTTGGGCAACACATTGCTTGGGCCCTAGAGGAAATTATACTGGGGTTTTTTTTACAAATAACCACAAAAAATGAAGTATTTCTTAAAATACTGTCATGGTTTTTAAATTTTGAAAATACTGTATATTTCAACTAACATTTTATCAATCAAAATCAGAAAAGCTGGAGAACTTTCCGTTCATCAAAATTACAAAAAACTCGAATTCATTCTCTATAAATCACAACCAACAAGAAAGAAGAGTGAGATTCCAAATAAATTCAGATTTGATCCTCAAAAACAAATTGGACGTGAAATTACAGAAGACAGAAAATCTCAATTCTATCCATCATCTATGAAATTTTATCCAAATAAACAAATTGAACGCGGATTTGCAGCCATTATCCAAGAAATTGTAGAACAAATTGGACGAAAATCTCACTCACAGCCATCATCTGTGAAAATTGCAGAACAGATTAGACGAAAAACTTACTTCTATCCACCATCTATACACGTAACATGTTCAATTGATGCGTATTAATCACAAAACCACATTGATTATCAGATGTTCAACAGAATTCTCCAACTATGTTATATCGTTATAATAAATGTAACAAGTTATGTTATTATCTGTTTTGTTTAATTTATATTTTGCAATTGTGTTTTTCTACTTACAGAAAGCTAATTGTTAACCAATGTGTTTATCCAATTCAATGATTTGTCTCTAGTTGTTTGTTGGATGACTTATGTTATTTGATAATCTTCCAAATATCAAATTTCAAAATTGCAAGTGTAACAAGTTTTGTTATTTCAAAATTACAAATGTAACAAGTTCTGCTATTTCAAAATTACAAATGTAACAAGTTCTGTTATTTCAAAAACATCTAATCTTAATCCACAAAATAACAAGTCATGTTATTTCAATATAACAAATGTAACAAATTATGTTATTTCAAATGTAACAAATGTAACATGTTCTGCTATTTCAAAATTACAAATGTAACAAGTTCAGTTGTTTCAAAAAATATCTAATCATAACCCACAAATTAACAAGTCATATTATTTCAATATAGCAAATATAACAAGGTAACAAGTTATGTTATTTCAAAATTACAAATGTAACAAGTTCTATTATTTCAAAATTACAAATGTAACAAGTTCTGTTATTTTTCAAAATTACAAATGTAACAAGTTCTGTTATTTCAACATAACAAATGTAACAAGTTATGTTATTTCAAAATTACAAATATAACAAATATAAAAAGTCATGTTATTTCAAAATTACAAATGTAACAAGTTCTATTATTTTAGTTATAATAAATGTGTTATATTTGTTATTAACAAATATAACAAATGTAACAACAAGTGTTACAAAAATAAAAAAAATTAAATAATATTTTTTAAATTATTTTATATTTTGTAGTATATGGTGAAATTATCACAATTATAACGCCTACTTGTTTAGTTTCAAATTTCAAACTTACTGTCCCAATTTTACTATTCTAAAATAATTTTTTCAATTTTCGATTATTTAATCCTATAAAACACTAACTATATCATATTCAAACTCAAAATCCTAAAAAAAATACCCATCAACATCATCATCGTTGCCACCATTCGTCCTTGTAGTTGCCATCATTCATATTCTCACTCCAAACCCTAAAACCTGACTATTGTTATATTTTGATGTCAAAGATTGGTCGTCGTGAAGATTTGCGTTCTAAAATTGTCATTTTTTGGTATGGTTATTGAATCTGGTGGCGGGTAGTGAGGATCTATTGATTTAAGGTGATGGTGGTGCTTTTTTAGGATGAAATGGTGATGATGGATATGGAATGTGACTGGAGATTGTGGGGCGTCGTGGAGTTTGACCGGAGATGGTGGCCTCTTTCAGTGGTGGTGGCAGTGCTAATCTGGTGATTGCGATAGTGGTGGTCATGACGTTGGATTTCATTGGTTGTGGTAGTGTGTGGGTTTGGGGAGGTGGTCATAATATTAGCGAATGTGGTTGTTGGCGGTGGTGACGGCGGCGGTAACGACGATGGCGTAACACGATTTGCTTCGAGTTTTACACTTTGTGTGATGTTGCGACGATTGCGGCAGTATAGTACAATTTGTTACAAGTGTTGTACTTTGTATAATTGTGTCGCCAGTTGTAGTGGCAACATAAAAAAGTTTGTTACAAGGGAAGACAGCGTAACACAATTTGTTACAAAAAAGTCAAACAATGGTGTCAAAAAATAATAATAATATTTTGATTAAAAAAAGTTAAGAAATAGTTTGTTATTTTAGGTTATTTATAAAAATTATTTTTTCTATTGCTCAAGATGGGATTGTACTTTTTCTACTATTACTATTCACTTGAACGGTAAATTTCGATTTAGGAAATATAAGTTTAGAGCCTAATTTTCTTTTTTTTTTCTTTTTTGTTTAAATATATAGAGTATATATTTGGTAAGATATTTTTGTAATTTATAAACAGTGGGTCATATGAAATACATGAATAAAATTTGTGGATCGATAAAAATAATTTTTAACCAACTTATAAATACTTATAAACACAAACAAACTTACACTAATTTTCACTTAATATCCACACAAATTTAACCTCATTTTTATTTATCCTTACAATACTATAAGAGTCTTAAATTTTTTATTGTAGTTTTTTTCATCTAATACGTCGTCGTTTTAACATTGAAGCCGCAATCTTTGACTTATTTTTTTTTTAAAGATTAATGCTTGGTTTGTCTCAACAATCCCATTTACTATTGACCACGTATCTTCTTCTTCACAAAATCAAGATTCTTTACACTCTAAGAAAGTAATGGATCACTTGAGTTTTTCATGCTTAGCGTAGCCAAAATTTGAAAGCATTTTTTGATTCTGTCAAGTTTGAGTTACTTCAAGAAGTTGATTTGATTAGTTTGTTGAAGGGTTTGGACCTTTGTGGTAACTGAAAAATCTCTATTTTGGTAATTTGGGATTTTGTCAATTTTCATATGAGGGATTATGTCAATTTTCATCTGAGTTTGATGTGATTAGAAATATAACTTGCGTTTCTGATTTGCATTTGAAACTCTTTTTGGTGTTCAATTTTGAATTTTTTTTTATTTTGGGTATAAGGGATTCTATTAAACATTGTTTTGTAATCGGAAAATATTTTTGTGAATTTTGGAAGGGACTGGTCATTATCTTCAGTAGGAGATATATATCTGTACAGACTAATGGGGGACAGCTTAAGAGGCATTGTATATATTGTGGTTGTCGAGTGATGTCGAGTTACTCGATAACCAACAAATTTCAACTTTGCACAACAAGAGTCCACTGCATCACAGTAAATTATTAACAGTTCAATTTTGCCAATGCTAATTCAAAGATTTTTACTGTGCTACTTTGTCATTAGGCAAAATGATAATTCGTGAGTCCTCAAGCTGAAACTGAAATATGGAAGTGATTTTATATACATATAGATGTTAAAAGAATTCATTGTGAGGTATATAAACAGGTGTAAGTGTTCGCTTACAAGACAGGGTACTTGCAGAAAATTACCATCTACAAGCACCAAACTTGTTCACAGACAATAACTAATTTACAAGAGAATGAATTTTGCCATCTAAAAGTTGTACCATAAGTTCCGCAAATTATTTACAGTTTGATTTCACTTGTTGACTCTCCTTTATTTGTTTATTAGTTGTTGAATCTAATAATGGAACTATATACATTGATTTGGCATTTGTTATGTACCAGGAACGTTATCAGTTCCTTGTTTACAAAATTGTCTTTCCCATTAGGTTTCTTTCTTTTGGTTTGAGCAGACTATATAATTTGACAACATCAAGCAACATTGTTTATTTGAAGTCGATAAGCTAAATCAAACAAAGGCTTAAATGACTAATGCATGACCTTAAAGTTACTGTGCTTATTGACTGAAGTGTCATCCGTGAAATTTCATAGTTTTGGTACATGCACATGGAAAAACCCACACATATGTATTAAAAAAAAAAAATTGTGAACAGTAATTTACTCGGCAATGAACAGCAATTTACTGTTCATTACCGAGTTACTCGACAATGAACTTCATTGCAGTAAATTAATGTTCACAATTTTTTTTTTAAAGTCATTTCCTTTGTCTTTTTCTAATTTTTTTCAAAATTTTTTTTCTTTAGATTATTTTTCCTTATTTGTTTTATTTTAACAATATTAGATTTGCTTTTTTTTTTTTTTAACAATGTTGTCGAGTAACATTGTACTTTGAATTTTTTTTTTTTTTTTTTTTTAATACATGTTGGGCATTGGCCAATTTTTATTTTTTATTTTATTTTAGTAATAATTGCATGAAAAGTCCATATCGTTTCAATAAAAATATAAAAATGGTCACTTTACCACATCATTTTACCAAGGCCATTTACCAATCTTAAGGGGGTGTACTCAACTCAAATTTTAATAGAATTCATTGAAATTTAGGTGTCCCCAACTTGGATTTAAATAGATTCTTTAGAAATTTAGGTGTCCTCAATAACTAGTGAATTTCTAAAGATTTCATTAATTAATGGATTTTGACAGATTTCAATAGATTTGGAACTATAATTATAACTACTAAAAATTATAACAATTCTTGTTCCAAACCTCAAAATTTCAATTGATTTCTCTATGTCTCTCTCTCTCTCTCTCTAACATTTCACTTTTCACATACGATTTTGCTGAAACCATTTTGTATCAATTGACTTTTTTTCTTTCTTTCTCTCACAAACCTCTCACCTTTCACATAAAATTTTACTGAAACTCTTTTATACCAATTTGTAATTATTCACGTCTTTATTCCATTTTTCTCAAAACGATGCCCATATTTCCAACTTCATGAATTTTTTGTTTAAAATGATAAAGTTAGGAATTTCTTTTAACGTACGATAATGTGATGAATTTTATTTTTTAATCACAATGTTATTTTTTTTAGTAATCTAGTCAGATATTATACTATTTTCTTAGCTTTTATAAAAATAATAATAATAATCCGTTTATGCATAATGAGTGGTTATGGTTAAAAAAAATCACAAATACGAACTCTATTAACCTCTATAATTTATAATTCTTTAAAAGTTAAAACGTTTCGATACTTATTTTTAATATTTAAAATGTAAATTATATGTATCAATATATCATGAATTAGTTGTCTTTTTTTTTTTTTTTTGCTATTAATCTATTTTTAAAAAATAAAAAAATAAATTGTGCTTTTATGGTGAGTTTACTTGTCAACATTAATTTTAGAGCAAGTTTCTAGTCAAAATATAATTTGGTTTTAAAAAAAATAGCCTTGAAATGTTATGATGAAATTTTAAATTTTTTTCAAAATTTACAATTGACACAATTGAGGAGATGAAAATATAATTTTTAATAAAAAGACCACAAATTCAATGAAATCCATGAGAATCTATTAAAATCTATGATATAGAAATCTATTAAAATCTTATCAAATATGTCAAATTCTATTAAATTCCATGAAATTTATAAAAATTTATAAATATTAAGAAATCTATTAAAATATGAATTGAGGACACTCCCTTAGTTATTTAATTTTTTTATACGAATTATGTGCTTGTTTGGTTATGCTTTTCTTATTATAATTTCAACATTTATTACATATTATTCTAAAAAATGCTTATCTCTACCATGATTATCCGCGGGTTGAGATCTAAAATCATCTTTTGACATCATGGTTGTCGAGTAACACGACAACATTGAATTTGAATTTTTTTTTTTTATTTTTTTTATTTTTACACTTTGGAATTTTTTTTTTTTTTTACACAATGTTGCCGATTGTGTTTAATTTTTTTTTTTTTTTGTTGCAAAAAATTCTCTAATTTATTTTTCTTATTTTTTTCTTTTACACTTAATTTTCATTCACTTTTTTACTAATCTTGTTTTTTTATTTTACCTTTTAAGTTTACAAATTATTCTAAATAAATGCTATTATTTTTTCCTTAATTTTTTTTTTTACTTTTCATTCAATTTTTCACCAATTTTTTTTTTTTTTTGCTTGATGATATAAACAAATTGTACACAATTCTTTGATATTTGGCTTTTGAGTTATTAGTAAAAAAACTGAAAAAGTTGTAGCCGAGAGTTTGGTCCAATTCAAATTCTCGAAGTGGTACAATTCAATAAAAATATAAAAATGGTCACTTTACCAATGCCGTTTACGAATCTTAGTTATTTAATTTTTTTATACAAATTATGTGCTTATTTGGTTCTGCTTTTCTTATTATAATTTCAATATTTTACTTAATTAATTGTATTAAATGGTATGTTCAAAAATATGTTTTTCATATTTATTATTTACGTATTATATATTTAATATTTTTTATACGTATATATTCAAGCAATACCTACGTGCAGTCTAAACATAAAATTTATTCCTACATTTTTCACAGACGTGCAACGCACATAGCAAAAACTAGTTTTTTTCCAAAACAAGTCCTTACACGCCCTTTTGTGTGACCATCTTCTATTTTCTTTTATGGGAAACAACAAGTTCTCTCCTTTAAAGCACAAGGGAATGTTTTCTATAGCACGTGCGATGCACGTGATATATCGATAATTAAAAACGTAATAGTGTTTATTATATTTTCTTTTTACGAATTGGCTTGATATTGGTAATCTAAGTGAAAAAAAAATTAAATATTAACAAATCAGGCGATTAAAACATAAATAGTATGCTTATAACTTAAAACCTAGTATATTAAATTTCATTACAGTAGATGATCCAAACATATAATAAAATTGAATTCAATTTACTTCATAAAAGCCACTATTCTTAATTACCATTTTCTCCAAATTTGCCTTGAAACATGAGTTCATTCACTTATACTATTTTAATCACGTAAAGAAAGTTGGATGCCTTTAAATTAAGAAATTTCACATTTGCTCTAGAATAAGACTTTGGGCATAAGTATCTACAACAACATCTGCACATAAATTTCATTTTTTTAAATTAACTTAAATAAAATATAAAGAGATAGTTGAATTGAGCTTACATCATCAAATATTTGAATTTTCAAGAACATCAAATTAGGCTTCTTTGATAAGTGTACTAATTTGATCATCACAATATTTAGTGGCAAAATAAAAAGTTTATAAAAATCTTCTTTCTTACTTTATATGAAGCTCTGGAGATAATCAATAAGTTAATTGATCAAGTTGTTTCATGGTCGAATTAAAACTCTTAAAACAACATAATTTCTTGCATTTGTTAATTAATCATGCTAGTGAAGTTGTATGTATTTGATACAAGTTAGAGAATGTGGCAAAAATGAGCTACAAAAGTGTAAATAAGTAAATAAGTCAATAAACATATTAATTACAATTAAAATTGTTCCACAATCATCCGTGTGTACAAAATAGCATCTTAAATACACATTTCTAAAACACTAAGTAGATTTTGCATTGCTAATACGCAAACAAGTCATTTTCAGAAATAATACCCCTAGAGTTGCATTAATATTAAAAAAAATGACAATTAGTTGAGACATTACTAAAATTCTACATTTCAAAACTTTATATATAATCAAGCAATTTTCATTTCAAGCTCATATAGTTCAAAAATTGATAATATTATTCAATTACA
Organism: Forsythia viridissima; assembly: GCA_030279155.1. Classification (NCBI taxonomy): domain Eukaryota; kingdom Viridiplantae; phylum Streptophyta; class Magnoliopsida; order Lamiales; family Oleaceae; genus Forsythia; species Forsythia viridissima. The sequence goes on along the minus strand of CM059034.1, from coordinate 21,521,112 downwards.
ACTAAACAAACTAAATTTCAAATTAAATAATGTCTCAAATGATAGCACATTTTCAACGACAAGCAATCAGAAGAAAATTCCAAGTTAAACAATGCCTCAAGGTGACAGTATTATCAAATTACAATAAAACAAAACTAAAATTTAAAAATTTAAAATTAATGAATAAAACTATAAAGTGTCTTCAATAAACACAAATCTCGAACTTTACAGAAAAAGAAACTAATAAAACAAAATTTAAAATATTTTCCAAAATAATCAAATTGCAAATTTGACAGTCTAATAGACTATAAAAGTACGATTTTTCTAAAATTCAAACTCTTAAACAAAAAATAAAGTAACAACTCATATGTCTTTCAATTTAAGTAAAAAAGGTAACTATGAGTAAAAGATACGACAAAAATCCAAAACAAATAAGACTAAAAAAAATAAATAACAATAAAAAGTTAAATTTTATTAAATAATTAAACAAATTACAAATTTAATAATCTAATAAATAGTAAAACTACAATTCTTCTGAAATTCAAACTCCATAACTAAAATCTAAAATCAGAACTCACATGTCGTCAAATTTAACCAAAAAGTTGTTCAAAGAATTTCACAACAACTTTAAATTTGCCAACTATTTTCCTTCGTCTTAGTGTCGTTTCACTATAAGATTCGAAAATCTTTTATGTTTTGTTTTCCTTGAAACTGGATTTTACGAAAAATGAATCCAAATTAATGACAATATTTCTAATTCTAATGCATCATTCATCAAGACTATTTGGTTAGAAAATGTTGAATACTTGGAATAATCATAACTTAGTTTATTCAAAACTGATATAAAAGTAGCAAAAAAATATACTAAATATATTTTTTGTCTATTTGTGGCTAACAGTTGCAACACGATACAGCAATTAACTGGTGTAAGCCTATGTAATCAGAATGAATTCAAATTCAAAGAAAAAGAAAACAGATACGTAGATATGAGTTTAAAAACATCTAAATTTTACTGTGTGAAAAAAGTCAATAAAACCAAATATTTATATTATATTACTATAGTAATATTGGTATACTAATCCCCCTTATAACGTGTTCTACCTTATTGCATTACTCACAATATATTTCTTTCGGTCTATGCAAAACAAGCCACAATGTGTTCTACCTTATTGCATTTCATAGGTTGGTTGAATTTTAAAATGTATTTTAAATTCTATTCATTGACGTTACTTTGGAGAATACTACACGTTCAAATTTACAAAACACTCCCTAGTTCTTCGTATAAAGAGTCACATGCCATATTTTGAAGAATTATATATATATTTCACGTTCTAATACGTCTCTATAAAAATAATAAAAAAATTAAAATAATAAATTTGTTCACATAAACCTAATTTTTAAAATTACAATTTACGTACCATTATTTCAGAAACGTGAACAAATATCATATTTAATTAGGATGAATTCGTCTTTTGATTCTTATAATTATTTTGCAAATTTTTAAAACCAAATAGGTTGGAAAAAACTTTGGTTGACCATTTTGAATAGTAAACCAAATATCCACACTTTTAATAAAGAAAGAAGACTAGTGTGAGCACGTGTGATGCACGTGATGTCTCGTTAATTAAGAACGTAATAGTGTTTATTATATTTTCATTTTACGAATTGACTTGATATTGGTAATTTAAGTGGGAAAAAAATTAAATATTAAAAAATCAGGCAATTGAAATCTAAATATAAACATGCTTATACCTTAAAACCTAATTTATTACAGTAGATGACTCAAACATATAATAAAATTGAATTCAATTTACTTCATAAAAGCCATTATTCTTAAGTACTATTTTCCCCGAATTCCTCATAGCATGAGTTCATTCCTTTATAATATTTTAATCACGTAAAGAAAACCGAATGCTTTTTCATTAAGAAATTTCATATTAATTTCAATTTGTATATTAATTTCAATTTTTGGTATAAGTATCTACAATAACATCTGTATATTAATTTCAATTTTTTTTTTCAAATTACTTAAATAAAAGATAAAGAGAGGTTTGAATTAAGCTTACATCATCAAAAATTTGGTTTTCGAAAATGTCAAATTAGGCTCTTTGGTAAGAGTACCAATTTAATCATCACGGTATTTAGTAGCAGAATAAAAAGTTCATAAAAATCTTTTTTGTTGCTTTAGATGAAGTCTAAAGACATTCAATAAGTTAATTAATCAAGTCGTTTCATGTTCGAATTAAAACTCTTAAAACAACATAATTTTTGAAAGTAAATAAATCATGTTGTAGTTCTTATTTAATCATGCTAGTGGAAGAATGTAAGTTAGAGACTGTGGTAAAAATGGGCTACAAAAGTGTAAAAAAGTAAACAACTCAATAAACATATTAATTGTAATTAAAATTGTTCCACAACTATCTGTGTGTAAAAAAATTGCATCTTAAATACAAATTTCTAATGCACTAATAGAGTTTGCATTCATAATGTGCATACAAGTCATTTTCAGAACTAATACTATAGAGTTGCATTAATATTTCAAAAGGAAAATGACAATAAAATTATATACGCCATTTTATTTATTTATTTAGGGGACCATCAGCGCCAATTTTCTTACAAATTAAGTTAAAATATGAAAAATACAATTGGAGCTCTAATATTTGTAGTTAATAAACAAATAACTCAATTAAATAAAAGTATTTGAATATCAAGTTTGTGATAAAGTTATTTTTCATTTTATGTTGTAACAATAAAATAAAAATTTTAAATTTAAATAATATAATTACTTAATAATAATAAAATAATTTTATTTAACGTATTTGTTAATAATTATGAGTTTAAATTTTAGTTATTTTATAATAGTTCGTAAAATATACAAAATAATTTAGTACAATATCAATTTGGTCAATAAAGTGTCAACTAAAAAAAATGTGTTAGTATTTTTTAATTTTTTTATAAAAAATAAAATTATCGTACTCATTTGCACCTTTTGCAAAGATTAGAAATTCAATTACAATTTTTTCTAATTAAAACTAAGAACATATTTGTCTTTTTCATCAAATAAAGACCAATTCCACACCAAAACACATAGATTATAAGTCTTCTATGTAAAAAACAAATGTTAGAGATAATTTCTGCACTAAGGACAAAGGCGATGGACAATTTGCGTCAATTTATCTTTTGGTTGACCATTTTGAATAGTAAATTCAACATCCACACTTTTAATATAGGTAGGATATAGATAGGTATTTTGCAAATTTTTTTAACTAAATAGGTATGAAACAACTTTAGTTGACCATTTTGAATAGTAAATCAAATATCTACACTTTTAATATAGGTATATGATAATATTCCACGTGATACTTTTCAAATTCTTTGAGATTATTTTTCTCAATAATTGATTACATAATTAATATAAATCTTTCTGTTTTCTTCCCCCAATAAACGAAAATAAAATACACTACCTAAATTTAATTCCAACAAATAGTTATGGTAAATAAGGCAAATATTGTGAATTCCTACATGATACCAGTAAATGATGTGTTGATACATGATAGTTCCATATTCTGAAAAATATTTCATAGTAAAATATGGCTGTGAATAACAAGTTATCTTTGTGGCAATGCCATTCTTGCTCATCACATTCATACAAGTCATGACAAGTAACCAAAGAGCTAGTTATCACAAATTTTATGGATTTCAAAGTTGTACAACTGGCTTTTAGAGAACTCACCATCTCAATCGAAGTCTTGAAAATCTCGTTACAATTTTTGTGAGAGTTGAAACTTACTCGACAAAGAATTTCGCTACTTCAAGACTGTTATAGTTATGATCACTCTTCACTTCGGTCGCTAACTTCCTTAATCTTTCACTATTGAGCAAGCGTCAACTCCATATATAATCTTACGAGTTTACAATAACCTATATTTTTTTGTAAAGAGTTGTCCATCACATTTATTACTTAACCAACAACTTACAAACTTGGCCCTTTTCCATTTAGAGAATGACCCCTTTGAAGCGTGGTCGTATCGGCTCATCCTCGGAATCCAAAAAGAAAATAGAGCCAACTGAGGTTAATTAAGAATGTTCACATTTATGAAACTTTAGCATCTTCATGCTTAAAAACCCGGAATGGCTGCATCAACATACTATCTTCATACAAAGAGTGTATCACGAAAGTGAAAATCTTTAATCTTGTCAAGTACACGATGAAGTTTTATGGGAAACTGAAACCCAATTCACATTTCATCAAGTTCGATTTTTCACACTATTATATATATCGTCTCTCTTTAAACCACTATATTTCGAGTTCTCATTTCAGAATTCTGATCGTCAAAGTGTCATTTGTGTCTAAAATTATGCACCAGACAGACAAAGGAGAAGGAATTCATTTATTTCTTTTAAGCTACATCAAAATGAATGGCAAAGACAAGGTTGTTAGAATATATGCATGATCATATTAAAATAGACAAGATAACACATGAAAAGATATTCGAACAAGGGAAGATGGCGCCTATTGCGTAAGTTAAGGAAAAGACCGACATATACAGTGACATGTATATTGTGACGTCTTGTCTATGCATACAAATGCTGTATTTAATGAGACTAGTGCAGTAGTAGGAGAATACACTAAAATATGAAAGGTAGATGAAAATTAATATTGCCTATTGTCAATGATTTAATTACTTTAGAATTTTGATATTTTAATATATGTAAGAATGAACCAAATAGAGCGACTGAAAAATATTCATGCAGTCAATTCTAAATTTATTGAGAATAATACTTATTTGTTTCAGGTTAGAACATATTTGCATTGACATGCAACTTTAAAAAGATACATTTGATACCCAGTATCGAATAGTATTGCTCGTAAAATTTGAACTATTGTTTCGTGCTTAACACAGTCTAGTCTACCATTGTATAGTTTCATATAACCAAACCATTCTTAGAGACATCAATCAATTCGTGCTCTGCTTCTGTAATTTTCTTGTCCATTTGAGCTATTGAAAATGGTAGACCATCTCTATATGTTGTGGTTGTCCCTTGATACGTGTTATTTTACACTTATCTAGACTATTAAAAGTGGACACTTGTATGTACTCTTAAGTATATTTCTACTTAATTGTGTGTTGATTTGATTGCTTTCGAAACCCGAGTTCGAATAGAATTTGAAAAAAATAAAGCAAAATAGGTGAAGAATAATTGAAAGTGCACGAAAACTTGGAAATTGGGACCAACTTGCAAATATCTAAAAGATGAAGGATTTATTGTGCAAATAATCAGGGACTTAAGCACAATTCGTGATCAGAATTTTAGTTTTCTTATTCTAGTCAAATTCTAATTTGGTAATTCTTTTAGGACATGACTTCTACATTAAATTTGGATTTTTTGTGACATATAAAAGGGGGATTATGATTTAAACAAGAGATATCATATACAATAATCAAAGGAGACAAGAGATAGCAAAAAAGAGAAAGAGAGGAAGAACGACCAAGATCTTAAAGATTGGGGTGTGAAGACGACGAATTCTTAGTGCAAGATATTCAACTTTTTCTCATCCTTTATTTAGATTCGTTTATGTATTCCAAACTCTTAGTGTTTTCTTTATCCCGAATTATGAGTAGCTAAATTAATATTTTGGATGAACGATGTAACATAGTTTAGATTATTTAATTTTAATTATCAAAATTTGCTTATAAATTAATTACGTATTGATTTTATTTTTTCTCTTAATGCTTGAAATAATTGACCATTATTTCATTGATTTGTGGATTGTAACAAACTGAGAGGTAAATTATTAATTTAGACCACGTAATAAAATTTGACAATTGGATAAAAGGTAGAAATATGCTTTTGTTATTGTTACGGTCGTAAATTGAATTCTTATATGATTTAATTCATCTAATTAAATATTATTCTGACTTCACATAGAGATATAGTAAGTTGACTTAATTAGATAGGACTAATTTGAACTCGAGAGAGATAAATTATGTTAAATTCGTGAATTCGACCAAATATAACAATATGAATAAATCTTAAGATGAGAAATTAAAGATAACAACTATGGTGAATTTGTGAACCCAAATCTCTTAATAATTATACTTGATAAATTATTGACATTCGCGTTCACACTATTTTCTAGAATTAATAGTTATAGCTTAAATCTTCATATCAACTTAATTCAACGTGTTTTAAATAGATCATGATTAAAATTAATTGAAGTAATATATAAATAGGATAGTCTTCGTAAGAATGATAATCCGGACTCAACAAATCTATTTTATAACTTGTTAACGATATTGTGCATTTGCAATTAATATTTTACACTTGTTAACGATATTATGCACTTGCAATTCAAACTAGCAGTATGAAGACTATCTTATTTATATACTAGTTCAATTAATCTTAATCTTAATCTATTTAAAACACGTTTAATTAAGTTGATTTGAATATTCTAATCCTAATTCAATTAAGACAATTCAAAATAAGTTTATTAAAAGATTTAAGTTATAACTATTAATTCTAGAAAATAGTGTGAATGTCAAATGTCAAGAAATTATCAAATATAATTATTAAAGGATTAGAATCACGAATTCACCATAGTTGTCATCTCTAATTTATCCTCTCAAAATTTATTCCTATTGTTATACTCGGTCGAATTTACGAATTTAATTTAATTTACCTCTCTCGAGTTCAAATTAGTCATATCTAATTAAGTTAACTCACTATATATTTATGTGAAGTCAGAATAATCCTTAACTAGATGTATTAAATCTCCTAAGAATTCTATTCAAGACCGTAACAATAACAAAATCGTATTTCTACCTTTTATCCAATTGCTATATTTTACTACATAGTCTAGATTAATAACTTACCTCTCGATTTGTTACAATCCACAATTCAAAATAATGACCAATTATTTCAAACATTATGAGAAGAAGTAAAATCAATACGTAATGAATTTATATCCAAATTAAACTTGAGAAATAAAACATGAAGAGTTTGGAATACATAAACGAATTTAAATAAAGGATGAGAAAAAGTTGAATATATTGCACCAAAAATTCGTCGTTTTCACATTCCAATCTCAATCTTGGTCGTTCTTCCTATCTCCTTTTGTTGTCTATTCTTTTCTCTACTTTTGATTATTGTATATATACTAGTTTGACATCTATACGTTAAAACCATGTATCTTAGTGATGGGAAATAAGGATAGGAATTGAATTGATGGAGAATAAGGATATGAATTGAAGATATCGAGAAAAGATGAAAATTAAAGATATATTGATTTGAATAAGATTGAAGTAGTTTTAGTAAGATATGATTTCATCATTTTAATAATTGTTATTTTACTAGAAATTCTTTACTTTATAAATAGGACACCAGATTTCATTTGCAAATAAACTATATAAAAATTAAATTTTTTTACATAATATAGAACAGTAGTGAGCAATATAACTAGGGGTAGGCGTGGATCAGGTCGGGTCGATTTTGGGCCCAACTCAAACCCAACCCATCAATTGCAGTTTGAAGAAAAGGGAACCCAACCCGCCAATGTGTTGGAACCCAACCCGACCAATCTTGGATCGGTTTGGGTTGGGTTGTCGGGTTTGGACAATTTTTTTCCCCAAATCTCAAATCTCTAATACACAATTTCCATCGAAAATAATCAAACCCTAATTCACATCAAAACATCTAAACAACAAATGATAACAACTAAATTTGCAAGTAAAAGTAATAGTAAAGAATTTAAAACAAGATCTTGTTGAAACTTACAAAAATTTGCTACAAAAATTGTAAAATTTTTCGAAAATAGCCACAATCAGAAACCCCAACTTCTCTGAAATTTCTCGGAAATGGCCACAAATCACAGATTGAAGTCATAGACTAGAATCAACTCTAGTCAACCGCTAAAGGAAGAGAGATTATATATACATATTACCTATACATATAGTCTATAGAGAGAGAATGTAAGAGAGATGCGGTGAAGTTCTTGCTATCTTCGATGCTTTGCCAAGAGTATATCTTTTTCATTAACTGGCGTATACGTGCGAGCGTGGAGATTGATTGGCCGGCGATGATGGATTGACCAGTGTTGGCCGGCGATGGAGAGAGATTGGGCTCGGAGGCTTTGCGTGCGTGAGTGTGAATGTGTGTGTTTTGTGGCTGAAATGATTTTTTAGAGTTTTTTTTTGTTGGGTTTTTTTTTTAATTAATCAGGTTGGGTTGGGTTTCGGGTTGGGTTGAAGAAACCGACCCAACCCGATTGATATTTCAAACCTTCAACCTGAACCCAACCCAAATAAACTAAAAAACCGACCCAAATCGGTCGGATCGGGTCGACCAGTTTGGGTCTAGTTTTGCCCACCCCTAAATATAACTAGCATTTTTTTTATATTAATTAAATAATAAAGCCTTAAAAAGAAGGTTTGTTGGAGTGGTCGTCGAAAATGACGATGTTTTGATGATGTCAAAATATTAGGGTTTTTTACATGTGTTGAGGAAAAACGACGTGGTTTAACTTCCATTATTTGCTTAAACCACACCATTTTACGAGCTTTGGTTGACACTACTTGTCAACCGTACCTCCATTTTGTCTAATACGTGCAACAATCCTCACACGACCCCACGGTTCCTAGCTTTAATATTCACCTTTTCTCTCTTCTACTCAGCCCTAAACTGGCCAGTACGGACGTTTCGAGAGTTTATGATTTTTTCTTCAACTTCATCATCGTCATGATAGAGTTTGAGAAGGAATTTTCTCATTGCTCTCCTTTAATCCCTCCATTATTGTGGGTTTCTATGTATGTGTAGGTGAACCAACCGTCACAGACGAGTCAAGCAGCAATTATAGTTCTGTTGATATAGAAACCATCTTTCTTGGGCCGAGATTCATTTTTTCCTCCGAGTATATGCACAAAATTTTAAGTGGTACTAATGTATGCGAAATACAAGTTTGAGGGGTTACATTTTGCGCATGATTAATGGGTCTTGATGTATTTTATTTCACCGGCTTGTGTTTCATTTGTGCTTTATTGTTTCTTTTGTAGATATGAACAACTTCTTTTTCTTGGTACAAAAATTAGGTTTTCATGGTTTGTGTTTGGTTCTATTTCTGTTGACTCCCAAAAATGGTTGCCAACAGGATCCCCACGCTACCTATGCCCACGTGTGCTTTCCTTTTACTAAGATTGCCACGTGGTTTATTCAACCACGTAGATAACCTTCCGTCCGGGTGGAAGGAATATAAGAGGTCAGAAACACTTATAAAGCAAAGGTGATAGCCTAGGGGCCTCCCCTAACAAATTCCCAGGTGGTTATGATACTTAGGAATAGTTGGAACGGAGGACTTGATATATAAGTGTAGTGAGAGCAATATTTTCAACATCTTTTTCCCTGTCAAATGAGTTTGGTATTTATAGACAAATTCTATGGGAACGATCCCTCTTAATGTGCGACACGTGGTTCTATCTGAGGGGTTCTCAAGTCACATCCTTGATGTCACGTCCTTAGTATTAATGGGAAGGTCACTTTCAGCCGCAAACTAAGGTTCTATGACCATGACAAGCCGCCTTGGCAGGCTGTCCCATCACTCTTGTCAGGGTTGAGTTACAGGGAGGCTTCCTGGGCACGCAACCAGGGTCGGCCAATTAGGCTATTCCGACCCATGAGCCTCGGTGATCTGTCTCCTCGGTGCGGACCGCCTCGGAGAAGGGTCAGGGTCGGCCCAAAACGCCCGTCTAATGCCTGCGTGTTGCTACGGGCTGCCAGGTAGGATGGCTAATGCCTGCGTGGCGCTACGGGCTGCTAGGTAGGATTGGTGCGTAACAATTTCTATTTTCATTTATGATTCATAATTTTCTAATTTTTGCTATGTTGGAGAATCCATTTTTTAGATTATTGAAGAATCTGGTTTTTGGCATACTTAATTATAATTTATTTATTGATATAAGCCAATTAGGATTCAATGATTATCTAGTAGTTGTTTGGAAATTGGAAACCGTAATGCTATATTTATCTCAATCTATTTATCAGTTTTAGTTATTCTAAAACTCTTGTCCCTTATCAGATAAAATAAATGATTGAGTAAATTGCATGTTTAAGCATTCTAATTAAACTAGATTTTTAAGTAGATAAGATATTGAAATATTATCTTTTTATTTATCTACTTAAATGAAATAAATAACTAGATTTATTTTCATATTCTTGTGATATCTCACCTTATCTTTTATAAAGTCTATTTAAATTTAAAGACTTATTTTGTCTTATCCATGTATAAGATAAATATTAAGTCATTAAGTTTAGACAAACTTTTTGTACTATAAATAAGACAGGTGGTATTCCAATAATTCTATGAACTTTGAAAGCAAAGATACTCAAGCATCTAAGAGCAAATTATTTATGAATTGAGAGTTCAAAGCATCTAAGTTACTACAATGTGAAACTTTTTCTTGTATTGCATGAAATTGGAAAATTTTTAGTCTTAAATTTAAAATTCATTCACTTTAAAATAAATCCCTATATATTAAAAGAGGGACTTTAGTATGGCACTATTTCTATGAATGCGTGCCACCATTTTTCCTTTTTTTTTTTTTTTAAGTATTTCTTTATTTCTTGAAATTGACACTTTTTTTTTCTCTTTTTTTTTTTGTTAGTGTGGCACTATTTCTATGAATGCCTACCACTGTTCATTTACTTCTTTTTTTTTCTTTCACATTTTCCTAATTTTTTGAAATTGACACTGTTTTTTTCTCAAAAGGTAGATTTTTTTCAGTACCATTTTCTTATCAACATTTCCTTATTCCTCTTATATTTCTTCGTTCATATTTTTCGCATTTCTTGCGATTTCAGTCATATTTTTTGAAAAATCACTCCAAAATTTACAGATATGTTGATTATTTTTGAGTATTCATCCAAATTTTGTTTTATAAAAGCTGTTTCTACATATCTATTTGCTTAAATTTTCGCATCACTGATCAGAATATATTTGAATGTTGCTATTGACTTTTATTATTTATAGGATTCGTGAATTAACCATTATAAGTAGTTATTTAGTTGTTTAAGTCCTATTTTTTTAATAATATATTAAAAGAGGAAACTTCACCACTGTTCTTTTTTATTTCCTAAAATTGACAAATTTTTTTTTTTTTTTGGTTTAGCATTGTTCCTATGATCGTCCACCACTGTTCATTTTCTTTTCTCTTTTTTTTTTTTTTTTAGTTTTTCATAATTTACTGCAACAGAATTGGCAATGTAAGTTTTTTTTTTTTTTGGAATACAATATTAATATTAAATTTAACACTGGTCAAGATACAAAAAATCGTTTCTAAATATGTATTCTTTTACACTAATTTGTTTTTGTTTTTATTTTTACCTATGTTCTTGATTATAGTAAAAATAATTTTCCTGATTTCTTGTTGGCTATGGTAAAAGAATATAGTGAATACCACTCATTGGATATTGAAATTTGCACTTCGGAATACACTATTAAGAATGACAAATGCATGTTTTCATTGCTAATCGTTGTGTTGAGAAATTATAAGCATAAATTATTTAAATTCTAGAATGAACATTCATTTACTTTTTGAATTATTTTTGTTGATTTAAGCTATTGAGAGTTTTGTGTGTGTGTGTGTGTGTGTGTGTTTTTTTTTTTTTTTTTTTTTTTTTTTTTTTTTTTACATATCCCTATATATTAAAAGAGGGACTTTAGTATGACACTATTTCTATGAATGCGTGCCACCATTTTTTCTTTTTTTTTTTAAAAGTATTTCTTTATTTCTTGAAATTGACACTTTTTTTTTTTTTTTTTTTTAGTGTGGCACTATTTCTATGAATGCCCACCACTGTTCATTTACTTCTTTTTTTTTTCTTTCACATTTTCCTAATTTTTTGAAATTGACACTGTTTTTTTCTCAATCGTAGATTTTTTTCAGCACCATTTTCTTATCAACATTTCCTTATTCCTCTTATATTTCTTCGTTCGTATTTTTCGCATTTCTTGCGATTTCAGTCATGTTTTTTGAAAAATCACCCCAAAATTTACAGATATGTTGATTATTTTGAGTATCCATCCAAATTTTGTTTTATAAAAGCTGTTTCTACATATCTATTTGCTTAAATTTTCGCATCACTGATCAGAATATATTTGAATGTTGCTATTGACTTTTATTATTTATAGGATTCGTGAATTAACCATTATAAGTAGTTATTTAGTTGTTTAAGTCCTGTTTTTTTAATAATATATTAAAAGAGGAATCTTCACCACTGTTCTTTTTTTTTTTTAAGTTTTTTTTTTATTTCCTAAAATTGACAATTTTTTTTTTTTTTTGGTTTAGCACTGTTCCTATGATCGTCCACCACTGTTCATTTTCTTTTCTTTTTTTTTTTTTAGTTTTTCATAATTTACTACAACAGAATTGACAATGTAAGTTTTTTTTTTTTTTTTGGAATACAATATTAATATTAAATTTAACACTGGTCAAGATACAAAATATTGTTTCTAAATATTTGTTCTTTTACACTAATTTGTTTTTGTTTTTATTTTTACCTAGGTTCTTGATTATAGTAAAAATAATTTTCCTGATTTCTTGTTGGCTACGGTAAAAGAATATAGTGAATACCACTCATTGGATATTGAAATTTGCATTTCGGAACACACTATTAAGAATGACAAATGCATGTTTTCATTGCTAATCGTTGTGTTGAGAAATTATAAGCATAAATTATTTAAATTCTAGAATGAACATTCATTTACTTTTTGAATTATTTTTGTTGATTTAAGCTATTGAGAGTTTTGTGTGTGTTTTTTTTTTTTTTTTTTTTACATAATTTAGTATCGTGAAGTTATGTTAAAATCATTGCAATTATACATGTATATGGTATTGATGTGCTCTATACTTTACTATTGCAAAAACAAGTAAAATCTCATTAATGCACTTATTTTTATCAACTTTTTTTGAGATTTTTGAATAATTTTGTTGATTTTCAATTTTTAAATCGAGGAAATAAATATCAAACAATAAATCAACACTTTTCCTTGAATTTATTGCTTATTAATTACTTCAAAAATCTACCTAATGAGAAATCACTAATTAACAACTTATGCTAATTTATAATAAATATTTTTACCACTTATTGCTGCAAGTTCACAAGTAATCTTTTACATATCTCATGACACTCGTGTGATCTAAACTTTTTTGAATGTTTGATTAGAATAAACAAAATGATAATTGGAAATTTTTATAAAGTCAAATTATGAGGAAAAAAATGGAACTTTAAATTTGAAAGCAGCAGAATAATTTTTTTACATAATAATTGAAATATCCAATTATAGGAATTACAATAATCAATTTTGTCAGAAACTACATACCATTCATCACATCTAAAAGTAAAAAACGTTTATTTTAAAAATCAATTGAAACTATACTACTCGCTCTTAAAAAATACGTATTTTCTCCAACAAATTTTAATACATATTTTACTCAACCTTTCATAATTAAGAAAATAATTAAAAAACTCACAAATAATGACTACACTATTAAATACTTAATTAAAATAAAACACGTGCTTTTGCACGTGTACTCAACTAATAAATTATAAAAGCCGTAAATCCAACCGTGTCAATGCCCCTGCATGGAAATTGAGTTGACAATTTCTAGGGTTTGTGCGATTTTGGGTTTTTACATTTTTTATGTTTGGGCTACAGTTAACATTGTCTGAAATTAGTTTTAACAGGTTTGTTAGTTTGTAGGGTAGTTTTTTCACAAGTTAAGTTGGAAGGTATTTTTCAATTTTGTCCATTTTTTACTTAATAAAATTGTTCTAGAAAAAGATTTAGCCAATCCAAAAATTTATGTTCAAGCTAATTATAAATTTTAGGCCACTCTAAAATGCATTCTAGTACCCCGATTACAATATATTTTCTTTCTTGTATTAAAATATTTTCTACTTTTTCATTTATTAATATGTCCTTTAATTTCTGCATGTCAATGATAAACAATGAGAAAATAAGTAGAAACAACATTAGTAATAAGTGACGAACAGGGGCGGAGCCAGGATATTGCAAAGAGGTGTGCGCGGGACCCTCCAAGGGGTTTCGGAGGCAGTACCCCCAATTTTTTTCCCCAGACTACAATTACTAAGTCTATTTTTATAATAATATAATATTTTCAAATAAGTCAATCTTTAAAGAAAGTTGTGCCCGACGATCTTATACAGCTGTGAATTCTTTTATAATAAAATTTATATATTTTTATTAACAAGGTATCTCTCAACAAAAAATGTTATGTAGTCAATGCACAAAATTGTTTTATAATAGAATTTATATCTATTTTATCTAAAACTAAGCTACGTAGTCGATGTACAAATTATTTAAACCCTTTTAATAGTGTTATATACAATTATATTGTAATCCTATACGTAATAAAACGACATATAAGTAAGTCATACACAACATAATAATATTACAACAAATTTAGAAAATAAAATGATATTTCAACACCAAATATTAAAAGGTGCAACAAATTAAAATTTTCAAGCCTACTTTGATAATTGCAACCTTTTTTAACACAATCAAATAGTTTAACATATGGTTGGACTGCAGTTTAAAATTGACTGAACCATGGCATAATTTTTCATTTTATTTTTATAAATGTAGCTTCTGGTCCAGGGATGCGGTCCAGCCCAGTCTCCACTAATGGTGACAATGAAATATGAGAGTTAAATAATATGAAACTTTGTTTTTATGATACATGGCCTCCTAAAAAAAAGATTCGTAAAATAATTATTTAAGGTAAGTAACATAGTAGTTATCTTTCATCTAGCATAGGATTAGCCAATTATGACACGGTTGCATGACCACATTGGCACAATAATTTTCAAAAGTTTGTTCGAAATTCAATTTTTCTTATTTAATCTAATATAATTAATCTTTATGTTTCCATGTTCTAATTTAATTGTCACATTTAATCTCACCAATACTTTTCTCCTTCCTCCGTCTCATCTTCCGAACCCTTATAGTTGTCGTTTTAACAAATATATTTGTTTCATTGTGAACATTTGTAACAGCTGCAAAAGAATTGAGAATGACGGATAAGATGACATTAGAATCGTAAATGTAAATAAATGTAAATAAACGTCACACTGATATTTATCAAATTTTGTAATAAATTGAATCAAATAAGTACTATTTAGAAACACTAAAAAAAAAAAAAAAAAAAAGTGAGTTTTTTTAATTATTAAAAACAAGATGCATGCAAGTGCTTTAATTTATTTAATCAAGGTAATAATGACAAAATTCTTAATTGAATATGTTTATATATCATTTTTGCCTCATTTATAATTTTACCTATAAATAATACTTACTACTTTAGAAGTGATGCGCTTAAATAAGGTTAACTCCTACTAATCTTGAGTTAGATCAAATTTTGCTTGCAATGGTTAGAATCCCACGAACGAAATTTGAAACCCAAACTTGCAAATAATTGTAAGACACCTAAAATAAGCATTCTATAAAGTAAAATTTGTCCCACTCGAAAAAGTGCACACGAAATTCAAAATTGTCTATAGGATATAATAGAATAATACTCAAGTGTTTACTTGTTTCTATGCACCAACAAAAGTAAACCAAATACTTAAAAAAATTATAGAGAAATTTATATCCGATTCTATAGTATTCAGAATATAAAACAAGACAATAAAATCAATTTTATTTGTAGAAGCAAAAGAATAAAAAAAATGATCAAGAATTGTCTTCTTTCTTTACAACAAACAATCTATATTTATAGATCGTTAAAAGACACCATTCAATAGTTACAATAGTTAAAAATGATCAAAACTATTCATTAATATATGCAAAAACTGAATTCATCATGAAAGGGGGCCAAAAAAATCAGTTCCCCTCGTTTGCAACGGCAAGTAAATCGCGGCCACTATCTTGCCTTCTAATTTTGTTCTTTATTGACTTCGAATGCTCGATTTACTCAATGCGTCATTCAACACTACTTTTGAGTCATTCATGTAGTGTCTTACATATATTAAGACGATGTATTTAAAAAATCAATCCGACATCTTCTTTTATGTTAGTGAACCAAAATATAATGCATGCGTACCTTTAGGGTAGTGGAAATGAGAGAATATAACATAACGGTTATATATAGAAGTGTTGTCATTTGAAAAAGACAAATGATTACAAACGCAAAAAGCAGAGGAAGTCGAAAATCATTAGTTACTTTTTATATCAAAGTAACGACCAGACAAAAATGAAAAATAAATACATTTCCTTCTTCCAAAAATGAAAATTAGAGGTTATTTGAATTTTTTAATAGTTTATTTGTGAGTCTTACAAAATATGCGAGTAAAAATTAGATAAAAATTATAAATTTTACGAAATGTGTTAGATAAAATTAATATTTGATCAACTTATAAGTATTTAAAAATACTTTTAAATATATTCTTAGTACATATTTCGTGGTATTGAAATTATTTTTTAAATATTTGTAAATTGTAGATCTTATAAAATATATAGATAATAAATGAGTTATAAGTTGTGAGTCTTATAAAATATATAAATAAAAAATATATTTTATCAGCTTGACAAATTTAAATTATAATTTAAGTATTGACAAACAAGCAATTAATTGCATTTCTACTTACTTTTAAAAAAAAAAAAAAAAAAATTAACTTTTAAACCATTGATAACCAAACGTCTCTCTTATCTTCAATCTCTTCACAATAGAGAGATATAGAGATAGAGATAAGAGCAGTTGTTGTCAGCACATACGTAAGCCTGTGCTGCTGTGCATGCACTACTGACTTGAGAACGTGCAATTTCATGTTTGTACTGCACTATGATCTATAATGTCCCCACCACCGTACGAATTACGTGGACCACTTCACTCTTCACATTAAAAATCATTATTGTAATAGAAATAAGGTCGACTGCTGTCGTCTTTTCATTAATTCTTACATATAGTCTTTAAATAATTTTTTTAACAATTTTACTTTTAATTTAAATAAATTAAAATAATAACAAATAAAAAAATTGTAGTTAAAATACCTAATTTTTAAAAAAATATAAAATAATCTCTTTACATTCTATTATTTAAAATAATTAAAAAAATACCATAGATCCAAAAAAAAAAAAAAAAAAAACTCCACCTTTTTTTCAAACCTCTCACTCATGTGACCAAATTAGAAGGATTTCTCCCCACGGTATTTGGATCCAAATTCGAGGGGAGAAGTCGTAGAGGTGGAATTGGAAAAGAAAATAAAGTTTTATTTTTTAAATTATTTTAAATAATAAAATGTAAAGAGACTATTTTATATTTTGAAAAAGTTAAGTATTTAAATATAATTTTTTCATTAAGTTTTTTATGTTAATTTATTTAAATTAAGAATAAAATTAATAGAAACGTTACCATTACAAATTTTACAAATAGAGAATGTAAGAATAAATCTAAAAATAAAATAATCATCCAACAAATATTTGTACTATCCACGCCAATTTCTTAGAAGCTTCCAGAAAGGAAAAAAAAAATACAATTTTAAAATATTTTATGTGTAATAATTTTATTTGGGAAAATTTCACTATTAGTCCTGCACTTGTTGTACTACTAATAAGTTAGTTTCTAATCTTTATAAAATAATCAAGTTGATCCTCAACCACGAATCATGCTCACACAACACGTCCTCAGTGACAAATTGTTCAAATACCCACTATATTATCACGCATTCACCAAATGTCTAGATTTAGGAAGTTATATTTTACGTTTTAACTTAAATTAATGTCCAAAAAGTCAAATATGAAAATGCTATCACACAATATATATTTTTTCTTTTACTTCATAAAATTCGCTCAAAAGTAGATTTATTCTATCCCAACATAGTCAAGTTCTAAATGTTAAGTCTACTACAAATATATCGCGTGGTGATGTACTTTGAACTTTTTTTATTAAAAGCTTGTTTGACGTAGCTTTTTATTAGTTATTGATAAATTTTTTTTTATAAAATATGTGGTTGAAAAATTAATAAAATTGTGGGTCTCATAAAATATATGATTAAAATTAAATTGTTTACTTTGACTACAAGTTTTTTTAGTAAATTTTTAGTAGAACCAAATAAGGGCTAAAGAGTAATTGTACAACTATAATTGATGGTTGTTTCAAGGTTAAAGACCAATTTGCTACTAGTGCAATAGACCGGAGTCTAATATTACAATTTTTTCTTTATTCCACGTACTACAATAAAATAAAATATTTTAAAAAATACTATTTAATTTTTTTATTTTAAAAATACTATTTTTTATTTTATAACACTTGTTATATTTGCTATGTTTGTTAATAACAAATGTATTGTTATATTTGTTATATTTGTTAATAACAAATGTAATACATTTATTTGTTAGAAATATAATCTATATTCTTTAATCATATACTAATAATTAAAGATTCAAGTATCATGCCAAATTACCAAGTACAATAATTAATTCAGAAGAATACCTGTCTTCATTGGTGTTGAAATTAAGAGGGTTGGATCTTCCGCAGTCTAATCACCTCAATAATGCTCAATGTAATATCTGTCTATAATGGTGTAGAAGAGGAGAGCAAAAGTTGTGATTGACCCGGGGACCATAACCCAATTTATAATATTCTGTATACCCTAATCCAATTAGAAGTCCATCAATCCTAATTAGACTAGGATCCGGTCTCTACACATTACAAAGCCCACACTCAGTTTAGATGTTTCGAGGCCCAATCAACAGATCACTTAATAGCCCTATTAATTAGATAGCCCATATAATTGTAATACAATATGTAGCCCATTATAGAGATAAAAAATCCAACATTATTATCACTAAAATAACAAATATAAAAAATATAATAACAAAAAATAGTAATTTTAAAATAAAAGAATATAACAGTATTTTAAAAAATATTTTATTTATTATCGTTACATCAAAAGATACCGACCTTTATTAATGAACAAAAAATGTGGCTGCCTTGCTCAGTAGCCAAATTTTGACCGCCATCATAAATCTTGATTCTCGAATCTCGAATCTTGAAATTACTCTGACCCCTTCATGCTCCTAAAAGCCGCACTTCATCTTTCTTCATCACCATCTTTTTAGCTTTAGCGGCATAAAGGGATAAAAGCCTGAGTTCAAGTATATCCTCTCTACCTCTTCCTGACCTTTATTCTTCATTTTTTTGGGGGATATTTCGGAGTCCCTTTTGCGCATATCACAGTGATTTACATGCGGAAAATTGGGTTTTGGTTATCTTGAAATTAGAAAATTCTCTTTGGCTTTTGCATCTGTGAACCATTTTGTGAGTTCTGCAATAATTTGAACTGTGAATTTTTATTTCAGTTTATGTTTGGTGAGAATTAGTTTGAGAGGTTGAAAGCCTTTTTTTGCTCATATGAACTTGAGGAAAATTAATTAGGTTGAATTGAGATTTCTTTTCTTTTTGTGTTTGTTTAGCTGCTGGTTTATTCTGTGAATTATTGCTGGATTTGCAGTCTGCAGTTGAAGGTAGTTGGATCTCTCTCTCTCTCCCAACCAATTTTGTGATTATGATGGGTATTGAGGTTTTAATATTTGTTATTTTACTCATTTAAATCTTTCTTTAATCATCTACTATATTCTAATCTGCTAGATTTATAATAATGTGGAGTTGTTAACGTCTCTCTCTCTCTCTCTCTCTCTCTCTCTCTCACACACACACACACACACACACACACACAAACACAAACACACTTTTCTATTGTTGGATATTGGAACTCTTTATTGCTCATGCATCAGTTTAGTTTATTGGGAATTACGATTCTTGAATATGTTTTTTTCCCCTATTTCCTTCACAGGATACAAGTACATTAATCTGTTTTCATTTTTCATTTTATGAAGTGTTGTTCGAATATGTTATGATAAAACTCCAAGTTTCCTCGGTATAAAATGCAGGCCATTCTTTTTTTATACATATACTGATAAAAATATGATTTACCAACTCTCAAATGATTGAAGTTTTGACCATTAATTTCAACCTAATTTAGGATTGTTAAGCCTGTGACCCTTCATACTTTCTCAATTTGCCAAGAGAAGCTTATCTGAGTAATCTGAGTGCTATGTGTGTGCAGGGAAGTTTCTCTTGAGGACTGGGACTTGTTAGACGATCACACCGGATAAGAAAGAATGAATCAACCCAAAATTAAGCGAAAAATTGGCAAGTACGAGGTTGGAAGGACAATTGGTGAGGGCACATTTGCAAAAGTGAAATTTGCTAGAAATTCTGAGACTGGGCAACCTGTGGCTCTCAAGATTCTCGACAAGGATAAGGTCTTAAAGCACAAAATAGCTGAACAGGTCAGTTTTTTTATTACTTTGTATCTTAATGAACCTTGATTCTCCCCCAGAGATCAAATCATATGAATTGGATTTGGAAGATGATTTCCAGTGTTTATTTGGGGATCACATAAATGTTGTATCTCTTGTGGGCAAGAGATCTTTTTAGCATTCAAATGTACTATTCATACGTCTTGCACTTTATTCATTAACAGTTCATGAGTAGCATTTGTTCTGGTCAAATAATCTCTGATGTGGTGGCAAATATTCTGACAGATAAAGCGGGAAGTAGCGACAATGAAGTTGATAAAACATCCCAATGTAGTTCGCTTGTATGAGGTCGATCTCTCTCTCTCTCTCTCTCTCTCTCTGCATGCATATGGGGTCAGGGGCCAGCCGCCAACGTATCTAATAATATTGTCTTTATTCAGGTGATGGCGAGCAAGACAAAGATATTTATTGTATTGGAATTTGTCACTGGGGGAGAGCTTTTTGACAAAATTGTAAGACTGAGATCCTTGTTTTTTTTGAGGCATAAGGCTGAGAACTTTTATCTCAGCAGCATTGGCATTTTCGTCATTTTATGAAAATATGTAATGGAAAATATCCACTTCCAGGCTTTAAGCATGTTTGGCTAAGCTTAAAATTTTACATATATGTTTAGCATGAATAAGTTTTTTATTGATCAAAATTAGAACTAAGTAAGTTATTTGTTTTAACGGCAAGGTAAGAGTTATTTTCAAACAACTTTTTTACTTAAAATAAAGAAAAAAGTAACTTTTACTTATTTTTATGCTTAACCAAGCACGCTTTAAGTTTATCGTTCTCCATTTTCCTCTACAATGCTATTTGTTGGGTCTGGCACGCTGATGTGTATCAATCTCTCTGTGGCGTGCAACCTTAATTGGCAGTAATTGTTTCTTAAACGTGGGCTCAACTCGATATAATGTATGACATGAATTTTTGCAATTTAGGTTAATCATGGACGGATGCGAGAGGAAGAAGCAAGAAAATATTTTCAGCAACTTATTAATGCAGTTGATTATTGCCACAGCAGGGGAGTCTACCACAGAGATCTAAAGGTGGTCGACGCTTCTTTTAGTAACATTTGATAAAAAATAGAATAGATAGTTTATTTTTTATTTCACAGGTAAAACCCCAAGTGTGCTCATTTTCTATCTTTTTGCTGGCGCAGCCCGAAAACTTATTATTGGATGCCTCTGGGAACCTCAAAGTTTCTGATTTTGGTTTGAGCGCTCTGTCTCAGCAAGTGAAGGTGAATATTGGATCATATCTTTTGAACTTGCATACATTTGACCAATTTTCATGTTGTTCTGCAATATTATGTTTGATAAGGTGGAATCGACACTATTAATGAGAAAAAGAAGTTAAAATCTTGTCCATATTATTGTCCAATTCCATACAATGCCACATACCAAATATGCTGTTAAAGTGTTTTATCATGCAAAGGGTTTACATAAGAAAGTAAAAATCTTCTTAATATATGAAGTGGATAACATAGAAAAGAACGCTATTAAAAAAATTCAGCCTGACGGAGCTCAGAAAACTGTTTGAATTGTACATCTTAGTATACAATTTATGCTGAAATTTTAGTTTATAACTCGTACTTCAAGCATGTTTCGTACTTGCATCACAAGAATGCATTTCTTTCCTATTCTTCAAGTTGCCCAATCATTTAGGTATAAATTCACTGTTGACATGTGTCGTTTTACATCCAAACCTAATTGGACGAAAATAATTATTTTCTCCCACCAGAGATGTCATCTATCTTGTCAAAAGAACTTCGCAAGTGGTTGACGAATTCCCAAAAGACGCCAATTGGAATTTTTTGGGGAAGCTTTACATAAAGTGTTCAGATTCTTTTAGGAGACCACTCTTTTTGGAAGTTAGTAGATCTGTTAGAGAACCATTTACTACTAAATCGACAAAAATAAATTGGATTGGACCTTGAGGGAATGCAAAACAAACATGTTTATTTCATTTACTATAGATTGCTAGATCAAATGCATGCTTTCAATGCATTTTAATTCCACTCACAAGATATCTTTTATACTTCAGAAGATATGTTTGGCTAAGCCTAAAAAATGTAGAAGTACTTAAAAGTAACTTTTAAGCTGAGCTACATATGTCTAAGTTTAATTACTTCTAAGTAACTCTTTTGCCAAACAGTTTTGAGCTTTTATAGAATTTACTTTTTTGGGGGATTTTTAGTTCAAAAACTAAGTAAGTCATTAGTTGCTTTCCAGAGAAGTACTTTACCTTTTTTTAGGCTTATCCAAAAGTGCTCTTGGTTTGAGCAAAACAGAATTCTTACATAACTGATTTGGCAGGATGATGGTTTGCTTCATACTACCTGTGGAACGCCAAACTATGTTGCTCCTGAGGTAAAATTACTGAACTTTCACTTCAGCTTTCCTTGGGCTCCCTTTTTGGAGTACGCCTAGAGGAGCTGACCCTAGCATGAGGTCCTACGCTCATATGCACCATTTCCTCTTTCCACTTAGGCCTGAATAATGAGATGACATTACGCGTAGGTCTTAAATGATCGAGGCTATGATGGGGCAACTGCGGACTTGTGGTCGTGTGGAGTGATACTCTTTGTATTGCTTGCAGGCTACTTGCCTTTTGATGATTCTAATCTTATGAACCTATATAACAAAGTGAGCATTTTGACTATTAAATTGTGTTGATTATCAAGTTTTCTCTGTTATTTTTTGGTAGCTTCATCGTCTCCTTTTTTGGCTTGACCAGATCTCTTCTGCTGAATTCACTTGCCCTCCTTGGATTTCCTTCGCCGCCAGGAAACTGATTGCTCGAATCCTGAATCCAAATCCTATGACTGTAAGCATACTGATTTTTTTCTTGCAGATGCAAGATTTCTTGTACATAAGAGAATATAAAGAGTAAATATCTACAATAAAATAAAGTTTTCCCTTAAAAAAAATATAGTAGGAAGTAGAAAAGAGAAGCTTGGCATGAGCTATTATGTTCAAGAAGTCATCATTTCTTTTTGTGCTTCAACTTGTGCTGTTTAATTCTTTTCCGTTCCTTGTTGTCCTGATGTACGTTTTTTCCCCCTTTCATGATTAATGTGTTTTCAGCGCATCACAATCCCTGAAATTTTGGAGGACGAGTGGTTTAAGAAAGATTATAAACCACCTGTATTTGATGAGAAAGAAGATGCGAATTTGGATGATGTGGAAGCTGTATTTAAAGATTCTGAGGTGAGTTCATCAAGCATACGGAACAATAATTACCGGCTTTCTGAGATCTACAAAATTTTTAGTGGGAAAAAACTCATGGACCGCACATTCAATTGCTTACTGCAGGAATATCTTGTGACAGAGAAAAAGGAGCAGCAGCCGGCAGCCATGAATGCATTTGAGTTGATTTCTATGTCAAAAGGTCTCAACCTTGGGAATCTGTTTGATGCAGAACAGGTTGGAGTTTATTCTTTTCTCCACAGACATTCGAGTGCTGGAGTTTGGACTATAAGTCGCTGTTTGTCTTAGCTTAAAAGTTACTTTGAAGTAACCTTTTTTGCCAAACATTTAG
Source organism: Forsythia viridissima (assembly GCA_030279155.1). Classification (NCBI taxonomy): domain Eukaryota; kingdom Viridiplantae; phylum Streptophyta; class Magnoliopsida; order Lamiales; family Oleaceae; genus Forsythia; species Forsythia viridissima. The sequence goes on along the minus strand of CM059034.1, from coordinate 21,497,216 downwards.
ATTCTCAAAAACTTAATTTTCGAACAGTATATCTTTACTTACTTTCCAAAGAAGTACTTTTACTTCTTTTATACTTTCCAAAGAAGTAGTTCTACTTCTTTTCAGCTTAGCCAAACATGTTCTAAGTAATATACTGCCTAATTGGTCCATGGGCGTGGGTCTCTAAGTGAAGAGGGACGGGTAGACCAAAATTAATATATAATAAGTGTCAAGGATCTGGTTGATTTAGATCTTCAAGTATATCTAGCAATGAATAGAGTGGAATTACGAACTGAGTTTAAATTTATTGAGAATAATTCTTAGTTTTTTGTTGTTAAAAATCATTAAATAATTTGAGCAATCAGTAGTTACTATGCCATATCCTCGAAGTGGATGATCTGTATCATGGAAACATGCGTGTAACCAAGAAAAAGTTGATGACGTCTTCACATATACCCAATAATTAAGAAAATAAGTATTTATTATGCGACTCGTACCAATTTTACATGCATATGAATACCTGGTATTTTCTCTTATTACTCATCGTTTGTTTGCCATTCTATTTATTGCAGGGATTTAAGAGGGAAACGAGGTTCACGTCTAGATGCCCTGCAAACGAGATAATCAGTAAAATTGAAGAAGCTGCAAAGCCTCTCGGTTTTGATGTTCACAAGAAGAATTACAAGGTAGTCAATCCATGCTCGTGTAAACCATTGTTGTGTAAATAGGTTCAATATGTTTATGTTTGTTTAATCTTATCTATCTTGATTAAGGAGTGAAGAGTATTATTATGATAAACCTAAATCATTTTCCCTTATTTATCGCAGATGAGGTTAGAAAATGTAAAAGCTGGAAGAAAGGGAAACCTTAATGTTGCGACCGAGGTATGTTACTAAGGACTCCAATCAGCTGGTTTACTTGAGTTCACTTTTAAGCTCGAATCATGTAATCAAGATTTCATATATTTTATATGTTTAGTTCAAACTCTTATATGTGCATGAATCAGGTTTTCCAAGTTGCGCCTTCTCTGCATATGGTTGAGGTGAGAAAGGCGAAGGGAGATACTCTAGAGTTCCACAAGGTACCCATCTGCGAAAATTGTGTTCCATAATTTATTTTTGTGTTTATTTAGTTTTTTCATGAACTGTCACGCATGTGAATATGGATTTGTGGAAACACTCTCACATAAATTGCAGATCAGAAATTAGTGACTTATCAAATACCATGCAAGCCTGTATTGAGGTAGCGGTGGGGGGAGGTTCTGTTGAGCATTCAATTCCGCTGGACAAGGGTATAAACTTTTGGGCATGTTCAGTGTAGTTTTTTTTGGAGAAAAATGGGTTTTTTTGGGAAAAATGGTTACCGAACATGCCCTTTATAGCATGTTTGCTAGAGAGGATTGGATAGCAGTGCACGACTTTAAGAAAGAAAAAGACGCTGAAATCTTGGTTTTTGTGTTGTCCAGTCTAGTAATGCGTACCAAACTTGATTTTGTATTAGTTTGAGCTTCAGGGCTGATTTTAAAAATGAAGAGAAAGTGGTTGCTAGAATTTCCTTGAGAATGAGAAATGTTGCGTCTCTTTCGAGTTTGTGTAGGATGTTGCTAGAAAAATGTTAAATGTCTAGGTTTTAGTTGTTGTTCAAGCTGATTGATAGATAAAGTGGTTCTGAACTTATAACAACCATGAAGAACTTTTATAACAAGGGTTTGAAAAAAAAAAAGGATGAAAGATTAAGTTTAAAGATTTCTGACAATCTTTACAGAAGATCTTTTGGGAGTGTTGACGTTTCAACCATCTAAATTGCTCAAACTTTTTGGACTGGAATTTTATTTATTTGAGCATTTCTTGCACATTTGCAATGAATGCTGCTTGGCTTCCTAGTAGAGAAACGACCTAGACTGGGACAAGTAATCCAAGTAACTAATATATACAGCTTACCCTCGGTGAGAGATCCGATCGTAGGGTTACGATTCAAGTGAAAAAGGGTCTCCAAAATTTTCATCAACAACAATGCCAAATGATGCCAATTTTAAAACAGACAATTCCAATTCCAACAATCAACCACTCCAAAAACAATAAATTGAAGCATCCAGATCAAATCAAACCTGTAGTACACCATCAAAAATCATTAAAACTGCGTAAAACTAAAAAATCAAAATCAACTCAAAAATTCTCTTCACAAATTCACTTAGAATTTAAACCAGATTAGTGTTAGATGTTAAAGATTATGGAATAACTACGGAAAAAACTCAACGAACAAACAAATATTCTTCCATATATGACAAAGTTCAGATTTTTGCAAAAATAATGAGTAATCATCCAAAATAAATTATGCAATTACCTGTAACTCAATAGCCTCACTATGCAAACAAAAGTTCTTGTGCACCAATGACGAAAACACTGTTATCAATATATGCAGTCAAATAGATTCCACCATTTAAAAGATTCCTGATTAAGAAATTTAACGGGGTAATTTAACCTCATGTCGGAGATGGAATGGAAAATGATAATTCTGATTCTGATGTCGGCAATTAGGTATTTGAAAGACCAAACCCAGATAAATACTCAATACCGCCTTCTCTATATCTCAGAGTGTGTGTATATATGGAGAAGACCCTGTATAAAAACCAAATGTATAGCAGATGAAGAAATAGATGGATTTGAGAATTTGATTTGAGGAGATGGGATTTGAAGAACAGAGGAGATGATCAAGAGAAAGCGATTTTGACCTATATTTTTGAAGACAGAAGTATATGTCTTTTTTATCGTGGGTGGGGGTGAAAACTCTCTACGATCGTGATAAATGAATCCCAAAAATTGTAGCTGAATTAAATAAATATGGTGATATTCCAAAATTCTGGAAGAAAGAAAGACTCTTTTACAGACTTCTATAATCTGATTTTTTTTCCTTTTCTTTTACAGATTGACCTGAATGTGTATATTCTTTCCGTAGCTTACCATGATATAAGAACCGAGATAAATATAATATTTATTCATTTCTATGGAAAATAACTCTTACACCATGGCATATTTTCCGAAAAGTAATATGAGTTTTCTCTATAACTATTCTCCGTTTCCGGTATACTTTGTTTGCAGTTCTATAAAAACCTTTCAACTTGCCTTGAGGATGTAGTCTGGAAAACTGAAGAGGACATGCAAGAAATGAAGTAGAATTATCGCTGTCAAATGAAGAGAACGAGTTTAAATTTCTGGTGTCGACTGCCTTATAAGCGGTGTACGAGCTCTATTTCTTCGATATTTGGCTTCCTTTCATGGGTATTTTTTCTTCTATGAGGGAATTGACAAAGCAGTTTTCCAGTGGTTTGTGGCTGTAAATGGAAACATAGACAGTTCTTGAAGAGTTGTAATATTAGTTTTCATCCTTGGCAAATGCATTCTCAATTGTAAAACGAGACTTTTGTGTACTTTGGTTGTACTGAAAAGACTTGTTCTTCTCAACAAAAAAGTTATATCCTTGTTCTTCTCAACAAAAAAGTTATATCCTTGTTCATCTCAACAAAAAAGTTGTTATATCCTTGCGATGTTTTACCCCACCCCACCCCACCCCACCCCAAGGTACCAGTGGTAGTATATTATGAACATTCAATGTAAAAAAAAAAAAAAAAACAAACACGAATTTAGTCGTCGTACTAAAAGCAAGTATTTTAAAACTCGGACCAGTTTGGCAGTTAAATTGGAAAACTATTGACTCGGCCAACAATTTGGTCTGGGTTGTTTTGTTAGATCAATGTGCGATCGATCGAAGAGAAGACTAAAAAGCTTGCCTGAAATCGATGACTCAAATTCATTAAATTCGACGGGTTATTGCTTATTGAAATTATTTAAATTTTGCTTAGAATTTGAGTAGTTCTTTACCAGCACTATAGGGCATAGGCTTAGCTTTCACTTTTTTTAATTGATTTTTTCAATGTTAAATATTTTTGCTAACATGATTCTTTTGCCTTCATTTTAAAAATTTCTCATCCCTTTGAGAGTTAAGATTGAAAAACATTATAAGATTATTTTAATGTATGATAATTACTGTTATTGTTTATTATTTAATAAGAATAATTATATTATATTCAACAAGAGTTGACTCGTCGATTCAACTACTAGAGTTAGCGGTTGAACTAATGATGCAATGATCCACCTCTTCATTCGGATTAGTGCTTGGGTTAGATCTAAAAACTATGCTAAAAACTAAGTCGGGAATGTAGTCAAGTAAGGGTTAATATACTAATTGTCTCAATTCTTTCAAGTTTGTAACAACAACATCCTATTCAATTTTATTCGCAAATATCGTCCCCATATTTTCATTTATTTGTATAGATAGTTCTCAAATGATTTTTTTGACAATTTTGCTCATGACTTAAATAAATTAAAATGATAGAAAAAAGAAAATATAATAGAAAAATTGCAATTGGGATCTAACCTTTTCAAAAGTATAAATAAATTCTAAACTTTTTTATTAAAAAACTATGTTAAATAATAGAATATAATAAACTATTTTATCCTAGTTAAATTGGTCAAGTTTAGATTACGGGTATAAATTTTTTGTCAATTAACAGACCACTGAACAAAATCTATAGAGATTCCAAATGTCTTTTCGGTGAACATAATTAGAAATTTTGAGACTTGATAACACATTATTTATTATTTTAAGTGAAAATTTGTAAAAAGTAAAAAAGTTTAGAATTTATTTGTACTTTTGAAAATGTTAAAATTCCATTGTATTTTTTTTTTCTATCATTTTAATTTATTTAATCAAGAGTAAAATTGTCAAAAAAATCATTTGGAGACCATTAATACAAATAAATAAAAAGATGGAGACGATATCTGTGAATAAAATTGAATGTGGATGATATTGTTATAAGCATAAAAGAATGGAGACGAATAGTGTAATTAACCCAAGAAAAAAAAATACAACTTCAAAAAAATCCATGAATATTTACAAATAGCATGGAGGAGGACAATCTTGACCTAATGCTAGTTATCGTTAAGCATAGAAAAATATACATAAAACACGAAATTTTTTCCTCTCTATTCTAGAATTATTACGTAGTATTTATTGCACAAGCTAACTCGATAGTCTTCCATCTCTTGTATCGTGAGGGCTCAACGTACCATTCACACGATGTTCCACCTTATAAGCTCGTGGTGAATTCCTCAAAACATCCTTCGTTGCTTGGAGTTGTTCCAGTGTGGCAAGTACCTTTTTGAAAATACAATTTAAATAAATAAATTTGTTCTCATTCTAAGCCTTGAAGTAGTTCAACATAGTATATAGCATACAAAAGATCATGTAATTGAGTTTTGTAGTTTCACATATATAGAATTTGCGTGCATGACCTATATGTGAGGGAGAGTGTTCACAAAGCAATTTAAATAAGTAAAATTGTCTTCTCTAAGAACTTAAAGTTTAAGATCAGGTTATTCAATGTACCTCAACCATGGCTGGCCTGTTTTTGGCATCAATTTGGAGGCATCTTAATGCAAGGGAAGCTGCTGCCTGTGCACCCTTTTTCGAGTACTCACCCCGTAACCTCGTATCCATGATCCTTGAAAACTGCCTATTGTCTCTTAGGTAGGGTCTCGCCCAATCGACTAGGCTGTCTTCAGCACCTCCAATAGTCTCGTCGCCCATTGCTCGTTTTCCTGATAACAGTTCTAAGAGAACAACTCCGAAGCTGTACACATCACTCTTTGGAGTCAAGTGACCTGTTTAGTTGAATTTGTTAACACCAAAGAAAAATAGAACACATTTCATCCAAATGATGATTTCTAATTATCAGATGCAAATATGTATCCAAGAGAAAAAGTACTAGAGTGAGCAATAGATAGAATCATAGAAACCTGTTGCCACATATTCTGGTGCAGCATAACCCATGGTCCCCACAACTCTAGTTGAAACATGAGTTCCATCACCACTTGGACCATTCCTTGCGAGGCCGAAATCTGCAAGTTTTGCATTAAATTTCTGCAGAGTTCAAGCATGAAAAGTGACACACGACATTAAAATGGTTACAAAAATCAGGTTTAATTGATGTTGAACCCAATTCGAGCTTTATGTGTGCTATCATACCGAATCAATTAGTACGTTGGAAGCCTTCAAGTCACGGTATATCACATTGGCATCAAGACCATGTAAGAAGGATAGCCCCCGTGCAATATCAGCTGCAACATGCATCCGTGTAGCCCAAGACATAGGTTGTACTCCTTCTACAATAGAATAATATTAGTTTTCATGTGGTCGAGCTCTAAACTTATGATTGAAATGGCTGAGTAGATAAAAGGTTTCCTATTTTTTTAGAGTACTCTCCAGAACAGATCCAAAGCACAAGGTTTATTTTTAACTACATAACCTTCTCTTATCAACAGCTTTTCCATGTTTAATGCCACCGTAATAGGTTGTCATTTGTTAATCAGGTATCAGAAGATAAATCTTGAACAACGTGAACAATCCTAACCTCAGCACCATCAAATTTGATGGAATATATAAGATTGACGACTAATAAACACGAAAGTTTAATTCTTAAGTATGCTAGAACCATATGATATTTCAGTTAATGAAACGAAGTGCTTTGGAAGGGAGGAGCAAAATGAACCAAAAGAACCATCTAAAAGATTGAAATCCAATAAAATGTAAATGAAACAAGCTTCGGAGAATTTACTCACTTTTAAACAGATGATTGTCCAAGCATCCTTTTGCCATGAATTCATAAACTAAAAGCCTGTTCTTAGACTCTGAGCAATACCCAATTAGCTTCACAAGATTTTCATGGTGAAGCTGGCCTAAATAGTTAACCTCCGTCTGCAAATTTTGAAAACGTAAAGCAAAATCAAATCTTGAAAATGGTAGGCAAGAATGGCAGAAATATTAAAGAAAGCTTCCTAGGGACTTAATGAACGTACAAGCCATTCCCGGTGACCTTGAAAGCTATTCATCTTAAGTTTTTTGATAGCTACAACTGTGCCGGTTCCTGGTTTGCTAGGAGCCAACGTGTTCTCGTTGATCCATCCTTTAAAGACGTATCCAAAACCTCCTTCTCCAATTAGACTATCGACACAGAAGTTCTTAGTAGCATTTTTGAGGTCAGTGAGGGTAAAGGATTTGAGGTTGTTGTAGACAGGCAGATCACCTTTGAATCCTATGGGAACATCACACGAGGTGCCTGAATGTGTTTGCTGGTTTGGAGGATTCAAACTCGGGTTTGAATTACCAGGTGCTACTTTATTACCTGCATTAGAGTTAAGAGATTAAGCCTTAATCCCAATCTCGAGAGCAACAATGAATGAATTGAAAATAAAAATGCACACAGGATCACATAGATTTATGATGGTTCACCCTTAAAGTGAGAGTTATGCTCACTTGCCAGTGCAGATTCTTCCCTACGAAGAAGGAGATCACGATGCTTTCAAACCTACTCTCACCAACAAATTTAGAGGTTCTGGCTCCAGACAAGCAAAAATAACTTGCAAATTATCATTCACCTAACCTCAGTATAGGTCTTGTAAGGAAATGCAGTCGATTAGGGAATGCTGCATCATAAGGTCAATGTCTGAATTAACGACGATAATAAGAACTTACTAATTACTTATCTTCCTTATATAAAGATATTAATTCAGATTAGGTCCAATAAGTAATTGCAGCAACCACAAAATTTCAAATTTCTAGAAGATATTAAACCAAATGCATATACACATATAACTATATAAGAGAGACATCCCAAAAAATGTAAAAACAGGAAACTAAACAAATTGAATATCAAGACAGATGCACTTAAAATCAGATTGTCATAATTTATGCTCCACCAATATATATGATGCAGAGCATCACTGAACATGGGGTGGGCCCATTGTGTAAGGGGATTGGTGCTTGAGGTGGATTCGGTCCGGTCCTGATATAGGCCTTGATTCGCCACTCTTATCCGCTATAGCTTTTGGTTGCATCTCCCAACATCAATATACAATTGCCAAGTACCAAGACTCATCCTTTTCTATATCCTTGTGCTAATAAATTCGAACATAGTAAAGCATATTTACTCTAATGGCTTGTTCGTTAATTAGATGGACTGTATCTGGTCGACTAGTGTATACCAAACACGTGTTTAAGTGTTTACAATGCATAATAAACACGAAATAAATTCGAGCACAGAAATGTTATGGCATAATATGCATAAATGTCAAAACAAGAAAATTCAAGAAAATAATGGTTTAGTATTCATACCCAAAATTTGACAAGAAGTAGAATCAAAACTCTTTGCAGGACTCCCCAAGCAAATGCCCATATTAAAAATATGTCAATAATAGGTCACAATAAGCTGGAAAACTCAATGAGGGTTGAAGAAGAAGAAGAATAAAATGGCAACCAATTAATGGAATAATAATAAGTGCCATCCTTTTGGGAGTTTAGTCAAACACTTGACAGATTCATATATTTTCAACGTTGTCATGCGCTTACTAGTATATAATAATATGTACAAAATTAGCATTGAACAGTAGTACCAGAAATTTGACTGCTTTTCTCCATTGAAAATATAGTGGTACCAGAAATTTGGGAAAAATTTGAGATTTTTTTTTTTTTTACTTTACTTTATTGTCTTTTTAAATTTTTTTATTGTGTAAAAAATTTGAAAAGTCAAAAATTGTAAACAAAAAAATAAGTTTTTTTGAGAATCCTAAATATACCCCAACAAAATAAAAAAATAACAAAGAACTTATCTTTTTTTATCAAATTCCAAAATCCAAAATCAACCATCACTTACCATAAAAAAAAAAAAGTACTCCCAAATTACTGTTACTTCTTGTAATTTTATTGTGTTTCTGTTCACTGCATTTTATTCGCAGGAAATGAAAGACATGAGAGCTTGCCATGATAAATTACTCTCTGCTGCTGCTGCTACAGAAAATAGTGCTTATGGTACATACTTCATGTGATATAATAGCTAATTTAGATACATAGACTCTTGCTTTATTATTAGGTAACAGTAATTTCATTATCAATTTGATAGTTTCCATTTTAAGAGTTTTCGGAGTCATTGCTAGTAGTCAGGGCAACAGGTCGGATCAAGCCAGCTCAACTCGTAGCTTATGAAGCTCGGCCTGTCCAAAAAACATGGGCCCAGATTGACCCGTGGCTCGTGGGCCACAAGGGCCGGTCTACAGGCCCAAGTAAATTTTTTTTTTGATTTTTTTTTATGAGTTGTAAAAATTAAAAGAAAATTTATTCACCAATCCACGGCTCGACCCTTTTTTATTTTATCTGCCTGGGTCCATGAAGGACCGGACTTTCAAGGGCCAAGCATCCCGCCATCCCTAATCGTTGGAGATGGGAAATTGTCTACGGGAGAAAACCACTATAAATGATAATGGAGAAGTGGGTTTTTGAGGGGTGGCAGTGAATTTTGAATTTTGGATTTTGGAGTTTGATAAAGAAGATGATCTCTTTGTTATTTTTATTTTTTTGGAAGGGGGGGGGGGGGTGGAATCACGTTTATTTTTTCAAACGTTGGGATGTCTGGTACTATTTTTAAAGATTATGAGTATATTTCTTATATTTTTGAAAGATTGAAAACCAAATATACTATTTATGCTATTTTTTCAAAATAAAAATCAAACTATTTTCAAAGCACGGTACGAGGTAGGCGTGGAATTAGTGGTGTTACTCGGCCCTATTCGTCTCGGCCCAGTAGAAACTAGAAATAGTCGACTTCGGGCAGTTCGAACCTATCCCCTCGTGTGTTTGCGGTGTGCTCAACTTGGCCCATGCAGTTTTCTTTTTTCGATTATTTATTTTTTTGTTTTATATTTTCCACTAACGTATGGTTTTTGTGTGATTTCGGTCCCTAACATTTTTTTCTTGGTATGGACATCCTCAACCAATAGTTTACGTGCACAAATGGTCTTTTTTTTAATGATTTCCATGCATTTGAATGTTAAATGGTCAATTTTTTTAATAAAAAAGACTTATATACCCTCACTTCTCATTAAATGAAAAAAAAAAAAATCAGCTAGAAAAATAAAAAATAAAAATCTTCCCCACACCACCCTCCAATGGTAGCGGCCACTGCCGGCTGACCACCGATCACCTGCCACCATAGGTTGAGGACATCTGTGAAAGAGGGTCATTTGTGCACGTAAACTATAAGTTGAGGACGTTCGTTCCAAAAAAAATTTGTTAGGGACCAAAATCACACAAAGATCATAACTTGAGGACTATTTACGCTAAATTCCTGGAGAAAAACGAAATTCATTCTTCTTTTAAAATTTTCAGAAGAGAATATTTCATCTTCTTTTTTGTAATAAAATTGCAACATTGGCATTTAACCTATTGCTTTAGTAACAAATTAATCCTAAGCAAGTTGATTATCCATGTGCACAATCGGTGCCTAATTACGAAACCATCCAGTTCTTCATCAAATTGTCACGTCACCCTCGTAAAAACATGTATCGATTCGAATTTCAAATGTTATCTTGCATTAAGGTTTAATTTCTAGATTGTATACACAATGGCATCTATACTCCAAGTCAACAAATTCAAAATAATTTTTGAGATATTCTCACTTAAATTCATGAGGTGGTTTAAGCATGTTTGGCTAAACTTAAATTCTCACTTAAATAATTTAGTTATGTTCCTCTTTTATAGGACTAAAAAATTACTTAAAAGTAACTATTATATATTTACTTATAAGTAAATATACTTAAAAGTGAAATCTTATAAGCCTAAGACAAACGACCAAGACATGTCCAAGGATACCCTTCTTGCATCCTAGTATTTGCCTGTTCTATATTTCATTGACTCCTGAACCTGGGATTGGTTGTCCATTCTCTTCTATTCTCAATCTATGAAGTCTCAAACAATAGCCAAGAAAAAATTTAAGCATTCCACAAATGAATAATCATAATTTCCTAAGAACAATAATATAGCCGAAGAAAATACTCAACTCGTACCATTCGAGCGAAAAATGTTATAATGCTACATTGCTACTGTCGTAGGTGACATGCTCAAGAATATAAAGAAGAAAATTGTTTGTCAGAAAGGCTAATTTACAGAGAACATATAGTTGTGCGCTTTTCAAGATTGAGATCTCTCCCAGATTTTCGCTGTCGCAAATAACACTCCTGCCAACAGACCTACAAAATGCAAAACAACTTAACTGGTGATGTGTTTCTAGCTAGTACAATGTTGTCAGGTTCCGAAGTTAATCAGAACTTACCGAAGAATATACTAGCAGAATTTTCCAAACTGGTCGGGACTTTAAAAAGAAGGATACCAGCAACAGAGAGAGGTATCTTATTTAGCGACCCCACGAGGCTGCATGATGCAAAATGGAATGAGCATAGCCAAGATTAAACTAAAACCTCGTAATGTCTGAATGTTTCAGATAACATGTGCAAGCAGGTTCACATAAAAGAAAGTGAACACATTTTACCTGTATGTAGTAGCACCTGTTTGATGAAGAAACCACATGGAAGCGAAGCTGATTGCCAAGCCCAAGAATCCACTAAGTGTAGTCACCAACCAGAAGGTGGGCAGTCTTAGAAGTGGTCTGCCATAGGTGATAAAACATACATGAGAATCTCGTAAGATGTTCATTTATGACTGCTATTTTTGCTCATCTTACTTCTTAACTAATTGAAAATCAAACTAAAGACGGCACATGGATACTAGGATTTATATAGAGAACTTGTAAGGCCGATGCATATAATTTAAAGCCGATTCTTCCAACTTCATGTTCATTCATAAGACTCGGGTTTAGAAATTATGAAAGTACGACCTGCTAAGCAAGAATTATGCAGAAAATGCTCTCTTTCTACAGCTCATTGAGCGTGACAAAAAAATAAAAAGAATAACTTCCCAATGAAAAACAGAACTGTACCCTTTTTGATATTTCTTTACCTCGAATATCTATTCTTATGCTCAGTGGATGAAGAAATCTATTTACTAAAGAAGCATCAACATATAACTATCAATTATCAAAGGAAAACAAAACTCACGTTGTTGAAAGATAATTAACCTCGTTGAATACAAAAACAAGCAACATTCCTAGGGGAAGTGACAGGGTATTGTTTAAGAGGACCATCGAGAATTCGTTCAACTCTCCAGAGTTGGTGACATGCTTGGCAGTATCCATGACCCTACGCAACGTCAGCTGCACCACAAGATAATAATTATTTTATAATTCTTCGGTTATGAATTAAAGTTAAATGGCTAATTATGCCGAAAATCCAGATATCAACAGAGCATAAATCATTAAATCTTGTCCCTCAGATCATGCAATTTTTATACCTCACAGTAAAAAGGGATTATAAATGAGCATTTCGTTCATTCCACCATAGTAGAACACCAACCACTGGCGGCATGATTCCTATGTTCCTCTCTTATTTGCTTTCTCTGATTCTATTTCCCCCGTTACCCCCTTCAATTGTGATTTTCAACTTAGACAAGTCTTCAAACCTTTGCAATAAAATCAGATGGTAGTCGAGTTTCTTTGCATGCAAGGAAGATTGAAGGAATCCTCAATTGATGTATCAAATAAAGGACTAGGAGCATGTTTTGCTAAGCTTAAAAGTAGCTTTTTTTTTGCCAAACATATTTTAGGTTTTTAAAATTTATAGAAACACAGAAGAGGTGATGACGTCACATTAATTAGCTCAGAGGTAGGAATTAACATAAGAAGCAAAAGTACTCACAGAATATGATGCCGTCAAGAAACAATTAATAAACTGCCACGTGTACCCAATGGCATGAAAAGAGAGATCTGTAAGTCCTCCAGATATCGCTGAAATAATCTGCATATCATGATTATACAACTTCAACTATAGTCTAACCTACATCACATATTTAAATAATATGTGAATCAGATCAATGACATGTCAATATATGAAGCAGCGACTTGATTATCATAGGAAATTTATACCAAATCATTAAGTTATGACCTAGTTTGATTAGAAAATTGAGGCTGATTAATTAGAATATAGAATAATCAATTGGCACAAAGTGATTGATTGAACTTGTGGAATTAACTCAGTGCGACTAATTTGGATGAATAATCATATGATTGATTAAGTTTATTAAGGTGGTATAGGTGTTGTCCGAAATGGGTATAATCCAGACAGAACCAATGGACTATAGGGATTTATCAATAAGAACTTCATCATAACTAAAAGAGGTTTGGATAATTATGGTAAACTAAATATATTTAACCACTCACATACCATTAAGAAAAGAGCTGCCCAAACCCTGTTGTCGTGGTGCTTGTTGAAAAGATACATATCACCAACGGCAATTATCACATTGGTTGCATTTTTCAGAACCGTGACCATGGCAACATTGATGCACTTTAGACTGCAAAATAAGATGGATAGTGTCTCAGGCAAAATTTGTGAGAACGGAACGAGAAATCAGTCTACACAACTTATTCTTTTGTCTGCATTAAATGATGAGACTAAATTAATAGAAATGAGGGCAGACAACTGGAACAAAAAAATGCATCCATGAGCACTCATCGAAAAATATAACAAAATTCTTTTTAACTTTCTATTTGAGGAGCTGAGTGAGTACAAATATCAACATATGGTAAAAATTATATTTCATTTTGGTGCATGGAATCCCATGTACACAACCAACTTTTCAAATTAAAAACCAAAAACCAAAAAAAAGAAAAAAATAGATATCAAAGACTATTATATATGAATGTGAAATGAATAAAAGAAGCAATAATTGGACAAAAAACAAGCCAATGAAATCTCTAATCTGAGTATCATAAAAGCCTAAATACTTAGAACAGTAGAACGTTGAGATCGTGAAACGAAGGGATATCTAGCAATAGAATGAGGAAAATTTCATACCTAAACATGCTTGTGATTAGCATCCCAACAAATATGATATTTATAGGCAACCACACCTTGATTAATCTCCAGGTGAGCGGCTCTGTAGTAATTACACCAAGGAAGCTCAAAGTGGAAACAACCACCACAGCAACAAAGTTCTGCACCCATGAATAATAAATTAGTTACCCTCCACGAACATAGAAAAATATGCAAATCAACAAAAGTCCAACTATATCAGCTTTAACTTTTAAGACAGCAAAGATCCCAATTTTCATGTGGTGAACAAATAGAGTATCTTTAATAGAAGGTAACCTGGTATAGCATCAAAGATATTCCGGCATTAAAGTGATAACTGGAGAGGACGTACTTGTTAACCAGTATCATGCTACAGGAAGAAACACAATACGCAAGTCCAGCCAACAAGGAACGGTGTTGTATTGTAACTACTCTTTTAATTCGAACTGGTTTTTCTCTATCCTTTTCCAACTTTTCACTCTCCACATCAATCTCCACGTTATTGTTCCAAGCCTTCATTGAAAAAGATGATCTGCAAGCAAGTAGGATCGAAATAATCAACAACTACTATCATTGAAAGAAACAACGAGTACTCAAAGCCAACTCTGCACTTCAATTGACGGAAAAGAAAATTTGAATAAAGCTCAAATTCAAAAGGATTTTGAAACATTGTTTCAAAAGATAATTAATAACCTGTCCAATGATAATCGAAATGAAGAAAATAAAATCAATACTTATTTTGGGGCATGGTTACACCTAGATGAAGTAGGAGAACTTTAGTTTCCAGAGAAAATGATACAGTTTGGGTCATGATATACAATCATCCAGAAATCTACCTACTTGTGAACTCCCTAGAAAAATGTTGGGTTGCCTTCGTGCTGATAGTTCATGTTTACCATATGTTTGGGTTTAATTGGGTCACTTATGAGTATAGGACTTATAAGATAGAGAATACCTCCATTTTCTGAGGCAGGTTGTCCCTTGAAGTAAGTTTGAGTTTGTTGCCTTTTGGCTGGAGGTGTGGCCTAGCCCCACTCTAAAGTTGTTCGTTTTGGTTTTCTTTATAAATTACTCACCCTAGTGGTATTAGAAAAAATATCCATGATCATATATTAAAAAAATTACCACCAACGCATTACCTGCTCACAACTTCTCTTTTGACTGGACTAGAGACCTGATCTAGCATGCCATTTAGCTGATGACTTTCGAGATTTCTTTCGCTGCTTTGGGTACCCTTACCAATATTGTCAATTAGGATTCTCTCCAAAAGAGGATCAGATGAATCTACAGAAGCACCTCTAGATAAAGTTCTACATTAAAGAAAAATAATAATGAGAACAGTCGCAGATACTGGTTGCAGATTAAGAAATTACTAGTTTCAATAGTCACCAGCAGCTTGCAAGAATGTTAATCCAAATAAATTCACAAATTCATATTACAATAAATTATGAAAAGGGGTAGCAATCCATTGAAATATGAAAACGACAAGAGAGAAAAAGAAATGGCAAAGAAAACCATATTTTTCTGTTTGAATGTCGTAAAATCTATTACCAAAAAAATAGAATTCAAGCTAGCAATAACTTCTGTATAAAACATCATTTACTGTCCATTTTTCTGAACATAGACAAATCATTTTCTAAGGGAAAATCTGCATTTTTCCATTGATGGCACAAGCTACCATCAACAATCACTATCGCAGCCAAAGACCCCCACACTCCACTTCCACAGTTTTGTTTTTTTAAACAAGGAAATAAAATTCAAAAGAAAAAACTAAAACTACAAGTTCTTCCAAGAAAGAAATATTTTCCATTTTCATTTATAAATGGCCTCAATGAACTGGTTAACCAAACAAAGTGTCATGGAGAACTTCCATCCCATAACTCAAGCAAGAAAAAGGAGTTCTCGAGCTCATTCAAGGACATAAGAAAAATTTTAAGACTCACAGAAACAAGTTTTACAGACTTTTACATTCATGTTGTTGATTACCAAATTTAAATCTCTTTCCAACATCTCAAGCTTTTAGTTGTGGTGGTTTAAAGAATAAGACAAATATAGTCAATTCTGTTTATAAAAATTGTGCACGTGTTAGGTTTTTTTATGAAAAAATAAATCCACCCTGCACGTGAATCTAAATAATTGAATCTACATGACCAAAAAAAAAAAAAAAACATAAAAAAAAGGTCGTCATAATTTTGTAATTTCAAATAAAAATAAAAATTACTTAGGGAAGCCCATTATACCTTATTTGCTAGAAACAGTAAATTCTGTGTGCACATATCTGTGCAACTATTCTTGAAAATACATAGAAAATTAGAACAGAAAAAACCTTTTCATTTTAACTGTGGCACAAGCCGGTACATTCAAGAAACGAAATTGAAGACAAGTCTTCTGAATTGTACACCAATCAACAAAAAAAATGCCAAGAATGTAAAAAATAGTAGAAATTAAATAAAATAACCGAAATACCTTGCAGTCATTCATATCACACACACACTATACAATCACAGTGGGACAGATAGAGAGTTACCTTGCAGTCATTTGTTTGAATTTTGAACACTATATACAATATTTATTCATATATATGAGTGAGTGAGTGAGTGAGTAAAAATGTAAAATGGAATCTGTAAGCGTCGGGAGGTGGGGTTGGCTAGCAAAAAGTAAAGACTGCAGTTTTTTCAGTTTGGTTCTTGTTTGAACTCGTAGGCTCAAAAGCAACGACTACAATGTAGGCCGGAAGGTCCCATTGGAGCTCGAGTTGTGATTTTTGATTTGATAGTGTTGAGATAAAATTTAGGGTAATTGGCGCAAATGGTTATTTTGGTGCGCAATACATTTTCATTTGATAAAAATGACAAATATCTTCTTACTTTTAATTAGAAAAAATTATAATTACATTCTTAACTTTTGTCAAATATGTAAATGGTCCGATACGTTATTAAATAATATTTAATTTAGCATATTAAAAAAATATAAAATTATTGTAATTTAAGTATATGTAATTGTTATGTGACGTGAAAAAATTGAATAAAAATTAAGTTAAATTAATAACAAATAACGTATATAATTTTATAACAGTGTAATAGTCTTATTATATAATTTTTAACATAAAAATTAATTTTATACATTATATGTTCTTTATTTTTAAATGATAAAAATATGAAGAATACAGTTGGAGCTCCAATATTTGTAGTTAATAAACGAATAGTTTAATTAAATAAAAATATTTGAACATCAAGTTTGTGATAAAGTTATTTTTCTTTTTATGTTGTAATGATGAAATAAAGTTTAAATAATATAATTACTTAATAATAATAAAATAATTTTATTTAAATATTTGTTATTAATTATGAACTTAAATTTTAGTTATTCTATATTTTATAAAATATACAAAATAATTTAGTAAATTATCATTTTAGTCAATAAAATGTTAATTGAAAAAAAAAAAAAAAAAAAAAAAAAAAAAAAACTCGTCAATTTTCTTTAATATCGGACACATTTGTACTTTTTGCAAAAATTAAGAATTCAATTACAATTTGTTTAAATAAAATTAAAGACATATTTGTCTTTTTAATCAAATAAGGACTAATTACGCAAATTATGCACTTATTTGCCAAAAAACAAATATTATGAACCATTTCTACGTTAAAGACAAAAGTTAGAGACAATTCGTGTTGATTTCTCTAAATTTTATCTTGGTCATTTTCATTCACTTTTTGACGATAATGATTTCTGGTCATTTTCAAATGCTACAAACCAGAGTCAAACTGCTACTCAAATTCAAATTTAAATTTGATACAACAAATTAAATTTTGTTTTCAAGATCGCTCTATTCGATTTATCTACTATTTTGACACGTTGAACTCGTAAATTGCCTATAAACAGAAATATTTACATATCCCAATAACTTAAATCCCTCTACCACTGTCACCTCTAACTCATTTCATAATTTAACGTGTGTATTATGTGTTTTACTGATTTGTTACTCATCATGGTGGATGTATTTTTCTCAAGGCTAAGCTTAAAAGGTTTACTTATTAGTATTTCTGTATGTTTAATAACATTTTTTAGTTTGTAAATAAAATTATTTATCTTAACAATAGTTATTCGAATAACATATTTATCATTATCATATTTAATTCAACTAAGTATAAGAAAGAAAAAAATTGCCATAAAAAAGTCAATTTTTTTGTAAAAATGACAATTCTACTCTTATTCTTAATTAAATTATAAAAAAAAGGGAATAGAGGGACAAAAGAAGGCGGCAGCAAACAGTAACAACTATCTTAAGATATGAATGTCCACAAATAAATTTATTCTACATTCGTCTTTTAAAAAAAAATGAACTTAAATTATTACTTGGATAAAGATATATCTAAATATCAATTCCTTCCAAACAAGATGAAACAAACTTTATCCATTATCTTTAATCATTGATCATGTACCAAACTGGCACGATGGGAAAAAATTCAAACTTCTTCAGAAACAAAAGGTTACTTGAAAAATAACTTTTACAGGCCAAACATGGGATAGCAATGATTGCCAAGAGAGAATTGATGAAACAAAAAGTACATTGGATCTACACATACACAGATAACAAGAATTTCTATCTTCCATATCATATTTCACCTAAAAGTGAAACATAAGATATTCACGACCTTCTAATCTACATATAGATTACAACAATATGCTAAAGAGGATAATGGTTTGTTTTTCGGGTCGCTAAAAGGGATCTTCATCCCACAAAAATATGTTAATGGTTACTGACACCAACATGGAAAAATAGAAGTCACCGAATCAGCAATACCTTTTAACATCCTCTTCCGTGAACAATATTCTAATTTCATCTAATGATACCATATAAAGAAGTTGACTCCCCCGTAATTATCTCGAGCAACTAAGAGCTGGATATGGCAAATAAAATGTAGACTGCAATGTTCTGTTTCTACAGTGTCAAATCTTTCAGAGTGCAAGAGGAACTAAAGTTCACCCTCAGCCCTTTTCCATAGGCGGCAATAAGTAGAGCCTCGGCTCGACCTGCATTGTTCCAGAACCCAGAGTGTTATAACATAACTGTGGGACATGCTGAGTAAACAAGAAGATAAATATTCTGATATAAGATCCTTATCTTTGCCACCAACCACCCCCACTCCAACACTATCTCAATCTTTGTGTGCTGTGTTGCAGTGTGGGGGGTGGAAAGGAGTGTCCTATGACCACCCCATCTAGAAGTTTCTCGAGGAAAGATTAGTGTTCATTTATTCTTCGGCACCATCTCACGTGCAACTTGATTTTTTCTTTTTTTCCCCCTCTAAATGGGTCAAGCACATACAATTATCTAAGGGTGTGTTTGATTCACAAATTTTCCATGGAAAATGTCACTTCCATGGAAAATCTTGTCAAATCAATGTGTTTTATTTTCCCACTTTTGTGTTTGATTGGCACATGGAAAATGGAAAAGATTTTCAAGGTACAATTGTCTAAAGCACACATTTGGCCACTTCCTTGGAAAATTTTTTCTCACCTATTTGGTGGAATTTCTTTTCCAACTTACATGGAAAATATTTTCATTTTCCATGGAAAGCTATCAAACACACCCTAACAGGTAGTCATGATGCTTGATCTGAGGGCCAGATACTTCATCTTTTACTTCAACATGGATAGGGAAGAATTCATTTGATCATATATTCAAGAAAACAAAATATACTTAAAAATGGTAGTTTGAAGAGTCGAAAAAACTGAGGAAAAAATATACAATATGCTCATATTCCCTGGGTAGGCTTGAGGTAACGTAAAAATATGTAGGAATGGTGTTGCAGGTGCTTTTTCTTGATTCCTCACCGTCAAGGAAGAAAATTTTTAGGGATTATAGGATTAGTGCAAAAATTCCAAACTTTTGGCATATGGTAACAATCTAGTGATCTACAATCAAAAACCATACATGCAAGTCTGCAATTGCCTTCTAGAGAAAATCTTCAGTGCCAGAAAACAAAGACAAAGTAAGATCAATTTTTATGTTCCATTTACCAAATAACTTAAAATTGACACAGGAATATTGCTCCAGATGCACCACTTGAAAAGAGTCATTTAGTCTGTCTTTTGGGGCATACCACAGATGACGGTCCTCTGGTCAAAACCTATTTTCATTTGGGACACGAAGATTTTTATAATGAACTCCCTCGAGCAAATTAGCATAGTCATTCAACTCCACCCATACCTATAACAGAAAGACACCTTTATCTAGGGATTTCATACTTTTATTGGCTAAAAGTCTACATGGTAGTAACGTATACTAACCATGATCTTTCTTCCTTTTCAACAGGGAACTCAAAGAGGGAAACAGAGTGGAAGCGAGCTCTCTACTATCATCCTGTCACACAAAGTAATGAAAGTCATATTCCATTTTCGAAGTATCATAGATTACTAGGGTGTTACTCACAGTGATCAATCTGCATCATAGATTACAGGGTATTGTCAATGCATTGTAGAACAGGATGCAGCTCAATATTAGTAACCATACAGTGCTCAATATTAGTAACCATACAGGCTCATTCTATCCAGGGAAAAATCACACGAACCTTACTCGAGCGATTCCCTGCAAGTTTAAACTCGTTCTTCCACAATAATGATGGGACCGGAACAACAGAAAATCCTGAGGCAACTAAGATTCCAATCCATATTCCATATCCAAATCCCCCACTCCACCATCCCTTGATGGAACAGAAAATGAATTTCAGATAAATATGACAAACAAACTATAGGATGGAACAAAAATGCAGTAAGAGTACATCATAACAAAGGAAGCAACATTAGAAATGAGATATACCTATTAAAATGTAAATAAGATCGAAAATGGGCAACAATTGTCCAAATCAGATCCATTATGATTCTTTAACACATAAACCTGTGCTCCTTACTATCATTTCTGAACAAAAGTGGATGTGATCTTTTTGGTAAACAGTTTGGATAATACACATCCAAAAGAGAAGAAGTCCAAGTCAGAAGATATGGATTAATGAGATAGATAGCAGTTGAATAGAGAAAATTGGTAAGGCTAAGTACCTTGGCAAAAAGAATCTAAAGGCAATGTGGTCTATTGAAAGGAATGAGGCTGATATGTCAAAGAAGTGGGAAATTACAATTCAGAGGCATAAGCCTCTGCAGCCTTACCAGGTATTAGTTCAACTCTGTTGTGGGATCATCAGGAAGAACAAAAATATGTCTAGTGGAGATAGTTTTATCAGTATTATGAAGTACTGAATATTGGTATGATGGTTATAAATGAGAGATTGCAAAGAGCTAACCATGTAAATGGCCAACTCAACACAGTGGACGTGGGACAAAAGACAGCCTTTTCTAATAAGCAGAAGTTTTAAGCCTTGGGGAGTCGACTTGAGATGTCCGTAAGAATACTAAGAAGATGAGGTTGTTGACTGGGGAGAGAGGGAGTGCACATAGTGTTGATAGATATATATGTGGTCCTATCTGATAGCTTAAGACTTTAGATCAAGTGCAAAGCTTAAATTATAATTCAAGCTGGCAAAACATATTTTTTATCCACACAATTCGTAGAACCCACAACTTATTGCACACTTATTATCCAAAAATTACGACAACAACTTATAAGCACTTAAAAAACAATTTCAGTACTACCAAACATGCACCAAGTGGTTTAACATAGTATGATAGCAAAAAAAGTTCCAGAGTTGATGTCTCGCCGCCATCCATTTAAATGAATTGTCCACGTGTTAGGCTTTGATGGAAAAAAATAAATTCCGCCGACAGGTGAAGGGGTTTGAAGACAGTATTCAAATGATATACATGTGGCAATATCTAACAGGTTTAGATCAAATGGTTCAATACAACAAGAAAGTAGAATAGTAGAGAAGTTTCCTCAATGGGAAATGGAATTTAAGAAATTGAAATTGGCAGCAATCAATCAATTAAATCAGACACAAGGAAGGTGAGAGATGGATGATACAAGCAGATAAGGGAAGAGGTGGTGCTCTGTGACCGAATACAATTCAACACTAATTTCTATGCATGGGGAACATGGCATGATAGATTTTCTGTAACAGGACAGCGGTTATTCTTGGAAGCCCATGGTTTTTCTGGTAATATGGTGGCTTTTCTGAGTCGGCAGGTTTTCAGATAATTTGGGAATTCTTTGCTGCTTCAAGCAACTTGTAAATGATAAGTGTGAACCTTTCCATGGATTATTAAGAGACACTCTTACTAACAGGAAAGAATCAAATGAAGCACAATCTCAAATGAACCATATCAGCACAATAAGCATCTTTAGCTATTTTGAACTTAAGTTCATCAATTACAATGTGGTATGAGGCACAATGGGTACAAGTCTTAGAAATGCTCCAAACAAAACAAGACAGACCCAAAATAAATACGAAAATAACGTGTGGCGTAGATTTTTTCTTTAGATTTAACACTTTCATGCAACAGATAAAAAGACTTGCAATTTTGGATAGCACCAGATGAAAGGTCTGATTTATAAACCAAAAGTACACATCACGCAAAATAACACCAAATTTTTTTAGTTAATATCGGCACTGACATGGTAATCACCATAACAAAAGAACTAAGAAGAGCAAGATACACAAAAGACAAACCATAATAACATGGACCAACCGGTAACAAGAATTGTATAGCAACAATTTCTGAGAGGAAAGAAGAACATCCTTTCTCAGACAGAGATTTCTAACCTGCTTACCATCTTGTGGATATGGAATTGATTGCTCAATATATGCAGTGGTTCCTGAAAGTAACAAAACCTCAACAGTCAAAATATCTTTCAGCTTAAGATGAAGGTCCAGTCAAAGAGCATATTAATATTTAACTCATGCAAGAACACAACTAGTCATGACAATAAATAAATAAATAAATAAATAAAATAATTGGATAATTGGAGGTAAATCACTTTTTGCCACCCCTCCCCAACAAAAAAGAATTGGACCCACTTGTTCAGTCATTCTACCAAAGGGTCCCAATTGTCGCTTCTCATTCTGTGGTGCCACAACTTTGATTGAGTTTTAAAACAAAGAATTGTATCGAGCAGATCAGAAATAAGTTGAGAAATTTTGAATAGACGAAAAATTTCGTTATTGTGATTGTATATGATCATCTTTTTTTTTTTTTTTTTGGCTATCTTTTCTGAGATTCACCAGACTCCCATGTAACAACTATCCCAATTCGAAAGGGCACAAAAGAAGATATAACACCACGTAATTCATTTTTTCACCCATTGTATGAGAGAGAACTGGAAAGCATCTTGCAAGTGCAATACCAACAAATTACAGTCTATGTATTGGGAGGTCATACCAACTACCAGAGTAATTAGTAATTACTTAAACAATGTTGTTGCCTGAGAAGATAAAATAGGAGATCTTTGAAAACTGGTGGAATTATAATATACCAATAGGAGCATCAAAACTTTGAATCAACTGAACAATTGACTTTGCATCTAACCGCTTGCGCACTCTTTTGCCAATCAGTACTTTCAAGTGAGGAGAATCAAATACCTACAAGATTGGTGAAGAGGCGTTAATGTGAAATAAAATTGGCATCAACAAAATAAATACCATTATAAAAATTATATTTAATGCTAAGGCCACCGGTTTATGTTAAATAATATTGACATCAATAAAATTAAACACCATTGTTAAATTTATCAGGACGTGAAAGGGGATTGTGAGTCACATATTTATTACCCTGACTATATTCAACCTTTACATAAATGATTGTTGGCATTCTGGCATTAATGTGCATTACAAGATTAGGACTTGGCAATCTATCATTTATATTTTTGAAAAATACCATGTTGATATCTAGAAGGATCAAGCTGATTGGTATACTAAGCATAAACATTTGCCAGTCAGTGGAGGAAAGAAAAGATAGATGCTAACAAGACGTGTTTCGCACACTGCAGAGGCAGTGTCTGTCACATTGTATGATATTGTTCTGTCTATATTATACACTTGCGCTTGGATGTTATAACCCTTCTCCAACCAGAAAGATGAAAATGCACAACTATCAAAAAATATTGTGTGTTTCGTAAATCCAATTTTGATATTGATCCTATCTCTTCAAAATATTGCATTTTTGATGTACCAACTGTCCAAAACTTCCAGAAACAAAGGTTGATACTTGAAAGGAGCCAAGAAACATCCAACTCTCAAAGCACATTGCACAATTCCACATGCTGTAATTATAAGAGAAATATGCGCCAAAGGGAGTTAGATTCCAATGAAAAACCCCATAATCACTTTCCCACCGATGACATGTTCATAGACGCCAAACCCTTACCCCAAACCACCATGGGCCTTAGTGGTGCAACCCAAAACTAAGTTTGGCGAATTTTTTACTATTTATCTTTATTATTTTTTATTACTCTTTAATTAATTGTTTTAGTTGGGGACAGTTAAGTCTTTTTGTTTAGTGTAGGGTTTCTTCAGTTTGTTGCTATTTAAACTCTTCTAAGACATCAGTTGTCTTTGTGTTGTTTTCACAATTATTATACAAAACATTGAATTTTCTCCAATATACAATCTCTTTCTGATATACTGTTGAATCAACTGATTTAGATTAAGGTGTTATTCTCTATTTTGATGCTTGCGCTGCATCACTTAGTCTTTGTAGAACTTCTATAGATCTCCAAATGATCCATCCAAGTAATCCTCATCTATACCTTAAAAAGAAAGTCTCTCATCATTCATTCTTTTGCCACTATTACTTGTTTAATTCTTCTAATTATAAGCATTCTACTGAAAATGTCAACAGCCAAAGTGAATAAAAATGGACAAAACTCTTCAGAAGTAGATATGCACTAAAACCAAATGGATGGGATGCTGGAATCACCTCTAGTGTTATTTATACTAGCCCGTGGAAGTTCATTTCTCAATTGAATTCTCTATATCTTCCTCTGCAACACCTCAGGATAGATAATGGTTCTAATGCTCATTTTCGGGAGGACCGTTTTATGGAAAATTCTTCTTTTTTTTTCACTGACTTATCCTCGTCCATACCGTCTCTCTTCATAATCCTCCAATTTCTGTTTTTTATAATTTTGACAGATGCATCACTTTCTTAACGAACAGGAGGCAGAGGGTCTTATACCCCTGATTAATCTGCTAGAGGATTTGAAACTTGATGGTTCTGGAGTACTCATGCAAGTATTTCCTTTATTAGCTTATTCGATTCCAAGCTCACTCTTCTTTCCTTTTCAAGTCTTGCATTCGGAAATCGATGGTCCCTTCCCAAGAGTTTTGTAATTGGGAACATCTTGCCAACTACTTGTGTATTTCTTTCTTTTATCGAATAAATTATCTTTTCACCAAAAATGACTGTCAGAAATTCAACGCTCACTCACTGTAACTTGCAGTTTCTTAGCCAAAATTGAACCTTGGCAGCAACAAAAAATTGTTATGCAAGATTTGTCATCATATTGGGACGAAATGTACAACTCTGTAACCATCCTTGTTGATGAACCTAACAATGATACAGGATAATATCATGCCCTCCAATTCGTAACATCTAACGAGCTGGTCTAATATTGCATTACTGGAACAAAATTCATAATCAATTCAAGTGGTAAAGCAAAATTGTCGCCAATAAAACCATTTTTGGTCAACTAATACCCTGTAAAATTAATAACCAGTACCTGAGGAGAATCATCGGGTTTTAGCAGGGCCAAGGCTCCAGAAATATCCGGGTCAATACCCATGACCCAACCGGATGATTCGGATCCGGCATTGCCAAAATCGGAGTTTTTCAAGCATTTATTTTCATTCTCATCCAAAAAAGGGCAAGAGAGGGAGTCGAGCCAGTTCAATTTAAGTTGCTGAGCATCTATAATTTTACTAGCCCTGGTGGAAACTTTCCTAATGCAGTTGGGTGGCGAATTTGAGGTAGAGGGTTCGGGAAGTGTTGTTTCTGAGGGGTGGGGTTGGGCGGTGGCGAAGCGGCGGAAAGTGGTGGATGTGAGGCGGAGGAGCGTTGGCGGGAATTTGGCTGCGAGTGGCGGGGTCATGAAAGAATGGGGGTTTCGAGGGAAGGGGTGGAGGTGGGGTTTTGGAAGGGCTTCCATTAACACACTGTGAGACGGAATTTGCTTGTTGGGCGCCAAATGTAATATCAGTGTTCTAAAAGGCTCGCCTACGCCTCGCCTAAGTACGCCTAAGCTCAATGCATTTGTAAAACGCATTGCATTGGGGGTATGCGCGTTAAAATGCGGTCAACTCTTTTTGTTGACCGCCTAGACGCTAATAGACAAGAATATGCGAGAATAAACATGATTAAGCGAGAATAAGCACGAATAATCACGCATAACACGCATTAGAGCAAGCAAACTTCTTTTTATTTTTTTTTTTAGATTAGGCCAAAATAAACATTTTTTAAATTTACAAAAGACACTAGAAATTCTCAAGATAAAATAAGAGAACCTGACGAAAATGATTTTGTATCGGATGACACAGAAGATGAGTTAGATGAAGAAGAAGAGCTTGACTTAGAATCCGATAAAGAGTTAGACAAAATTTAAGCTATGTTGGTATGTAATAAATTGTAGAAAATTATTGAGTAATTTGTGTTTATGTTTGTGGTATTTAAAATTTACTAACTTTTGAAAACTCTTATGTTGGGCTTTTATTTTGTAGTCTAATTGTAGACTATGATATTAAAATTAGTCCTGCAAATTTTGATTTTGAACCACGTTGAATGTGATATGTTCAACCATGATATGTGTCTTAATATAAATTTAATTTTTCTTCATTGTTACAGCGTGCATCTAATTTTGAAAACTCATGTATTTTTTATGTGGTTTTTGAAAACTAGGCTTGTAATTTTGTAATCTAAATAAGTATATTCTAGGCTATGTTATTAAAATTTAAAATTTGAGCATAAAAAAAATTAAAATTCAAAAACGCATTTTGACGCCTAGGCTTCGCATAGGCGCGCCTAGGCCTATAATTCTTGATGCTTCACCTCGCCGCGTCGTTACGCATTACGCATTTTAGAACCTTGTGTAATATTATAATTCCCTTTTATGTCACTGCAACACTGCATAGATAGCTTGTTTGAATGGGATCAAAAATCTATTTTAGTTTTTTTCATTCGTCTTTTTTGACTTTTCAATTCGACTTTTCAATCCACTTTTAACATGAAAAGTCAACAATTTCAACTCAAATAAATTAATATTGGTTTATAAACTAGTTTATAATCTCTGTCAAATGACTTTGAACTCCAAAATAATGAAATTTACTATTATACCACTTTTCGAGGGATCGGGCCGTAGGTCACACATTCCATTGGCTAACTTATATTTGTATTTTTTAGTACCCATAGAGATTGTGTTCTAAAAATATAATTTAGGTCACATATTCCATTGGCTAAATTAGAAATTTAGTCAATTTTAATTTGATAATAATTATAGACATAACAACTAATCGAAACTACAATATAAGTTGAATGATTAATGTGTGATAAACAAATAAACTAAACCACTTTCAATAAAAAAAAATTTATCATCCCGTGGATGTTGAACTTCAACAAGTGGTACTTTCTGATATTGTATTTGAAGCATTTGTTCGAATTCTTTATGATAAACAACTGAAACAAGTTCTTGCTAATAGTCGTCCCCATAGAATAGGCCAAGATTGACAAAAATTGCAGAATTGAAGCATGCTTGGTATGTAATGTAACATTAGACACTAGTGCTATAGTTGACAAGATTATAATTTTTATTTCATCGTTAATACCGTATTGTATGTTTCACCTTACGAAATAAGCCATCATAATGGATAATTGACTTAACGGGCAACAGACGTAGCAACTTAGATGAGAAATGAACCGTGTATTGGACCTCTTAATGGGTCTTAGACTGTAACTATTAGACTAGCCAACATTTAAATCTGTCAGATTCACACGAATACACCCAATATTCTCCACATCGGATTTTACCAAATCTTCTCAAATATTCAAACATGTTCTTCATTCTATCACCATTCACCCAACATCTTCCAATCTTCAAAAATCTCCAAAATATATTTTAAATTAAAACCACATATTTCCATCATCAAATCCCCCTAAAATCTCCACCAATATCATATGTTTCATAAATCTGATTTGGGTAGGAACCTCAACTTGAGAGAACCCAAAAATTATGCAAAAATCACTAATAATCGTTAACCAAACACCAATAAATTCAAAATTTTGATATTTTTCATCACGGAATTCGCAAAAAACTTGACACGATGGTTCAAACTCGTAGCAATTTATTTGTAAATGGAAACTGGTGGTTATGGTGGACTGAAACACCGGCTGCTCGAAGCTACTATAAAAGAAAAACTTCAATAGAGCAGTTACATATGTACATATAGTATGATTTCTACTCAAATCATGACACAACAGTCTCCGAACTACTCAAGTCACGAAACTTCAGACGTCAAGTAAGAGAGAGAAACAGATGTTGGCGGAATTTCTGTGGAAATGACTCAAAGCAATAAGAACCAGAAACCGAAAATGGAAGAAATAATTAAGTCGAGGCAATAGTTGAACTCTATCTTTAAGTCAATATTGCCCCGCAAATGTGATTTCGGTCTTTGGCAATTTATTCCCAAGATACAACGGATTCCGCTTGTGTTGGTAGCACTTCCAAACAAAAGCACAACGAACCGAAAATCGGTTTAGTACTCCAAAAATGAAATGAAAATGAAACCAGAATTTGGTTATGCACTAAATGCAATTACTTTGGTTCAAAAGATGAAGTATGTGAATGCTTATTGTTTGCATATATTTTCTGTATCAATTCTGTGCAAAAAGGACGTCCACATGCCATTTTTAACGTTGGAGAGTCAGTTGGAAATGAAAAGGAATGAACCAAATCGTGCAACCCTTCAAAAGGACATGTCTATTCACGCAAACCTATGCGATCACATGGTTTAACCAAGCTGCGATCGCATAACACAAAAAATAGAACAAGACTTTCATCCAGATTAACCATGCGATCGCAAGGCTTTTCCTCCTGCGATCGCATGGAAAATACATTCTGTTAAAAAATTAAGCAACTTGCGATCGCAGTGAAAATCAACCATGCGATCGCATGGGTCAAACTTTGACCCGATTTTGTCCTTTTTCGTAATTTCTCATTCATTCGATATTGGTTTCGAGATGCCAAATATACTCTTTAAACATACAGATAAATCTAACCTGATCGGGCAGGTCGATCCCCGTTTCGGGGGCGTTGCCCTCGAGGTGTCGAAGTGGCAAACAAATTTGCCTAAACGGATTGGGTCGGGTCTTGTATATTTGGCCAAGTTGACACGAAGTCACTTAATTAATTTCTCGACATATTTAAACCAATTTCCAACAACAGAGTGGGTGGGCGACCCAATCTATGTTTGAGGTGTCGTGACTTGGGTGCTTCGGGATTCAAGGTGTAGTGATTGAGTATACGGTCCTACCACTCGTACATATAGCATTGTCCTGCTGAAGTAGTCAAATTGCTGAAGTAGTCAAATCGAATCAAATCGTTTTAGACATAATCCTAAACGATCAAACTCATTTATTTCGTGATCCTTTGTTTTGTTTTTGAGGTAGCTTGGACTTTTTAGTATTGGAGACCTGAATAATTTTTTATTGGAAGGTGAAATTTTTATATATCTTAATATTTGAGATGGTTTTGAATTTTTTTTTATCAAAACTTTTTTTGCATCTACATAGGTCTAATTATTGCCTCAGTACTAGGAAATTTTGTTGTTTTTCTCCTCTAAATTTTTAAGCAAAGGTCGATTTCATGGTTTTCGACTTGTCAATGATGATGACTAAACATTTAGAAATATGGATGACACTAATGGTTGAATATTTAGTTTGAAAATATTGAAGCATTTTTCTATTAATCTGTCCTCGACTTCTATTACTCAAAAAATTCATTGAACCAGATTTTACAATATCAAAAAGCATGTCAAAAAATGTCATAAACAGTGTTAAAGAAGTCACATACATGTACGAAAAGGTCACAAAAAATAACTCGTTGTGAAAGAAGTCACGTGCGTGTCTACAAAACATCAAACACAAAGAGCTTAACTCGTACTACACAAAATAAACTAAGAGGCCACAGCATGAATGTATTAAAATTATGACATAAGATGTATAAAATGGTCACAAATCTACATGTGCAATATTTTAAAGAGTAATTATATTCACACAATATTTTTATTTGTGGCACTACATTTTTATTGTACTTAACGAACTCAATTTTTGTTTATTGTAGTACTCATGTCTCCAACTTTTTTATCACATTCTTATCCTCAATTTTTTATTAATTAACACATCTTGTGTCTGATAACGGTTTTCATCCAAAAAATTTGTTGGGGAGCGTTAAAATGAATTATTTGCCCATCATATTTAAAAAAAAAAAACCATAAATACAAAAGTGTGATAAAGTATTTTTTTTTTTTTTTTTCATTTCAAAGCACGCAAATAGAATATCTTGGTAGAAACCATCAATAAAGATGAGATGTTCTAATTAATGGAAATTGAAGATATGAATTCGACAAAAACAATTAAAAACATAAGTGTTACAAAAAATAAAGATTGAAGACCTTGAGTGCAATTAAAATATGGTGCACTTGTAAAAATTTATAGGCTAAATATATTCGCACCACATTTTTGTATAAGTGTGCTATGTTTAAATTGCATAAAAAATTCATAACTTTTACTTGTTATTACATTTATGTCCCTAATATTTTTTTTATCATATTCTTATAACCAACTTTCATTTAATTAACACATATTGTCTCTGATAATGATTTTCGTCCAAAAATTCTATTAAGAAGAAACAAAAAGAGTCATTTTTCCCTCGTATTTTTAAATAAGCAAATAAATAAATATACAAAATTTCGATTAAATGATTTTCCCTCATTTTGAAGCACACTAATAGAATTTTTATGCGAAAATCATTAATAAGAACAAGATGTGTTAATTAATAAAATATTAAATATAAGAATATGATGAAAAAAAATTAAGAATATAAATATGACAATAAATAAAAATTAAAGATTTTTTATGCAATTAAAATGTTGTGCATTTATAATAAAATGTGGCGTAAATATAACCACCCAAAATTATAGTGTCAATATAACTACCCAACATAATTTACCGTTTTGTCCTTATACTTTTTTTGTTATTGGTCAACAATACCCTTAGTCAATCTCCATAATTTAGAGGGGTTGAAATGGGAAGTCGATTTAAGATTTGATTACATGAGAGGAAAATGGAAAGGTTTGAGAATGGATTACCAGTTTAACTATCGTTAAATCAATCTTACTAATCACTTTTAAAGGCCTTTCCACATGCTATTAGTGGACCCCTCTTATTCACTGTTTAGTACAATAAAATACATTATAACATCATTAACAAATATAGCAATAGGCATTTTAATCAAAGTTCTAAAATACGTAATGCGTGACGATGCAACGAGGTGAAGCATCAAGAATTATAGGCCTAAGCGCGCCTATGTAAATCTTAGACGTCAAAATGCGTTTTCGAATTTTAAATTTTTTTATTACTCAATTTTTAAATTTTAACAACAAAATATATTTATTTAGATTACAAAATTACAGACATAGTTTTCTAAAAACAAATAAAAAATACACTAATTTTCAAAATTAGATACACGGTGTACAATGAAGAAAAATTAGATTTATGTTAAGGCACATATTATGGTTTAACATATCACATTCAACATGGTTCAAAATCAAAATTGCAGAACTAATTTTAATATAATAGCCTACAATTAAATTACAAAATAACAACTCAGCGTAATAGTTTTCAAAAGTTGGTAAATTACAACTACCACAAACATAAACACAAATTATTCAATAATTTTCTATAATTTGATTACATACCAACATAGCTTAACTTTTGTCTATCTCTTTATCGAATTCTAAGTCAAGCTCTTCTTCTTCTTCATCTAACTCATCTTCCGTGCTATTCGATACAAAATCATTTTCGTCTGACTCATTTATTTCATCTTGAGCATTTTCTAGCACCTCTCGTAGTTTTAAACAAAAGTTTATTTTGGCCCAATCTGAAAATAAAATTTAAAAAAAGCTTGCTTGCTCTAATGCATCTTATGCGCGATTATTCGCGACTATTCTCGCCTAATTTCGTCTATTTGTGCGTAAACGGTCAACAAAAAGAGTTGACCGCATTTTTACTCGCATACCCTCAATGCGACGCGTTTTGCAAACACATCGCGGAGCCTAGACGGGCCTTTATAAAAAATTGGAAACCAGAATTGAAAACCGACCGAGTTTGGATCGGTTCTTGGTTCTTGAATTGGAAACGTAGATACCTAACTATGGAACCACATTTGTTATTTTTATAGGTTTTTTATTTTTTGTAATTTATTCACCATAACTTAATTTACTCTCCCAACACCTCGGTAGTCGGTACCAAAGATAATTAGACAAGAGTCAAACTTTTCAAAACTCAAACCAAAAGCCTAAAACCCACCATCCCTAGAACCAAATTCAATTGACCCAATTCCAAATACTCAAATCTCAAATTCTCAATCGCTATTCGCTCATATACACAATATAATACATTGTTATCTCTCTCGCACTCTTGCTCATCTCTCTATCGATCATCTTTCCTTATTGTCGCTTAATCGTTTTTTGTTTGTTTTTTGGGTATGTAATTTGGTGTTTATGTTCTTCTAGATATTAGATGCTATTTGGTGGTGTATTTTGCTAGATATTGGAAGCTATTATGTTAGAGATTGGATGTTATTTGATGGCATATTTGTAGTAGATTAAGAAAGTATTGAAATATGTATTTGACGACACATTTTGTTTCTTCTATTTCTACTAGATATTGAGAAGATAATTTGTATTGTCAATTCAAGGTTTTTTGAAAAAATGTTATTATGAATAGAATTGACGGTTCGGGAATTTCGTAATTACATGGACCTGAATAATTCTATTTACAAAATAGTTGAAGTGTAATGTGTGGTTCTAGATATTGAAATACTCAAACTGACTTACCCGAAGTCCAGACCTACAAAAGTAAATTATGGGACCCACATGCACCTAGACTGATAATAAATATCAGTATTCTTATTTTTTATCTATATATACATACATTAGTCTATGTAGTAGTGGAGCCACTGCCATAGAATCTTCAAATTAGTGACCACCATATATTCAAGTAGAAACAAATACGAATAGATGGATAGAGAAATAATTGATTTGTATCTTATGTGTAAACTTCAATTGTTCCTTTCACTCCAACATCAAGAAAGTGAGAGTTAATGGTAGAAAAAACCATAAGAGTTTCCTCCTTATTCTCACTGCCCAGTGCTGGTGACATTGGCGGAGCCAAGGGGGCATTGGGGTCCAGGACCCCACCAATTTTTTAGATTTTTTTTTTTGGTTACTTTTTATAAATTTTTATTACAAAATTATTTAAAAACTCGTTATAACACTTCAAAATTTTTTATCTTTTTATATTTAATAATACGAGCTAAACGATTAAAATTTGAAAATATTAAATCTAATTCTAGCAGTCACTTTAGCTTATCATTTTGAACTCGTCATTTAATGATTTTTCAATCCAAAAGACGTGTTGTGAAGTTTGTCATGAAAACTTTGAAACTGTATCAAGAACTTACATCTACGAGTGAAGAGACAAAGCTAGAAAATAAGTTGAAAGAGATGACGCCAAAATAGAAATTAAAAGTGAAAAATCATTATATTAAATCCATTTCTAGCAGTTATCTTTGGTCTGTTATTTTGAATTTTTTGTTTAACAGGTTTTTAATCCAATAAATGCATTACGAAATTTGCCATGAATAATTTCAAATAATATAAAGAACCTACTTCGACAAGTGAAAAAATATAACCCAAAAGTAAGTCAAAAAATGTTATGTCAATTAAAAGATAAAAAATCGAATTATTATGCAGTCATGTGAAGTTTACCGTGAATAATTCGGAACAGTAGCAAGAACTTATCAAAGCGAGTGAATAATATAGTCCAAAAATAAGTCGAAAAAAGGGACGTCAAAATGAGAATTAGAAGATAAAAAATAAGATTATTAAATTCATTTCAAATAGATATATTCGGCTTTAGCTCGTTTTTTTGAACTCACCGTTTGACCTTTTTTTAATCAAAAAGGTGTTGCATAAGCAAAATTTTTTGGCCCCCGCCCC
Source organism: Forsythia viridissima (assembly GCA_030279155.1). Lineage (NCBI taxonomy): Eukaryota > Viridiplantae > Streptophyta > Magnoliopsida > Lamiales > Oleaceae > Forsythia > Forsythia viridissima. Next base: position 21,463,168 of record CM059034.1, on the reverse strand, counting down.
CCCGAAATAAATATTCCCGTCTCCATCACTGGCTTGTGAATAAAATTATATATGAGCTAGGAGATATACAATTAGATAAACATTGTTCTACGTTCTTATGCGAGCAAAGGAAAAAAAAAAGGGAGAAAAAAGAAGAACCAAATGGAGTAACTGCTTTAAAAGAGTTGAAAACTTCTGCCAAGTATGTCCATTTTTAATGCTAACAAGGTCTTTTATAGCCTAACAACATGGGATAATCGTGGTAGATAGGATTGAAATGAGATTCACTATATTTCCGAAGCATAAATTTAAAATCAATAGTTATGATTGTTAAAGTGTTGGCGTGAACTTGTTGGAAATTGGTTTAAAATGTTGATAAATTAATTAAGTGACTTCGTGTCAACTTGGCCAAATATACAAGATCCGGCTCAATCTGTTTAGGCAAATTTGTTTGCCACTTCGACGCACGCTTCGGGGTCAACACCCCCAGAACGGGGATCGACCTGCCCGGTCAGGTCGTGGGGTCGCGGGGGCAGCATTCCTCGTGGGGGCTCGGGGGCAACGCCCCCGGAAAGAAAATTCAGATTTATCTGTATGTTTAAAGGGTATATTTGGCATATCGAAACCAATATTGAATGAATGAGAAATTACGAAAAAGGACAGAATCGGGTCAAAGTTTGACCCATGCGATCGCATGGTTGATTTTCACTGCGATCGCAAGTTGCTTAATATTTTAGCAGAATGTATTTTGGTCCTTCCATGCGATCGCAAGAGGCAAAGCCTTGTGATCGCATGGTTAATCTGGATGAAGTTTTGTTCTATTTTTTGTGCTATGCGATCGCAGCTTGCTTAAACCATGCGATTGCATAGGTTTGCGTAAGCAGACATGTCTTTTTGAAGGGTTGCACGTTTTGGTTCATTCTTTTTCGATTTTCAACCGATCTTCAATGTTAAATAGGACCTGTGGACGTTCATTTTGACATAGTATTGATACAAAAAGATAAGCAAACACAAAGAACTCATTTTCATCATCTTTTGAACCAATTTATTGCATTTAAGTTGCACAAAATCTGGTTTTCCATTTCATTCATCCGTTGGAGTACAAAGCCATCATTGGTTCGCTGTACTTGAGTTTTTGAAGTGCTACAAAACTCAAGCGAAACCGTTGTATCTTGTGAGTCATTTGCCAAAGACCGAAAGTATCTTGCAGGGCAATATTGACTTAAGGACAAATAGTTCAACTCTTGCCTCGGTTAATTCATCCTTTCGATATTTTCGGTTCTTGATTTATTACTTTTGGTCACTTCCTCAGAAATTCCGCCAACAGAACTTTCATTTGATCAATGATAATACATAAGGTGACGATCCTTGAGTTATGGAGTTCTTCAACAAATAAAAAAATTATTAATTTTTAAATGTCCTGTAAAGATAAGTATTTCTTAAAGTACAATATTTTGAAAACACCTCGATATGATGTTATTTTATATTAAACACTATAATTGATTGGATGGTAAAAAATATTTCAAAAGTTTTTTAGAAATAAATCGTGACAAGCTTTTCAAACAATAGATCTTCTATGATGTTTGTTATCTCGAGATGAGATTTTATTCTATCAATTGTTTTTTCCACTTTCAAAATATTTAGTAAAATTATATGTATGTTGTTTTTTTTAATATAAACTTTAATAAATATTATAGAAGTCCGAAGTACTTTAAAATATTAACAATATTACTTACGTCTAAAAAAATAAATAAATAAATAGTCACTATAAATCAGGCCGTTACATTTGTTCTTCTTGTTTCACACGATAAAAGTGTTGTATTCTGAATACATATTAATTGATCTAAATTCCTGTAATTGAATGATTAAAAATAAATCTAGAATCAAATAAAGCGAGAATTCAATTAGAACCATTTGATTCTCAATTCTAAGACTTGAAACAAACAAATTGAATTCACTCGAAATTTGAATGGTATTAATAATTATATGTATGTTCTTAATTTTGAAAATTATTCCAATTGTATAGGTCCGAAAGCGTGTAAATCCACAGTCCGATAAATTATATATAAAATTATTGGAAAAATCTTTATTCATGTGGTACAATGACCCTTTGTAGTACAATAAATGGATGATTCTAACATAGAGTACAATATTGTACTTGCAAAGTACAAACTCAAGAAGCAATTTTAATCTTACAAGTTACAATGTACTGGGGTGCAGTACTCACAAACAAAAAATTGTTCACGCCTTGGCTATATAAGAATTGTGAGTTTTTGTATACAGGTAGGAAAGTTTAGAGAGAAATGATAATGGTGAAAAGCTCCAACCGGGTCGACCTTAGACCACATGTGTATCGCAATTTCATCGCAATATTCGTGTATTCGAATCCTTTAAAAAATAGCGTGAAAAAGTGATTTAATATGTGTTCTCAGGTCGCCCCTGTAGGATCTTTTATCACTGCAGATCGAATGCAACATCAACAGTAATTGACGATACTAAAATATTACTATTCCATTCATCGAATATTAGGTTTGTTTTTATCTCCTTCTTCTTTGGACAAATTATATTAAACTTGTTCATGTTACTCCAAATATTTATATACAATACCATTATTTCTTTTCCCGTAACGTAGTGGGTAGCAATTACGATGAAAAAGTTCCATTTAATTATTTTGCATTATTTAGTACAAATTATGGGCTTGTTCGGTAGAGTTTTTTTAGAAAAAAATAAGTTTTTTTGGTTACTTTTTGATTTTTTGACTTTTTTTATAGTGTAAAAAAAGTTGAAAAGTCAAAAATTGTAGGCAAAAAAATGGATTTTTTGGAAAAAAAAACTCTACCGAACATGCTCTATATGTTTTACATTGTCCATTTCTAACTCGTTACACGGTTTCTGTTCGTATCTATTTTTTTCGAAGAGTCGTGAATAATAATAAGTTTGTTATTTTTATTGTTAATATTATTATCATTATTTTTCGAGTAAAAAAAAAATAACAGGGCATGATGATAAATGAATTAATTGATTGAAGCGTGTAGACTTAAAAAAGAAAAAGACCAATTAGGATGCTATAGCTTAAAAGTAATAAATTAAGTTCTACTTTGTACGCGTTTTTAAGGAATAATTTAATATGTATTAATATTTTGATTAAAATTAATTAAATCCGGTCAAAACCAACCCATTATTTAATTCATGGAGTTGATTATTAATTTGAATATTGCCAAATTAGTTACATATGTTTAGAAATCGCAGTCAACTTGAAAACTACGAGGCAAAAGTGATGATAAAGTAGTAACGAAAATTAGATTTGAATTTTGCTACTAGACTTTTACTTATACTCGTTTATGCGAAAAATAATAATTCAGCCAAATAAATATCCACCCCAAAAATGAGAGAGTAAGTGGGATTGTAGAAGTGGCAAAATTTACTAGATTTTATCGACTAAAAAAAAGAAATAGACTTTTAAAAACTAAATTGACGGAGAGAAAAAAATATAAGATATAATGGAAAATCCACACCTACGATTAACTCGAGAATAAACTAAGATTTTGTTTAAAAGTATTCAAACGAACTCATTATAGTGATTGTAAATTTTAAGTGAGTAAATTAAGTTGTGTTATACTAGCACGACCAAGTTTGAAAGTTTACATATGGACCACGACTTGAACTCGACACGACCCAATGGTTTAAGTAATAATAAGCAAAAACAAAACATTATTGTGAGGATGGGTTCAACATTAACAACGTTGTATTAAGAATGTATTTACAAAAGATTTTTTAAGATTATCACACCGTATGGAGTTCCTCTTATATTAGTAAAAAGAAAAATATATATGTACGTGTTCATTTTTATTCTCAAAATTAACTTTTTGTCATTATATCTCATCTCTTCTTTAAATGCAATCTCCTCAAGTCAAATTTTCAAATTTACCTTATTTTTTCTTCATGTGCTACATCATTTTTAAAATTAATTTTTTCCATCATATATCATCTCTTCTTCAATTCATTCTCCTCAAATCAACATTTTTCTTCATCTGTTGCATATTTGAATTGCCATTAAATTTGAATACTAACCTATGGTGGGAAGTGGTATATACTAGTAAATAGTGAGTTCTACAAAATGTGTAGATAAAAAGTTGATAAAAATTGTAAGTCATACGAAATGTGTAGATAAAAATAATGTTTAATCAACTTATAAATACTAACAAACATACACTAAAATGGATAATAAAATATTTGATTCTTCTTTTAAAGCGTAAGAGATATACCTTTAATCTTTAAATATAGAACTGGACATTTCTAACGTTTGAGAAAATATGTATGATACGTCTTTGATAACAAAATCCGATGATTTTCTCCGTAATCTGTCTCAAGTACAATTTACACGTTTTTTTTCATAAAAAAATAAGCGCTTGAATCTTCCACCTGAATTCATTTTATACCGATATGAAAAAGAGAAAATATAAATACATAACACCTTTGAGATAACTTACTATTATATCATTTGTCTTCAAAAATTACAAACCCTTTTTTGACAATTGTTTGCACAAAAAATTATCATCTAATTTAAGATCTTGTTTCAAAATATAAAATGTCTAATGAATAATATATTGTTGAAATTATTTTTTAAATATTTATAAATTACAGATCTTATAGAATATGTAAATAATAAATATATAATAAATTATAGATTATACGAAATGTATGTATGGATAAAATTATATTAATTAACTTAAATTATAATTTAAATAAAGATAAAAAAAAAGTACAAACTCCTTACCATTCACGGTTCCCCTTTAAAGCAAGGCACCTCCATTTAGGGATATTTTATAATATTTTCTCCTATTATTTTTATAAGAATATTTTAGAATTATATACTTGTATGATTTTTTGTTAGTGATAAAATATATAATTAAAAGGGTAAATAGTACTAGGGGTCCCTAATCTTTGGACATTGTAACGATAGGGTTTCTAACTTTCTATTTTGAACTTCCAATTCCTTAACCTATGAAACGTTAGCACTTGAATTCCTTTTTTGACCAAAACTGTTAGTTTGACCGTTAAATGGTTAAAATCTTGTTGAATAGACCAAATTACCCTTAAATTAAATGATAAAAAAAGAAAGAAAAAGAATAATAAAATAAAAATTGCAACAAATTAAAATACAAAAAAAAATAAATAAATAAATAAAGAAAAAATTGCAATCAAGTCCCTCATCAACTTCTTCTTCTCTAACTCTCACTTTTACCAACTCTGGCGTCGGCGAGAAGTACTATTCACCTTAACCAATTCCGGTTCAACCAACTCTGCACAAAACACACCCCCACCGCAAAAGAAAAAACCAAATAAGTTGTGCAACTTCTCCCATTTCTTCATACAACAAGCCACCGAAAATTTACCATGGCCTGAATTTCCAGAGTCGGATATGTGTCGTCTCTGGCACGGCGCGCCTACGGAGCAGATCTCTCTGGCACGACGCAAAAGCCGAGCAGATCACGACGTAAAAAACGAGCAGATTTGAGATCTGCTCGGCTGTGCCACGCGCAGATCTTGGATCTTCGCGCTCGCCGGTAGCACAGATCCAAGATTAGTGCTCATCGGCTACACAAATCGAATCTGCGAGGGCGCACCAGCCACACAGATCCAAGAGCTACACAGGCGCGCTGGTGTGTAATCTCCGGCGACTGTTTTCCAAGCCCAGATTGATTTGACTGGTTTTTACACGAAAATTGACAACAAAATTGACAGTTTTTTCCAAGCTCGAATTGATCTGCACAGGCGCGACTACAATTGACAAAAAAATTGACAGGTTTTTACACAAAACAACTGCTTTGGACTGGGTTGATTTAATGGAAGTTGGGTTCAATGGAGTGCTTGGAGCCGGAGCTGGAGCTAGAGCCGGAGCCGGAGGCGGAGGTGGGAAGAGAGAGATGGTGGGTTGTTTGGAGAAGAAGAAGTAAGTGAGGGGCTTGATTGCAATTTTTTATTTATTTTCTTTTTTTTTTTAATTTGAAAAGGGTAAAATTGTCTATTCAACAAGATTTTGACCATTTAACGGTCAAACTAACAGTTTTGGTCAAAAAAAGATTTCAGGTGCTAACGTTTCATAGGTTAAGGACTCGAGAGTTCAAAATAGAAGGTTAGGGACCCATCGTTACAAGGTCCAAAGGTTAGGGACCTCTAGTGCTATTTACCCTAATTAAAAAGATAATAAATTTTTGAATTATATAAAATAAAACATGAAAAAAATTAATTGTTAATTATCACTTCAACTATTTAAGCAAAATCAAACAGAGATGTTAGATATTTTTTGATAAAACCCCTAAAAACTGTTGAAGATAATATCAAATCCGTAATTAATAATACAATGGTGATCTCCTGCCCCTAGGGGGCAGGAGATGAAAAACCCACCGCTGACGTGGCGGTGCCATGTCAGCAGTGCAGATGACCAATTCAAATAAAGCGGCTGCCTCCCTCATTCACGTGCCTTCACCCATTATTCACTCTGCCCAAATAATTCTGCCCATAATATACGGTCAGGGAAGCAAAAATCTGAAACCCTTTTGCAAAAATCTGAAACCCTCATTCCCGTCTCTCTCGCCTCTCAGTCGCGCTCTCATCTCTCTCTCTCTCTCGCTGGTTATCAAATGCAGCAGGCCCATTTTTGCATTTAAGCTTAGTCCGACCGACCCATAATATACCGGCCCCGGCCCCCTTCTCTGCGCTCTCATCTTGCCCAAATTTCTGGCCACCGCGACCCTCATTTCGTCGGCATTTCACCGCGACACTACATCACCGGAATAGTAATCACTTCGGCTAACATTTTCCGGGCGCGAATCCACTGCCAGTGAATCCACTAACATGACCCGGCGCTAACATGACTCCGCGTGACAACCCTTGTCAGTGGTAATCTAATATTCAGATTTTCCGGCCCATTTGGTATGTTCCTTAAATCTCATAATCAGCTTTATGATTTATGATAACCACTTGAATGAGGTGAATTATTATAGGATAACTACCCAATTTTTTTCCCCAATGATTGATATTTCATTACTGTTGTGGAAATCTGAATATTAGTGTTGGGGCAGTGTTGAATTTGTGCCGGTTATGTGTTGGGGAAGTGATGAAATTCTTGTGGTTATGTGTTGAGGCAGTGATGAATTTGTTGTGGTTATGTGTGGGGAAGTGATTAAATTTTTGTGGCTATTTGTTGGAGCAGTGATGAATGTCTTGTGGTTATGTTCTGGGGCTGTGATGAATTTTTTGTGGTTACCTAACGAGGCAGTGATGAATTTGATCAATTTTTGTAAGAAAATGAAATTATGATTGTGGTGAGAGATAAACGGACACGTATCTTGGCTTGGCAATTCGGAAGGCATGCGACTATGGGTTGTGTACAACCTTTAGGTCAAATGCAACCGGTTAATTGCAGCCATGGCGTTGACGCAACTATCTTCCCCTTAATTACAATATTCTGAGCCTCTTACTGAACGTTGAATACAATAGGTGAATGGTTATATTATTTTGAATTTAATTAATACTTGATGATTGTTATTATTCGTTTGAACTCCGTTGCACATATAGGTAAGAAATGACGTCTTCCTCTAGTATGAATGATGCGCAATCACGGCTTAGATGTAGTTGTGGTGCGTATATGAAGATACACACGTCCCACACTGAACGGAATCCTCTTCGTAGGTATTGGAGATGCCATAATGTTACGGTACGTAACATAGTTTCAATTGTTGTATGTTGTTATATACCTTCACTAATTACTTACATTTTTTATTTTATTGGTAGGATGGTGTCATGTGTAGAGGATTTACGTGGGCCGATGAGGTCGAACAACAAATGGAAAGTGTATCTGAAATGCACACTAGAGCTTTGAATGAATTGAAGGTTGATGTGATGAAGTTGTCGAAGAAAATAGACAACGTCATTTATGACATAGGAGCCCTCCGGCGTTTTGTAACATTTGTATGTATTATAGTAATTTCACTTGTTGTAATCAAATTTATGTAATATTGTAACGAGTTTGTCTTCATATGTAATCTACGATGGAAGTTATTTTGTATATTTACATGTTGTGTCTATTATGAGTTCGTGTGTATTATCAATTTGATTAATAGGTAAAAACAATAAGGCAAAATTACATCTAGGTACACATTCATAATAGAAGTACAAATATGACATAATCCATAACTCTTAATCCGGAATACATAATCCATAATCACTGACATAAAACATAATAAATAAAAAAACCATTGTTGCCACAATATGATTATGCTAGATACATGAACATTTGACGTTAGTACATATGTCAAAAAAACCAATTGCCAACATCATAATGACTACTTGCTTGTGACGTGAATGTTCCATCATCTCCTCCCCCGAACTGCGTTCCATCATCTCCTCCACCGAACTGCGTTCCATCGTCTTGGGCATCGTCTCGTTGGTCCACATCCGTATTTGACCTACAACAATGATTAAATTGCATATGATATTAGATACTAATAAAATAAAATATTCATAAACACAAGGTAATAGTAATCATGAACGCCAACTAACCTTTCATTCCTTAGAGGACATGTCCTCTTGTCGTGACCATGCTGTCCACAAATCCGACATTGCCTGTTTTGTTTCACAATTGATTTTTCTTTTCCTGATTTCAATCTTTTCCCACAACCCTTTGCTCTCACCGCACTCGGATCTTGTATAGTGACACTGTCTGGGCGTGTAATACTTTTGAATCGGGTCGAACCAATATTACCTCCAGCTGCTATATCTTTAACTCTTAGATGCAATGCCTCGAACTCAACGGTGAGATATGTGCTTCGCTCATCTGTCAAGGCAGCGTCATCAACAATCAAAGAAGCCTTGTGCGACAAGAAACCATGCCGTGCCATTAATGACGTACTCGAAATGTCATGAGTGGACAAACCCGTGGTAAGATCATCTGGGTAACCCGACTTTGCATTTTTCGTCCATCTTGGTAATATGTACTTGTCCGGTAGCAGTAGTACTTGTTTTTTTCTCAAGTAGCTAATCATGTGCCGACACGGATACCCATTGAATTCAAATGTCCGACAACTACACGAAATGAAATCAGTCTCCGTATAATATGTAATGTGTCTAACACGATCAAATGTTTTTCCATGCTCCCGTCTCTCAACCACATAAAATTTTGATTCACCAGATGCAGATATCTTCGTGCAAATGTAGAAATGACTTTGATCAATTTCTTTTTGGAACAACAAAAATATTTTCTTTGTATACACATGAACCATTTGATTCTCCATCTGAAATTTTGATGTCAGTCGAGGTTGTTCGCTGATATCAATATGATTGGCAACCAACTCCTCATGTCGCTGATGGCGTAATGCCATATTGAAACGAGTAATAAAATCCATAAGTGAGTTCTTTCGAGTTACATACCTCTTGAAGAAGAAGTGATTACTCTCTGACCGCTGACTACTGGACATTCCCGCACTGAAAATGTGATTCACATATGCTGGAACCCATTGGCTACGAATAGCAAACATGTTACATAGCCATTCATTGTTGGCGAAAGCCTCGTTTTCCATTACTGCAGCCCAACGTGACTCAAACTCTTCGGGTGACTCCGAATGTTTAATAATATTTACCAACATGTGGTACTCATCGTTATACACCATGACATTAATCTTCTCAGAGAACTTGTTCAATATGTGCCAAATACAATACCGATGGAAGGTGAATGGTAAAACCATTGAGATGGCTTTAGCTATTGCCGTATCCTGATCTGTAATAATGATTTGTGGTGCTTGTCTAGGCATGGCTTCCAAGAACTTCGAAAATAACCACACAAATGACTCTGTCGACTCGTCACTCAATAAACCACATGCAAATAGAATGGTTTGCGCATGATGGTTAACCCCAACGAACGGTGCAAATATCATCGAGTACTTGTTGGTGTTATATGTAGTGTCAAATACAACGGCATCTCCAAAATATGCGTACAATCGACGTGACTCTGAGTCTGCCCAAAAACAACGAACCAACTTATTGTCCGAATCAATCTCATAATCGAAGTAGAAATTGGGGCTTTTCTCTTTTTCAAATGTGAAAAACTCAATCAATGTATCGGCATCATGACCCCGTTGCTCTTCTCGAACATTCCTCTCATGGTTCCTTATATCTCTCTCAACACACCCAACCGATGATGGACCACTCGAGTCTATCTCCATAAGGCGAATTTGCTGACACGTTGGTATGTTAGCGTCTGCCAACTGTTGTGTTAATGCCTTCTTTGTTGCTGATACATGTCGATGTGAACGTAATAAATGTACTCGACTTGGCGTAGCAAGAGCGTGATTATGTTCCTCCACAAATTTATTCACCACCCATAAATGTCCTGTTTGTTGTTTCACAACAGATAATCTGGCATTGCATCCAGTCCGCGTCTCTTCACGATTTCTTTCTCCTGTCCGAACCACGGCGCCTTTATGTTTTACTTGATATGTGTTGTCTGTTTTTCCTTCCTTTGAGCAAGCAAAAAGTTTCCAGTAAGTTTCATTGGATTCTTTCTTTTTTTTTACTGTTGGCTATACGTGCACTGAAACCAGCTTCCCGCGCATAATAATTGTAAAAATTATATGCCTCCTCATGCGATTCAAACTCTTGTCCAATTTTCGGAATTCGACTTATGGAAACTTGAGGAACAAAAATATTATCCGCACTTTCAGCTTCCATTCCTATTCAAGAACAAATAAATTACATTATTCACAAGCAACAATTTAACATTTAATTTGATGAAGCAAAACAGAACAAAATAAAAACAAGTAAAACCATAATCCAACTGAAATTGTACACAAGTTTGGTTTATGCTAACAAACCAAGTTTCATTCCCATTATTAGCTAAAAAAACCATTTATTTCGCATTTACCTCAACAATGAAATGCCGACGAAATGAGGGTCGCGGTGGCCGGAAATTTGGGCAAGATGAGAGCGCAGAGAAGGGGGCCGGGGCCGGTATATTATGGGTCGGTCGGACTAAGCTTAAATGCAAAAATGGGCCTGCTGCATATGACAACCAGCGACAGAGAGAGAGAGATGAGAGCGCGACTGAGAGGCGAGAGAGACGGGAATGAGGGTTTCAGATTTTTGCAAAAGGGTTTCAGATTTTTGCTTCCCTGACCGTATATTATGGGCAGAATTATTTGGGCAGAGTGAATAATGGGTGAAGGCACGTGAATGAGGGAGGCAGCCGCTTTATTTGAATTGGTCATCTGCACCGCTGACATGGCACCGCCACGTCAGCGGTGGGTTTTTCATCTCCTGCCCCCTAGGGGCACGACACGAAAGCCGAGCAGATCACGACGTAAAAAACGAGCAGATTTGAGATCTGCTCGACTGTGCCACGCGCAGATCTTGGATCTTCGCGCTCGCCGGTAGCACAGATCCAAGATTAGTGCTCATCGGCTACACAAATCGAATCTGCGAGGGCGCACCAGCCACACAGATCCAAGAGCTACACAGGCGCGCTGGTGTGTAATCTCCGGCAACTGTTTTCCAAGCCCAGATTGATTTGACTGGTTTTTACACGAAAATTGACAACAAAATTGACAGTTTTTTCCAAGCTCGAATTGATCTGCACAGGCGCGACTACAATTGACAAAAAAATTGACAGGTTTTTACACAAAACAACTGCTTTGGACTGGGTTGATTTAATGGAAGTTGGGTTCAATGGAGTGCTTGGAGCCGGAGCTGGAGCTAGAGCCGGAGCCGGAGGCGGAGGTGGGAAGAGAGAGATGGTGGGTTGTTTGGAGAAGAAGAAGTAAGTGAGGGGCTTGATTGCAATTTTTTATTTATTGTCTTTTTTTTTTTAATTTGAAAAGGGTAAAATTGTCTATTCAACAAGATTTTGACCATTTAACGGTCAAACTAACAGTTTTGGTCAAAAAAAGATTTCAGGTGCTAACGTTTCATAGGTTAAGGATTCGAGAGTTCAAAATAGAAGGTTAGGGACCCATCGTTACAAGGTCCAAAGGTTAGGGACCTCTAGTGCTATTTACCCTAATTAAAAAGATAATAAATTTTTGAATTATATAAAATAAAACATGAAAAAAATTAATTGTTAATTATCACTTCAACTATTTAAGCAAAATCAAACAGAGATGTTAGATATTTTTTGATAAAACCCCTAAAAACTGTTGAAGATAATATCAAATCCGTAATTAATAATATGTTGAAAATAGAAAGAAAGAGACAAATCGTGCGATGACGTGCTAGTAAATAAAATCTTGGAATTTGTGAAGGTATACGTGATCTGAATCCCGACGCGTGGGCAATCCCAATTCGCCAACTCGTTGATTCCTCAATCGGTTAAAAAAAAATTATCCAAAAATTATTTTATTTTATACGCTTTTGCCACTTTCAGATATGAGAACAGAAATCCATTGCCAAACCCATAATGGATTCAAAACTCAAAACTCGAACTTTTCATTCCATTTTTGTTCTTTCACTTTTCTTATCAGTTTCAGAGTCCAATCAGGTAATCACACAGACACCCATTTGTATTCTTGATTGACTTAAATTAGTCAACTGTTGTATCTTTCTATAGTTGTAGGTTTTAGTTAAAAATCCCATGATTCTCTTGATTTTGCTGTTATTTTGATTCCAAGAAGTCGGGGAAAATAATGGATTTTATTGAAGCAAGAAGCTTGACAATGAAATATTTATTTTATTTTATTTTTCAAAAAAACTGTTTCTTGAATTGCCGGGTTAATAGTTATGGAATTGGGTTTCTTTATTAGCAAACAGAGAAGTTCAGTGTTTTTAAATCCTCTTTCAATATTTGGTCTATTGAGAATATTTTTGGTCGCAGTTTTGTGATGCCGGTGTTGGATACTGTGAATCTGAATGTGGACTAGCTTCGGCGTCTCCTTCGAAGATTTTGATAAAGGGAGGGACAGTTGTGAATGCTCACCATCAAGAGGTTGCTGATGTATATGTAGAGGATGGTATTATTGCTGCAGTGCAGACTAATTTCAAGGTAATTTTTCTCATTATATATTATTGATTAGTTAAAAGGTTCTAGAATTGATAAGAAACTGATTGATAAACTTTCGCAATGGAAGCTAATGACTTAGAGCATGTTTGGCTAAGCTTAAAGCAACTAAAACTTACTGTTAAGTAAAATTTTGTTTCCAAACATGTTTGGTTATGCTTTCTTTTTCTCACTTCTAACTAAAAAAAAAAAAAATTCTTTCTTAACTTGCGGTCATAAATAGAATGTTTGGCTAAACTTAAAGGTGCTGCTCTTAGCTCGAGAAGTAGGATTGGAATGCCTATGAATTCATCGCTCTACTGGATCTTGACACGAGTTAATAGATTTCTTCATAGTTAAGTAATATGGATCATAGGTTCTCTCCTGTAAGAACCTATGTGAGCAGTGAAAACTAAATAGTTGAAAACAGAAAATTGACATGGGAAATACAAATTGATTTCTAAAGAAAAAAATTTGTGAGTACACAGTATAGGTATGCCACTAGCTTTGAAATGAGTTCGTCTCTTAATAGTTCTGCAAACTGATGTGATCTTGAAAAAAATGCCCCGTAATAATGTGATTAGAAATCTATTTATCTATACATCTATATGTTCAAATAAATTCACATGACATGAAGTGGGATTCTGGTTTAATATAGTTTTGTTTCCTGCAATATTCGAATGATAAATTTGTGCTGCTGTATTTGAACACGATAACAAAGGAAGGATATGCTGCATTTTGCTCTGGTTCCAAGCAGCCTGCCAAGAAGATTTATTGTAAAAGTCACCCACATTGATTATACTGACTTCAGTTATGCATGAATGCTCATATTTGTTCTATAGTATTTCAATTACCTAAAACTTATATAAGCTACAAGTCGTTGGTTGTAACATTTACAAAGGGTCGACCTCCGGATTAAAATTTGGACCTCGCTTTCTGGTTTGTCCTTCATATGATTATGACAGTTGAATTTGTGGAAGTTGATATGTCCTACAATGTTTAATAGCAATGTAATTCTTCTCCCATTTTACTTTTATTTTTTTCTCTATGATTGATGGCCGGCAGCAGCATCTTGCTTGTAGTGTATGTGAAATGCAAGTATATATTTTTTTATTCTGGTGTGCCTACAGATTTCTATAAACAAGAAGTTACAGTGTCATTACAATTTGTACGTTATCCGTTTACTTTTGGTATCTTAGTTCATTATTTCCTTTCCTTTTTTTCCCCAGTACTTCCACCATCATTTGAATCTATGAAATATTGCAATTCAACAAATGTTGGGATGGATGTAATTTTAGAATTGTTTTTGCCTTGTATGTTAATGTATCATTTTGTCACGGTGGCATATGATTTACTGAGTGGATGTGCAGGTAGGTGATGATGTGACAGTTATTGATGCCACCGGAAAGTATGTCATGCCAGGTAATTCTCTCCCCTCGGTTGCATGACAATTAGGAGTCTTAAATGCATAAAAAATTAGAAGTTTCTTCATGGACGACTCTTTTTGGAGTAACAACTTTTAAAAATGTTGAATCAGCTCTTATTTTGTCTTCACATTTATGCATATGATAAACAGGAGTATCGGGATTTACCCTTACAACTATGAAATGTTGAGCTTTGATCAGTCAATGTGATAGTACAGTTACTTAGCTCTTGCTTGAAACTTTCTCAGTTTGGGCTTAGAGTTTGAATACAGGGTAATATTAGATTTTTAACATATTTACTGGGAAAAGTTGCAGTCTAGCACTATGAAAAGTTGCAGTCTAGTCACAGGGAAAAGTTTGCTAATATTATATTTTTGACATATAGGTAATTATGTTTGGCATTTTAGCACTTGACTCATCAAACTACAACAATTTCCCTGTGACTCCATGTTGATGTTGCATAACTTCAAATCTTCAGCTGGCTATACTAATTTTTGTACAGATTCTATATTTTAGCACTATCCTTCACCGAAATCTCCTCATCGTGTTCTGTACAGTTTTCTCCTCAATAAGCTTGGAGTTATACTGATCTTAAATTTCCTTGCTCTTTATCTTGCTTGCTAACACTCTATAAAGAAAAAAAGGAACGTGTGCTCTTCGACATGCCTCCTCACGTGTAGTCAGGAGTCATTTTTTCACCTAAGACTTGACACATGAACTATTTTTGTAGATCTGTGAAAACTACACTTGAACTCAAGATGTTTGCCTGTTTTGATATTATGTTGAACCAGCTCATTTAAAAAAAGCTTAAACTTTGAGAGAGGGGACACATTTACCTGTTTAAATTTAGTCTAGAACACATACAAGTAACTGCTAAGACATAGCCTTCATATGTTTTGAATTTGATTTTAAATTCACATGATCTAGGAGGGCTTGATACTTAATTACATTTCCTTTGTGATGATACCAGGAGGAATTGATCCTCACACACACCTGGCTATGGAGTTCATGGGAACTGAGACAGTTGATGACTTTTTCAGTGGTCAGGCTGCTGCATTAGCTGGTGGAACAACTATGCATATTGATTTTGTTATTCCTGTGAATGGGAGTTTGTCAGCAGGTTATGAAGCTTATGTAGAAAAGGCAAAGAAGTCTGCCATGGATTATGGTTTCCACATGGCAATCACAAAATGGGACGACACTGTTTCAAAAGAGATGGAAATTATGGTTAAGGACAAAGGTCCGTGTTCTTTTAAGTAGTAGGTTTGAACCATATCAATATCTTTGGCTTCATTCGTGAAGGGTTTGAGAAGCAATTTTACCTCGTTTTGATGTCAGCTCTTGATAAAATCATGACTAGTTTCCCCCCTTTATAGGTATCAATTCTTTTAAATTCTTCCTAGCCTACAAGGGTGCTCTTATGATTAACGACGAGCTTCTATTGGAGGGATTCAAGAAATGCAAATCTCTTGGTGCCTTGGCAATGGTTCATGCAGAAAATGGAGATGCTGTATTTGAAGGTCAGAAGAGAATGATTGAACTTGGTATTACGGGTCCTGAGGGTCATGCACTTTCGAGGCCACCAGTGGTAATATCATACTGAGTTCTCCTTGTTATGAAAATTTATTACATGCCGACAATGGCTTGTTAGTTTTTTATTTTTATTCACCTGTGCATTTTTGCATGTTACTCAAGTTCTTCTCCTACCGATGGAATCTTGCAATAGAATATAAAATGTTATTTCCGTACATTTCTTGAAAATTTGAGCCTCTTTTCTCGTTTAATTGAAGTAACACATATTGTACCCTGTATATATGGTTATTTACTCCCATGTTTTTGCAGTTTCTAAGGAATTATGGGTTTGAAAATATAGAACTTTAGGAATGATGATAAGAAGCTGTTACTGCTGGACAGACACTGTTTAACGTGCAAAGATTGACATCTGTGTTGCCATCCAGTGTCAACTGAGCTCTTGCATGTGCCCTCAACAGCTGATTAGTTGTTTCTTTGATTTTCAATCTATTGATTTTGCATCTAAATTACAACCCTTAAACTCGTTAGGATTCTTGCAGAAAACATACGTTAGCCTCTTTTGGATCAGAACCTCTTGTTGTCTAACAGGTCTAGCCTTAGTTTCCTTATCTTATTCAATCTTCAACACTCAACCCTGCAATTTTCTAGCCGATGTAAATATTTAAGACGTTTTATCCAGATTGCCATTCCATTTTCTGTAGCAGCAGTAATTAGAATTGTGGCATTACTTTATAATATTTAACAATGTTTTCTTTGATGTCTTGTGCCTATTAATCTCTGAATTCTGTTAAATATTCACGCAGATAGAGGGAGAGGCAACTAGTCGAAGTATCCGCTTAGCTGGTTTTGTGAACACTCCTCTATATGTCGTTCATGTCATGAGCATTGATGCAATGGAAGAAATAGCAAGAGCTCGAAAATCAGGTCTGAAGCACTTAAGAGTTTTACAAATAATTGTTGCTCAAAATCCTTAAGAAGTTGCTGTCAATTAATATTATAATCCAGGAACCTCCCAGCGTCCATAATTACACTACAATATAGAATTCCATAATTTCTATAAAATTCCCTCATGCCTTAAAGCTACTGCTTCCCTCCTTTATTCTTAACCTATTAAGTTTTTATCGTCTCTCACCAAATTATTTTCTTCTGATGTGGATGCAGGTATTCTTATTAAGTTAAAACTATATACGAACCCCCTCAAAGAGAACATTTGTTTGATTCCAAGTGTAAATTTACTTTACAAGAAAGTCCATTTCTTTTCCTTATATTCTTTGTTCATCTTCAGCTTTGAACAGTCTCTCAAGTGTTGTGACACTGTGTGCGTTGACTTCCAAAGCATCAAAAGACATTAAATTGAATTAACATAAAAAGATGTTTTTCGTGAATACAACATCTACGCAGTAGAAGCTAACCTTTTGATGTACTTTTTATTTTGATAATATCATGCAGGACAGAGGGTCATTGGAGAGCCAGTAGTTTCGGGTTTAGTCCTTGATGATTCTGGCCTCTGGGATCCCGATTTCAAGATAGCAGCCAAGTAAGATTTCTATTCTTTTCCTTTAGTTTTACAACTTTCCCATGCCACCATGCCACCAAATGAAGTGTCATGCGTACTTACCTTAAGAGAGAAAGAGATCATTGTGATCTTCTATGTTACAGGTTCGTCATGAGCCCACCTATTCGAGGACCAGGGCATGGAAAGGCACTTCAGGCTGCTCTCTCAACCGGGATTTTGCAGGTTTTGATCTTGTCATTACAAAACTACCAGTTGTATCAATGCATACCAGTTCACAGTTATGAATTATAAATGGAGTTTATCAAAATGCTAGAAAGGCTGGCAACTTATGTGTTAGTTTATTAGTTTATTTTGTTGATCCATAAAACCTATTTTCCCAAGAAGTTGCTACTTAAATATTTATATGCTGGTTTAAGGTACATGTAAAATTCGTCCCGCGGTAGCTTGGATTTCTGATTTTCAGGTTACACTTATCGTGATAATTGCTATCTCTATACCTTCCACACTTAATAAGGTGCTTTACATGTTGCAGCTAGTGGGAACTGATCACTGTGTTTTTAATTCTACCCAAAAAGCTCTCGGAATCGATGATTTTCGGAAAATACCAAACGGTGTAAATGGTAATAGAGATCTTCCTCATGTTTTGAAATCAGATAAATTTGGCCTGAGTCTGTTTATGGGTTATTATCGGTAAATACTTGCTAACAATTCTGCTGTGTGGCTCTTGTCCTCTAGGTATTGAGGAGAGAATGCATATAGTCTGGGATTCAATGGTGGTATGTTAACATGTGCTCTTTTTATTGCTGAAAATACATATCGTTCAATCCAGTTCTTGATTTACAGAAGACTAGAACTATCTCAATTTTTATCTTTTTTTCCCCTTATCTTCTTCTTTTGGGAATTGGTGATTGTGCTCAAAGTGTACAATTTGGAGAATATTCATCATTAGCATTTTGTTCTTGTCCATCTCTACTCAAAGTGCTTATTCCCTTATTGCGTTATTCAATTTGTGCTAGGTGTCTGGGCAAATATCCGTCACTGATTATGTTAGGTTGACAAGTACCGAGAGGTATGTTCATTTCGCTAACCTTTGAAATTTTTTAATGTTCATGTAACAATACTACGGACTTTGAGAAGCTCATCCCATTTTACCAAAAAAATGATGGTAATCTGGTTTCTGATTCGATAATTTTCTTCTCTAATTGTTTCCAGTGCTAGAATCTTCAATATATATCCAAGGAAAGGTGCAATACTTGTTGGATCAGATGCAGATATTATCATATTGAATCCCAATTCAAGCTTTGAGATAAGTTCAAGTTTCCACCACTCTCGATTAGATACAAATGTTTTTGAGGGACGAAGAGGAAAGGTATTTATCCTCCCCATTAGTAGTGAACTAATAAGTTTAGTGCATTTTTAAGATGTAACATGAAGAAACAAGCTGTATCATTTGAGTACTATGATAAGTTATAACTGCACAAAAAAATATAATTGTTTCTTGTTTAGCTGAGCTTAATAGTTAATTTTAAGTAACTTCGTGTTTGAGCCATTTTACAAGCCACTGGTTTTCCAAAAGAGTATTTTTACTTGAAACATGAACGTGTACAAAGAGATTGCATCAAACTTAAAAACAAAAATTGATCTTTACTTTACGTAAAGACAGTCATGTAATTTAGCAAATTTTTTGGGATAAGTTTAAAACAAAGACGTAATGAGTAATAGAAATGGAAGCATCCTCAGTACAAAAAGATTGCATCAAACATGTTTGAATAAGTTACTATTTTCTTACTTCTAAGTAAAACAAAAGTTTCTTATTTTGAAAGCAACTATTTGCCTTATTGTCAAAATAAGTGACTAATTTATTTTCAATTTTGAATAATGAAAAAGTAACTCATGTTAAAACTTATTTATCTAAAATCTAAGATGCATGTTTTGTTTGTCTTATGAAAATGCCATCTAACTTGCTTCTGTTATGAAACCTTAGATTCTGAAAAATTCTTTTTTTGGTTTTCGCAGGGAAAAGTCGAAGTAACCATTGCCGGAGGAAGAATTGTTTGGGAAAACAATGAACTGAATGTTGGTCCAGGTTTGGGAAAGTATATCAAAATGCCACCTTTTAGTTATCTTTTTGATGGGATCGACAAAATAGATGCTGAATACTTGTCCTCCCTACAAGCTCCAGTAAAACGGTTTAGAGGGACGAGTTGAATACTATGTTAAATTATTAAATTTTAATTAGCATTTAACATACCGAAACTATGTAAAGAAATGCACTTTTTCATGTAATGTAAGATGGAATAAGCTAAGGTTTTGAGTTTGTATAAACCATAACTTTAGTTCATAGGAGTCTATAGTACATCATTGTAATATATATCTTCCTCAAATGCACTAAGCTGAGTCATTTTTAGTTTATGTTATGTAATATCCAGTGTACACATACCTGAATATATGATTTGCAACATGTTTGGTATGCAATAATATTAGACAGTACTGGAATATAATATTGTCTAGTACTAATACACTTTAGTAAACATGTAATGATCAATGTTCACACCAAGAACGTGTCAGTTCAACTCAAAACCAAATGTTTCACCTCAAAATTTTGTAATTTTTTAACCAACAGTTCAACCTTTTGACTCTTAACCTTTGTCGATGCCTAGGCCGGTTTTGAAAACATGTTAGTGGATGTTTGATATGCAATATTGGCTTCTACTCGAGGTTTTGTTTTGAAAACATGTTAATGCAACTTTGATAAGCAAGGAAATTTCAAGATAATTACTTGGGGGCCTTGCGGAACAAGGATATCTGGTGACGCTATACTTGCAACCATCCTTAGTGGAGTATATTCTCCACACACTGTTTCACACATTTGATTTGAAGTAACCCTGTGAGACGCCATGCAGCTAAATATGGAAGAGAAACTTGGGTCATGCACCCCGAGAAGCTGTGCCACTTCAAGCTGTATCAGACCACACACGTGTTGCCTAAAATGACGAGGTTATAACCCCTTCTTCAAGTGCAATGCTATATTTATGGCTGATGAGATGAAGACGACGGGCTTAATTTTGTATGAAAATGTGAATTGATTGCATTCATATTGTTTTTCCATGATCAACAATGTTGCATGTTCATTAGAATCATTACTTCCCCCAGTAAAAGTAGAAAAACAGATAACTATAGAACTAAATGAATATACCAGAAGAATTAGAGATAAAGTAGTTTTTTCTATCTCTAATAGTACATGTATGCATACATACACCAATCCGATCAATCTAGCACCCCTAGTATCACATAAACCTTAATTACTATTAATCTCTTGCAAAGAAGCCTCACTAGTATTACTTCCAGATTTTAGCATCTTACAAAATTTACATTAGTTTCCATGATTTACAAAACCCACGATGAAATTTGTATTCCGAAATCTGCTAACTGGACCTTCCCTCCGATTGACAAATTGAAGTATATGATGAATTTATGAATCTCCCCTGTTGAACTTAATCAAATTTAGGGAGCGAAACTTCTCGTCGTTTTCTGGGGTTTGTTAATGCATCTGGATTGCCTTTCTTCATCATGGCTGCAAACTCATCATAGTTAATTCGGCCATCCTGCATGTATTGAAAATTTTGCTTAGTCTAAGAATGACATTACAATTATACACAAAAATTGAATCTGGTAGGCACTTATTGCAAACTGTCTAGAGCTGTTAACATATCCATTAAGTGCCAATTCCTTATTTTCCTCTTTTTATCTACCAGGCTCATGCCGACTCAAACTTTATTAGGAGCAAGGCTTAGTTTCTTGTTGGTTACTTGCCTTGTGCCTATAATATTGAGATTCAGTGCTTACATTATCATTGTCAACTTCTGAAATGACTTCCTTTATGTCCTTCCCGTCATTCATGCCAAACTCTCGAAGAGCTTGCTCGAGTTCTTCTATCGTAATATACCTGATCACAAAGAAACTCATTAGCACAAGATCAGCATAAACCAATACTCCCAAGTATAGATATCTACATATCATCATCAGCGGGTAATGTTGTCGTCATTATATAATTACCCGCTGTTATCTTTATCAAAGTACTGGAAGGCAGTGTAAAGATGCTCTTCTCTGTCCATTCTGTTCATTTGCATTGTTGCTGTAATGAATTCTTCATAATCAATCGTCCCATTCCCATCAGCATCAGCCTAATTTTTCATATAGATACTAAGTATATTAGTATTACAATGACATAAATCCTAGTACTTTCGGAATGAGAATTTGTGCTTCTTAAAAACATTCAGTTTTGGGAACTTACAGCTTCCATTAACTGTTTTACTTCATATTCTGATAACTTTGTCCCTTGCTTTGCCAGTCCCTGCTTTAGCTCTTCAAGAGTTATTGTACCACTGTTGTCGGTATCCATTCCTTTAAACATCTCTTTCAATCCCATTATTTCTTCCTCGGACAGGCAGCCAGCGATAACCTACTCGGCCCAAGAACAACAAACCGTTAGGCTTATATTTGCTACACGATACTTAACAAAACTGTAGAAAACATTACAACTTCTTTTTCTTCTTTAATCTTGTCATGTCTGGCCAATCAAACCTTGCTCATTAGGGAATTTGATGTACATGTTGCAATTATACACACTTTTTATATAACTTTTCTCTACAATAACACTACGCCTGAAGGAGTCAGGAGTCCAGACTAATAAAACCAAGGAATTGCCTGCCCGTCATCAGAGAACAATCCTGAACTCGTTCATTTTTTAGATATATGAAATAGAGGATTTCACCAAGTCAATTCCAAGGAAATGAAAGGAAAAAGTTGAAAATTCTAGCCAAAGTACAATTACCCTAAGTGCAGCTTTTTTGAATTTGTTCATAGCTCTGAACTGTTTGAGCCGGTCAAGAACAGCATTGTCCAGTGGTGTGTCAGGTGCTTCTCCATCCTCTTTGATCCATGGATGATCTAAAAACATGATACAGTAAATTAGAGACTATTTTTATTGTGTGATATGGTTCTGGTTTAATCAGTAATTGATTTGATATATATATATTTTTTTGCCTTGGAAATATTTTTGAACCAGAACATTTCAATGCAGCACGAAAATTTATGCCTTTCATGCTTGTCAAGCCACTACCAAGTACGAAACAAACTATTATTTCGGGTAAAAAAATCTGGGGTCTCCGAACTTACACCTCAATTTCAAGTGGGTTAGTGAAGCTCGTCGACCTCACTTTTACCCGAATATCTCCAATCTTTCTGATTGAGAAAGTTTGGCAATAACTTGATTAAATTCATACCTAGAACTTGATATGCTGTAAGCCTTTGCTTGGGGTCAGAATTCAACATCTTCCTGACAAGTTCCTTTGCCCCATTTGAAATTGAAGGCCAAGGGTCACTGGTAAAATCAACATGTCCACGTAAAATGGCATTGAATATCCCATTCTCTGATTCTGCACCACAATTTCTCCTCTTATTTCAATCACTAGTAAAAAAAATTTTCCTACTTAACAACACCAGATAATAATAGACATGATAATTAAGGAAATTGGCATCCTATGTCTACAACTTTGCGTGAACGCTCATTTAGGTTGTCGACTAAAGGTATTTGTAAAGTAAACCCATTGGAGAGCTGAAATACCTGCCCAGAAAGGAGGGACTCCACTTAGTAGAATGTACAACATGACCCCAATGCTCCAAATATCAACTTCTGGTCCATATCTTCTTTTCAACACTTCCGGAGCAATATAATATGCACTGCCCACAATATCTTTAAATACTTCTCCTGCAATAAGTGTATGCATACACAAGTTCATGTAAATATCAGTGAGATAGGATGTGTTGCCAACAGTTTCTTGATAGACTTTCACAATAAGGTAGCAAGTGCGACGTGAAATTAGGACCTATGTTGTCTGATAGACTGATACCGTGGGGGTGGGATTTCCTCGTCTAAAAGTTTATAAAAACTGTGACATGGTTGGTTAGACGTGAAATTTGCTGTTTTATTTTTTCTAAATTCTCCTCCATGTTTTTCATAACATAGAATTATAAGACGGGCCATTCCTTTACCCACATCGATGCATTTTTTTTACATATATGCACATAAATGCCATGCAAAACCAAGAAAAGAAAGGTTTAAAAGAATCTGCAAAATGTAACCTTCTTTATAGAACACAGAAAGCCCAAAATCTGTTGCCTTTAATGGTGCATTTTCGTCTTTATTCAACAGAAGAAAATTCTCCGGCTTCAAATCCCTGTGAATAACCCCCATTGAATGGCAAGTATGAACAATCTGTACAATTGTCCTAAGCAAAGATGCAGCAGCACGTTCTGTGTAATGACCCTTTGCAATTATCCTGTCAAAAAGCTCTCCTCCTGCACACAATTCCATCACCAAATGCACAGAATGTTTATCCTCATAAGCTCCCATGAGTTGCACAATATTTGGTTGTTCTGCCAAATGATACATGATTTGGACTTCCCGTTGAACGTCCTCGATGTCTTCCTTGTTCACGAGTTTCCTTTTTGCGATTGTTTTGCAGGCATATTGTTCGCCTGTTTGTTTGTGTGTGCATAGATGTGTGACGCCAAATTGTCCTCTCCCGAGCTCCTTTCCAATGGTGTAAGTCGAGCGCACGTCCTCCATTGGCCGTCCTAAAACCTGCCCTATTGGGGTTGGTTTCGAAGGTTTTGGAGCGGCCGAAGGAGGCGGAGTTTTTGGCTGGGTGGTGGAGTTATGCATCGAAGAACCGGGATTTTGTACAGGTTTGGCAATAGATTCTGCTTTTTCCCCCGTGTCATTTGGAGCATTTGTTGTGTTTTCTTGAGAGCAACAATTTCCCATTGAACGAGGAATCAAGAGACAAGATTAAAGAGAAGAGACAGATAACGATAAGAATGTGTAGGAGGAGGAGGACGGCCCTTACCCCGAGGGCCGAAGATCATGAAAAAAAATATGGGGTTTTAGGAGGTTGAAAAGAAAAGGTTTGATTACAGACTAGAGAGAGAGAGAGCTTTGGTTTGCAGGGAGAGAATCATTGAGGAAGTGATTGCATTGGATTGATGGTGAGAGGTTTAGGGGAGAAGAATTTTACATTTTTGAAAGAATCCTAGGATTTGGGAAAATTAAGAATGATTCAGAGGATTTCCCGGGAACAAACTGCTGTCTTTCGTTCGTTGGCACTTTCAACCCCTACAATTATATTCTTCTATTCATAACTAATCATTTCAAATCAAACTCAAAAATGAACTCTTCAGATATGCCAGCCACGTGTAATATTAAAAATGTTTCTTTTTTCTTTTTCCTAACTTTTTAGTTTTTCAGACATTTCTTAAGATGTATATATATTACGGTCTTGATATGTTGTCTACTTGTTAAGGTGCATGAACACATTTGTGTGTGTGTATGTATGATTATATATAACTAGTAAGAGCCTCTCTGATATCCTTTATAAAACATGAAATCAATTTTTTGACCAAAAATGGATACTATTTTTGAGGAAATATATGTGAAAATAGTCCACAATTGTTGACTTTACTTTACTTGGTTTATTACGAATTTACTAATTTGCCCCTCTATTTAATAATTCCATACACACAAGAAAGGATAAAATAGAACTTACAAATGTATTACATGGAATGTGGGCCCAGAATTCCTCCAAAAATATCGATTCTTCCTCCAAATTAGTGAAATCAGACACAGCCTAAATCACCCGTGCAATACACGAAGTTGACCGTTTCTAATTTAATTACCTGAATCGAGAAATAATATTTGTTACATTTGTATATAAACATTAATTCTAATAATTAAATTGCACACAATAAGTATGTTGTTGATTACAATATATATGTAACTAAGAAACGACGACAATAGCCCCCAGGGGCATAGGCGAGTTAGTAAGGCTTGAGGTGACGTGGGGAGAAATCTTCTGGCAACTCAGGTTCGATTCTCGTGTAGGACAGATTTTCACTGCAATATTGTGAGGGTCTGTCTTAGAAGTTGGCCTATTGGCTCTCTCTTTCAAATCTCTGCCACTCGTGCACATCCCTCGATTTACAACCCGCCTGATCAAGGTACATCTGATACAGGTGGGGGGTTTC
The DNA here is from genome assembly GCA_030279155.1 of Forsythia viridissima. NCBI lineage: Eukaryota > Viridiplantae > Streptophyta > Magnoliopsida > Lamiales > Oleaceae > Forsythia > Forsythia viridissima. The sequence goes on along the minus strand of CM059034.1, from coordinate 21,437,607 downwards.
GCCTTCGGGACTTTCCCCTTAACAAAGAAACGACGACAATACTAATCTAAATTTTGTGGTTTGTATAGATAGATCATTAGTCTTCAAGGTATCTTTGGCAACAACCTTGCCAATGATATCTTTTTGCGTATATGTTAGTTGTATTTAGGAAATTATTCAACAAATTTGACAACAAAATATAATAACAATAAGAATCTATAAGAAACATTGTGTGCGTTAAAAAAAATATGTATGTTATCAAGTATTAACGAACAGTTTAGTGTAATCGAGATTTGTCGAAGATAGAATGTCATTGAAAGCCTTTAATTGAAAAACGTGGTTGGGGAACCTATCGTCGCCTATCTCATAGATGTGAGTCGTGGTCATAAAGTTGATCTTGCATTTATGGCAAGTAGTTTTGTACTTCAAATTATTGACTCCGATAATAAAATATCTTATCACATAAAAAGCCCATTCCTGCAGCAAATGCGTAAATGTATGTATCAACGATTGTTTTATGGACGCGTGAATAAGCACACCCTAGAAGCAACACGTAAATACAATGACAACAATTTAAAGAAAAAAAAAACAGAATTGTATTAATTTTCATTAAAACTTAGAAAATGTACGAATCAAGACCAAAAAAATTATATAAACTTGTACTAAAAGACATACTACAAATAAATGAAACATACAATCTAAAAATTAGAAAATGTACAGTCTAAATTATTTCTAAATTATTATTGAAATTCACGCAATATTAAATTGTAATGGTAAATTTAAACTACAAAATAACAGCTAAGAAAGGCAAATAAAATTCAAAAAGTAAATTGAAATTACACAGTAATAGTAAATATAAACAAAAACCAACAACAAATATTTCAATTATTTATGTAAAAATAAAAATGCACATACACAACTGTTTTGTTTCTAAAAATACATATATGAAACGCATATTTAAGAAAGCATAATCATGTACTTACCATAAGCTAGTTCTTAATAGGGCAGTGCAAGAAACAAAACAATATCGTGATTCAAAAGTAAATTAGGAATAAATCTTTTATATATAGCTCAAACACAATTGCACATTTTACCAAACGAAGTATAATTTTTAGATGCACAATCACATGCAGGTCGATGCAGTAATGTCCCTTCAAAAATGTCAATTAAATAGTTGGAATACCACAGCGAATACCAAAAGACGCTTTATAAAAAAAGAAGATGATAAGTTCAATTGTTAGTTTCTGAAAAATTGTTGCATTTATCCATAATTGAGTGCATTTCGCAAAGTTAAATTAAACAAAAAACAAAACAGTATCCGAACACAATAAAAAAAAGAAGTAAAATTCAAAAGTACAAATAATTTACACAAATGATTTTAATAAAAAATAGGAAACAAATAAACTGTTCGAATACTACAAAGAAGTCCAAAAAACGATTTCATACAAAAAAATGAAGATGATGAGTCCGACACGTTTCTGAAAAGTTGTTACATTTATCATTTAATATTAAATGTTACACTTCATTTTTTGTAAGAAAAAGAGAAAAAATAATAATAAACAATAAATGTGTGAAAGCAATTAAAAAAATCTAAAAATTTGTTGCATTTATCATATATAATATTAAATTTTACACTTCGTTTTTTGCAAGAAAAGAGAAAAGAGAAAATTAATAAATAAACAATTAATGTGTGAAACTAATAAAAAAACTGAAAAGTAGTTGCATTTATCATATATAATATTAATGTTACACTTCATTTTTTGTAAGGAAAAGGAGAAAAAAAAAAAAACAATCAATGTGTGAAACCAATTAAAGAAAACAAACTCCAATGCAACATTTATGTCGAAACTTACCAAATCAACGTGTGAAACCAATTAAAGAAAACACATTCCTATGCAGCATTTATGACAGAACTTACCAAATCTGGAAAGAAAAAATGGCAGGAAAATATGTGCGTGAAATTTTTGACTGTTATCCTATTATAATATATATAATAATAATAATAATAATAATATAGATTTTGTGTGCTCCACACATCAATGTGCACATTTTCTCCTGTCCATCATGGGTAGGAGAACATGACTAATATATAGTATACACACACACATTCAGACCAAATAAACAATTATGCAACATAATTCTGAACCAATAATATTATTTGAACGACTCAAGTAAAGAGACTATTGTTCATCAAAGTTACAAGATATCAGTCTGAAGAGGGAAGAGAGAGACGAAAAATTAACATGACACATTGTAATTATTTAGGACCTAATTGGTTTAGAACAAAATGGTGATTTGTTTTTAAAAAAAATATAAATGAGGCATAGTTTGTGGTTGTTGTACCTCTCATAAACAATTTAGCTTTAAAACCACAATTAGACAATGCTACACCTACATGAGAAACTTATTTTTAATCCAAGGGTAAAATCACTTGCATAGTTGTATGAGCAAGTTCAGCTTCTATAACCTCAACATGCACATGGCATGTGTAAGTGCCACACTTATTGTACAAAACTATGTTTAGGAGGTCACTTGTATGTATTATTTATTATCAGAAGCTCAACATTTCCACAGTATGATAACTTGAAAGTTTTCTGGTATTTGGGGAAGAGTGTGCCTCATCGGCCTTAATGCTCACATGCAGTTCTTCTACTTCGCTTTTGGAGACTGTTCTGTATGCTCTCCTTTCATTTGTGCCTTTAACTGAGCCGAATTCAGCCTCTGTTTCCATCAACGATGTAACTAGATTGGATCCGGTCGAATTGGGGGGGTGTACCACAGCTACATCAGACGTTGAGTACTATGTTAAAACCCTGAGAATCCAGAGACAAGTTCACCAAACAAACTTTAATTGGTAAAACAGTTTTAAGGGAGATCTTTAACTAACACTCTGGAAATAAAGCATATGGGGGTCTCATCAGAATCTACAACGCAGGATCCCGTCTGGACATGCATTCGCAGAACCACAAATAAATACATGTAGACCAGAAAATCATCGCTGATAGGAAAAGGAACTTCTTCATATACACATTATCCGTGCAGAGAGAGAGAGAGAGAGAGAGAGAGAGAGATTACTCCGGAGCTTAGATCATTAGAGAGTTAAGGATTGTCCAGGAGTTCTCGAGAGGGGGGACCTCTGAAGATTTTGATTGCTATTGCTGACGATGTTTCATCATTTTCAAAGTTCTACTCATCTACCACCCCACTTGCAACAACAGTCAACTATCTTATTCCCAATAAATCTGATTCTGGACATTAATCCTTTTTCTCTATCCCATTCGATTCTTTGTCACCTCTACTAGAAGATCCAGTGCAATTAGATTCCAGCTGCTTCCCAAATTGAAATTACAATGATATGCTAAATATTTGTTTGTCCTATCATCCAGTCTCTTTACATGATGTTAGTGGCAGATAAAAAGACAAATACAGCCTTCAATGTGTGGCAGTGAGCCTTGACAGGAATCCGGAAAGAAAGCATAGCCTTCAGCACTACTACTACTTCAGTACTACTGAAAGTGCTTATGCATGAATCTTGGGAACAATCTTGTGGAGTTCCATTAACAACTCATCACATGCAACACTACCGTCATTCCATTTCTCTTGCGCAAAATTTGGTAGAAGCTCCACAATGTTTTGATCATCAGAAATATCACATAGACACGTCATGATAGTTGAAGTGATTTCTGAGTCAAGAACAACACCCTCAGACCCCATTTTTCGAAGTAAACCTATCATTTCTTCCGTTTCACCCTGTGCACTAAAGCCCTTTAGCAATGAATCATAAACAGAGATGTCTGGTGAGAAGCCACCTGCAGTCATTCTCTCAAACATGCTTTTAGCCTCTTCCATCAGTCCTAATTTTGATAACCTATTAATCAATATTGAAAAGGTAAAAGCATCAGGAGTCAAACCGCTTCCATGCATATCATTAAGTAACTCATTGGCATACTGAATGTCCCCGGCCTTTATTGATGAATCAACTATGATATTATAAGAGATAACATCTGGTTGAATGCTTCCATCAACCATCTCTTTAAACAACCTCTTTGCTTGCTCGAAACTACCCTCTCTGCACAAGGTTGCCATCAGTGTATTGTAGTCAGGCAGCGTAGGAGTAAGACCTAAGGATCTCATTTTACTAAACAACCCTTTCGCCATGTTTATGATATAACATTTGCAAAATCCGTCAATCATAACACTGTAAGTCCGTGAATCAGGAATCAAGCCCAATTGTAAAACCTCCTTCCACAGTTCCATAGCTTTTTCAACATTTCCTTCCTTTAGATAAGCTCCAATTAGTGCAGTATATGTCACCACATCACCAACTTTCCTATGCTCAACCATCTCACGATTAATTTTTGCTGCCTCGTTAAGACGGCCTTCTCTACACAGCCCTCGGATCAACACGCTAATCGTCCTAGCATCTGGGTCAACATAATTCTTGTTGGACAGCATCGAATCAAAAAGTTTCAGAGCATTGTTAACGTTCCCAATGTCACAAAGTCCCCTCAGAATCATATTGTAAGTAACCACATCGGGCTTCTTGCCCTTCTCCACCATCATTTCAAGTATCTTGAAAGCATCACTTACCAATCCTTCCTTGCATAATCCATTAATTAGAATGTTATATGTTATGTTATTGGGCTCTTCACCCTTTTTCAGCATGAAATTAAACAGTTCCACCGCTTTTGCAATCTTCCCATCCTTGCAAAGCCCACTAACCAAACCTGTGAAGGTGACAACATCAGGACGAATTCCACGCTCCAACATAGCATTGAACAAACCCTTGGCTTCTTTCAATTTTCCCATCTTACAAAGACCATTCATCAAACACGTATACGTAACTTCATTTGGAGATATTTCCTTTCCCAACATCTCGTTCAAAAGTTTCTTCCCTCTATCAATGTCGCCATTAATGCAGTGTCCACTTACAAGTGTGTTATAGATATAAACATCTGGCTCCAACTGCTTCATCCTCATCTCCTCCAACAATCCCATTGCTTCATCGGTCCGTCCCTCCACACAAAGACCATCCATCAAAATATTATAAGTAACCACGTTAGGAATGCAATTAGCATGTTCCATCTTACTCCTCATATCTATAGCTTCATCCAAATTCCTCACCCTGCAAAATCCCTTTATCAAAGTATTAAAACTAACTACATCTGGCGACACAGAATTTCTTCCCATTTCATCCAAGAATTCCACTGCCTTAACAATATTACCTTTATAACACAAACCCTTCAATACAAGATTTGCAACATACACATTAATGCTAAACCCGCATTTCAAAATTATACCAGGCACGGCAAGCGCTAATTCCGGCATGTTGAAATGCACAAAACACTCAACCAAAGAGGATAAAGAGAGAAAACTCGGCGAAACTCCAACACAGGTCATTTTCCTGTAAACACTAAAAGACATTTTGTGCTCTTTGTTCTTGGCAAGGATTTGAACCAGAAAATTGCACGTGTGCCCCGACGGGACAAGACCCATGTCAACAACATCATCAAAAAGCGAAAGGGCTTTAATAAACTCGGTTCGGGTGTTGGGTTTTTCACATAGAGATTTTATTTGGATTTCTACTGCGTGTAAATCATTGGGAGTGAAACCAGGTAGGGGGCTTGTATGCGGGACTGAAGAGAAAAGATTGGTAAAGATAAGATTTTGATGCAAAAATGGATTTAAAAACAATTTTTTTCTAATCATACTGCTGTTAAAATGTGTAATTCAATTTCCTGTTCTGTGTTTGTCTTTGAAGATTTAAGTTATGTGGGAAAAATTAAGACATTCAAATACTATGTATATACACACAGAAATGTATGTATATATAGGTGGTACAGAATGTTAAAAAGGAAACAGCGGCTGTGTTACCTGGAGGAGGAGGGGGAGGAGGAGGCGGCGGCCGCTTTGAGGAAGGTGGAAGGGAAGTTCAACTGTAACTCGGCAATATTGATTTTCCAGTTGACATCGTGTTCTGTAAAGATGCGACTTTTAAATCGCTAAACCAATTTTAGTATTTTTTTGGTCAAAGCAAAAAAAGAAAAAAAGAAGGGTCTTTGTCTTTCTTTTTCTCTTGCAATATAAATCACTAGCATCTTAATTCACTTGTACTCTTTTCTAAACTTTTCTTCAAAGCGTGTTATCTTCACTAATACTGCGTGATCGAAGAATGGACAATTTCACTTGTAAAACTCTTTGATTTATTGCACAATCATGACAAGACTCAAAGAAGAAACAGTACAATATACGTACACGTGTTTAATACGTTGAACTGCATAATGAAGGGTAAATAGCATTGGGGGTTCCGAACATTTGAATCTTGTGACGATGGAGTCCCGAACTTTCTATTTTTAACCTCCGGATCCCTAACATTTAAAAATACGTGTGAACAAAGTCCTTTTGTTAAAAAATATCATTAGTTTGACTGTTAAATTGTCAAAATTTACTTAAAATGACCACTTTACCTCTTTCAAATTAAAATAAAAAACAAAGAAAATAAAGAAAAAATTGCAATCAAGCCTTTCACTCACTTCTTCTTCTCCAACCCAACCCTCCCCTACACCCACACCCACACCCACACCCACACCCACATCCACATCTCCATCAAGTGGTCTTCCCACTTAAGGCCTCTAAAAGCTGAACAAAAAATGTAACGGTTAGTAGTTAGAGATCTACTTATCTGATTTCTTGCAAGGATTAATCTACATGTAAATATCTTTTATTATTCAATCGGCGTGAAATGTATGCTTTGGCATTCACTTGTATGTATTGCGCAGCTTGTCACAAAATAATTTCTTCTTGTCCAGAGTCATCTATGTGCACCTGTCTTTTATGAATGAATGTATGTGAGATATATGCATTTGAACATTTTATATCTTCGTATTTCACGGCTTCTGTACTTTTTAGGTTTCTGAAGTGAGGCTTAAATGGAATCGAAGCTTTTAGTTGTATCCGATATGTATTCAATATATTCTCTAGCAATCTTTAGCTAAATTTGTTGAGACATTCGAATGTCTATATGTTCCCATTCCCTTAAATTTCACTTTCACTTTCTGGTTTCTTTCGGGGATATGATGGAACCTCTGGTTTTGCAAATATCTGTAGTGCAGTCTATACCGATATGTTCAGGTTTTGCATCGACACCTAATTGCAGCAACTGCTTATATTCTTTTGCTTTTGGGTTGTTATTTACACCATAAACTACAACGACCTGAATTCTTCATTAAACCTGGAGATGATTGGGAGTTATATGTGATCAAATAGATGACTAAATAAGTTATTGAGTTAGAGAGTTAAAAGATGAAGGAGGGATTGAACTTTTCTAGGAGCCAGAGCTCTCACTGGGAAGACCACTTGCTAGAGAGATTGGGGAGCTTGATTGGAGGAGAAGAAGTGAGTAAGGAGTTTGATTGTAATTTTTCTTTATTTTCTTATTCTTTTTTTGTTTTAATTTGAAAATGGTAAATTGGTCATTTTAAGTAAAATTTGACCATTTAACAGTCAAACTAACAATTTTTTTAATGAAAGGACTTTGTTCGCACGTTTTTTTAAAGATTAGGAACCCGAAAGTTAAAAATGGAAAGTTCGGAATTCCATCGTCACAAAGTTCAAAGATTTAGAACTCCTAGTGCTATTTACCCAATAATTAATGGATATTTCACATATTTTTCTTTTTTAATGTGATGTTCCATTGTCATGTAAATTATAACACATATATTTTACTAAATAAATTATACACAAATATTTCATATTTTTAGAGGCGTCAAAATGCATTTACAAACTTTAATAAATCAATCTTGCAATTAGTCAATATAATTTAATGATTTAAAAATTAAGAAGTTAGTCAAACTTGTAAATAAAAGAAAATATTAGAATTGATAACTTATACTTAACCTAACACAAACATCTTGAGATACTTCAATATAACTCGAGTTAGTCGAACACAAGCCATATTGAAATACTTCTAAATTAACTATACATACTTTTAACATTACTCGAGTCAACATGAACCCATGTTAAAATACTTTACTATTACTACATCAGCCCATATTCAAATACTTCAAAATTGGCTAAATTGGCTAGTTACCATAACTCCACTCCACATTCAAATACTTCAAAATTCGCTAAATTGGCTAGTTACCATAACTCCACTCCACTCCACTCCACATTCAAGTACTTCAAAATTGGCTACCTACTTCAACATATAATCCGTCCAATCATATTGAATTCATCTTCAACATACAAAATATACACTGTGATTCCTCTCCCCAACCTTTTGTACAGATTAGAATTGAATTCTCTTTTCCATCTACACAATTACGGCAGTAATCACAGCAATCAATTTGGTGAGTCAGTCACGGTCAAAAGTAGGTGAAAAGCAACAGAAACACTAATGGAAATTAATAAACCACTTTTACATTACCTCTCCACCGAATCACTACACCCATTTCACCTACTCGCATAAACACAAACAAAAAGCATCAGAGAGAGAGAGAGAGAGAGAGAGAGAGAGTGTGTGTGTAAAAAAGGGCAGCTCTGGTTTGTTGCTGATTGATGATGTATCCAGGGTTGGCCTTCCGAGTCGAGTCGATTGAGTGCCTGCTGAGATGTTAACACATCGGTGAAAAAGCAAAATGTCTGCTTCCCCATTTGAACGCCCTCGGATTGGAAATTCAAATACGGTAACTTCAGTATGAAAAGTTACAGCATTTTCTGTTTTTTTTTTTGTTTTTATTTTTATTTACGTGGGAATGAAGAAAGAAAATATGAAAAAATGTTGGGTCCTTATCAAGTCAAATGTAGTCAAATCATTGTCAAACAAAGTTGGAAACTTTTGTCAATGCATTTACTTTCAAGTGTTTATTATTTTGATATCTTGAAGTTTACCATGAAAATCTTTGGGATTTGAAGTACCTAATGAAATTTTAATTTTGCGTGTTCATATTTCTGGGCTGTTACTTGTTATGGTTCTTGATAATTTTGAATTTGTGAAAATTTCCAGATTTTCAAGAGCGGGCATCTTCGTATATCTTCCAAAGGTAGGTGCTTTTGAATACTTTTTGAATTTAGAGCTTGCAAGGCTAAGCTTAAAAAGTTTACTTGTAAGGAAATAAGTAAGTTGTACACTAAATATTTTTTTAATTGGTTGAAAGCAGAAATAAGTAATTACTTATCTTAACAATAAGGTTACTTTTTAGAAATCACTTTTATTAAAGTAAAAAAAGCAACTTATTCAAAAACTTTTACTTAATTTTTAGCTTAGCCAAACGTGCACGCATAGGTATCATATTTAAGTGTATGCAGGTGTGGTACATTAGCTTGATGGCAAATTCTTGGGTCTTATACATTTTTAGTTCATATGGCATGATATTTAGCATGCTCGTCTAATTTTTATAACATTGATAATATATCTAGGAACGGTTTTCAATTTTCGCCAGCACTCTTCCAAAAGGGGTTAATGAGCCATTGATAATTAAGTCTCAGGTTCGGTTGGAATTTTGTACGTGTGACTAAAAGTGCGGGTGTCTTATTCTTCTTTTACAGTGACTGTATATGGAAAAATAATCATAATCATACTTTGTCTTTTGGCCGAAATAAGAATGTCATATATGTGATGTATGAGGCTATTTGGGGTCCCAGAATCGGAACTAGAGAGGATTCCATTGAAGTTTGGATTAATTTTTCACAGATTCAAAATTCAGTGGTGCCCAATTCGTGCCATCAAATGCAGCCTTATCATGATCAGAAGACGAGTTTATCTTCACAGTCCAGTATGCACGTACAGTATGGGTCCAAGATTTAAAGTTCACATGCTCTAAATTTGAGAACCTCAGGAACAATATGATCAGAACCTTCTTAGTTATACGAATGTTTATTGTGCATATATACATAACTTTTTCATATGACATTCTTAAACTAGAGCTTGTGAAGGGTTGACCATTATTTAATCCGTAGAAAATTTGAGTTGGTTGTGAGTGATCAAGGGATTGAGAGGACACAGAGTTGGGGATAATATGTGTATAGGGGCAGCAAACACTTAATGAAAAACCACCGTTTTATCTTTTTTTTATGGTATTTGACTATTTATACACCCTTGCCTCTTTAACAAAGGATATTCTTCATCAGATTCAGAAAGCATCTTGTTGTATAACCCATAATTAAGGCTCGCAAAGCCTATTGTAATGGATCCAGGAGCAACTACTAGGATGTCAGGTCAATTTGCGATATGATGCAAAACTAGATAATAGACTTGATTTAATGGCTCAGCCATGAATCGCTATTTTAAATGGGATGCATTAGTTACAACAGACTCAAAATAATGGAGTATCTTCTCCCGCTGTTATTTTGACATACAAGAATGAAATATTGGGCCGCACTTATCATTTCTCTAATTGGTCTCACCACATGTTCATTGACTATATTAAACTTCTTTCAGGGTTAGGGTGGAAGTCTTGGAAGAAGCGATGGTTCATCCTCACACGAACTTCTTTGGTTTTCTTCAAGAATGATCCTGTTAGTGTCAGCTCAAATCTTTGTTTATCATTCGTTGATACATAGACAAAGAAAAATTGATATGTTAACTTCTCATGTCATGTTGTTATGCAATGTGACATTTGTTGGGCAGTCTGATGTCAAATTCATTGCATATACTTCAGGTCTGCTATTTCTATAAAACTTGACAATTTCAGTTTTTGTGTAGAACGCACTTCCTCAACGAGCTGGTGAAGTAAATCTGACTTTGGGGGGTATTGATATTAATAACTCAGGAAGGTATGATTAATGGCAAGTACTCACTTAGTCTTCCCCCCGCCCCCCCCCCCCCCCCACCACCACCCCACCCCTCCCTCTATGTGTGTGTGTATGTGCGCTTGTGCTTGCTGCAGGTTTGCATTTCTCCTGCCATATCCTAATATCTTCTTGTATGCAGTGTTGTTGTTAGAGAAGATAAGAAGCTGTTAACTGTATTATTTCCTGATGGACGGGATGGACGGGCGTTTACTCTTAAGGTGCTCAAAAGACTGGATGTTCTCTCTCTATAAATGCGTAGTTGTATACGCGTGTGCACACTCTCTCTCTCTCTCTCTCTCTCTCTCTGTGACATCCATTACAGTTCTTGTATTTAGTTTATAGGGAATTAGCAGCTCTTTCTTATTCGTATATGAATTTTAAATTTTAGGCAGAGACATCAGAGGACCTGTATGAATGGAAGACAGCTCTTGAACATGCTCTTGCACAAGCTCCAAATGCTGCTCTTGTGACGGGGAATAATGGGATATTTCCGAGTGACACTAATGATACTATTGAAGCATCTTTCCATCAATGTTTGTAAATACTTACTATCTTTTTGTGTTCCACTTCTTATGGCATACTTTTCATATGCATGAATTCTCAAGCAGTTTCTTTTTGATATAGGGAAGGATAACTGTCCAGTTAAGTCTTTGGTCGTAGGATGCCCAATTTTGCTTGCACTCGAAGATATAGATGGAGGCCCATCCTTTCTCGAAAAAGCGCTTCAGTTTCTTGAGAAGCATGGTAAGTTTTTATGCTAGAACATGTATTTCTGTCTGGAGCATCAAGTTGACATGGTTTCTCATGAGGCTTGAAGCTATTTTGGTGTCCAACTGGGTTAATTTCTTTTGACTTCAGTTTCCCCAACCCCTCACCAGGTGTCTAGTTATTAGTCTGTTTATGCTGACATTGAAGTTTAGCATTATTGCTGCAAGTGGTTAATGAGAGTCACATTATGTGTCTCGCTAGTTATCTTCCACAGAAAATGAAGAAGAAAAGGAAATTGGTTTCTGTTAATTTTTCTTTTCAAGTTTTATTTCAGTGTATTTTCATTTTTTATTTTTTATTTTTTAAATGTTACTCCTTCCATTTCATATTCTACAAAAGTATGTTTTTCTATTCTCTCTTCAGTTTATATAATCTGATGTGAGCTACTTCTTTTGCAGGAATTAAAGTAGAAGGAATTCTGCGGCAGTCTGCTGATGTCGAGGAAGTTGATCGAAGAGTTCAAGAATATGAACAGGGTATGTACTAGTTTTCAATTTAAAATATTGATTGCACTTGTCGAGCTTCACCCTTGAAAACATTTATTCTTGTATGTTGATATGATTGTTAGATCTTCAGTTTATGGTTAGTAATGGTTTTGGTGCATTTTAGTTTTCCCTTTAGATTTAGGATTTTCTTCACAGAATGACAGGGAGAAATCTGAACTCATCTTGATGAAGTGCTAGATGTGATATTTGTTAGGAAATGGGACCATGTCTTCTAAATTTCTTCACAAAATGATTGAGAGAAATGTGTATCACTTGATGGAGTGGGAGATGTGATTTTTAATAGCAAAAGAGTCCATTCAATCAAATACTTAAAAGGTAGTAGTAGTGTAACTTTTCTAAATTGGGCAATGTTGAAGATAGAAATATCAATAAATAAATTCCTCCTCTCCCTTCACCCAAATGAAAGCTGAATGTCCACTATCAAAATAGCTCTGCTGCAGTTATTCTTACCTAAACTAGCTTTCTAAATAATCCAACTCATTGTTATTGCGTGCTTGTTCATGTAGCGACATCATTTTATGACACATCGAGGTATAAAACTGAAAATCTATATAAACAAGACTTGCTAATCCAAACACTGTACTAGGTCCACCCGGAACATTCAGTTTTCAGAGGAGTATAGTATATCCTTGATGCTGAATTAGGAATATTTCCATAGCATGAATTTATATCTATTAAAATTAAAAGAAAAAAACGTGTGATCACGTTGTTTCTGTCCTTTTTATGTTCTTGTATATAATATTCCAAGGACATTCTAACTATTAGGAACTCTGCCTTTTTGTAGGAAAGACCGAATTTGGCCCAGATGAGGATGCTCATGTTATAGGCGACTGTGTCAAGGTTTGGATTGGCATCTGACATACTCAGTAGTTCTATTGTGGCTTTTGATTAAATTAATATTTCAGTGAAGCTACCTCTCCTTCAGTATGTTCTTCGAGAGCTGCCTTCATATCCCGTTCCTGCATCCTGTTGCAGTGCTTTGTTGGAAGCCTATAGTAAGTTCCTGTCACTTTGTTGAAACTGTGTGTGAACCATCTTTGAATCTAGTATGCCTCCATTTCTTGTAAAATGTCAGCTTAAAATTTGTTTCTTTTCCGCTGTCTTGAAAAGAAATTGACTGGAAGGATGCTCGGGTCGATGCCATGCGCTCTACAATACAAGAGACATTTCCTGAACCAAATAGGTGCCTTTTGCAGAGGTATTCCCTGGTGCATCACCTAATTGTTTAAGTGTGTCCCCATGCCTCTGAACATGAACTGTTGATTCTTCTTTTTATTAGCTTTATCAAACTCTGTGATCATTTGTGTTGGGACACACTATGTGTCTGTGATGGCATAAGAGCTCCTAAATCATAATTAGGAGTACGGCTCTGAGCACAATCTCATGCTGCTTAAACAGTAGGAAGTCCTAGTTTAATGTTTTAAACCTAATAATATTTAGGACTTTGTATTGAAATACTCTCCCCATTGTAATATGGAGTTTGCAATGGCATAGAATAACTTCAACACTTGCGCACAAACAATTATATCAAATAGCTACATATAATTAGAACTTCAACACCTGGATGATTTTTTTGACCGAATACCTACAAATATTAAGCCAATATATTCCCAAAATGAGTTATATCATTGAAAACATTAGTTTTCAACAGCCATAAGGAAGTGAGGCAATTTGGAACACAAAAGGAATCAGAAGATGATGCTCATTTGTGCAAAATAAGAATTTTTTTTCCTCCAGTTCTGGGCTTTTGGTTTTTAGAGGTGCAAATTCAATAGGGAAACTGCCGACAAGCATTAGCTCAGGCTAGAAACTTGCTAGTAACCAAGAGTCTGCAGCCCTTGGCAATCAAATTATGAGCTACATATTTAGCTGAAGAAATTAGGCTCTAGAGGCAGGGATCAAAGAATAAAGGGAGACTTGAAAGAACCAGTATAGTATTTGATGAGCGATGCCTTAGTTCCTCGTATCTTAATAAATGTACACCAAAGAAACCCTAAAATCTCAACCCTTCACCTCTCCCTAGTTCAGGTGCCACCATGAATTTAGAACTAGGTTCCTGTCACTTAAATAGTCTTGTGCAAGATATTGACTATTTGAACGATCATTAAATCTCTTGTCAATATGTGCACATGCCTTTCATTTTAATAAATAATGGTAAGACATGGGTTTACTAGACATGATAGCAAAAGATATAAAATGCCAAAGTATAAACTGCATCAAAATGCCACTGTTAATGTTGTGGTTTTAGGTTTTGCGTTTTTCTTTAAATAATCTGACATTTCAGAATTAGAATTTTGGTTGACGTAATATAGCATTCTCCCAAAACTTAGTGCCAATCAAACGAGTCTTTCTTGCTTCTGCTTTGTCAGTATCATATTTATATTCTTTATGTATATATGCTCAATAGAAATATCTAGACTACAATACCTGGAAAGTGACACCAATCCACTGTTAACATTAATTATTATATGTTTGTTGTGTGCAAGATTGATGTTCTGCGGTACTAGATTTTTATTTTTATTTTTGTATATTTCATCAATCATCACACAAGCATCAGGTTTTTTTCCATCTTATTTTTTTTCTTCTTGTTATCATTTTTAGGGTTCTCAAAATGATGCATACAATTTCATTGCACGCTTCTAAGAATCGGATGACTCCATCAGCAGTTGCTGCTTGTATGGCACCATTGCTATTGCGCCCTCTTGTAGCTGGTGAATGTGAATTAGACGATGATTTTGATATCAATGGTGGTAACTCTGCTCAGCTTCTTGCTGCTGCCAATGCTGCTAGTAATGCACAAGCAATTATTACAACACTGCTGGAGGAGTATGAGAATATTTTTAATGTAAGTTAAATTTCTTTGTTGGTGTTGCTAATCGTGTTAGCAAAAGGTTTCTTCTCCAGACACCCCTCTCTCCTTCCAGTGTGTATGTACTTATGTGTCTTCTGCTTTTCTAATTGCTTCACAACTAATAGCTCTAATGAAAGCTGAATGCAACTCAGAAGCTTATCTCTTTGGAAAGTGCACATATATGTTGTGGTTAGGCAATGAAGCATCTTGCAAAATATTTTAACACGTTGCGATTTTCCTGATTCAAGTAACATGTATATAATCCTTCCATCTGGTCCAAGTGGTATGATAGTTTGTAAGGCATCTTCAAATTTCACTTGCAAGATTTCTATGTATGTAATTGTTGATGGTCCTGTCTTATGAAATATTACTCATAAAGAAATGAAGAACCAAAAGAAGGATGTCGTGATTTTGCACAGGGTTCTTTGTTGTTCCCCTTTTTGCTTGGTTTTGCTCATCTATCTATTGGTTTAGACTTGCACGTCTATCACATACTAGTTTTACTGTTGCCTTAACTTTTACCTGTATGAATTTCACTCTTTTATAAATGCGTTTCACAATTTTGCTTGAAATTTCAGGATGGTAGTCTGTATAGATGCTCTATATCTGCGGGTTCTCAGACTGACAACAGCGGGAGTGAAGATACAACTTTTAATGATAATCATGATATGAAAGACAATGGTTATCATGATGCTGAGAATGAAGTTGACCCTGAAACTCATGATGGCCGTGACCATATACTCAGCGGGAAGTTAAGTGAGAGTAGCGGCTCTGAATCCAGTGATCTTTACAACTATAAGGTTCCCTCCCTCATTGCCTCCCGTGCTCCCTCTCCTCTCTCTGCCTTTCTCTACTTCCTTTATGAATGTATAGAGAGATTGTCAGAAGTAAAAAAAAAAATGTTGTGTACCCAATCTGCAGCAGGCAATATAACACAAATCTTGAGGATATATTAGTATCTTTCTTAGTCTCTTATGGAATGATTTTACATTTACTTTCCAAGGTTACATTAAAAATATTCAGCAGTGTATTGAAATCTGTTTGCTCATAGAGCCTTATTTCAAGGACTTTTAATTTCCAGCGTAAGACAGTGGAACACAGTGATATACCCAAATTAGGAAAAAATATTTTCTTTTGCAATTAGGGCAGTAAATTTACACTCTTAGGACTGGGGATATAATTTGATCTAATGCCCCTGTGAAGAGGCTGTTTATTTATTCTTGAAAGAATACTATTAAGAAATTTCTTCTGTTAATGAACACCTTATAAGAGAGTGTAAATGTGAACTTCATTGTGTATAATTTTGTCCCTGTAGGACAGTGTAATGATCTTGTTTTGTGTCTTTAATAATATTCTCCTGTCCTTTTCACTTCAACTTGACATTTTCACTGCAATTGAAACATAGTTATATGTGGAACTTAGAATAATTTAGTGGGTACATCTAGATCTTAAATACTAATGGATATGGTTGAGTGATTATAAATAATTTTTTCCCCTAAACCAGCTCAAGTTTTCCAGATCTCGGACCAAAGAGACACCAACCAATATGCCTATTTTGACATATAGATTAAACGGTAATCGATTTTATGAATTTCGTTGTGGATTAAATGCTTCTAACAATAATGGCTAAACTTTATGTAGTGGTTTGATTTACTGCTATTCCAGTTACCTCTCTGATTCAAACATTCTTTAAGAATTATTTACCAAGGTTTCTGTTGGTTTTGGCATTTTTAATACAGGACATTGGAAATGATGACTCGGACGTTGGATCTCCCAGGGATAATTATAGTTCAGGAACTAAATCAAATCCAACGATAGACCCTAAATTTCTTAGAGATTCTAATACTTCAGTTAGCAAACAACTAGATCAACAGAAGATGGCATATGAAAACGTGATGGCCATTTCTGCTGGTGTACTTGGTAACGACTCTCAGCAATGTATGGAAGAAATATTGTCATTGGTGGATCAAGAGCTACATCTTTCTGTTCCTAGACCTGAATTTTTGGATAAGAAGCCAGTGGTCAAACTTTCAAATTCGAATCTCGATATCAAGAGATCAACATTCTGGGGAAGAAAAAATGTGAGGCCTCCCCTCTTCTTCTTCTTCGAACAATTTACTTCACCGACATAAGGAATTATTTAAGCAAGAAGAGCAGGAATTAATCCTGAAACCATCAAGGGATAAGCCTAACCACATAAATCCCACTAAAACAGTTGCAAATCATGCAGAGTTCAGTTGCAAATGATACCTACAGTATGAGCAGCAAATAAACCCCATAGCTTTACCATCCTACTAATATCGTTCAATCTTTGCTTGCTCTGGTTTTGGCACAACTGAGTGTGAACCTGGAAAAGAAGTGAGGTGGTTATTAACTTTTATAAGAACTGCTATACATTTGAACCATGTTCCCTATTTGGACAAAGATGTATTCCGCACATTAATTATGTTTCTTTTTCAGGTTTTCTTCTTGACAAACAATACCTTTGTCCTTATAGTTGATTTCAGTTATGCATTTTTTCTTTTTTTTATTTATTAATGTAGACATTCTTCTCCAGCCCTCAGTTCGCGCTTTGGCTCCCTGCATGACTTCTTTTAATTCCAGCAATCTCTGTAAGGGGTTTGCATTTCTGTTTCATTTCGTTGCAGACCCAGAAAGGTCACTGTTTTCATAAGCAAAAATCCATATGTTGGATTCTCAAGTCACGGGATTAGTACAAGTTCATTGAGTTTTGAGAATATGAAAGGCTTTTAAATATGTGTTTCTGTGTCTTAGATGGGCCAAAACATACAGTGGTGATTGCACTACCTCAATTCTCTGACTTTGTGGAAGACTAAAATAAAGAAATGTGTCCCCTGCCTATTTAGATTTTAGATGATGTGGTTCAACATGGTATTTAAGTAGGCAAGGTCCTGGGTTCAAACCTTGCCACCACCCATTTATGAAAATTGTGTGCGTGTCAACCCTTTGATAAAAAAATGAACCCAACCTTCATGAAAGGAGGCATGTTAAAAACTAAACTTAAAACAAATTTATATCGCCCCTCTCTAACAGCTTAAGGTTTTAGACGATGCGATTCAACCAACCAACTATAATTATGCTACTAATTCGGCCTGACTATTTTAATAGGTTTCAGAAATAAGAGATCAGGTGACTGAGATATTGAGTGCAAAACCTGATTTTACATAAAAATAGTCACATACTACTCTAAGCAATGTTTATGTTCAGTTCTTCGTTGGTGAAACTATAGTCTTTTCCTTCTTCTATTTTTTTTTTGCTTTAATTTCTTTTTCAGGTGTGTCTGTTTGAGAATTGAGTAATTAGACTTTAAAAAATCATTCAGTACCAATTTACAGATTTCTCTAATTTGTATTTTGCACATTTGTATGTTTCTTAAGTTTGATTGTTTGGAATCTAACACACTGATTGTTTTCTTTTTCCAGGCCAGGAAAACACCATCAATGGAATCAGTCGGTTCTTCTGGAGAGGAAGAGTAAGATTTTCTTATGAAAACTTGCACGTGGGTGTGTTTCTAACTGCTTTTCCTATTAAAATCATTTCAATTTTATATGTTACACTTACACATTTGCCTGAGCAAACCGGGGATCTACTTTACATGAGAATATTTCTCATTGCTCTTTCAGAATTGCCTTGCTCTGCGAGAAGAAAGTTTGTTTGTTGACATTTTTCCCTTTCAATTCATCTTTAGTTTGAGACAGTCTATATGTGATATGTGATATTCATGAATGTACACAGATTTACATCTGTATGAGTATCATTTTTATGGTAATTTGCAGCAGTACTTTCCTGTGTCATAGCTCGATATAATGTTTGGTTGTATACTATTTATTTTCTCTAGTCCTCTATTCTATACCCATGTTGTCAAGTCTTTTGGTATGGAACTTTTCCGTGTGCAACCACTTATCATGCATGCTGTTATAAGGGGAAAGTGGAAGGTCAAATTAATCCGAGGTCATAGACTCGCAATTGTTGTTCATGGATGAATCTCAGCTAGCTAAAAGAAAAAAAAAAAACAAAGACATTTTGTTTCTGTGATTATTGGACGTAAAATGTTTAATCTACTGCTCTTTGTCTTGTATCACTCAGTTAAAGAATGATGGCATAAGTTCTACTTCTGCAATTGTCTTGGAAGATCCTCATATTGAACTTTACTTTGACCAAATGTTTTAGTGTCTGCTTACTAGTAATTCTTCAGGGCTCCTTTTTGTGTAAGCCCTCGAAGACTCCTTTGTTCAAGAACTAATTGATTGATAGACTATTGTCTATTCCCTTATGCCTTATTTGGCTATTTCTTTTCGTACTCTACTCTTTATTAAAATTGAATTATTTGTTTAAAGGCTTGCTATCCAAAGATTAGAGGTTGCAAAAGATGACTTGCGTCAAAGGATTGCCAAAGAGGTAATATATGATTTTCAGTAAGTTTTATTGCTGAAATACATGACCAGAGTACTTTATGCTGATAGGTTTGGCTTTTGTTCTATATTAGGAAAGAGGAAATGCAATTTTGCAAGCTAGCTTGGAGAGAGGGAGGCAAGAAATGCATGAGCGCCGCTTGGCACTTGAACAAGATGTATGTGTTCATTCTATTAGTTAGATGTACCCATTTTAATCCAATGCTAGTTAACTGCTAATTCCAGCCCAATGAAGCTCTAGTTTTTGTTAAAAAGTGAAAATATTGATTTTTTGATCAGTACAATTATTCGGTTTAGATTTCTGACAAGATGAGCATATATTGTATATAGAAAACAGCAGGATATTCACCAATGTATTCATTTGATTAATTTTGTGAAAATGTCATTTTTTATGCTCTGAACTCTCCCAGGAAGGAGCTTTCTCAATATGTTAACAAGAAGCTATCGAAAGTATTTTTTATCCTCTGACTAATATTACTTCTATAATAGGTTGCAAGACTACAAGAACAGTTGCAAGCTGAGCAAGATTTGCGGGCAGCACTGGAAGTTGGCTTGAGCATGTCTACTGGACAGTTTTCTGGTTCTCGTCGTATAGATTCCAAGGTTTGTATCAATATAAACGCTTCAGTTATCCAACAATTTTGAAGAATGTCTGATATGTTTAGTCTACTAAAAAGACGAGGGCCGAGCTTGAGGAAATAGCTCTCGCTGAAGCAGATGTGACAAGATTGAAGCAGAAAATTGCTGAACTTCACCATCAGCTAAATCGGCAACGTCTTCTTCATTATGGCTCTCTCACTGACTCGTGTGATCATTATCAACATGCTGCAGATCATAGTTTACAAGAGTGAGTCAGAAATATGATTTTATCATATTGACATGCTTTCTATTTTCAAAACTCGTGGCTGCATGTTGTT
Organism: Forsythia viridissima; assembly: GCA_030279155.1. NCBI lineage: Eukaryota > Viridiplantae > Streptophyta > Magnoliopsida > Lamiales > Oleaceae > Forsythia > Forsythia viridissima. The sequence goes on along the minus strand of CM059034.1, from coordinate 21,417,362 downwards.
TTCTAGTGTATGAAAATATCTTATAGACTCTTATTTTCGCTTTTGAGATTTAACGATTTCTCATCCTGCCTATACGAAAGAGAATATAAGAAACATGCTGAAGATTGTGACATCTTAACCTAGTTTACCAGTTATCGAGGCACAGTTTGCATCATAACAGATGATCTGCCTGTGTGGGAAACTTTTGTAGCAGTTCCACCCATATTTCCTTATTTTTCATGCAAAATTATCCAAAAAAGGATATCTCCTCTTATGAGAATACGGTTCATTATAAACCAAAGGTTTATCGAGAGTCAGTGCATCAATTATCATCAAATGGGAGAAGGAAAAAACAGAAGTAATTACTCCATCCAACCTCAACTGAATTTCATTATTTCCTTTTCTGGATGTTCAAATCTAATTCCACATAGCCAAAATAAGTTCATTTTAATTTTTTTTTCTTCAAACAATCTTTATCAAATCATTACATTTTATACTTTCTCCATGTTCGAAACTGAGAGATGCATGCATGGCACCACGTTTAGCTGTGTGTCACATGTCTAGGGACAAAAAGGAAAAAATATACCCATTGCACATGCTTGCATCTCCTAGTTAAGTGATTATGTCAAATCAAGATTTTGAAATTCTAGAGGTTGTAGAAGAGTGGCGATAACTTATTCAGCTGATCTGCTTCACTAATTAGGAACTAAGTTAAATTCAGCTCTAAGTAATCGAACTCACATCTGTGTACACAAGGTTGGGTAGCGACCAATAGACATGCTTATTTGTATGGACTGCTATACTATGTGGCGTACTGTTTGGTGAACTGGACTTTTGCCACTTGCTTGGACATCTTCTATTCTCAAAAGACATTCATAGAGCAGAAAGTTTGGCAATACAATGTTTCTTTTATCTGATTTATCTTTAAGTTTGTTCTGTAAGAATTTATGCGGCATGCATGTGCGTACGAAGATTTTGACTCAAATCCTTTTGTTTTTGTTTTGTTTATCTAGTGTAATTGAAATGAGGGGTAATCGACATAGTAGATCTTTAGATATTCAACTAACATGCCAAACGATCGGTTAATGTTTATTTGTTAGCCACTGCTCATCATGTACTAATAAAGTTTACTTATCTCGCTGCAGGAAATATTTCCAGCAAAATTTTGACACAACGCTAGTACCTGGTAACAATGCAAGAAAACAAAGGACTGAGGTGATTTCCTATCTTTGCTTTATTTATGTTAAGTCAATCAACATTGTTTGAAACGTTAAGGGCATTTTGAAATCTTACAGGTCCCACTTGTGTAGGGATGGCAACGAGCTGGGCCGAGCCGGCCCACAAGCCCAACCTTGAAGCTCGGCCCAGCTTGTTTAAAATTGTGGCTCGAGCTTTTTGGCTCGCGAGCCGAGCCCGGCTCGGCCCGTCTTCAAAATGGGTGGCTCTGCTTGGGCCCGTAGCTCGGGCTCGCACCTACCGAGCTGGGTCGAATGGCTCAGCTTACGATATATATATATATATATATATATATATATATATATATATATATATATATATATATATATGTTTTTTTTTTATTTTGTAGTTTGAATCAAATTAAATATAAACTATAAATCTAAATTACAAGTTACAACCTTCCTTTTTTGGGCTTGGAATAGCTACTTAGACGTAGACGGAGTTAAAATTGTACATTAATATAATATTACATGTACAATTTTTTTTTTTTTTTAAATGAACAAAAAAATTATATAATTAAATCAAGAAACTAAAACTTACAATTTTAATATCACGTATTCTGCATCTCTTCGGATAGTATACTGTCTACTTATCTTGAACACGTAATTCTCCAAATTTCCAATCCTTAAAGCATATTAGTGCCTCCAATATATCTTCTTTAATCCTTAATCGTTTGTTTGACAAAATCCTGCCACTTAAATTAATCCAGCCTCTGATGCTATTATAGATACCGGAAGTGTTAGTAGATCACATGCAATCTTTGATACAATTGGATATTGTCATTGGTTGGACCTCCACCAATCTTTGAGACAATCTCCACTACTATAAAAGATCAAAATTTTCTATTTCTTTTGGTCCTAGAACACTACGAATGTCTGCAAGAAAATACTTAAATAACTCAGTGGTATTTTAAAATTTGTACCACTGTCATCTACCATTCTAGATAGGGAAGAAACATAAGTAGATGAGTAAATATTTTTATTGGAATTTAAATAATCCCAAAATTCATCTGAATACCTGATATATCTTTTTTATTTTGACTTTGGGGAGTAGCAGAACACAGGATATTAAAATTGTAAGTTTTAGTTTCTTGATTTAATTATGTAATTTCTTTTGTTCATTTTAAAAGAAAAAATTGTACACGTAATATTATATTCGTGTACAATTTTAACTCAGCCTACATCTAAGTAGCTGGTCCCTAGCCTGAAAAAAATGAGAAGGGTTGTAATTTAGATTTATAGTTTATATTTAATTTGATTGAAAATACAAAAAAAAAAAAAAATATCGCGAGCCAAGCCGCTCTGTAGGTGCGAGCACGAGTCTGTGAAGACGGGCCGGGCTTGGCTCGCGAGCCAAAAAGCTCAAGCCACAATTTTTTAACAAGCCAGGCCGAATTTCATGACTGGGCTCGCGGGCCGGCTCGTTGCCATCCCTGTCTATAATTGTCCAAGAAATCTGAAAAGTCAATGCATCACATATCACGCCTTCCGTATTTTAGCCTCTATACTATCTATGTAGTCTACATTATATCCTTCTTGATTGGTTAGTGATTCTTTCTATAGTGCAAGTGTCAAATGTTAACTGGTGCAATTCTATTAAGGGTGTAGCGTGTTTGGCTGGATTAAATATAAGTCAAACTTACTTTTAAGTTACTTATTTTGTCAAACATGATTTTGAATCTACTTTATTTACTGACAAAACTTACTTTTTTTGAAAATCTTAATTTAGTTTGTGAAGAAATTACTTTTAAGCACAACCAAACACGCTCTTAATGTCTTTCCTTCCTCTGCGGTTCCATAATGGTCTAATACATTTGATGGCCTTGAGTTAATATATAATAGAGTTGTATTTGGACTCTAAAGAAGCTATACTGGTTGCAGTTGTTGAATTATCCAGGTCATCCCTCAGCAGCATCCTCGACTTTGGTAGAATTGACAACACGTCTAGATTTTTTCAAGGAGAGAAGGTCTCAGTTGATGGAACAAGTTAATAATCTGGATTTGAACTACTGAACAATGTCACAAGATTTTGAGGATAAACCATCATCTCCTCCATGGAACTGACAACAAGTTCTACTCAAGTGTCAAAAGGAGTTGAACCCTCATGAAGTTCGACTTTTCTTTTTGAGATGGAGAGAATGCCCCTGTTCTACGATATTTCACAGGGAATGTTTCAAAAGCCGAGAGGTAAAGAGAATAAGAAGCCAGCTCTTTGGATGATTCTTTATCAAGATGCATGAAGCTATACTGTACCCATGTATATTCTGCCATAGGTGTCAAAATGGGTGGTTTTGACAGTTTGAATACTCTGCTTTGGTTGTGGGAATATACAGTCATGTAAATAATTAATTAGAACAACATATTATTTATATGCAAAGTGGGTGAAAATTTGGGTGAGGGATGTTGGTTTTGTTGGCTCAATCTTAAATAAATTGTGTTTCTAATTATGAAACCAATTAAACACCAAGTTAAACTAAGAAGCACTTCGAAAACTTTGGAGAAGATTCAAATGTGAAAAAGGTACCAAGGCTGCGATTTCACTTATTCTTGTCTATTTTAATTCAAATAATTACGTAATTGATAATATTCATTTGTGTTGATTACCGATGTTCTCAAATTACTTGACAATTTCTCTCGAATAGAGTTGAACTTATTTTTACCAACGAACCTTCTGTATTTCTACGATAGTCAAAAATAAGCAAAACACACATTTAGAACAATTAAACATCATTCAAAGTTTGTATAGGTTATAGCGATATTTTTTTTATCGGAATCTATATTGCTTGAGCAATTACACATATATCACCTCTCGGTATCAATATGGCACTTAAACAATGAATTTATTAAACAACTAAAAAGAAAGTATGCAAAACCATAACGAGAATTGAATTAAAGTTTCAAAAGTGTGCGTTAAATAGTCGTCCTAACTAATAATGTTCAAAGCAAACAAACACAATATATAAAAGTCATCACCCGAATAGAGAAAAGAAGAAAACGAATACGAATACGAATAGATGAATCTTCAATGTCACTTCAAAAGACGCAGCAACTCTCCCCCTCCTCTTCAAAACTTAAGTGCAAAGTTATGTAAGTGTATATTTTCCTCTCCAAAAGGATTCCCCCTAAAGTCTAAGATTAGAAGTATACATAGTAGAATGTTTCTAGGTCTTGAAAAACGTATAAAAACTTCAAAAATTGCATGCAATTTAAGTTAAGAAGAATAAAATCACGAGCAGGTTTTAATCGCTCGCTCAGGCGAGCAAGTCAGAATAATTTTGTTTCGCTTATTGTTCGAGCAATTATTTTATAGCTCCCGAACAACTTTTAATAAATCGCGTATAATATTATAGTACTTATACTTTTAACTTTTTTTCGTCGAATTCTTATATTCAACATTTCATTAATCAGCACATCTCATTATTGATGATTATTTTTTGTCAAAATATTCTATTTTGCGTGCTCTGAAATGAAATAAAAATATTTTAGTGTACTTTTGTATTTATTCTTTTTTTTCTTTAACTATGATAGACAAATAAATCGTTTACGCCTTCCAAATTGACTTTTGGACAGAAACCGTTATTAGAAACGAGATGTGCTAATTAATTAAAAATTGATGATAATAATGCAATGAAAAAAAGTTGAGGACATTAGTGTTACAATAAATAAAGATTGAAGGCTTTAAATAAAATTATAATATTGTGCCACAAATAAAAAAAATATATTATTAATATAATTATCCTTCTATAAATTCTATCCAGTGGAGATGATATGATCTAAAATTAAAAAAAAAAATTTATATTTGGTTAGTATTGAAAATTTATTTTATTTAGAGAAGTAATTTATTCAAATCTTGTTTGGCAACCTTACAAATAAAATTGACATAATTAACCAATCCTAAAATGCCAGCAATAGCTTAAACACAGCATGTGGGCCCAGTCTACTAATGGATGTAAACAATTAAAATTACACGTCAGCATAAACCAATCCAATTCCACCGCCCAAAATCCCTCTACTGAATTTCCTGATAATATTCTCTCCTCTCTCTCTCTCTCTCTCTCTCTCACACACACACACACACATGCCGCTAGCGAAGTATTTCTGAGCTACGGAGATGATCAGGTATGCAGATAGAAGCAATTAATCGAGGTACCGAAACTATTAAGAATTTTTTGAAATTGTTTATGATATTTCTTTATTTTTTGTTTCAAGTTCTGGAATTGTTTACGTTATCTTTTTTTTCTTTAAAGAAGTAATGATGCGGAATTTAAGAGAATTAGTTGAATACAGGAACCTCGCAACTAATTTTAAGTGAAAAAACGTGTGAAGAAAATGGTTACAGGTGTGCTGCTTCCTGGGTTGATTTGATTGTGCCTTCGCTTTTTCTAGGATTAAAATTCGTTTTCTGATTAAATTTGTGAATTTCTTCAGTGAAGTACAGAAATGATTGTTGTTGCAAATTATTTGATGCGTGTGTGGGATACAAATTCCGATTTAATGAAACAGGGACAATCATTTATTATAAATTTTTATGTGTTGCTCCTTTAATTTTGATTAGTTATACTTAAATCATTTGAGAGCTTATTGATCTAAGTGTTGCCATACTAATTGTCCAATTTTAGGACTACGGATTTGGTCGACAAAGATCTTGATTGTGGATATGGTATACGCGTTTTATAAAATTAGAATATTAGGTTCCTCTAACAATATATTGCTAGTTTTCACAATAGGGACAAGCTTGTAGTAGTAAATTTCAATAATGAATGAATATTGTAACTGAAAGTTGCTGTGATGTTTGCAGAATTTAATAGTGGCTTACTAAGAAGCACGGACACTCCACCGCCACCGGCGTGTCGGTGTCGGATACGTATCGGACACCGACACGTATCGGACACTTCATCGGATATTTATTTAGGGTTTAGAAAAAATAGGTCAATCTTTATTGGCCGGTCAAGATTTTAAATGAACTAATTATGTGTTTGTTAATGTTAAAATGGGTAAATCATGTTTTATTATTGTTTTTTATGCAATAAGTATAGAAATTTTTATTTTCTTTAGGCTATAAAGTTAAAAAAATTTAATTAAAAAAATTTAATCAACGTATCTGCGGCGTGTCGGTGTCGGTACTTTTTCGAAAATCGCGTGTCGACGTATCCAATACGTGTCGTGTCGGACACGCGTATCCGTATCAGTGCATCATAGGTGACTTAGTTCTCCAAAGTATCTATTTGACAATTTTTAGTAGGCCTCTTTTTTAATGGCCAAAGTGAAAAATGGCCATCTTTAATGTTTTAGTTTAAAAGCCTCCTTTATGACTCAAATCCAATTTAACCTTGTAAAAAATGGCCTTTGTCCGATTTCTCTATTTTTGTTGTAAGGCACAATCAACTCGACTAACTTAGGTCAAGTATGGTTTTGTGCATGGATATGGCTCTGGTTTTTGTGGAATCACGGATTAATCATTTGCTAAGGATATGGATTTACTATTGAAATCCTAGCCCTCTCCTCTTCCAGTCGTTTCTGCAAGGGTTCCATGACCTTCCTTTTCTCTTTCTACACCCTTCTATATGCTGAAATGCATTCCAACAAGGTTTGAATTAAAGATCTGAATCCTCTCTGTATACTCAATATATTGAAATAACTATTTTCGATTTCCTTCTTTTTTATCTTCTGTTTTTCGATCAGTAAATTGATGAAATCATAAATTTTACAAATTAAAGTAGCCACTTCGAATGTTAAACTGCGCCAATGTCTTTTATATTGCTTAGGAATTGTTGACCATGTGATAGTTGTGATTCAGTTTGTTTTCTGATATGCAGTGGTTCATTTAATACAGGTACGTTATTAATAGGTGACTGAGGTGTGCATATGAACTTCGAATTTCCCAGACATATTCCTTGGTTTGGAGTCCATCCAAACACGGATACATCAACTGTCATATTGACTGGTGCCCATATGGAAACACCAAAACACGGGGCTTCTTTTGACATCAGGTTCTGGAGATTGTCCCTTTTCTCATTAATACCCTGGGCTATCAGCCACAGAGATAAAATTCAGATTCCAACGACTGTCAACAAAGAGCTGAAAAGGCGTATGCAACCTCATGGTCGAGTTGACCCTAATGCTCAGTACTCAACTATACGTTTCAGACCTTACGTTTCCAAAGTTCCATGGCATACAGGTCCAAGAGCTTTTCTTTCTCAGTTGTTTCCTCGATATGGGCATTACTGTGGACCCAATTGGTCGAGTGGCAAAGATAAAGGGTCTCTTATATGGGACAAACGACCAATTGATTGGTTGGACTTTTGCTGCTATTGCCACGATATGGGATACGACACTCATGATCAGGCCGAGCTTCTGAAGGCAGACATTGCATTCTTGGAGTGCTTGGAGAGGCCAAATATGAATACAAAAGGAGATCCTAGTATTGCTCATCTTTATAAGACGATGTGCACTTCAGGTAATATAAAGATCTTTCTGCATTGAATTGAACGTCATTCCTCCTCCCCATCGGTATCTTTAGTCCCTGCTAACAATAATTCTGGCTTCAACTTAACTTTGTGGTACTTGTGTTCTTACTAAATGTCAATTTTTCCCCCCCAAAATGTAGGTCTTAGGAATATATTGATACCTTACAGACAACACCTCGTGAAGTTGCAATCCAGGAAGTTACTTTTCCAATTTGGATGGCTGATGGATATGAAATGGAAATTTCGGAACTTGTACAAAACATAAGACAAACAATTCGTAGTATTTTAATAGCTGTCATGTATATGTGTAGCTGATATCCAAGATAGAAGCAGCAGTTGTATTTCTGGTGATTGCCAATACTATTTTTAGCTGGTCGGCACAAAAGCTAGTTGACCATTGAAAATGTTTTGAATCTCACTAGGGCTGTCTCAGAGATGCTATTTATGTAAATAGTAGTTTTTGAAATTTAGTTTGATATTATGTTTCTTTTGGTGTTTGTTCATATGTAGTTCTATATCTTGAATAACAGTTATGAATAATGCAGACATTAACTTCCTAATGCTTAGGAAGTAGATACAACAAACGAGCTTACTTTTTCAGCTATCCTACATGTTAAACCAAGCTAATTAATATCTTGACCCTACCTACAAGTACATATTTCGTAGTCGCGGGATATGCTTAGGTGTGAAATGCGCTCAAATCCAGCGCTTGTTGGTTCTCCACTGAAATAAACATATTACTGTGATAAAACCATATCAATGGAGTCCTTCCTCACTGTAGCAACTTTGTAAAGATTCCGTAATCAAAATATGTGCTAGAAGAAGGCCAGGCTACTTTAAAACACTATGGAATTATCCTTCTGCTTCTTCTGCTTGATTTTTATTCTCTTGTTCTTGTTATAATGACAACACCATTGCCATTAGCTTCAGATTTATCCAGGTTTAACCATTATTAAGGGCAAATGTTTGGTACATATCACTCCACCATGATAACTTTATTTGAATTTCATATTCGTTCTTAATATAAACCAATATTGCTCAATGTGACATAACATACACAGAGTAGGAAAAACGAATGAAGTGATTGTAGAGACCAAAGGCATAAAGACAATTGATCCATGCTTTTTGAAACCTCAGGGACCGAATTGAACTAAATCAAAACCTGAAGGACCAAGTTGTAGCTTCTAGAAAGTTTAGGGACTAACTTACAGATTACAGATAATTGAGGGGGTGCTTCCGAAAATTTTCAAAAGACCTTGCATTACTGGGATCGGATCCTACCATCCTATAAGTCATCGGAGTGATCAATTCCAAGTTAAAGAACGATAGCCAAGACTTGGTGCATGGAGTTTTCTCGAGATATCCATCATTTGAAAGACTTGGAAGGTAGCAGACCTACCAGTTACATCAAGTTGATCAACATGTGGGAGGTGATTTCATGGATTTGAAGAAATAGGTTGATCTTGGGATATTTCTAATGTCTTTCTACCGGAGGGTAAGAAAATATGTTAGGGGTGTGTTTGGTTACATTCATAAAGACTGAGAAAGTTGTGGACTTTTCAAATTTGGTGTTCGGCCACAAATTTATAGGGTTAATTTCATCAATGGTCACTGAAATTATCTTAAAATTACAAAAGTCACTGAAGTTCAAAAGTTTTAGTGGTGGTCAAAATAAGTTCAATTTCAATTAAATCATTGACTTTACACTCGAATTTTCACCTAAACGAATAAAATAATATTATAGGGTTTGACCACTAAAATGTCTACTTTTAGTGGTCAATTCTAAGTGATAAGTGCGAATTTTTCATTTATTTTGACCACGAAATAGTTTATTATTTAATTATATTATTTTGTTCGTTTAGGTAAAAATTCAAGTGTAAAGTCAATGATTTAATTGAAAATACACTATTTTGACTACTAAAATTGCACTTATTTTGGTCACTAAAATCAATGATTTGGAGCACCAAATTTTGAAGATGTATAAAGTTGAAGGACCTAAGATGCAATTTTTAGAGGACTTAATTGAAAGATAATTAAAATTTTGGGGACCAAAGTGTAAAGATGTAAAAAGTTGAAGGACTTAAGATGCAATTTTTGGAGGACTTAACTGAAAGATAGTTAAAAATTTGGAGACCAAAGTGTAAAGATGTAAAAAGTTGAAGGACCTAAGATACAATTTTTGAAAGACTTAATTGAAAGATAATTGAAAATTTAGAGATCAAAGTATAAAGATGTAAAAGATTAAAGACGTAAGATGTAATTTTTGTAGGATTTAATTGAAATATAGGGACTAAAATAAATATTATATAAAGTATATAGACTATTATACAATAAATAAATACCAAATCATCATGCCACATCACTATTTTAAATTAAAAATTTAATGGAGTGACAATTAGTGAAAGAATTTCTAACTTCAGTGTCCACCACTGAAATTTTTGAACTTCATTGACTATTTTGTAATTTTAAGATAACTCAATGACCATTGGTGAAATTAACCCCAAATTTATACGATTTCCTTCAAGTGGCGAATCATAGAAACTGAGGGAGGGGCTGGCCTAAGGTTTTCTGAATTTATTTACTTATGTTACTGCTTTTAATTTTTTATTAAAAAAATTATTTAGGGGATGGCTATAATGCCTCAAAAATAGTTTTATATTTGATTATACGAGCTATATGAGTTAAATCGATGTCAAATAGAATTTTAATTAAATTGACGTCTAAAAACAAAATTGGTTAATTAAATCCAATTTTTAATTTTTAGCACATATCTTTAACTTGTTATTTTGAACTCGCTGTTTAGATGTGTTGCGAAGTTTCGTGAATATTTCGAAACGATACCAAAAACCCACTCCGACTAGTTAAGAACATATCTAAAAATAAGATGAAAAATGTGATGCTATAATGTAAATTAAAAGTTAAAAAATCAGATTATTAAATTCATTTTTAGCGGTCATATTTAGATCGTTATTTTTAACTCGCCATTTAACGATTTTCAATTCGAAAGATGCATTGCAAAGTTTCCTATAAATATTGACATAAAATTAACTCAAAAATAAGTTGAAAGAGAGGTGATGCCAAAAATGAGAAGTAAAAGATAAAAGTTCAGATTATCAAATTCATTTCTAGCAACTATTTTTGACTTATTATTTTCAACTTACCCTTTAACAGGTTTTCAATCCAAAGATGCGTTGTGAATTTGCCTTGAATACTTTGAAACGATATCAAGAACCTACGTCTAAGAGTAAAAAATATAATTCGAAAATAAGCGAAATAAGTGACGTCAAAATGAGAACAAAATGATAAAAAAAAATAGGATTATATATTAAATTTATTTCTAAGAACCATCTTTGACATGTTAATTTGAACTCATTGTTTAACAGCTTTTCAATAAGAAAGGTGCGTTGCGAAGAAATCAAGCTAATTTGTGCCCTTAGCGAAAAATGACTGGATTCGCCATTGACGAGTTCAAAAATAACTAGGAGTTAGAGAAATACTTCATTCATAGAATAGTGACGAGGAACGATGCATAAAAAGTAGTTATTGATCATTTCATCGTATTCCTCCTCGTCTTTGAGATAAAAAATTTATGTTTACTTTATAATGTTATGGTTTAATTTAGTAAAATCATGCTACCCAGAAAGGTTTTATTAAAAAAAATTGAAAATATACGTACAAGTTGATAATGAGAGATAGGTTTCAATGAATGTGTATTACAAGTTGATAAAATGTGGTCATTTTTTATTGAACTGAGCGTAAATCTTTGAAGGAGCCAGGAGCCATCATGTTCTTTGAATTCATGAATATACAATATGAACACTATATATAATTTATGCAAATTATATTTAACATTGTTTGAAGCAGAAATTAAGAGCTTGTTTGGTGGAACTAAGTTAAATTCGAAGTCAACAATTAATTTTAATCACGTACATTTCATAAAATCACAATTTTTATTAATTTTTCAATCACACATTTCATCAAATTTTTTATCAAAATCTACTAAAAAACTTCGTCAAACAAGCGGTAAGCCTAAAACTCAACTTTTAATTCTATAGAAGAAATACATGCACACAATCGTTTAATTTATTTTTTTGAAATCAGATAAAAAAAAATTGGGCACACAAAGTCAAAAGAGTTATAATTCGTTTCTATTTTATTACTTTTTACTGTCAAACCTTCGAAACCACAAAAATTCTAAACGAGAATGGATTCATCAAAGGGTTATTGGTTCGTGAATCCCCTTTGGCTTGATTAATATATATCCGAAACAACAATAATTCTAATCTATAACGCGATTTAAGCAATGAAACAAAGATAATTTCAACAATATATCATCGTAATGAGATGCAAAGATTTTATTGGAGGGATGACTAAGAACCCTAACAATAAGACATTAGATATGGGCTCTTTTTTAGATAACAATGCATTCAATGAAGGGTTATTGATTTAAAAGAAGGACAATTTGATCAATCTGATAATTAATGGCAATCACCTATTTTGAAAATCAATCGTTCTTAAGATTAAAGAACGAATTCTTCGTTCCCAATTAAACCTTCAAAACCACAAGAATCCTTACCTAAAATGGGATAATCAAAGAGCTCTTCGTTCCTAATTATTCTCCACATCCAAAATCACAAGAATTAATCTTAACTATAATACGATGTATAAAACAATAATTCAATTGAAAATTAATAATTATATATACAACATGAATGATAATGTTAATTTATACAACATATGAATGTATATTAATTATGTCTCAACCCTAAAAATTAAATAAACCCTGAAAATTCAAGTAAAGAATATCAAACTTCAGGCTCTTTCTGCTTCCATTCCAACCCCATGAATCTGCAGGGCGAATATCTGATTTTGTACTCTGAAATAGTCTCAAGATTGGGTGACCATACATGATCTTTATTACACCCAACCAATTGAGTATAATGCTTCTGCAATTCCGGGGTGCTGCAAAGAAAACTATTCCCTGCAGTATTACTGGATTCATTGCCAATTTCATGTTCTAATTTTGTAATGAGTTTTGTAATGAATTCAGGCATGACTTTGATCAAAACCCTTCCATTTGAACCCTTCAAATATTCAAATGGGCAGTCCTTAAAATTAATGGCAGTAGGTTTAGGGTACATGGAACCCAAGGCAGCCAAGGAAGAAGCCGTCAGGACATTGCGTGTGAAGCAAGTAAGCGGAAGAACAAAGTAGGTTTGGCCATTCATGAGCACATCATCAATGGCGAGTACAGGGATGGGTTGGCCTATAAAGAATGAGTCTGCATGGCAAACCATATAGTCCGGGAACTCGAACATAATTTCTCCGGCGACGACTCTTTTTCCGGTGAGAGTTCTTGTGGTGCCTTGGTAAAATATGAGCTTCACAGATGAAGCTGTTGATTCTGATTGAAAACAAGTAGATATTAATGCATTCCCCATTATAGAGAGATCAGAGAAAAGTATATGCAGTTGGAAAATATGGTTGGCAGTTGAGTAATCGAAACATACATTGTATATGTGTGTGTATATATAGAGAAAGAGAAAGAGACACTTTGAGAAAGTCTGCCATTTGTGGTCTGTAATGGCGGCTTTGAACAGCTCTAAACTTGTGTAACGTAATTCCCTAAACTTTACTGCGTGACTTGTTAAAAACCTCGCAGCTATATATATATATATGTCATGACTATAATATAAGTGTCTATGGTATATTTACTATTCACCCTTCAATCAACGCGACGTCGTTTTGATGTAGTTTTAGTCTTCATTTTGTCCAAATCTCATTATTAGTACTATAAGTTTGTTTAACTTGTTAACAAGGCTGCCTTTGTTGACTTTTCTTCATTTTATGGGAGCTGTCATTTTTCCAAAGCTTTTTACCTTTTTATTTATTATTTGTTTAAATCATTTGATTTGTTTTCTGTACACATGCGCAACTTTTGTTGACTTTGTATCTTGCTTTGTTTTAGTAGTTTATTTCCTTCGTTGTCGAGACTGGAAAATATTTCTTTAGTTTAGTTATCGAGTGATTCGAACATATTTATTGTCCGGTATTTTATCATGTGATTATTGTTCAATCACTTGACTTAGGAGATTTTTTTATTATTAGATGTGGTTTCTGTTGTTCTTCATTTCATAAACATATTCCATTTTGTATTTATATTAATTGTTAAATTTTATGTTTTGGTTATTGTTTTTTGTATGTATATATTTTTTTTACTCTAGCATTTATGATTAGATTGTCTATTAAATTATATATGATGTATAATTATTTTATGTTATATGAAATTATGATTATTGGTTATAAAAATTATTACTTTTTTCCTGTTGGACATTTTCATGATTTAATATAAAAATAAAATAAACATTTTTTTTCCCGACTTTGCTCATGCAAAATTATTATTGTTATTTTTTTTTATAGACAATTTGATGACAAAATATAAAAATAAATAAAAAAATAAATTAATTGTTTTAAATTTTTCCCACTTTGTCATTGTAATTTTGTATTTATATTAATTGTTAAATTTTATGTTTTTGTTATTGTTTTTTGCATGTAGGTAATTTGATAATTTAGTATTTTCAATTTTGAATATTTTTATTTTATTGATAATTTAGGCGTCTATATATTTTTTTGACTCTAGCATTTATCATAAGATTTTATATTAAATTATATGTGATATAAAATTACTTTGTATTGTATGATATTGTGATTATTGATTGTAAAAATTATATTATTATTTTATAGGTGGACATTTTCATGACAGAATATAAAAAAATTATTTTAAATAATTTTTTCTCCATTTTGCTAATGCAAAATTATTATTATTAATTATTTTTTTTTGACAATTTCATGACAAAATATAAAATTCAAAAATAAAAAATTCTTTTTTTTTTTTTAATTTTCTCCACTTTGCCGAGTAACTCGGCAAGGTAGGAAAAATAAAAACATTTTCTTTATCCTACTTTATCGAGTAACTCGGAATAGTTGGAGACCTTGGAAATAATTCTTTTTTTAACATTTTTTATTTTTTTGGACTTTTAGGAATTTATTTATTTTTTTTTTTTTTTTGCAGTTTTAGTCCACATCCTTTTCCTTTTATAACAAATTTCTTATTATTAATTTTTTTCCCTCATCTCTGACGTTTAAACTTTTATTTATATTTAATTTGGCTAGGTTTTTTAATTAAAAACAAAAAAAACTAATAATAAGAAAATAAAATTAAAATGTACATTAAGTCTTGCAACTTTTAAAAAGTAGTCTAATTTTTTTTTCATAAATTTTCCTTTTTTTAAATTATTATTATTTTTTTTTTTCATTTTTTTCACTTTGTCGAGTCAATCGGCAAAGTGGAAATATTAAAAAAAATTTAGTTATTCTAGATTGGCGATTGTTAAATTTTATGTTTTGGTTATTGTTTTTTGCATGTAAGTAATTTGATAATTTAGTATTTTCAACTTTGAATTTTTTTGTTTCATTAATAATTTAGGCGTTTATATATTTTAAATAAAAAAAGTAAAAAAGATAATAAAAAATATACATTATTAAAGTGACACGAGTACCTCGACAAAACCCAAATCTTCTTTACCGAGTTACTCGATTTAAAATATCACACAAAATGAATCTATTCAATAGCTAAAGCAACTCGATAAACTGAAAATCGAGTTGCTTGAGTTAATCCATAAATGAAAGAAATTTGACATTTTCATTATATTGTGTTTCTTTATTATTTAAATTATTTAATACATTTAAATAATTCTTCATTGTTATTTTGTGGTATTATTTTTCAGGCACTTCGTGAGGCTGAAATTTAGATATGCTAACTAACTTCATAAATAAAGTATATATAAAATTTTATTTAACCTATCATTTATTAGAATATAGTCAAAAAGAATATATATAATATAAATTTAATGTATATTATAATTCATTAATACAATATATTAATAATTTTTTAATTTTAGCAAGTACTATAAGATATTATAAAAAAATAACTATAATAAATTTATAGTATAATAAAAAGTTTTTTGTATCAATATATTATTAATTAATTACTGCATTACTATAATAATTTACTAATTATAATCAATTTATTATAACAATTTTATATGAAATAAATGTTTTATAAACTTTTTTCAAATGTACTGCATATTTATTTACAAGTTTTTTCAGAAATATGAATTCAAATTTTGCTATAAAGAATATTAAAATAAGTCTAATAAATAAAAAAAAAATTATAGCACATTTTTGATACACCATGTTTTTACTTTTCAGAACATGAAATATAACATATTATCTCAATTTAAAATAATATAAAATTATTTTATATGATAGGTTTTAAGATTCACGAGTTGGTTAAAAAATAACATGACAAGATTAAAAAATAAAAAAATATTAAGTATATTACATAATATAAATAAAAAAAAGTAAAGCAACAAATACAAAAGATGTATTGTTGCAATTACTCGAGTAACTCGACAAACCTAAAAGCACGTTTGTCGAGTTACTCGATGCAAAATTGTGATACAAAATAAATCTTTCTTATAGCTAAAGTAACTTGGCAAAATGAAAATCAAGTTCCTTGACTTACTGGACAAACCAATGAAACTTAAATTTTTCATTATTTGCTTTTCTTTTTTAATTTATATAATGTAATACACAATAAAATTAATTCTGTATTAATATATTATTAATTAATTACTACATTATTATAATAATTTAGTAATTATACTAAATTTTTTATAATAAATTTATATTAAATAATTTTTTCACTAATTTATTATAAAATGTATTATGTATATATTTATAAGTCTTTTTGTGAATATGAATATAAATTTTGTTAAAAAGAACATTAGAATAAGTGTAATAAATACAAATCAATCTTATAACACATTCTTACTACAATATTTTTTATTTTTGAAAAAATCAAATATAATATAATATCTTAATTTAAAATAATATATAATTATTTTATATAATAGCTATTTTATTATAATATATTATATAAAGTTATAGCATATGATTGCCTAATTTATAACAAAATTTATATTCATTTTTATCAAAATTAATTATTATTCACTTAATTTCATATTATAATTATTACTATAATATTAATTGCTAAAATAGAAGAATATATAATACATAGCATTACTTCATTATAATGTATATTTTATTTTACTATATTCTAATATTTGATCAATGAAATAAAATTATGTCTATTTATTTGACTTATTGTAATATTATTTATAACAAAATTTGTATTCGTATTTATTAAAAAACTTATAAATAAATATGCAGTACATTTTTTAATAATTTATAAAACATTTATTTATAAATTTTGTTATAAAAAATATTAGAATAAGTCTAATAAATAAAAAATAATAATATCACACATTTTTACTACAATGTGTTTTTATTTTTGAAAACACTAAATATAATATATTATTTCACTTTAAAATAATATATAATTATCTCATATAATCGCTATTTTATTATAATATATTATATGAAGTTATAGAATATCAAATATTATTCATGCAATGTACTGATTCATTGTATTGCAATTTTCAAGTTACTCGAGTAACTCGATAAACCTTACAGCAAGTTTGTCGAGTTACTCGATTAAAAATAGGACACGAAATAAATGTGTTAAATACCTTCAGCAACTCGACAAACTCAAAATCGATTTACCCGAGTTACTTGACAAACAAAAGTAAGTAAAAATGTTTATTAATTTATTTTGTTTTTTATTAATTTGTTTTGTTTTGTTTTTTATTAAAATAAACTAAGAGAATATATTTTTTTTTTATTTTTATTTCTTTACCCATTAGTATAACATATTATAACTAAAAAACTGTTATAACAAATTTATAGGAAAACATAAGAAATCTGTTGTAAAATATTATTAATTCATTATTACATTATTATAATAATGTAGTATTTAACATAAATTTAGTATAAGAATTTCATATTAACTAGATTTTATTCTGAATTATGAAAATACATTTTAGTAAAATTTGTTATAATAACGAATTTAATTATGATCAATTTATGTAAGAACTTCACAAATCCAATTTTCAGGTTTACGATTTCGTTAAAAAATAACGTGAAAAAACAAAAAAAATAAAGAAATTTAAGTAGACTAAATATCTTAAATAAAAAAAGTAAAAAACAAAATCAAAAGTGTGTACTATTAAAGTGACTCGAGTAACTCGACAAAGCTCAAATCTTGTTTGCCGAGTTACTCAATTTAAAATATCACATCAAATGAATCTATTCAATAGCTAAAGCAACTCGATAAACTGAAAATCGAGTTGGTTGAGTTAATCGATAAATGAAAGAAATTTAACATTTTCATTATATTGTGTTTCTTTATTATTTAAATTATTTAATACATTTAAATAATTCTTCATTGTTATTTTGTGGTATTATTTCTCAAGCACTTTGTGAGGCTCAAATTTGAATATGCTAAGTAACTTCATAAATAAAGTATATAAAAAATGTTATTTAACCTATCATTTATTAGAATATAGTCAAAAATAATATATATAATATAAATATAATATATATCATAATTCATTAATACAATATACTAATAATTTTTTTATTTTAGCAAATGCTATAAGAAATTATAAAAAAATAACTATAATAAATTTATAGTATAATAAAAACATTTTTGTATCAATATATTATTAGTTAATTACTGCATTATTATAATAATTTAGTAATTATAATCAATTTATTATAACAATTTTATATGAAAGAAATCAGTATTATAACACATTGTTACTACAATATGTTTTTATTTTTTAAAAAATGAAATATAATATAATATCTTAATTTAAAATAATATATAATTATTTTATATAATAGCTATTTTATTATAATACATTATATGAAGTTATAGCATATGATTGCCTAATTTATAACAAAATTTATATTCATTTTTATCAAAATTAATTCTTATTTAGTTAATTTTCTATTCTAATTATTATTATAATATTAATTGCTAAAATAAAACAATATATAATACACAGCATTACTTGATTACAATATATATTTTATTTTACTATATTCTAATAATTCATCAATGAAATAAAACTATGTGTATTTATTTGACTTATTCTAATATTGTTTATAAGAAAATTTATATTCATATTTATGAAAAAACTTATAAATAAATATGCAATCCATTTATTAATAATTTATAAAATATTTATTTATAAATTTTGTTATAAAAAATATTAGAATAAGTCTAATAACTTAAAAAAAATAGCATAACACATTTTTACTACAATGTGTTTTTTTTTTGGAACAAAGTAAATTTAATATATTATTTCACTTTAAAATAATATATAATTATTTTATATTGTCAATATTTTATTATAATATATTATATGAAGTTATAGGATATCAAATATTATTCATGCAACGTACTGATTCATTGTATTGCATTCTTCAACTTACTCGAGTAACTCGATAAACCTAAGAGCACGTTTGTCGAGTTACTCGATTAAAAATGAGACACAAAATGACTCTATTAAATACCTTAATCAACTCAACAAACTCAAAATCGAGTTACCCGAGTTACTTGACGAACAAAATTAATTAAAAATGTTTATTAATTTGTTTTGAATGAAGTAAGAAAATATATTTTCTTTTTATTTTTATTTTTTTACCCATTAGTATAACATATTATAACTAAAAAACTGTTATAACAAATTTATAGGAACAAAAAATAAATCTGTAGTAAAATATTATTAATAAATTATTATATTATTATAATAGTGTAGTGTTCAACATAAATTTAGTATAAGAATTTCATATTAACTAGATTTCATTCTGATTTATCAAAATAAATTTTAGTAAAATTTGTTATAATAATGATTTTAATTATGATCAATTTATATAAGAACTTCACAAATCCGATTTTGAGGTTCGCGACTTCGTTAAAAAATAACATGAAAAAACAAAAAAATGAAAAAATTTAAGTGGACTATATATTTTAAATAAAAAAAGTAAAAAAGAAAATCAAAAATATGCATAATTAAAGTGACTCGAGTACCTCGAGAAAGCCCAAATCTTCTTTACCGAGTTACTCGATTTAAAATATCACACAAAATGAATCTATTCAATAGCTAAAGCAACTCGATAAACTGAAAATCGAGTTGCTTGAGTTAATCCATAAATGAAAGAAATTTGACATTTTCATTATATTGTGTTTCTTTATTATTTAAATTATTTAATACATTTAAATAATTCTTCATTGTTATTTTGTGGTATTATTTTTCAAGTACTTCGTGAGGCTGAAATTTAGATATGCTGAGTAACTTCATAAATAAAGTATATATAAAATTTTATTTAACCTATTATTTATTAGAATATAGTCAAAAAGAATATATATAATATAAATTTAATGTATATCATAATTCATTAATACAATATATTAATAATTTTTTAATTTTAGGAAGTACTATAAGATATTATAAAAAAATAACTATAATAAATTTATAGTATAATAAAAAGTTTTTTGTATCAATATATTATTAATTAATTGCTGCATTATTATAATAATTTACTAATTATAATCAATTTATTATAACAATTTTATATGAAAGAAATGTTTTATAAATTTTTTTCAAATGTACTGCATATTTATTTACAAGTTTTTTCAGAAATATGAATTCAAATTTTGCTATAAAGAATATTACAATAAGTCTAATAAATAAAAAAAATATTATAGCACATTTTTGATACACCATGTTTTTACTTTTCAGAAAATGAAATATAACATATTATCTCAATTTAAAATAATACAAAATTATTTTATATGATAGCTTTTAAGATTCACGAGTTGGTTAAAAAATAACATGACAAAATTAAAAAAGAAAAAAATATTAAGTATATTACATAATATAAATACAAAAAAGTAAAGCAACAAATACAAAAGATGTATTGTTGCAATTACTCGAGTAACTCGACAAACCTAAAATCACGTTTGTCGAGTTACTCGATGCAAAATTGTGATACAAAATAAATCTTTCTTATAGCTAAAGTAACTTGGCAAAATGAAAATCAAGTTCCTTGACTTACTAGACAAACCAATGAAACTTAAATTTTTCATTATTTGCTTTTCTTTTTTAATTTATATAATGTAATACACAATAAAATTAATTCTGTATTAATATATTATTAATTAATTACTACATTATTATAATAATTTAGTAATTATACTAAATTTTTTATAATAAATTTATATTAAATAATTTTTTCACTAATTTATTATAAAATGTATTATGTATATATTTATAAGTCTTTTTGTGAATATGAATATAAATTTTGTTAAAAAGAACATTAGAATAAGTGTAATAAATAAAAATCAATCTTATAACACATTCTTACTACAATATGTTTTTATTTTTGAAAAAATCAAATATAATATAATATCTTAATTTAAAATAATATATAATTATTTTATATAATAGCTATTTTATTATAATATATTATATAAAGTTATAGCATATGATTGCCTAATTTATAACAAAATTTATATTCATTTTTATCAAAATTAATTATTATTCACTTAATTTCATATTATAATTATTACTATAATATTAATTGCTAAAATAGAAGAATATATAATACATAGCATTACTTCATTATAATGTATATTTTATTTTACTATATTCTAATATTTGATCAATGAAATAAAATTATGTCTATTTATTTGACTTATTGTAATATTATTTATAACAAAATTTATATTCGTATTTATTAAAAAACTTATAAATAAATATGTAGTACATTTTTTAATAATTTATAAAACATTTATTTATAAATTTTGTTATAAAAAATATTAGATTAAGTCTAATAAATAAAAAATAATAATATCACACATTTTTACTACAATGTGTTTTTATTTTTGAAAACACTAAATATAATATATTATTTCACTTTAAAATAATATATAATTATCTCATATAATCGCTATTTTATTATAATATATTATATGAAGTTATAGAATATCAAATATTATTCATGCAATGTACTGATTCATTGTATTCCAATCTTCAAGTTACTCGAGTAACTCGATAAACCTTACAGCAAGTTTGTCGAGTTACTCGATTAAAAATAGGACACGAAATAAATGTGTTAAATACCTTCAACAACTCGACAAACTCAAAATCGATTTACCCGAGTTACTTGACAAACAAAAGTAAGTAAAAATGTTTATTAATTTATTTTGTTTTTTATTAATTTGTTTTGTTTTGTTTTTTATTAAAATAAACTAAGAGAATATATATATATTTTTTTTATTTCTTTACCCATTAGTATAACATATTATAACTAAAAAACTGTTATAACAAATTTATAGGAAAACATAAGAAATCTGTTGTAAAATATTATTAATTCATTATTACATTATTATAATAATGTAGTATTTAACATAAATTTAGTATAAGAATTTCATATTAACTAGATTTTATTCTGAATTATGAAAATACATTTTAGTAAAATTTGTTATAATAACGAATTTAATTATGATCAATTTATGTAAGAACTTCACAAATCCAATTTTCAGGTTTACGATTTCGTCAAAAAATAACGTGAAAAAACAAAAAAAATAAAGAAATTTAAGTAGACTAAATATCTTAAATAAAAAAAGTAAAAAACAAAATCAAAAGTGTGTACTATTAAAGTGACTCGAGTAACTCGACAAAGCTCAAATCTTGTTTGCCGAGTTACTCAATTTAAAATATCACATCAAATGAATCTATTCAATAGCTAAAGCAACTCGATAAACTGAAAATCGAGTTGGTTGAGTTAATCGATAAATGAAAGAAATTTAACATTTTCATTATATTGTGTTTCTTTATTATTTAAATTATTTAATACATTTAAATAATTCTTCATTGTTATTTTGTGGTATTATTTCTCAAGCACTTTGTGAGGCTCAAATTTGAATATGCTAAGTAACTTCATAAATAAAGTATATAAAAAATGTTATTTAACCTATCATTTATTAGAATATAGTCAAAAATAATATATATAATATAAATATAATATATATCATAATTCATTAATACAATATATTAATAATTTTTTTATTTTAGCAAATACTATAAGAAATTATAAAAAAATAACTATAATAAATTTATAGTATAATAAAAACATTTTTGTATCAATATATTATTAATTAATTACTACATTATTATAATAATTTAGTAATTATAATCAATTTATTATAACAATTTTATATGAAAGAAATCATCTATAAATTATTTTCAAATGTACTGCATATTTATTTATAAATTTTTTCATAAATATGAATACAAATTTTGCTATAAAGAATATTACAATAAGTGTAATAAATAAAAATAACTATTATAACACATTTTTCGTACACTATGTTTTTATTTTTGAAAATATCAAATATAACATATTATCTGAATTTAAAATAATATAAAATTATGTTATATGATAGCTTTTAAGATCCACGAGTTAGTTAAAAAATAACATGACAAAATTAACAAATACAAAAATATTAAGTGCATTACATAATGTAAATAAATAAAAATAAAGTAACAAATACAATAGATGGATTGTTGAAATTACTCGAGTAACTCGACAAACCTAAAAGCACGTTTGTCGAGTTACTCGATGCAAAAATGTAATACAAAATAAATATTTTTTATAGCTAAAGTAACTTGGCAGAATGAAAATCAAGTTCCTTGACTTACTAGATAAACCAATCAAACTTAAAATTTTCATTATTTTCTTTTCTTTTTAAATTTATATAATGTAACACACAATAAAATGAATTCTGTATTCATATATTATTAATTAATTACTACATTATTATAATAATTTAGTAATTATAATCAATTGTTTATAATAAATTTATATTAAATAATTTTTTTAATAATTTATTATAAAATGTATTATGTGTGTATTTATAAGTCTTTTTCTAAATATGAATATAAATTTTGTTATACAGAATATTAGAGTAAGTGTAATAAATAAAATTCAGTATTATAACACATTGTTACTACAATATGTTTTTATTTTTTAAAAAATGAAATATAATATAATATCTTCATTTAAAATAATATATAATTATTTTATATTGTCAATATTTTATTATAATATATTATATGAAGTTATAGGATATCAAATATTATTCATGCAACGTACTGATTCATTGTATTGCATTCTTCAACTTACTCGAGTAACTCGATAAACCTAAGAGCACGTTTGTCGAGTTACTCGATTAAAAATGAGACACAAAATGACTCTATTAAATACCTTAATCAACTCGACAAACTCAAAATCGAGTTACCCGAGTTACTTGACGAACAAAATTAAGTAAAAATGTTTATTAATTTGTTTTGAATGAAGTAAGAAAATATATTTTCTTTTTATTTTTATTTTTTTACCCATTAGTATAACATATTATAACTTAAAAACTGTTATAACAAATTTATAGGAACAAAAAATAAATCTGTAGTAAAATATTATTAATAAATTATTATATTATTATAATAGTGTAGTGTTTAACATAAATTTAGTATAAGAATTTCATATTAACTAGATTTCATTCTGATTTATCAAAATAAATTTTAGTAAAATTTGTTATAATAATGATTTTAATTATGATCAATTTATATAAGAACTTCACAAATCCGATTTTGAGGTTCGCGACTTTGTTAAAAAATAACATGAAAAAACAAAAAAATGAAGAAATTTAAGTGGACTATATATTTTAAATAAAAAAAGTAAAAAAGAAAATCAAAAATATGCATAATTAAAGTGACTCGAGTACCTCGAGAAAGCCCAAATCTTCTTTACCGAGTTACTCGATTTAAAATATCACACAAAATGAATCTATTCAATAGCTAAAGCAACTCGATAAACTGAAAATCGAGTTGCTTGAGTTAATCCATAAATGAAAGAAATTTGACATTTTCATTATATTGTGTTTCTTTATTATTTAAATTATTTAATACATTTAAATAATTCTTCATTGTTATTTTGTGGTATTATTTTTCAAGCACTTCGTGAGGCTGAAATTTAGATATGCTGAGTAACTTCATAAATAAAGTATATATAAAATTTTATTTAACCTATTATTTATTAGAATATAGTCAAAAAGAATATATATAATATAAATTTAATGTATATCATAATTCATTAATACAATATATTAATAATTTTTTAATTTTAGGAAGTACTATAAGATATTATAAAAAAATAACTATAATAAATTTATAGTATAATAAAAAGTTTTTTGTATCAATATATTATTAATTAATTACTGCATTATTATAATAATTTACTAATTATAATCAATTTATTATAACAATTTTATATGAAAGAAATGTTTTATAAATTTTTTTCAAATGTACTGCATATTTATTTACAAGTTTTTTCAGAAATATGAATTCAAATTTTGCTATAAAGAATATTACAATAAGTCTAATAAATAAAAAAAATATTATAGCACATTTTTGATACACCATGTTTTTACTTTTCAGAAAATGAAATATAACATATTATCTCAATTTAAAATAATATAAAATTATTTTATATGATAGCTTTTAAGATTCACGAGTTGGTTAAAAAATAACATGACAAAATTAAAAAAGAAAAAAATATTAAGTATATTACATAATATAAATAAAAAAAATTAAAGCAACAAATACAAAAGATGTATTGTTGCAATTACTCGAGTAACTCGACCAACCTAAAAGCACGTTTGTCGAGTTACTCGATGCAAAAATGTGATACAAAATAAATCTTTCTTATAGCTAAAGTAACTTGGCAAAATGAAAATCAAGTTCCTTGACTTACTGGACAAACCAATAAAACTTAAATTTTTGATTATTTGCTTTTCTTTTTTAATTTATATAATGTAATACACAATAAAATTAATTCTGTATTAATATATTATTAATTAATTACTACATTATTATAATAATTTAGTAATTATACTAAATTTTTTATAATAAATTTATATTAAATAATTTTTTCACTAATTTATTATAAAATGTATTATGTATATATTTATAAGTCTTTTTGTGAATATGAATATAAATTTTGTTAAAAAGAACATTAGAATAAGTGTAATAAATAAAAATCAATCTTATAACACATTCTTACTACAATATGTTTTTATTTTTGAAAAAATCAAATATAATATAATATCTTAATTTAAAATAATATATAATTATTTTATATAATAGCTATTTTATTATAATATATTATATAAAGTATATATAATACATAGCATTACTTCATTATAATGTATATTTTATTTTACTATATTCTAATATTTGATCAATGAAATAAAATTATGTCTATTTATTTGACTTATTGTAATATTGTTTATAACAAAATTTGTATTCGTATTTTTATGGGGTTTTAGCAATTTATTTATTTATTTAATTGTTTGTAATTTTTACTTTTACTTTATATCATTTTCATTTCATAACAACTTTAAGCATGACCTTTTATTTTTTTTGCCCATCCCCGACCTTTATATTTTGTTACAGATTTTAGTTTGATTTTGTTGAATAACTCTAACAAAAATAAAAAAAATTAATATTCCATCAAAATTTATCAACTAACTCGATTTTATTTTTACTGGATTTTCATGAAAACATAAACAAAAATTAGAACATCAACAAATGAGAAATTATATATATGTATTTTTTTATAAATATCAGGCATTTAATTTTGTAGTCATTATATCATTTCTAATGTAATGATCAGCTTTCATTATTGTTAATAATGATTGTCAAATTTAGTATGAATTTCTGCTGTTCGTGTAAGTTGTTTTCTCGATGAACTCGACAAAATGAAATGTCGTTTTTCGATTTCCTCGAGTAATTAGCTGTCAATATTTCTACATAAATTTTTGTGTTTGTTGCATTTTGCAATTATTATATTGTATAATCTTGTTTCTCACAGTAGCCACAATGTTTGACTTCAAAATTTGTGTATAATATCTGGTCTTCATTTTCTATTGGATGCATATTTTTGTATTTTAGTAAATCTTTCCAACTTACGAGATAATTAAGAAAAACTATTAAACTTAATTTATTCAAAATGTTACCATATTATTAACACGTGTACGCATTTAGAAATTATAACTTACTTAGTTTTCAGTTTTTTTCATTTCTTTGTCCTTATCTTTGTACTTATTATTAATAACATATATAATTTTATGTACATCTAAACCATGCACTTATTATAAATATACGATATTATTTTGGCAGTATTATTTTATATATTTCCTTTGTTTTATTTGTAACAGACATATATAGACAGTTTTTGCTTCTTTTCTATTTTCTTTGTTCTTAGCCTTGTTCTCTTATTTCTACTCTCATCAAACCTTAGAATTTTGTTGATTTACTCTTTTTCTTACTCGAAATCATTGTAGTTTCTTACTTATATTTGAAATCATAATTCTCATCTCATTTCTTCACCTATTGAGTTTGAGTATAGATTGTAGAAGATCTTATATTCATTTTTTTGATTTGATCAGTTTTTCATCAGTGGGTTTATACCAAGTTCCTAACTTCAATTTATAGGTATGTAATTATTCATTGATAGAAATTTGAAATTAATTATTTTTTGTGTTCTTTGGTTTATTTTTTCATTATATCTTTATTAATAAGTATTTTTTTTTATATCATGTATTTACATGTTATAGTTGAATATTACAATTTTAAGCAATACAATTTTTTTCCTTGTTGGTTATTACATGTATGTACTAATCTTATTCATATTTGTCTTAATAATGTTTATAGTATATATTTTTTTTTCTACATTGAATGAGACTAATTTTTATATTTATTATATGATAAAATATATTAGATGACAGGTGAAAAAATTGTTGACTCAAATAAAGAACAACAAAAGAAGAAAAGAAGACAGATGTATGCTGAGCATACACAATATAAATCTAACAAGAAGATTCAAAAAACAAGGATTCAGTTACTTGAAGATGTTGAGTTGAACGATGTCAATTCAATAGGTAGTTTGCAATTATCTGGTGAGCTAAAGTTTTTTTTGTTTTTATGTTTTTTCCCGTTATGCACAATTTTTTCCCATTTATTTATTTATGTTGTTTTCATTTGTCATATTTTTTATAGCTCAAGAATTGAATGAAGATGGACATGAAATTTCTTTCATTGACTCTAACAATTTAGAAGATGGTGGTATAGAAAGCAATATTTATTATGAAGAACATGAAAATCAAAATCATGAATTCCAATTAACTCCCTGTATTTCAAATATTACTATGAGACATGTACCCACAGAAACTTATGTATTACGTACTCCAACAAATTGTATTCACTGTTTTGCAAAAAAAATTGAAAAAGAAAGTAAAGGTTTTTGTTGTGCTGATGGAAAAATTAAATTGCATATCAATTGTTCTCCCTCTATTTTATATGATTTATATACTTCAAGTACAGATGAAGCATTGGATTTTAAAAATAATGTGCGAAATTATAATAACCATTTTGCTTTTACCTATTTTGGAGTGAAGTTTGATAAAGATTTATCTAAATCTACTAACTACAAAGGTATTTACACTTTTAGAGTTCAAGGACAAGTATACCATTATATAAATCCAATTCTAAACATTGATAGTAATCCATCATATTTACAGTTATATTTTTATGATACAAACAACGAAATACAAAATAGATTAAATACATGTATCAATTTCTCATCATCTTTACTACATATATTAGTAAATATATTAGAGATTAATCCATATTCTAGATTTTTTCGTTCCTTAGGTGATATTGAAAATCTTCAAACTTGCAAAATACAAATTAGATGTGATGCTGGTCTTGATCAAAGAGTATATAATGCACCTTCTACATCTGAAGTGGCTGCAGTTTGGGTTGATGAGGACCCATCTGCAGACATAAGATATCGTGATATATCAATTTATTGTCACTCTAATAATTCACATAGAATACATTATTATTATGGATGTTATGATCCCCTACAGTACCCATTATTATTTCCCTTCGGTGAGACTGGTTGGCATGAAGGTATTGAAAAGGCAAAAAATAATACAGTTGATATTTATAGTACAAATGAGAATTCCGTTTCTACTGAAAACATGAGTTGTGCAGCTGATATAATAGAGAAAGAAAAAAAAGGTAAAGATTACTAATGTGTTTCTTCATTTAAACTCATTCAATTTAGAATTTCTTTTCATTAAATTTGTTTGCATTTTTCTATTCTGCAGTTCACAAGAAGAATAAGAAAGGTTTACAAGTATCTTGCCGTGAATACTATTGCTTCAAATTACAGGTACGTGATACACAAAACAATGTTTTACTTCATGCTGGTAGACTTCTACAACAATATGTAGTAGATATGTATGTTAAACTTGAAACAAGTCGATTAGATTATTTTCGTCAAAATCAAAGCGAAATTCGTGCTGAATTATATCAAGGAGTTGTAGATAGTGTAGAAAATGGTCAAAATAGAGGTGCACAAATTGGTCGTCGGATTATTTTACCTTCTTCTTTTGTTGGAGGTCCTAGAGATATGAAAAAAAGATATATGGATGCAATGGCATTAGTACAAAAATTTGGTAAACCTGATTTATTTTTAACATTGACATGTAACCCAAATTGGGTAGAAATAAAACAAGAGTTAAGGCATAATGATATAGGACAGAATAGACCAGATTTGACTGCTAGAATATTCAAAGCTAAATTAGAAGAACTTAAAGTTGATCTATTTAAGCACCAAATCTTTGGGCCTGTTGCTGCATATATTTATGTTGTAGAATTCCAAAAACGAGGACTTCCACATGCTCATTTCTTGCTTATCTTACAAAGCAATGCGAAAATTAATAATATTGATAGAGTTGATTCTATTGTATCATGTGAAATTCCAGACAAAGTAAAATATCCTCACCTTCATTCTATTGTTGTTAAACATATGATGCATGGTCCATGTGGTCATTTGAATCCCCATAATGTTTGTATGGATAGAAATGGTCATTGTAAGAATAAATATCCAAAGGAATATATTTCAAATACTTCTATTGGCCATAATTCTTATCCAACTTATAGACGATTGAATGATAAACGATCATTTATGATTCGAGGACATTTATTAGACAATAGATGGGTTGTACCTTACAATCCATATTTGTGTGCAAAGTTTGATTGCCATATTAATGTGGAAATATGTTCAACAGTTAAAGCTGTTAAATACCTCTATAAATATGTGTATAAAGGCTATGATCGTGTAAGTATTTCAATTAGTAATACTAATAATGAAAATCCTATTGATGAAATTGAGATATATCAAAATGGTCGTTGGATTTCTCCACCTGAAGCAATGTGGAGAATATATGGATTTGTTTTGTATGAAATGTCTCCCTCAGTTATCTCATTACAATTACATCTTGAAAATAACCACTTGATAACATATAGAGATTATGAAAATTTAGAAACAGTAATCAATAATGAATCTAGACAACGCACAATGTTAACTGAATTTTTTCATATGAATGTTTCAAATGAACTTGCAAAAACATTATTATATAAAGATTTTCCAAAATTTTTTGTATGGGATGGCCAAGGGAAAATATGGTGTCGAAGGAAGAAAGGAAATGTTATTGGTAGAATAGTTACATCTACTATAACTGAAGGAGAAAGATATTATTTACGTATTTTATTAAATCATATTAAAGGAGCAACTTCATTTCAAAATTTAAAATTAGTTAATGGTGTTTATTTGTCTTCTTTTCGTGAAACGGCTATGGCACTTGGTTTATTACAAGACAATAATTATTGTCAGTTTTGTTTAGATGAAGCTATTAATTATCAAATGCCTTCTTCTCTTCGTAGATTATTTGCTACCATACTCATTCTATGTTCTCCTAATAATCCAGATGTATTATGGAAAAAATTTCGCCTATTTTTATGTGAAGATTATTTATCTAATAGTATGTCCATTGCAAATGCAGAAATAAAAGCACTACATGAAATCAATTCTATATTAGAAGCAAATAATAAAAATATAAATGATTATCATCTTGTACCTTTTCAAATATATATGGAACAAGAAGACATATTAGCTAAGATTATTAATGAAGAATTAAACAATGTTATTCATGCTGACAATACTATGTATGCAAATAACTTGAATGAATATCAAAAAATTTCCTATGACAAAATTCTTTCAGATGTATATAGTAATACAAGTCGTTTGTATTTTATAGATGGACCTGGTGGAACTGGTAAAACTTATTTATATAAAGCTTTGCTCTCTACAATTAGATCTAAAAATCTTATAGGTTTAGCAACTGCTTCCTCAGGTGTTGCAGCTACTTTATTACCTGGTGGACGAACAGCACATTCACGGTTTAAGATACCACTTGAAATAAATCACAATATGACATGTTCTGTTAGTAAGCAATCTGCTTTAGCAAGTTTCTTTAGATTGACAAATTTGATTATTTGGGATGAAGCACCAATGGTTCACCGTTATGCAATAGAGGCTGTAGATAGAATGCTAAGAGATGTTAATGATTCTATATTACCATTTGGATGGAAGGTTGTTGTTTTAGGAGGTGATTTTCGACAAGTATTACCAGTAGTTCAAAAGGGAAATAAAGAAGTTATCATTGGATCAAGTTTAGTGTATTCATACTTATGGCCAAATTTCATACAATTACAATTGGTGCAAAATATGAGAGCTCAATTAGACCCATACTTTTCTAAATTACTGCTCGATATAGGCAATGGAATTCAACCTAGGCATACCTGTAATATGATTACATTACCAGATGAAATAGCTATACCCTTTGATAACAAGATAGTTTCTCTAAAAGAATTGATCGAAAGTGTTTATCCAAACTTACAAAATTATACCAATGAATTAGATAAGATGATTAATCGAGTTATTTTAACTCCTACAAATAATGCTGTTGATGAAATAAATAATATTGTACTTAATCAAATTGCTGGTGAAAATGTTATATATTATAGCTTTGATGAAACATTAGAAAAAAATGAACAAAGTATTCATGAAGATTTTCTTAATACACTAACTCCAAATGGTATACCACCTCATGAACTTGTATTGAAACAAAATTGTCCTGTTATGTTATTAAGAAATATTAATCCATCTGAAGGATTATGTAATGGCACTAGATTAATTTGTCGTGCATTTGAGCGTAATGTTATTCATGCTGAAATATCTGTTGGAGAGTGGCGTGGGAAGAAAGTTTTTTTACCTAGAATTCCATTTATTCCACTTGAAAGTGATAAGAGTACATTTCCTTTTAAAAGAACGCAATTTCCAATTCGTGCTTGTTTTGCAATGACAATAAATAAAGCTCAAGGTCAAACACTAGATTATGTGGGACTATATCTTCCTGAACCTGTATTTTCTCATGGTCAACTTTATGTTGCATTATCTAGAGCAAAAACAAGTAAATCTATAAAAGCATTAATTATACCAAATGATAAATTTAAAAATCATTTTTGTTGTACAAAGAATGTAGTTTATACAGAAATATTAGCAATTGTGCATTCATAGTGTTTTAATTATTATTATGCATATTTTTTTTTTAATTAGGGGATTTTTACTTTTTAAACAATAGTTTAAATTGTATTCTTGAAGTGTATTCTATGTGTTCTTTGAAGAACACTTGTATAAATCTGTGACATGAATGATATTGCAGTGAATATTGATGAAGTATATTCTATGTGTTCTTTGAATATTACTTCTAAAAAGCTTTCACATGAATTGTATTCCAGTCAATAAAGAGCCAGTGTATTCTTACATTACAATTGGTGAAGGATATTGTATAAAACTTTGAAGAAAATATATACAGAGCATTTAAATTATTTATACTGTAGTGAATGAATGGCCAGTCTGTTCAGATGTATAATGCTATAGTTATGTATGGTTTGTAACTGCATCGATTTATAATCCAAAATAATAAAACTCATCATTTGATTTAGATAGTTTTTGAATTTTATTTTACTATTATCTGTTTTTTTTTTGTCTTCAAATATTATACTACAAATAGTGTAGATTTATCAATGATTATTTTTTTTTAATTTTACATTATGAATAATTTAATAAAAATTTAATAATATATTTATGCTAAATTTAGACCAACTTTTGACCGTTTATTTTTAACAAAGTAAAACATCTTTTATTATTGTATTTTTATTTTGCTAATATTTAATATGTTTATATTCGTATTATAGATATACTAAATATTATATAACACGTTCATTCAAATAATGAATTTATGAAATATGATTAGTATAAATTTTTTTTTTCATTGCTATTAATACAATTTGTAATGATGCTTATATATTAAACTCTAAAAAGCTATATTAGTCTCTATTAAATTTATTTGTATAATAGATATAGTTATAAAGTGTATTTGATAACCAACATAATTATATGAAAAAAAATTCATATAAAATACATTACGTTTATCGAATTTGAATTTTTAAAGTTTAAAACTAAATTTATCTTATTCATGATTTTATGAAACGTAATCGATTTTCTAAGAATGTAGTATTGATTTAGGTAAATGAATAAATGGAATACAAAATTTAACAAACAAATATTTAAAGTACAAATATTTAAATATTTAATGTTATCAATTTATATTTCTTTTGCCATTGAACGCGTTTTTATACATATGTTATAAAGTCATTAGCTATTAACAATATAAATTTTTTTTTATATTCTATATGACTTTTTTTCCTCTATATTTAAATGAACACAAATCAATAGTTGTAACTAAAAAATATCTAAGTATAATTTATTGCTTACTTTCATTGAATTCAGACAAATTAATACAATAGACTATAGATTACTACTTAGTCTACTCTTATATATAATCATACCTAATACAAGTAATAATTCAGATCATAAATGTACAAATATCTTTTTATTGTACACATGTCAACATCATCTTTAATCTATTCATTTTCACCATACACGTATGAAAATTGTATATACATTAACGTATATTAATATCTTCAAGTTGTGCTTCACCTCGTTATTCCCAATTCGAGTTTCATATCCTCATCTCCAATTCTTGCTTTGCTTTCCACGCATCATTTAATGCTAGACGGCTGGTCTGTATCTCCTTGAAGACACGCAATACGTAATAAATGTTGGACCCTATCTTATCTTCTATTAATTGAAAGAAGGACTGCCTCTTCTTTCATGTTTGTAACAATTTGATCCCAATTCGCTCTTCTATTTTAAATATGATTCCTATTTTCCTATTTATAGTCACAAATGGTCCTAACATCACTATTTCTCACGCATCTAAGAATTCTTGACTAATTTTAACTTTAACTTAACTTCATTAAAATAATAGAAACATTTACAGTATAAACATTGTGATTGAACACTTTAATTTTTTTGCATTCTACATAAATCCTAAATAATTTTTTTTTTTCACTTATCGAAAAGATTTTTGTGTATTCTGGTTTATCTATAAATTACTAATTTAAAGCTTACTTTATTATACATTTCCTTACCTATTGTTTTATTATAGTTTCATCCATTCATCTCATAATCTCTAACAGTGTAATCTTTCAGCTTAGAAAATAATAACTTCGAATCTACTCAAGTCTCATATATGTTTGAACTCTAATGAATAATATTTTTCTTCTGTTGTAGTAGTTACTTATTTTCATTGTATATTACTAAGTAAAGCAAATTTCATATTCACAATTTAACCATCAATTATTTATTTTTTTATTTATTCTTAATTTTATAGGTTATATTTTCTTGCTCGATACACAAAAATACTTAAATGTATAATAACTAATTATACTTATTAAAATCTTAATAAACTTTTTTAACTCAATAATAAATTTTTGCTATTACATAATTTTAAATAATATACATTATAATAATAAAATTTTCTTTATTTCAATTTGATCAATTTGCCTTTACTATAATTTAACATAATAGTAGAAATACTGACATAAAATTTTTGAGTGCTTATATTAATATTTTGGAATCTTCAAATCTATTATAAGTATAATCAGCACTTTATTTAAACTAATTGGGGCTGAGTAGGATGAAGTGAGGACAACTATGAATGAGTTTTTATGGCATCATTATTGGGGCCCACATCATTTATTAATTACGGCGTCATAAGGCAAGCATCAATCAGGACAGAAGATTTAGACCCCTATTGAGTAAACATATCCTTACTATTGGCATAATAGATACTATATACCTCTCTATATATACATTAGTTCTGATTACAAACCAAACACAACAAACATTCTATATTAGCATTTATCAACAAGTCTTTAATTCTCAATATTTGTATCCTCGTACTCCTCTTTCAGATTTGAAGTACAACTTCATACTATATTTCATTATATACTCTTACAATTCATTATTAGTATAAATATTATTTCACTTTGATAACTTATTTATAGTCTTTAATTTATATTTGACATTTTCTACAGGATCAAACAATGGATAAACAGTACAAATTAATACCAAATATTG
Source organism: Forsythia viridissima (assembly GCA_030279155.1). Classification (NCBI taxonomy): domain Eukaryota; kingdom Viridiplantae; phylum Streptophyta; class Magnoliopsida; order Lamiales; family Oleaceae; genus Forsythia; species Forsythia viridissima. The sequence continues at coordinate 21,382,126 of CM059034.1, read as the reverse complement.
CTCCCAACGATACAAACTGGACGGCAAAAATCATTGTTGTGGAAAAATCGTTTCCACGAGTAGCTCAACGAAGCCCAACAAAATATCAAAATATGGTATTTATGGATCCTGAGGTATATTACTTTAATCTATTATTTATGTGCCTTGATTTATTTCATTTTAGCCACATAAAATTTTTAAAAAATTTTTTTCGCCTTTAATATGTTATAGCTTTAAATTGTCTTATTTGATATTCAAAAATAATATCTAGCCAAAATTATATATATGTTTATACAAAATATCTAATTTAAATGTATGGTATTATACAGAAAAATAGAGTCCATGCAACTATTTATGATGCGAACATCTCGGCATATGAAGACAAGCTATTACTTGGCAAAACATATCTTGTCTCAAATGCAAATGTTAAATTTACAAAGCCTGAGTATCAAGCTTCGATGGGCAACATACAATGGACAATATCTGGTCGAACAAGAGTCGAAGAAGTGAATGAAGACCACAGTGTTTTAATATCTTCTACATATAATTTTGTTCATTTCGACAAATTGGAACCTTATATGGACTCAAATTCTGATATAAGTACTTGTTCCTATTTCACAAGAAAACGAACATGTTTCTTTTTATACATTCCATTGTATTCATAACAAATTTCATTTGTCCTAATTTCTTATTTTTATCCTTTAGGTATTATTGGAGTTGCAATTGATGTCAAACCTAAAAGGCTGGTGCAAACTAGGTTTGAAACACAAACATCTATTCAAGATGTAGTTCTCATCGACACAAGGTTTATATATATATAGCTATATTATTTTCATCTATAAATATATATTCCAATAATTATAATATTATTCAAGAAATTCATATACCACTTTCTCATATATTTTCTGTGTTTCTATACTAGCTTCAACACTGTGTTGCTAACAATGTGGGATAATTTTGTGGAGAAGGAGTGTCGTTTCATTGCTGACAACTTGAGCACAAAACAAATCATCATTGGAAACCATTTAAAAGTGACATCTTTCAGTGGTAATATATTGTCAATAATTTTATAAATCATCAATCGAATATTACAAAATTTGTAGGCAATCTTAGATCTTCCAATAAATATATCTATATCTTTATTTCATGCACAGGCTTTTCAATTTCAACCAAGGCCAATAGCATTTTCTCCTTCAATGCCCACTTAGAACAAGTGATTGAGCATACTTCTTGGTAAAAATATATTTTTTTATTATATTTTTTTGAAATATATATATATACATGTGTATACATTGCTAATATTTTTAAACATTGTGCAAGGGTTGAAACAAATTCGGACAAGTTAGATGAGATGATCTTGACAAAGATATATCCATCCTCGGCAACAAAGAATCTTTCCAGTCCAGACATAAAGAATATCACAAAGATTGAACATATTCCAAATTTGTTATCTGGAGTAAGCCTAATCTTATTTAAAATATTATATAGAAATTTTTTTTTCATTATTGCATAATATTTATACAATTTATCTTCAACAATAGCTAACAGGATATGCATATTTCTGGGTTCACGCACGTGCATACGTGAGAGTTTTCAAACAATCCTTTTGGTACATGTCATGCAATACTTGCAAGAAAATATCAAGTGCTGATTTGAATGAAACATACGAATGCGTTTTCTGCAAATTTTCTCATGCAATTGCAGTACCAAGGTATAATATTGTTTACAAATCATTTATCGTTTATAATTATTTACACATGCAACATTTTTAACATTTTTTATATTTTAGGGCACGTGTATATCTGGAACTTGAAGACTCCACAGGCTCATTATCTGGGACTATGATTGGAGATACAGCAGAAAAATTCTTACAATACACAGCCCAACAACTAATGGACAGTGGATCACAAGTCTTGGAAAAAATTAGAATCACATTGGAGGAAGCACAATTTTTTTATGTTAAAGAAATGAAGAAAAATGTCCTCGACAATGAATACAAGTATGACATTATCTTCCTTAATGAATCAGTTCCTTCGATGTCGATCAGTTCTACAAGTACAAGATCAAGGAGTAACAAAGGGAAAGATGTAGCATATACCGCTGACACACCAATGCCTCTTCAAGGGCAAACATTTCCAAGTGCAGTGAAACAACTTAATTTCCCTTCTTCACCTGGGCCTAAATCCAAGAAGAGAAAAATTGAAGAACATCCAATCTCATCTGAGACTGAAGTCATCCCAGAGAAATTGCCTACGCCAAGAGCAGAGAGAAATACACGACTTTCGAAAGAGAAAGACAACATTTAAAAACAAATAATATCATTGTATGCATTGTCAACTTTTTCCAATACTTTGAATGAATATTAGGTTTTTTTATGTAATATTTCTAAAGTTTTGTCCTTTCTAGATACAAGCTTTTTCTAATGTACTATATTGATGTAAATTATATTTAACAAATCTATATATTTTGTATTTTTATGTCTTTTTATTTTGACTATTAACTTTTTATTATTAGATATGTATACTTATTAATAATAATAAACAAAATACAAAAAAAATAAAAATAAAACAATTTAAGTGGAATACATATTTTAAATACAAAAAGTAGACAAAAAAATTACAAATATGCATTGTTGAAGTTACTCAAGTAACTCAACAAACCAAAAATCATGTTTATCGAGTTACTCAATTAAAATTGACACGTAAAATCAATCTATTCAATAATTGAAGCAACTCGATAAACTGAAAATCGAGTTTATTAAGTTACTCCATGAACGAATGAAATTTAACATTCTCATTATCTTGTGGCACTTTATTATTTAAATTATTTACTAACTTTAGGTAATTCTTCATTCTTATTTGTGGTATTATTTTTGAAGAACCTCGCGAGGCACAAATTAGGATATGTTGAGTAACTTTATAAATAAAATATATAAAAAATGTTATTTAACCTATCATTTATTACAATATAATCAAAAAGAATATATATAATATAAATTTAATACATATCATAGTACATTAATACAATATATTAATAATTTTTCTATTTTAGTAAGTACTATAAGATATTATACAAAAATCACTATAATAAATTTATAGTATAATAAAAACATTTTTTGTATCAATATATTATTAATTAATTACTACATTATTATAATAATTTAGTAATTATAATCAATTTATTATAACAATTTTATATCAAAAAAATGTTTTATAAATTATTTTAAAATGTACTGCATATTTATTTATAAGTTTTTTCATAAATATGAATACAAATTTTGCTATAAAGAATATTACAATAAGTCTAATAAATAAAAATAAATATTATAGTACATTTTTACTTCACTGTGTTTTTATTTTTCAAAAAATCAAATATAACATATTATCTCAATTTGAAATAATATAAAATTATTTTATATGGTAGCTTTTGAGATTCACGAGTTCGTTAAAAAATAACATGACAAAATTAAAAAATAAAATAATATTAAGTGTATTACGTAATATAAATAAAAAAAAGTAAAGTAACAAATACAAAAGATCTATTGTTGAAATTGCTCGAGTACCTCGACAAACGTAAAAGCACGTTTGTCGAGTTACTCGATGCAAAAATGTAATACAAAATAAATATTTTTTATACCTAAAGTAACTTGGCAAAATGAAAATCAAGTTCCTTGACTTACTGGACAAACCAATGAAACTTAAAATTTCCGTTATTTTCTTTTCTTTTTTAATTTATATAATGTAACACACAATAAAAGTAATTCTGTATGAATATATTATTAATTAATTACTACATTATTATAATAATTTAGTAATTAAAATCAACTTTTTATAGTAAATTTATATTAAATAATTTTTTAAATAATTTATTATAAAATGTATTATGTATGTATTTATAAGTCTTTTTCTAAATATAAATATAAATTTTGTTATACAGAATATTAGAATAAGTGTAATAAATAAAAATCAGTATTATAACACATTGTTACTACAATATATTTTTATTTTTTAAAAAATCAAATATAATATAATATCTTAATTTAAAATAATATATAATTATTTTATATAATAGCTATTTTATTATAATACATTATATGAAGTTATAGCATATGATTGCCTAATTTATAATAAAATTTATATTCATTTTTATCAAAATTAATTCTTATTTAGTTAATTTTCTATTCTGATTATTATTATAATATTAATTGCTAAAATAAAACAATATATAATACACAGCATTACTTGATTACAATATATATTTTATTTTACTATATTCTAATAATTCATCAATGAAATAAAACTATGTATATTTATTTGACTTCTTCTAATATTCTTTATAACAAAATTTATATTCATATTTATGAAAAAACTTATAAATAAATATGCAATCCATTTATTAATAATTTATAAAATATTTATTTATAAATTTTGTTATAAAAAATATTAGAATAAATCTAATAAATTAAAAAAAATAGCATAAAACATTTTTACTACAATGTGTTTTTTTTTTGGAACAAAGTAAATATAATATATTATTTCACTTTAAAATAATATATAATTATTTTATGTTGTCAATATTTTATTATAATATATTATATGAAGTTATAGGATATCAAATATTATTCATGCAACGTACTGATTCATTGTATTGCATTCTTCAAGTTACTCGAGTAACTCGATAAACCTAAGAGCAAGTTTGTCGAGTTACTCGATTAAAAATGGGACATAAAATGACTCTATTAAATACCTTAATCAACTCGACAAACTCAAAATCGAGTTACCCAAGTTACTTGACGAACAAAAGTAAGTAAAAATGTTTATTAATTTGTTTTGTTTTGTTTGTTATTAGAATGAAGTAAGAAAATATATTTTCTTTTTATTTTTATTTTTTTACCCATTAGTATAACATATTATAACTAAAAAACTGTTATAACAAATTTATAGGAACAAAAAATAAATCTGTAGTAAAATATTATTAATAAATTATTATATTATTATAATAGTGTAGTGTTCAACATAAATTTAGTATAAGAATTTCATATTAACTAGATTTCATTCTGAATTATCAAAATAAATTTTAGTAAAATTTGTTGTAATAATGATTTTTATTATGATCAATTTATATAAGAACTTCACAAATCCGATTTTGAGGTTCGCGACTTCGTTAAAAAATAACATGAAAAAACAAAAAAATGAAGAAATTTAATTGAACTATATATTTTAAATAAAAAAAGTAAAAAAGAAAATCAAAAATATACATTATTAAAGTGACACGAGTACCTCGACAAAGCCCAAATCTTCTTCACCGAGTTACTCGATTTAAAATATCACACAAAATGAATCTATTCAATAGCTAAAGCAACTCGATAAACTGAAAATCGAGTTGCTTGAGTTAATCCATAAATGAAAAAAATTTGACATTTTCATTATATTGTGTTTCTTTATTATTTAAATTATTTAATACATTTAAATAATTCTTCATTGTTATTTTGTGGTATTATTTTTCAGGCACTTCGTGAGGCTGAAATTTAGATATGCTAAGTAATAAATTTTAGTAAAATTTGTTATAATAATGATTTTAATTATGATCAATTTATATAAGAACTTCACAAATCCGATTTTGAGGTTCGCGACTTCGTTAAAAAATAACATGAAAAAACAAAAAAATGAAGAAATTTAAGTGGACTATATATTTTAAATAAAAAAAGTAAAAAAGAAAATCAAAAATATGCATAATTAAAGTGACTCGAGTACCTCGACAAAGCCCAAATCTTCTTTACCGAGTTACTCGATTTAAAATATCACACAAAATGAATCTATTCAATAGCTAAAGCAACTCGATAAACTGAAAATCGAGTTGCTTGAGTTAATCCATAAATGAAAGAAATTTGACATTTTCATTATATTGTGTTTCTTTATTATTTAAATTATTTAATACATTTAAATAATTCTTCATTGTTATTTTGTGGTATTATTTTTCAAGCACTTCGTGAGGCTGAAATTTAGATATGCTGAGTAACTTCATAAATAAAGTATATATAAAATTTTATTTAACCTATTATTTATTAGAATATAGTCAAAAAGAATATATATAATATAAATTTAATGTATATCATAATTCATTAATACAATATATTAATAATTTTTTAATTTTAGCAAGTACTATAAGATATTATAAAAAAATAACTATAATAAATTTATAGTATAATAAAAAGTTTTTTGTATCAATATATTATTAATTAATTACTGCATTACTATAATAATTTACTAATTATAATCAATTTATTATAACAATTTTATATGAAATAAATGTTTTATAAATTTTTTTCAAATGTACTGCATATTTATTTACAAGTTTTTTCAGAAATATGAATTCAAATTTTGCTATAAAGAATATTACAATAAGTCTAATAAATAAATAAATAAATTATAGCACATTTTTGATACACCATGTTTTTACTTTTCAGAATATGAAATATAACATATTATCTCAATTTAAAATAATATAAAATTATTTTATATGATAGCTTTTAAGATTCACGAGTTGGTTAAAAAATAACATGACAAAATTAAAAAAGAAAAAAATATTAAGTATATTACATAATATAAATAAAAAAAAGTAAAGTAACAAATACAAAAGATGTATTGTTGCAATTACTCGAGTAACTCAACAAACCTAAAAGCACGTTTGTCGAGTTACTCGATGCAAAAATGTGATACAAAATAAATCTTTCTTATAGCTAAAGTAACTTGGCAAAATGAAAATCAAGTTCCTTGACTTACTAGACAAACCAATGAAACTTAAAATTTTCATTATTTGCTTTTCTTTTTTAATTTATATAATGTAATACACAATAAAATTAATTCTGTATTAATATATTATTAATTAATTACTACATTATTATAATAATTTAGTAATTATACTAAATTTTTTATAATAAATTTATATTAAATAATTTTTTCACTAATTTATTATAAAATGTATTATGTATATATTTATAAGTCTTTTTGTGAATATGAATATAAATTTTGTTAAAAAGAACATTAGAATAAGTGTAATAAATAAAAATCAATCTTATAACACATTCTTACTACAATATGTTTTTATTTTTGAAAAAATCAAATATAATATAATATCTTCATTTAAAATAATATATAATTATTTTATATAATAGCTATTTTATTATAATATATTATATAAAGTTATAGCATATGATTGCCTAATTTATAACAAAATTTATATTCATTTTTATCAAAATAAATTATTATTCACTTAATTTCGTATTATAATTATTACTATAATATTAATAGCTAAAATAGAAGAATATATAATACATAGCATTACTTCATTATAATGTATATTTTATTTTACTATATTCTAATATTTGATCAATGAAATAAAATTATGTCTATTTATTTGACTTATTGTAATATTGTTTATAACAAAATTTGTATTCATATTTACTAAAAAACTTATAAATAAATATGCAGTACATTTTTTAATAATTTATAAAACATTTATTTATAAATTTTGTTATAAAAAATATTAGAATAAGTCTAATAAATAAAAAATAATAATATAACACATTTTTACTACAGTGTGTTTTTATTTTTGAAAAAACTAAATATAATATATTATTTCACTTTAAAATAATATATAATTATTTTATATAATCGCTATTTTATTATAATATATTATATGAAGTTATACGATATCAAATATTATTCATGCAACGTACTGATTCATTGTATTGCCTTCTTCAAGTTGCTCGAGCAACTCGATAAACCTTAGAGCAAGTTTGTCGAGTTACTCGATTAAAAATAGGACACGAAATAAATCTATTAAATACCTTAAGCAACTCGACAAACTCAAAATCGATTTAACCAAGTTACTAGACAAACAAAAGTAAGTCAAAATGTTTATTAATTTGTTTTGTTTTTTATTAATTTGTTTTGTTTTGTTTTTTATTAAAATAAACTAAGAAAATATTTTTTTTTTATTTTCATGTCCTTACCCATTAGTATAACATATTATAACTAAAAAACTGTTACAACAAATTTATAGGAAAACAAAAGAAATCTGTTGTAAAATATTATTAATTAATTATTATATTATTATAATAATGTAGTATTTAACATAAATTTAGTATAAGAATTTCATATTAACTAGATTTCATTCTGAATTATGAAAATAAATTTTAGTAAAATTTATAAAAATAATGAATTTAATTATAATGAATTTATGTAGGAACTTCATCAATCCAATTTTGAGGTTCACGACTTCGTTAAAAAATAACATTAAAAAACTAAAAAATAAAGAAATTTAAGTGGCCTACATATTTTAAATAAAAAAAAGAAAAAACAAAATCAAAATTATGCATTATTCAAATAACTCGAGTAACTCGACAAAGCCAAAATCTTGTTTGTCGAGTTACTTGATTTAAAATATCACACGAAATGAATCTATTCAATAGGTAAAGCAGCTCGATAAACTGAAAATCGAGTTGATTGAGTTCATCCATGAATGAAAGAAATTTAACATTTTTATAATATAAATTTTATTTTGCTATATTCTAATAAATAATCAATTAAATAAAAAAATGTAAGTACTTCATTTATCAAATAAGTTAACAATTTATTTCACAAAAATATTCCTGTTTTATGATTTTTGCTTTCATATCACATGTTTCATCGAATAACTCGACAAACATGATTTTTAGTTTGTCGAGTTACTCGAGTAACCTTAACAATGCATATTTTTCATTTTTTTTGTTTTTTTTTTCTATTTAAATTATCTATTATACTTATAATTTCTGTAATAAATATTATTATAAATTAGGTCAAAATACATACTACAATTATTAATTTAAAAAATACACATTTATTTTCGTAGTATAGTTCAAATAATTATTGTAACAAAAAAAGTTCTTGTCATAACAAATTTTTACTACAATTTATTTTCATAATTCATGATGAAATCTATTTAGTAGAAATGTGTCATAAAAAATTTATTTTAATCACTAAATTTTCATAATAATGTGATAATTGATTAATGATATATTACTAAAAAATTGCTTTTACTATGCTATAAATTTATTATAACAATTTTTATTTATAACATATTACACTAATTACTAAAATAAAATACAATAAAATATATTCTATTAACTCATTCTCATATATACTAAATTTATATGATATATATTCTATTTTACTATGTTCTAATAAATCATGCATTAAATAAAATTTTATATGTGCAATATTTATCAATTTGCTCGACAAATCCAACTGTTAGCCTCACGAGTTTCTTCAAAAATAATACCACTGAATAACAATAAAAAATTATTTAAATATATGACAAATTTAAATCAAAAAGACAAACAAAATAATAAAAATTATAAATTTTATTCCTTCGTCCAGTAACTCGGACAAATCGATTATGAGTTCATCAAGCTACTTGACGTATTGAATACATTAATTTGATATGACAATTATAATCGGGTAACTCGACAAACATGATTTTCTGTTTGTCGAGTTACTCGATTAACTTTAACATTGCATATTTCCCATTTTATACTTTATTTTATGTATTTACAACTCAAATTTATATTTCTCAAATTACTACATAAATTAATCATAATAAAACAATATATAATATATTCTATTGATTAACTATCATATATATTAAATTTTTATAATATATATTTTATTTTGCTATACTCTAATAATATATTCTATTGATTAACTGTAATATATATTATTATAAATTACGTCAAAATACATACTACAATTATTAATTTATAGAAATGTGTCATAAAAAAATTATTTTAATCACTACATTTTCATAATAATGTAATAATTGATTAATAATATATTACTAAAAAATTGCTTTTACTATGCTATAAATTTATTATAACAATTTTTATTTATAACATATTATACTAACTGCTAAAATAAAATACAATAAAATATATTCTATGAACTGATTCTAATATATACTAGATTTATATAATATATATTCTATTTGACTATTTTCTAATAAATCATGCACTAAATAAATTTTTCACATTTTCCATCAAACAAATCGACAGATGTAATTTTTTGTTTCTCAAATTACTCCACTAACTTCAACAGTACATATTTTTCATTTTTTGGGCTTTCCTTTTTTATTTAAATTATGTACTGTATTTATAATTTCTATAATAAATATTATTATAAATTACATTAAAAGATTTATTATAATTACTCAATAAAAAAAACACATTTATTTTCATTATCTAATTTGACGTTTTTATTCTAACAAAAAATTTCATTATTGTAATAAATTTTTACTACAATTTATTTTCATAACACGCCCACATAAGAATAAAAAAGTTTTTAGATGTATTACATAATCTAAAAAAAAAAAAAAAAAGAACATAATCAAAGTTTTAAATTTCCTTCATTCGTCCAGTAACTCAAAAAATCCAATTTTCAGTTTATCGAGTTACCTAAATTGTTTACTAAATATATTTTCTATCACACTTTTGATCACGTTACCCAACAATGGCAACAAACATGATTTTGTATTTTTCAAGATACTCAAACAACTTCACCAACGCATATATTTCATTTTTCAGTTTAATTTTTTTATTTACATTATCTAATACATGTAAGTTTTATTCTTTTTTTGATTCCTCATCTTATTCTTTAACAAACTCATCAATCTCAATCTTAATATAATATCTTATACTAAAATAGCTATTATAATAAACATTTATATTTTATTTTAAATTAATATAATATATCGTCTCTAACTTTATTAACTAATATTTATATATTAGTTAATATTTTTCTTTATTTTAAATCATTTCCTATTGTTTCCCTACACATGCATAACTTTGCTTCACTTTCTATCTTATTTCGTTTTAGTTGTTTTTTCTCTTTCCTTTCAAGCTTGGAAATTATTATTTTTTGCTGTCTATCAAGTCAAATTTTATTAATATCAAATTTGATATTATATCGTATCAATAAACTATTCTCGACATACAATTTTTCCTATAGATTTCACTGACGTGCAACGCACGGCCTTAAAACTAGTATATATATATATATATATATATATATATATATATATATATATATATATATATATATATATATATATATATATATATACACACACACACACAGTTTAAATGAATAGGTGGAATTTTATGAATACGCACTTAAAAATTTTAAATGACGCTGTTATTATGGTATTACATCCACATATATAAAAGACCTTACTTGAATCTACACTCCCGTTCTAATATCAATGGTGGGCATTGTTATAATATCCACTAGGATACTTGTCCAACACTAATTGGATGAGTGTAAACTAATTGGATGAGTGTAATGGTCCACTTTACACTCATCCAATGAATGTTGGACAAGTATCCCGGTGGACATTATAACAATGCCTACCATGGGCATTAAAACAAAACTGCTTGACACTATGCATCAACAATTTATTAAAATTTATGTTTATATTAGGCATTTGATGGAAAAAGTAAATTAGGTGAGATTGTTAGAGCCCGTTTGACAGAGATTATAAACTAGTTTATAAACCAATTTTTGGTTTATTTGACTAATATTGGTTTATTTGAGTTGAAATTGTTGACTTTTCATGTTAAAAGTGGGTTGAAAAGTCAAAAATTACGGCTGAAAAAAACCAAAATGGGTTTTTAATCTGTGTCAAACAAGGCCTTAACAATATGAGTTATTTTTGTAGTTCAGATCTGCTTTTCCAAATATATGTCTCTTTAGTAGATTCGAACTCTTACTTTTTAACACCAATCACTTGTTTTGTGAAGTTTTTTAACAGATTTTGATAAAAAATTGATGAAATATGTATTTAAAAAGTTAATATATAAAAGTTGTAGTTCTTATGAAATATGTAATTAAAATTAATTGTTAACTTTAACTTCAACTTTTTATCATATTTTTAAATTTTATCAAACAAGCTCTAAGTGTGATTTAGACCTTGCATTGATTGTCATTACGGGGGAAAAAAATGTCTATGTCATCTCACAAGGGCTCTAGCAATGTGAAGCCCTATGAAATGACCTATTTGGTAAGTAAATGCAAATAGTGATTGTTTAGTTAAGTTTTTTCAAGTTTATAATATGGTTAAACATAGGGCTTATTCGGTAGAGTTTTTTTTTTTAGAAAAAATAGATTTTTTTGGTTACTTTTTGATTTTTTAAATTTTTTGTAGTGTGAAAAGGGTTGAAAAGTCAAAAATTGTAGACAAAAAATAGATTTTTTTTGGAAAAAAAAACTCTACCGAACATAACCATAATTTTTATTTACACATTCTGCAATTGTAGAATTTTAATATGCAGTAAAATTATTACAAGTTTTAATTCATATTAGCTCCTATCAGTTGCTGAACCCTCAAGTCTCCAAGCCAAATTGATATCATATATTTAATTATCTTCTCTGCAGATAACCGCGACCTAATCTAATTGTAATTTTCACTCTATTTTTTCAAATTAAAGTTACAATAAGCCAAAATCAGGACCGCATTGGCTAAAAGCCAAATCAAACGTGTTGAATCATAAAAGAGCCTAACTTATAAAATTTAAGTTGCAAAGACCTCTTTTATAGTGAAAAGACTTAAATATTCTCGTTGGTAAAATATGTTAATAAATGGTCCGTTAACAGGCCTTAACAGATATGTTAAGATTAGAATTGACATTCAAATGTATATATATTTTCATGATGTATATCATAAAATATTCAATTTCTACCATAAATCAAAAGAAAAAGAAATAACTCACACATTTTCCATGAAATTAGATGGGTTAGATTCTAACTTTGAAATGAGATTTTCTACACTTGTTTGAGCTTGTTTTGAGATTAATGAGATGTTAATTTCTTTGGAAAATAATGAAATTTGAAATCCTCTCTTTATCCAGCATTAGCGTATAAATAATAGAGATGGATTTGAAATTGAATAAGCATGGAAGAAAATACAAGGATATATTCGATAATTTGCTTGTAAAATAGATCAACAGCTATTCACATAAATTGGTCAAGTCACCCAGCCATTTACCACTAGTTCCACTCAAAATCAGCCACAAATCCGTTAACCCAGCTAGCTAGTTTGCAGATGGACCAGGATGAAAGGGTTTAACTTACTCTCTTCATTGTCATTCTTTCAAAAGAAACGACATCGAGTTCAAAAGAGAGGCCGATCCAAACTTAGGTAATTTTTTTCTTTCTAAATCAACCCTAAATCCGTTAGCATTTATGTAAATTTTAATGTTTATATTGCTTTTGTATATTTTAGGTTTGATTTTTTTTTTTAATTTTCTCCCCAATTTTTGATTTTTTTTCCTTCAGAATTTGTATATTTGCTAATTGATATTGATAATAGTTTATATGTAAATAAAATTGTTGGATGATTGTTATTGTCTTGCCGACTTATTTTATTGTCTTATCCATATATTATATTATTAGATTATTGTGCCTTGCTGATATATTTTGTTACTTTTTCAGTTTATTATTAGATTGTTGTGTCTTGTCAACTTATTTTGTTACTTATTTAAATATTATTGAATTTAATATCAAGGGTTATAGAGAAATTTTATAAAAAAAATTTTAAATTATTATTGAAGAGAAAAATATTGATGAAAAGAAATCAATAGCTGTTCTAGTAAAGTTCTCTTATAAGCATCCATTTTTCATTTCTTGACTTAGCTTGACCTACTTCACGCCTAGCTAAGTTTCACGCCTCGCCTTTGTCTTGCCTTTATCTCGCTCTCACATAAGTCTCGCCTAGGTCCAAAAAGCTTAAAATTTGGTTTCCACACCTAGCCACGCTTTACGCTTTTTAGAACATTGATTTTTATATGGCAAAATGACACTTTGATTGAATATTGAAAATGATATATTTCACGAAATTGATATTGATGTAATTATACAACGTTTTCAACGTATGAAAATGCGTAGAGAACAATCGTAGTAATATATTGAAATATTTGTATTAGTATTATATTATTTCAAAATATTTTTGCTACTTAATTTTTATACTACCAAAAAAAATATATATATATATATATATATTGGCTCCGTTGTGTATACAAGGCTAAATTACTAGTACAAAAACTTCCTTCTCAAACTCTAGGTGAGAGAGGTTTATTTGGCTCTTTGCAAGCTCATTTGGTCAAACACTCAAACTCTTCTTCGTTAGTGAATTTAATGACGTGAAAGTCATTTTTTATTTAGTGTATATAATTAGGCCTATCATATATCGAGTTAAATTTGTAAGTGTTCAATTAACTTTTGCAAACTTTTTATAATTACTGAAGTTCGGTTTATTTTAAGTTAGTCAATAAATTTTAACTTTATTTCAAATTTGTGATTCTGTCTGTATCCATTATTTTGACTAACTATATCATGGCCGTATAGTTTAATTATTTTCCCTACTAAGCTACCAACGTCGAAATATAGGTATCCAATAACATTTTAAATTGAGACGATAGGTAGGGGGCAAGTGTAGGGGTTCGGACCCAGGGCCAGACTGTAGTCCGGTCATGTTTTAAAGAGAATCAATTTTTGTAGCCAAAAAGAAGGGAAAAAAAAATCAATAGTAGTCGAGTTTTAAAGAGTAATTTTTCTTTTAGCAGTACTCCCTCTTCAAAAAAATCCTGACTCCAACTCTCCTTACAATAATATAAGAGCCTTAAACTTTTTACTGTTCACATTTTCGTCCTACACGCCGTCGTTTTTGAACTTCTTTTTACAACTATAACGACACCGTTTTTACAGTCAGCCACAATTTTTTACTTTGTCCAACATTTCACCCAAAAACATATCTTCTCTCTCTCTCACAATCAAAGCTGAGATCAACCCGGAATTGCAGAAAACACCACTCTGATTAATAAATGAAATCAATTAAAGCTCAGACTTTTTAAAAAATACAGTAAGAAGAATGAATCAATAACCAAAAATTAAAACTTTTTCCATGCTTCAATCATTTATACATACACCAGATGTACAAGCAAAATTACATACATATGCATGCATAAACACAGAAGCTGAGAATAGAACTCACGGAAGAAATTGGAAAAAAGATTCAAATTTGCAACAGTGCGTCTCTCTGTATATATATGTGTGTGTGTATATGTATGATTTATACTAATAATCTGTTTGGTTTATTAATAACATTTATCTGTCCAATAATGTCTACAAAATATTTTAACTTATCCTGGTAATGAGTATCTCGGCAACCATTTTTGGTTGTCGAGCAACTCGGCAACCAGCTTGGTCTTGGTTGCCAAGCAATTTGGCAACCATCATTGGTTGTTAACATGTTTCATATTTTCTAAACTTGAACAACAATTTTAAGATCAAAGAACTGGACCTAAAAATTGTAATAACTCTCAAAGGATATGAAAATCATACGGGAAGCTGAGCCAAATATATATTCCTTAGCCACCAGTATACAAAATGAGTGTTTATTCATTTTACTACATGGTTGCCGAGATTGCTCTAAGGAAAAAATAATAATTTTTTTTTACTACAACTGGTTGCCGAGATTGCTCGGCAACCATATTTGGTTGCCGAGCAACCTCGGCAACCAGTTGTTGGAGAGGCAGAGGGAGATTTGATTGAGGAGGAAATGGAAGGTATGCATGAAAAACCTGAGCCTCAGGAAGACAGCTTTTGAGAGATGATCATCTGCATCTTTCTTATATTCTGGAAACACATCCAAATATGTTTCCTCTCAAATACTCATAAGTTGCTCTTTGCATTGGCGATTTCCTCTTCTCTGCAACATTAATAAATAAATAAATCGATGCACATAAACACATTTAACAGCAAAGAATCGTTTAATACTTAAAAAAAAAAAAGTTAAATACTTGATTGCCGAGCCATCTCGGCAATCAATTATCTATGCATTTACACCAAAAAGAAAAAAACACAAACTTAATGTTTTTAACTTACAGCTTTTGAGAGATGATCCTCTGCATCTTTCTTATATTCTGGAAACACATCCAATATGTTTCTTCTCAAATACTCATAAGTTGCTCTTTGCATTGGCGATTTCCTCTTCTCTGCAACATTAATAAATAAATAAATAGATGCACATAAACACATTTAACAGCAAATAATCGTTTAATACTTTAAAAAAAAAAGTAAAATACTTGATTGCCGAGCCATCTCGGCAATCAAATTGATTGCCGAGATGGCTCGGCAATCAAGTATGTGTGAGAAGATGATTCCCAGCTGTTTCCCTATTCTATTTGTGGAGATGAAATTAATGCTTTTGCATTTAAAATCTATTCATAGTGTCAGTTAAGGCAAATTTGACCCAATCTTGAAAATGGCACACACTTCTATCTTTTAATGGATTTTCAACGTTTTGATTTTTCAAGAAATGGATTGTTACACTTGGTTTATCAAACACTGATCATTTGACATTCAGTGGGCTAGATAGTCCATTGAGTTCAGTTTATCATTTTAATGTTGGTGTTCCTTTTATGCGTTCGACGTGGATAATTCAAAACCAGATCTTCATCTTGGTCATTGACAATCTATTTCTAAGTTTAGTGCACGCGGAGGTTAGTATATACACATATCTGATTATTAATGGAACACTTGGTGCCTAACATTTGCTTATCAAAATCTCGGCAATCAATTGATTGCCGAGATGGCACAATTAAAAAAAAAAAAAAAACAAAGAAACAAAAAAAAAAAAAAAAAAATTAAATGCCCAGCTCGGCAATCAAATGATTGCCAATTGGGCTCAATTTGAGCCCAATTGGCAATCAATTGATTGCCAAATGATATATATATATATATATATATATATATATATATATATATATATATATATATATATATATATATATTTTTTTTTGTTTTTAAAAGAATAATTGCACAAAAGGTCCCTATTGTTTTAAAATAGTTGAAATATGCCATCAAGTATACAAGTATTTCATTTTTAAATTTTACTTTTGAGCAAGCTACTTACATTAAAATAAATAAGTAGATTTTAATATAAATAATTTGATAATAAACATGCATATTACTTATAATAAATTTATCCATAACTTTTTTTTTTAGCATTGGCCATCCCCGACCTTTGAATTTTGTTGTAAATTTTATTTTTTCATACTCTTTAAATAAACAAGATAAAAACTAATAACAATAAAATAAAATAAATTGTAAATATTTTATTTTTACTATACAACATTATTTTTTATTTTTTCTAAATATGTTTTTTATGTTGAATTTATTTTTTCTTTTTTTAGGTTTTTGTCGAGTGGTTAGACGTGGACTTTTGTTTTTTTTCCCCCGAATATATATAATATTAGAGTCTTAATTTTTTACTTTAGTTTTTCCGTCCAATACGATCTTAGTTATTTAATTTTTATTTGTATGAGTTACTAAATTTTTTTATACAAATTGTGTGTTTATTTGGTTATGCTTTTCTCAATAGAATTTCAACACTTGACTAAATTAATTGTATTAAATGATATGTTCAAAAATATGTTTTCCATATTTATTATTTACATATTATACATTTAATATTTTTTATACTAAATTTTTTTATACATATATATTCAAACAGTGCCTACGTGCAGGGTTCTGTTTTTGTTAATAGAATTTTAACATTTTGCTTAATTAATTGTATTAAATGGTATGTTCAAATTATTCAATAGTGAATACTTTTTATTCAATATTGAATTTTATTAAATATTTTTTTTAAAGTTTGAAAACTTAGTGTGCAATTTTAAAATTATACAATCAGACCTTAAATTTCTAAAACAAGGGATCTTTAATACAATTTTTAAAATTGCACAGAAGACCTATTTTTTATTTTTAAAACAGTAAGCCTTCTTATGCAATTTCAAAAATTAAATTTCTAAAACAAGGGATCTTTAATACAATTTTTAAAATTGCACAGAAGACCTATTTTTTATTTTTAAAACAGTAAGCTTTCTCATGCAATTTCAAAAATTGCACAAGAGGCTCTTCTATTTTTATTTTAAACCCTGCTAGGAGCTTCGGAGTTGTTGTTATCTACAACAACAAAAAAGTCTAGGATGAACACGTAAGTTCAAATTCCGTTTACATGCATGCAGAGAGAAATTTTTTTGGATGGTACATACACAAGTATTTTCCATGGAAGAATAAACCTTGCACAGACGGCCTTTGATAACAGTGTAACCATTCTTATGGATGGTACCAGGTTGCTGATGATAAGTTTTTTCCTTCTTCTTGTCGAGCTTTTCGAGTAGCTCGACAAGAAGAAGCATTTTTTTTCTCATTCTTGTCGAATTACTCGACAAAAAGAAGCATTTCCCCCCCCCCCCCCCCCCCCCCTTTTTTTAAATCAATTGTGGGACATGTGCTTTAGCCCATTTCAAATTTTTTGTCAATTGTTGTATGTGGGATTCCCTTTTTTTCCCTTATGATTTTGCCAATTTTTTTTTTCTTATTTGTTTTTTTTTTTTACACATTTTCATTCAATTTTTTACTAATCTTTTTTTATTTTATCTTATAAGCAAATTATACACATTATAAATTATTTTTTTCCTTAATTTTTCTTTTACTATTCACATATTCGTCTAAATTTTTATTCAATTATCACCAATCTTTTTTATTTGATGTTATAAGCAAATTGTACATTCATATTTGGCTTTTGGGTCATTAGTAAAAAAGTTGAAAAAATTGGACCCGATTTTAAAAAATGAGGGTTTGGTCCAACTCAAATTCTCAAAGTAGTGTAATTCAATAAAAATATAAAAATGGTAACTTTACCACATCAATTTACCAACATCCAAACGTCGTTTACAAATCTTAGTTATTTAATTTTTTTTGTACAAATTATATGTTTATTTGGTTCTACTTTTCTTAATTAATTGTATTAAATGATAGGTTCAAAAATATATTTTTCATATTTATTATTTACATATTATACATATAATATTTTTTATACTAAATTTCTTTATCTATATATATTCAAACAATGCCTACGTACAGCACGTATCAAAAAATTTTATTTTTATGCCAATAATTTGCGCTATTGGACCCAATTTTTTAAATATTTCACTAATTTACCCATAAATTTTATTTTTATGCCATTGGCCATCTCTAACATTTAAATTTTGTTGAAAGCGCAATTTCACCATTTTTTTCCTTTTTGTAATTCGATTAAATCAAAGCCAAGATTTTTTTTAAGCTTAGAAAGTCCATTCGCCATTTTTTTACTTTTTTTTTTCCTTTTATATTTGGCTTTGATTTAGTCGAGTAACTCGAGAAACTCGACAAAATCAAAGCCAACAATTTTTTTTTTTTTTTTTTGGAAATCAAACAATTTGTCTTTTTTTTTTTTTTTGGAAATCAAACAATTTGTCTTTTTTTTTTTTTTTTTTTTTTTTTTTTTTTTTTTTTTTTAAGGATTTGGCTTTGGTTTTTTTGAGTAACTCTTGTATTTGGTCCAATTCAATTAGATTATATATATATCCATTTTTTTCACTTTATCCAATTTAAAACCTACCCAATACTATTGCTTATAGGATCCAAATGTAGATTCTGAACTGAACTATATATTATACAAATATGTAATTATTATAAAAAATTTATATCAAGTGTACGCATGGGAACAAAATACCTCATATTTTAAATAAATGGCAATAAACAGTTTTACAAAAATTAATATTCATTTATTTGTCCCAAATTCTACAATATATTTTTTTCGAGTAGCTCGACAATTTATGATGACAAAAAAATTTTAATAAAAAAAATAATTTTTGTCGAGTAACAGTAGGCGAGTAACTCGACAAATTTTATTTTTCGAGTAGCTTGACAATTTTTCATGACCAAAAAAAATTTATTAAAAAATAAGTTTGTCGAGTTGCTCGACCAACTCCAGTTGGAGTTTGTCGAGTCACTAGACATCAATTTTTGACACTTTTTTATGTTAGATTAATCCTTTAACCGCAATGTTTGACTTCTTTATTTATATATATAAGTCAATAATTGCAAATAAAATGCACTAATATATGTATATATATATATAAAATGTAAATTGGTTGTTCGACAAAAACACCCACATCAACCAGCCCATTTTGACTTTTCTTAATTTTTTTTTTCTTTTTTTACTTTGGGTGTGTGTACTGAGGACACCCCTCATCTTTTCTTGAATAACCATCCATTTCTATCCAAGAAAATGAAACTAAAAAAGAAAACCCAGTTGTATAATCAACACTCTTTTTTCAAGAATTTCAACTCGATGATGAAAAATGGAGCACAAAGTTCTTGCTGCAAAAGATTGCGACTGTAAAAGTGGGTTGGCTTTGGCAGTTGAGTTTGTTGAGTTACCAAAGAAACTCAATTTCGTAACTCGACAAACTTGGTCAAGTTACTCAAAATAATTTATTGGTCGAGTTACTCGAATAAATGAAAAAATAAAATAAAAACCAGAACTTTTAATAAAAAAAAAAATCAATTCGACTTTTGGAGTATGTCGACGAACTCCAACATGAGGTTCTCGAGTCATTCGACTACAAGAACAAATGCAAAAGAAAAATTTTTAAAATAAAAATAAAATTGTCTATTGAATTTGTCAAAAAGTCTATTGAATTTGTCAAATAACTTATTAACCTGATTAGAAAAAAATTATGACAGAAGCACACTACAATATCAAAAAAAAAAAAAAAAAAAAAAAAAAAAAAAAAAAAACAAAACTGCATAAGCACTTTTCTTTGAAAGTACGAAATTGAGCACTGCAATTCTTCTTTCAATTCGGGAACACACAAAACCACACGCACACAAAGAGAGAAAAAGAATAAAACCCCAACATTTTTATCAGAGCATGAACCAAAATAGCCTGTGTAATCTGTTTCTGGTGAGCCTCAATTGCCGCAACGAACGCAGGTACCTCCAAATCACCTTACAACAATTCCATTCATTAACCAAAATCCAAATAAATATCAACACTACTAAAAAATACTTGTCGAGTTGTCCAGGTTGTTGGTTGGGAGTTAAATAACTGGACAACATGCTTGACAATAGCTCGACAACCACGTTGTCGAGTAGCTCGACAACCACGTTGTCGAGTTTACTGGTTGTCGAGTAGCTCGACAACCACGTTGTCGAGTTTACTGGTTGTCGAGCTACTCGACAACGCAGTTGTATGAGTTCTTATCATTGTATTTCATGGCTTCCCAGCACTTCTAAAGCGACATGGGGTTAATGTGAAGGGTCTTTTGAAAGTGGATTCTCCCAATGAGGAACCTCAACCACATATAGATTGCACGGGCAATTTATAGGTGCAGGGCACATATCTGCTACCAATCCAGAAATGTGCTGCGTACAGTGTGTTAGAGAAAATGGCTTAATTATGATTTCTCACTCAATCTGGTTGTGCAAGACGTGGCCTCAGCCTGAAGATTGGCATCCCGTACCCACTTCGACCAAATCTGAAACAACCAAATGAAAATAAAAAAAAAAAATTTGTTTCTTTCGTTCAAGATTTTCCCTTTTCCAGTCAGATTTCGAGGCCCCCTTTTGATTATTCTCACTAATTTTATTTTTAATTTAGCGAGGATAATATTGGCCTTGTCAAGCAGCTCGATAATAATATTGTCAAGTTAGCTCGATGATAGTTATTGTCAAGCCCTCAATAACCACTGTCGAGTAACTCGACAATAATCCACAAATATTTTTTTTCCCAAAAAATGAGCAAAATCAATTTTATATCTTGAAGGATACTACAAAATGAAATCAAGTTTGATCAAAGATTAACCTGATGCCCTCACCCCCACTTGAATATTGCCTATTGATGCTATAATCCATAATGAGTTATCCCTCTTTTTGGGACCAAGATGCTTGATATATTGAATTAGAAGTTCTTTTTTGTAGTGAAGAGTATGGAACACGCCCTTTATTTGCAGAATTTAATGGAAAACTAATTGAATGTTTACTTATGTACTTTTGTGGTGCAAGTAGATAAACTCTTGTGTAGTGAATTCTTCAGATTTTCCTTTCTATGTACTCAAATGGTTAATGGTCTGTTCATCATGTACATTTAGACCCTAAAATGCTTATGTATTTTGGCCAACGGGAAGTTGAGATAGTATCTTGAGTCATATAGAATTTTTCATTGGTTTATTATTCTGACAACTAGCCATCAACAGTTTGATGATTGTATTGATTTATTATTCTGAAGTTGTTTCTTAAATGTCTGAATTGGCTATTACTTTATAGTTGATTTTATATCTTAAGAAAAGCAGCTAACCTATTGAATTAAATTAGGTAATAAGCTTCCCTCAGAACTTGTTCAGAATTTGTTAAAGATGGCTCCAACATCTGATGAAGAATTGAAGCTGAGGCTCTATAGTGGCGAGCTTTCTCAACTTGGGCCTGCAGATCGCTTCCTGGAAGTCTTGGTGGACATTCCATTTGGATTTGATTGCCGAGATGGCTCGGCAATCACTGTTCACATTAAAATTTTTTTTTTTAGCTAATTTTCTTTGACACAATTTAAAAAAAAAAAAAAAAAAAATTTGATTGCCGAGCAATCTCGGCAATCACTGTTCACATTAAAAAAAAAAATTTTTTTTTTTTTTTTTTAGCCAATTTTCTTTGACACAATTTAAAAAAAAAAAAAAAAAAAAAAATTTTTTTTGAACAGTGATTGCCGAGATTGCTCGGCAATAAAAAATTTTTGAATAGTGATTGCCGAGCAATCTCGCCAATCACTGTTCACACTAAATTTTTTTTTTTTTTTTTTATAGCCAATTTTCTTTGACACAATTTTAAAAAAAAAAAAAATTAAATAAATAAATGCCCGGCTCGGCAATTAAATTGATTGCCGAGCCATCTCGGCAAAAGATGGCTCGGCAATCAATTGATTGCCAAATTGGGCTCAAATTGAGCCCAATTGGCAATCAATTGATTGCCAAAAGATAATTTTTTTTTTTTTTTTTTTTTTTGTTTTTAAAAGAATAATTGCACAAAAAGTCCCTATTGTTTTAAAATAGTTGGAATATGATATCAAGCATGCAAGTGTTTCATTTTTAAATTTTACTTTTGAGCAAGCTACTTACATTAAAATAAATAAGTAGATTTTAATATAAATAATTTGATAATAAACATGCATGTTACTTATTTTGTTTATATGTTTAACGATTTCCATATATTATCCTAAATATATGTTCACCAAATTACGCTTAATTAGAGAAACATTATTCAATTAGAGTGGTGCAGTATGAGCAATGCCATATTATATGTATTCAATGAAATTGGAATACATTTTTATTAATTGAATAATATAGCATAGACCTAATAGTAATATAAACTAATTATCACTTGAAGTACTATTATTGAGCTTAACACACACGTTTCAAAAATATGAGGCATATTAATTAAAGTAATTAATTTTTTCAACTAAATCATCAATAAAATTTATCTGTCCAATAATGTCTACAAAACATTTTAATAATACAGTCTTTTTTCTTGTCCTTTCATGAAGTATCCACTTAACCTGGTAATGAGTATCTTTTTAAATCCATTTTCTTTAAAAAAAAAAAAAAAAAAAAAAAAATTGTGCCCAGCCGAGCCATCTCGGCAATTGATTGCCGAGAATTGATTGCCAAATGAATAGTTATTTTTTTTTTTTGTTTTTAAAAGAATAATTGCACAAAAGGTCCCTATTATTTTAAAGAATAATTGCACAAAAGGTCCCTATTAAGGAATAATTGCATGAAAGGTCCTTATTGTTTTAAAATCGTTCGGATATGCCCACAACCTAAACAAAAAAATTCTTTAATTTTTTTTTTTTTTTTTGACAAAATTTTTTTTCTTTAATTTTTTTTTTTTAACAATGAACATTGAACATTGACCTATTTTTAATTTTTATTTTATTTTATGAATAATTGTATAAAAGATTTGTATCGTTTCAACCTAAAACTTTTCACTACATTTTTCACAAACGTGCAACGCACGTGGCCAAAACTAGTATCTATATAAGAGCATAGTTGAAAATCAAAATGGTAAGACTAAGAACTAATTATTTGATTCACTTCAAAATCTCAATGATTAAGATATTTTTGTCACTTTTGGCCCGATATGACTTAAAAATCCTACGTGCAGTTGAAAAATGTAATGCATGCAATAACTTATCTAACGTGTCATTGTCCAATTCTACAAAACGATGAATTTTCAACAACACCGTGAATTTCCTTGTATATCAATGTCACCACATAATTTCAAAATTAATATATAATATACATAATGAAATGTATAAAGAATTTTATTTTATTTTCACTTTTTAGACGAATAGGACAACATATATATTAGAGAAAATAGATTAAGGCTTGAAATAAGCATTGCTATCACTTTATTTATGAAAATTGTGTGCAGGGGTCAATTCTTTAATTTCGAGGCCTAAGACGAATTCTATAAATTAGGTCTTCAATGAGTCCCAAATTGTAGTATGTATTTTTTTTTTTTTTTTGATAGAATTAATTATTAACTTAAAACAAAAAACAGCAAACATGGGCCAGAATAATGAAGATGACCCCTTTCGATTTTGGGTCATAATTGCACTTTTTTTTTTTTTTTTGCCAATTTCGGTAATCAAAAATAATTCTTTTATGAAAATGGGTCCCTTCGTTTTTAGATCGGAGGTGATTATCTCATTCACCTCGACCCAAAATCAGACCTAATTGTGTGGCTTACGTGAGATAACATATTTAACGCGCTTTGAAATTCTTGTATGGTATATAAAAGTAATGGTCAAAATCGTAAGTAAATTGATGACATTAAAGTTTTATCCAAAAGCCATATGTGAACATCAGCTGAAACATGTGACTGAAAGCTCCTCTATTTTAATAAGTTTAATCCACGACTTGGTAATTTAGTAGGCTTTAAAAAGTTGACTTTTTAAAAGTCAAAAGTGGTATTTACTTGGATAATATTATTAATAGAATTTCAAAACTCCGAAAGCTTTGTACTTAAAAACCAACTTAATTAGAAGTTAAATCGAAAAATAATGGGTTGTAAGTCAAAATAATACACGTCGCAAATTTTGTTAGACGTTGTTTATTATTTTATTTTAAGAAAATATTGATGATATATTTTTATTGTACGTAAGAGATAAACACATAGATCAAATTATATATATTCTACTTGCCCATTTAATATAACCTAGTACGAAAACATTTCATTATTTCATCAAAATATGCGATATTTACAATAGTTGTTCTACATTAGATCTACTATATTTAGTATTTACGATTTCTTTATAGAGTAGTTGATCATTGTTGTTATCCATATTTCGTGATTCTTCGATCTCACTAGTATCACCATTATTAATAAACTTAGTATATCGACTGTAGAGATGGGTGACTAGACAGAGGTTGGAGAGGAGATTATTTTCTTTTTTTAAAAAAAATATTTGAGCAAGATTTCACTTTGGTCACTAAATTTAAGTTTGTGAAACACTATTGTACAACTAGACATTTTCACTTTAAGAATTTTACAAAGTACACAATGTATATAAATTGTATTTACACTTTAAATATCATCATGTTTGACTATATCTAATAATAACTAAGTGGAGTTGTCTAAATCATCTCTAATAACAGGATTAAATATCTTAATTTTCTGCCCCATTTACTTATTTATTTATTTTTTTAATATTATTTTTCAATTTCTTAATGAGATTTAAATTTGAAAACATAAATAAAAATAAAAATATGAGACAGTGCTTTGAAAACATTAATCGAGTCAGGCCATATAAAGCTTACTGTGTTGTTGAAGGTGAGAGAACATTCTGCGTATATGTATATGTATATATAAAGCTTATTGTGTTGTTGAAGGTGAGAGAGCATTCTGCGTGTATGTATATGTATATATAAAGCTTACTAAGCTTACTGTGTTGTTGAAGGTGAGAGAGCATTCTACGTGTATGTATATGTATATATAAAGCTTACTGTGTTGTTGAAGGTGAGAGAGAGAGAGAGAGAGAGAGAGAGAGAAGAGAAGAGAAGAGAAGAGAGAATTGCATTATGCGTGTATGTATATGTGTGTATATATAAAGTTTACTGTGTTGTTGAAGGTAAGAGAGAGAAAAGAGAGAATGTGTATTTTAAATTCAAAATTTCATTTGTGGTCCTCAACTTTGAGAAATGAAAAAATAAGATAATTGTATGAATAAACCTCCAAGTAAGGATTTATTATTTCTCTTTAATATGATAATTGTATAATTTGGAAAGAGGGTCAAAATTGAAGAATAAAGAAAGCATTTATCAGAGCTTTTGCTCTCTTTTTTTATTTGCCATAGATTTGACTTTATTTTAAGCTTTTTCCTATGTTGAAAGCAAATCAAGTGTGTGACTGAGACTTCTATCTCTAACATGTTGAAATTATACCAATATTTTGTTTTTGTGCTTAAATTATATCTGTGCTAGACAGAATCTTAGCTCCGTCCCAGCCATCAAAAGATTTTTGTTTTTTCTATGGTCATGCAGTGGGGTATAAAAATCTACATGAACACAGATAAAAACAAAACAAGATATCGTGTATGACGTGTATTTTATCATGTTGATGAATAATTATCGTTTTGTTAAGGAAAAGAGTCATTAGTTTTGGCTTCTTCTAGAAATCACATTATTTTTTCACAAGCATCGGCTGTTGTTGACTGGTCAACGGTCAATATTTGACCGTTGACCAGTCAACGTCCGCCCTAACTGAACTTCAACTCTAGATATGCCACTGGCTATGAATAGACTTATAAGGTGACCTTGGTGTCGAGGGCCTCAAAAAAAGGTCGTTGTTGACCTAGGATTATTATGTCTAGGTTGTAAAATCAATGATGAAACATGACATATGTTGAAATGCAACACATACGCTAGGCCATAAGCCCAAGGTCAAGGTGATTTTGGTAATGTAGGCTTGTTGCTGACCTCAGGATTGGGAGTCCACAAGGTCGGGCCACTTTTCATTAGGGGATAAGAAGGAAACTTCGAGCACATGGAGCTCAAAGTCGAGTTCATGGAAGATAAAGTTTGACCTTATTAGAACTCGTTTGACATGTGACGCTCTTGAGTCTAGATCTTGCGCGTAGAAGGCACTCTAAGGCATTCTAACTTAACTTATATTTTGGTATTTTTAAAAGGTTTTAGGTCAATTCAAGAAAATTAACTTCAAGTAATGCAAACTAGAGTTGAATATATAAGAAGAAGAAGAGAAGTAGCTTTGCTGGCCCGATTGTAGAAACATTTTTAAGAATATTTAACCAACTCGTCAAATCGTGAAAAAATTACTTAGGTCGAAGTTTTGGAGTACCGGTTGTGATGATTTTTTAAGGTACTGATTTTGGCAGTTATGAGGGTTCGGTTTTGGATGGTTTTAGTAGTAGTTTTTAAAACTATCAAATTCATGCTTAGGAGTTTATTACTTTATTGAAGTTTTTTTAAAAAATAAAATTACATATATAAACATATATTAAAAAAGATAAATATGTGTAAACAATATAAAGTTTATTGTTGACGTCTGAACCTGCACCAGTCCACGTGCCAACAGATCTCCAGCCACTCCTCTGCCAGCTCGTATGTTACCTGCACACTAGGACGACCGTTAGGCACCGAGATCTCCAGAGAAAAAGGGGTCCGGCGATCGTTGGCACTCCGACGATCAAGTCAACAGCCGGTATATAAGGAATACGCGGGGGCTGGAACAAAATAGGGGTGTGGGAGAGACAAGCAGGCAAAAGTTTGAGCGGAGTTTAGGGTGGAATTCTTAAGCATATCAAAGTGCGTACCTTGGAACAACCGGAGACGTTGTATTTATAGCGCAAGAATTCTAATTGATTTGGAAGACCAATCAATTCGGTTCCCAATTGGATCCTCCTTCCTTATGTGATAAAGATGCCCGAGATTGACTACCTTCTTTGAGTTTATCACGTTGCATGATTTTAGGAGATCACGATTGTGTTTCCTTGTGGAGATTTGTGCGCCCAATCCAACGCAATCTTTCTTTAATTACTTCTCTGGTCGCCTCGGCGTATCGAGTTGTTTACTGGATGCGAGGCCTGACGAGTCCCTATGGTTCGCATGAGGGCGCCGAAGCCCTCCACGTGACTCGCGAATTTCTAGCCGCCGAAGGTCCCAGCGCGTGACGGGCCCCTCCAAGGCTCTAGCAGGGCCCAGATGGGCCTCTTAACAGATTACAAGCTGGGCCCTTACTGGGCTTAGATGTGCTGACGTGGCGGCCATATCGTAATCGTGTGGTAACATTTATAAAAGATAAAATTGGAAGATCATTTGAAAAACGGTAAAAAATCATTGATTTGGAGTTAAAAAATACACCCCAAATTACACAACAACCACCCAAAACCAATGGCAAAAAAAACTAATAAGCACGAATTTATTCAATTTCTCATAAACGGTACCATCCAAAATCGATGAAAAAAACTCCTAAATAGACCCTCAGTGTTGTAAACTTGCTCAAAAGTTTTGGATAATTTTTAAATTAAATGATATTCATAAGATCAGTTAATAATTCAAACTAAGTCATGGATTTGAGCAATTCGTGACAATCTGCTACATTTTCACAGAAAAATTGAAAAAAATTGAAAATGAAAATCAGATTTATAATTTTCTATTCAAAAGAAAAATTGAAAACCCATCGTGCACAAAACGTTTTAAAGTGGGGGGGGGGGGGGGGGGGGGGGGGGGGGGGCTGGAGTTCACTATTCTTTAAAGTGGATACATACATTCTGCAATTTCAGATTGACACTGTAAAGTCTAAAGCTGAATAGGGTATCAAAATCAATTGTGTTGTAGATGGATGAAGTGTTTGTTGGAAATTAGTTTAAGAATTCTAGAAATTGGTTAAGTATTGAAAATTAATTAAAGTGATTATCAACTTTAACCAAAATATTTAGATTTGACTCAATTCGTTTAAGCAAAATAGTTTGTCACTTCGAAGCGTTGAAATGGGGATCGATCTACCCGGTCAAGTTGTGGGGATCGAGGGGACAACACCCCCGAAAGAGAATTCAGATTTCGTTGTATGTGTTGAACGGTATATTTGGTATCTTGAAACCAATATCGGATGAATAAAAAATTACGAGAAGAAAAAAAAAACCGGGTCAATTTTTTTGACCATGCGATCGCATGGCCTAATGAACAGGCGCGTCCTTCTAAAATGTTGCACGATTTGACTCCACACTACTTCGTTCCTAACATTTCATCATCTATAAATAGGACTCTAGGAACGTTCTATTACGTACATCAATGATATGCAAACGCATTATAATCATATCTTCTTCTCTTGAACTAAAATTCTTGCATTTTGTTGCATAAATTCTGGTTTTTTCATTTCATTTTCATTTTTTAGAGTACAAAGCCATTTTTTAGTTTGTTGTGCTTGTGTTTTGAAGTGCTGCAAACACAAGTGAAGGTCGTTGTATCTTAGGAGTTGATTACCATAATATGTAGGCACCGTTGCAGGGCAAATTTGACTTAAGTACAAAATGTTCAACACTTGACTCGATTTTGCCGTTACTCTTATTTCCTTGTTATAAATTTGTTCTTTGAAGTCACTTTACACAAAATCACCCAATATTGTTTATGTAAAGCTAATTCGAATAGAGATGGCAAAATACACCACACTCATACAGACTCGTATTATCCAACCGTGTTAAGTAATCGAGGCGAAGATGTAGAACGTAGTGTTCGCCTCGAATTCTTTGAATCCGCCACAAATTTCTTTATTTTTATGTTTTTTAAATTTAAATCATATTTAAAAAATATTAATAAGTAATTAAACGGAGCAATAAATGAGAATATTTTAATCATACCCCCCTTTCCAAAAATCCTCGACGGAAGGGAAACAAAGAAGGCTGCTCAAACCTCGACCCCGATGCCAGGGGCGCAGACAGGGCTGGGCCATACTGGCCCAGGCCCAATCTTGGAAGAAGTGCAAAATTAAAAAAAATTACGACATGGCCCCAATCTATTTTAAATTACGGCCCAACCCTGTGTCTGATTATGTTAAAAGCGGGTGCATTTATCAAAGTGGACTTGAATTTTTTTAATTTATTTGCACATTTCCAGTATTTGATGTTGAAATATTATTTTACTTTATAGTTTGGTTGTGATATTATCATGTTGTTTATAATTTACTTATATGTCGTTTCATTAAATATAGAATTACAATATAATTATATATAACACTAGTAAGAGGGTTTAAATATTTTGTACATCGACTACATAGCTTAGTTTTAGATAAAAATAGATATAAATTCTATTATAAAATAATTTGTGTGCATCGACTACGTAACAATTTTTGTTGAGAGAAACCTTGTTAATATAATAGATATAGATTCTATTATAGAATAATTCTCAATTGTAAAAGATCGTCGGGCACAACTTTCTTTAGCTAGTTTTATATCTTGAATATTTTTGTGCTTCTTGTAAGCTTTTTAAAGATTATTACTTATAAAAAAAATATTAGATTATCATAAAAATAGACTAATTTATTTTGGTTTAGATCTTAAAAAACATTAGAATCTCACGAACCCCCATAGGGGGAGGGTTTCTGTAACGACTACGCACTTTCCCCTACAGGCTTTTTGCCCAGGAGCTATTACGTGCACCGTTAACTTACATACTGTCCACTAGACTCGCCCAATTGGTAACATCATTCCACTTAAGTTCCCCTTAATGGGAGGTCAAGGGTTCGAATCGCTGGAGACGCGAAAGAAATTCAGTTTGGAGCCCAACCTCCAATGGACAGTACGTAAGTTAACGGTGCATGGAATAACCCCTGGGCGAAAGGCCTGTAGGGGAAAGTCCGTGGTCATTAAAAAAAAAAACGTGCGTTTTTTGTAACGACCACGGACTTTCTCCTACAGGCCTTTCGCGCAGGGGCTATTCCGTGCGCCGTTAACTTACGTATTGTCTACTGGGGGTTTCATCCCAAACTGGATTTCTTTCGCGTCCCCAGCGATTCGAACCTTTGACCTCTCCCATAAGAGGAACTTATGGAGAATGCTGGTACCAATTGGGCGAGTCGTAGACAATACGTAAGTTAACGGCGCACGGAATAGCCCCTGCGCGAAAGGCCTGTAGGGGAAAGTCCGTGGTCGTTACAGTTTCCTCCTCCCCGGTCTACCTTTTTGTCATATTCTGGCTCTGCTCCTAGTCTATCTAATTCTTGAAATTATAATAGATAAGTAAATCTGACGTGAAGAGGTAAGATATAAATTAATCACAAATAACAAAAAAAAAAAAAAAAAAAGAGAGAGAGAGCAATTACTTGTGATAATCTTTTGTGTTGGGGCATATTGTACAAAATTTAATATATGATTGATCAAGTAAAAAAAGAAAATACTTTGCTGAGTTTTTAATTATGAAATAACATTTTTATAAACAAATTTTAGCTAAGTGTATATTGAATATTGCACAAGCATTATAAGAAATTCATAAGAGTTCCAAATCATAAAAAAATCATTTACAGAATTAATTGAGAATAAAAAATTAATAAATATGCTGGTACAATTTATTATAATAATGAAAGGTATCAATATTGATTTCAATAAATAAAAGTATCAATATTGTATCTCTAGATTCTCACTAAAAATACTTGATGTACAAATTAAAAAGAAAATAAAATTTATTATTTTTGTGATCACTGATAAATTATCTATGACTTATTTTTTATCCCTATATGCTTTGAATGATTGAAGTAGTTTTAATTTTTAAAAATTCTAGGTAATCACTTATTCGTCAACTTATTTATTCGACTAGTGATTACTTATAGTTAAATTAATCGGGTCAATGTTTAATTTCAAAATTAAAAAAATTTATTTATTGAGTTAATTACCGTGTAGCTTCATGAATCATGGTTAGAGTTGGTAAACGGGTTGGGCCGGATAAGCACGGCCCACTAGAGCCGAGCCACACTTGAAACTGGCCCGGGCCGACCCAACCTGATTTTATGCGGAAGATAAATAATATATCTTTTATGTTAAAAATGTGTGTTAAAAAATAATTTATATATAACTCTATATTCCTCTTGTTACTGAGAAAATAATTGAGTATTGACAAGAATATTTATATAAAGTGCCCGATAATTCAATATAGTTTTAATGTTGTAACTGCTTCCATATATAGGCTCGTGCATATAATTCAACATAGTTATTTAATTGTTTCGTACTAAACTTCAACTCAAGTTTATAGAAGATTAGTGTCAAGAAAAAAAAATCATGTCGGGCCATATAGGCTCGATTTGTTCAGACTAACATTTAACAGGCCAGTCCAACTCAAAATCTGAGTTATACAGTGACGGACCGGCTCAGTTTTACCATCTCTAATGGTGTGCTTCAATTTTGTTGTAATGTCTTTGTTTCACAAACTTATATTTTTAGGTTAAAAAATAAAAAATATAAATATTTTTCTCTAAAATCTATTAATTAACTGCTTGCAGAAGATATTTCTTTATATGACGTGGCATTTGTTTATTGGTAGATTGCACCTCTAGGGACGTGGCTCCAACAATTAAAAATCTCATATCCTCTCCAGTTTTTCGGTTACCTTAATGACGTTACTAAATTTCCCTGCATTAGCTTATCTTACAGTACTAAAACCAATATGCTTTAAATTCATTGTACATTTGACTTGTCTAACAATAGTCCGCATGTACAACATATAGAAACATCTCAAAGAATTTGAATTACAATGATCTTATGAATTATAGGATACGGTATACAATATATATAGAGAGAGAGAGTATGTTTGATTAAAAAAATTTGTAGATTATATAATCAGTGGTCCTATAAAATCTATGAATAATAGTGAATAAAAGTATGAGTCCTATAAAATATGTAAATAAAAATAATATTTGATAAGCTTATAAGTACTGACAAACGTACCCATATTATAGCTAAATATAGTTGTGCTATACTTTTTTGTATAAGTTTTAATTGTATAAAAGGTACATAAACTTTATATATTATCATATTTATATCTTTAATTTTTTTTATCGTATTTTTATCATCAACCTTCTATTAATTAGCACATTTTATTAATGATGACGATTTTCGTCGAAATATTTTACCTTATTTTTAAATAAGTAAAATATTAAATAAATACAAAATATTTGTCATTCGCTTTAAAACACACTAATAAAATTATTAGATAAAAATCGTTACTATAGACAAGATGTAGTAATTAATAAAAAGTTAAAGATAAGAATTCAATGATAAAAGTTAAAAATATAAATGTGAGAGTGAATAAAAATTAAGAATATTTAATATAATTAAAACGCAATGCATTTATATTATAAGAAAATTTGTAATTTTCGTTTTGAATTTTTTCAATTTGTTACTAATTTAGTCCAACCAATTTTTATAGCATTACATCATCAACCTTTCAATTAATTACAAATCACATCTTTAATGACTTATAATGATTAATTTATCATCTTCTTTAAATAAAAATAAATAAAAGAAAGCTAAAAACAAAAAAATATAAGAAAATTTGTAAAAAAAAAAATCTAATAACTTTTCAAAAAATACAAATTATATTATTCCTCACACACCCCAACACCCCACATTACCCTACCACAATCATCACAACACCACCACCTTTTCCATGCTGCCATTATTCATACACTACAGAGTACCGATCTAATGCCCACAAGTGGGCATTACATGTTGCCCACCTGCTGAGGTGTCAGTAGGTGGGCAATCCAAGATCAATAATTGTTTGATCTTGGATTGCCCACCTACTGACACCTCAGCAGGTGGGCAACATGTAATGCCCACTTAGGGGTATTAGATCATTATTCATACATTACAACTCCGCAATCTGTCATTAATATAAATTTAAGTTAGATAAAATTTCGTTCCTCTAAATATGTCATTAAATATTCATTAGTACCATAAATCAATCAAGTTTATGATCGATTACATTTTTACTGCAACTAGAAAATGGTGATGTGGGTTTCTTTCATATTCATAGCATTTTACTTTAATCTAAAGGTGCGTTTGATTACAAGCAATTTTCCATGGAAAAAGCTTTTTTTTCTACTTATTTTTCAACTAATAAGTTTGATAGCTACATTTTTTCATGGAAAAACTTTTTTCCCACCTATTTTTCAATTACAATGGTCTTTGATGGTCATTTTTTTTTCAAATAAAACGTTTTTTTATTTTTATATAAATGATCACTTTTTCCTTAAAAACAAAGAAAACGTTTTCTTAGGAGGGAGGATGTTTTATTTTCTATGTAAAATTTGCCTTCAAATTGACAATTGCCGGTTAAACAATTTCATGGCAATTCAATTCTATGGAATTAGTTTTCTTTCCACCCAAATTCAATGCTTGCAATCAAACACACCCTAATATCTATATAATGATAAACACCGATTCAAAATCTTGAAGATTTTTTTTTTCTTAATGGCTACTGTTGTGGGATGTGGTTCTGTATCAGATTATTGGATTCAATTCTAAGATTCAAAAAAGAATGTGAAAAATAGGTTTATGATTTCATGTGTTTATTCATCTTATGTTGTGCATGGTCCATGAATTCATCATGATGCTCCTGAATATGAGATCAATAAAACTTGCTCTCCTTGAAAAAAATTTTATGAATATATCTATTTTTTTTAATGTATATTTTTAAAATTTTGAAACTATGAATCTTAAAATGGTATTCTTCTTTATTATTTCATCCTATTGGTTGGGTGTGGGTGTGGGTGTGGGTGTGGGTGTGGGGGTGGGGGTGGGGTAAAGAATATACTTTGTACTTTTCATAAGTTATGTAATTTCTTTTGTAATTTTATTTTTATTTTATGTTGTTTTTAGTCTTTTTTTATTATTATTATTTAAAGGACGTAATTTGCAATTGATTGAAAATTTAAGGATGTTGTGTGCTATAAAAATTAATTAGAGATAGATTAGTAACATAATAGAAAGATTAAGGATGATAATTGCAAATTTCCGGATATCATATGATTATGATGGTAATGTAACATGTATTATTCTCTGAAATTAAACTCTCCAACCATCTCTCCGTGTCTGAGAATTACTCACACTGAAGTAGTCTCCGATCTGAGTGTTCAAATTGAAGATTAGTGTACAGAGAAAGAAAAGAGAAACCCATCAGTTTCCCATTTCTTTAAGGTCTCTCTCTACATATATATGTATCTATTTGACTATATACTTACGTGTGTGAATAAATTTTATTGAATGGATTTTGTACTTTGAAGAAGTCAAGAATATGGGTTTTTGATTAATTGAAGCATTATTCACTTATACGGGTTTGTGATATGTTGTATATCTACTTACGAATGTGGGTTTTATTTACTTCAAAGAAATTCTAGTATGTGGGTATTTGATTTTGTTATTTGATCTTGATTACCCAGATTTTGAGAAGTTTCATTTTTTCTATACAAATAAAAAGATTGCACTTATTTATTACATGTAATAATATTGTGTTGATCTTGGTGCAGATTAGGTTTCAATTTTTTTGAAGAATTACATTTTTATGTGCATTTCATTTCAATTACATACCTATCCTTGTTTTTGTTGGGAATTCGTGACACTGCAGTTTCTTTGGAGTGAAAGGAAGGGTGCAGTTCTGAATTTTGACAAGACTTCACTATGAAGAATAATGAGCGTCTGGCTAATATTGCCTTGGCCGGTAAGATATATATATAAATTTTTTTATTTTTTTATTTTTTTTTCTGGTCATTTGATTTTATGATTATAAATTTTCTTTGTTGTTGTTTTTCTTCTCTTTTACACATTGAATTTTATGTGGCAATTGAATTTATAATTTCTTCTTGCCTTATTCATTTATCATGAATTTGTTTGATTGCTTCTTGTTATCCAATCTTGACTTAAATTTCCAGTGGCAGCTGCTTTAGACTGCATAATTAGTTGATACTGAAAACCGGTGGATAGACATTTGCTTGATTCTTTGCATTAACACCCTATGAACAGAAATAAACCTCAAGCCTGCAACACATAAGTTCTGCAGAAGTATAAATCTGCCTCTCAATGTGCTAATGGACATAGCATCATGAGCCATTTTGTTTTATATGTGTGCATGTGATCTTCCATTCAGTATTGTATGTACGTGGGTGTCTAATCTATGTATATACCTGTATATACATGTGTATGTATATCTATATGTGGGTATGAATGTATTCATGCGCGTGTATGTGTCTGTACTTATATACACTCACGTTCACATTTTGAGGCAATTTTCTTTTTGGACATTTATATTTCACCAAGAAAGCTCAGTGCACTGCACTGCACTGCACATTTAGTGTGCGTGTGCGCGCGCATGCATGTTACACAGGCTTTCACTTTTTGAGCCAGTCTTCTCTTTGGATGCTTATACTCTAAGAAGCAAAGACACAATACAACATGAACGTTGATTTTTTAGAAAAAGTAGGAGTGTCTGTTCTTATACTTTACTATGAAAGCTTACTGCACTGCACATATTTGACTGGTAAAGATGTTGGGTAAAAATTATTGTTTGTTTTGTGTCTTATCACATGCTTTGGAATTTCTTGGACATTGATTTTTGTCTTTTATCATCGGACAGGTTTGACGTTGGCCCCCCTGATTGTGAAGGTAGACCCGAATTTAAATGTCATCTTGACAGCTTGCCTTACAGTTTATGTGGGTTGCTACCGTTCTGTCAAGCCAACTCCACCTTCAGTAAGTTGAGCAGCGTCTGTATCTCTAGTCGATTGAATAATATTCTATTAGAAATTTCTCCACCCTTCCGTTAAGTTGGGTGTTTAAATTTTGCAGGAGACAATGTCCAATGAACATGCCATGCGATTCCCCTTGGTTGGAAGTGCTATGTTGTTGTCATTATTCTTGCTCTTTAAGTTCCTGTCAAAGGACTTGGTTAATGCTGTATTGACGTGCTACTTTTTCGTACTTGGGATCGTCGCTCTCTCGTATGTTCTTTAGCACATGGACTATTCTAAATCGCTTATTTTGCTACGTGTAATATTCTGTATTAGGTTATTAGAGATGTAATGATGTTTGCTTACCAATTTTATTCTTTTCATTTACTTTTTACAGGGCAACATTGTTACCTGCAATCAGTCGTTTTTTGCCGAAACATTGGAATGATAATATCATAATATGGCGTTTTCCATATTTCCGGTGTATGTACTCACAAAAGCTTATATGATTCTGTTCTTACCTTTGAGCAGTGAGATTATTTATTATTCCTTGATGTGTCCAATTTCCTTATAGTTATATTTTCGGAGAAAATATTTACTAAACATACTAATTGAGGCTCATTCTCTGCTCACTTGGCAATCAGTCGGTTTTCTTTTTATGTTTTGCATGTTTTGCTTTTAATGCACAAGATATAATAAACTCATGTTGGTCATGTGTTTGTTAATATTATCTGATGGTGTTATTTAACTTTTGTCCCTTTCGCTAGATTTGTTATTGAAGTGCTTTTACATTGACTATGAGAATTTTGCTCTTTTAATGCTCAATATATAATAAACTCGTGTTGGTCATGATTTAACTTTCTATTTGAAAATGAGGTTATGCCGAGAGTAAAGGATGACAGTTAATTGACTGATTGTATTTTTTTCGCTCCTTTGGTGTCATAGCTTGCTGTTGTGGGGTGATGAAAGTAAAGGATGACATTGTATGCTGTGAACCTGTGTATTTTTGGTTATGATCATTTGCCTAATTAAAGATCCTATTTAACATGGGCATGCTTTGATATTAATTGACGGGTGCTTTATATGTGAATAAAAAACACTAAATTGATTTAAGAGCATGTTTGGCTAAGCTTAAAAACTTTGTCAAAATTGAAAATAAGTTATTTAATTAGATAGTAAAGTAAGAATTACTTTTAAAATAAGGAACTTTTTTTTCTTAAAAAACAAGAAAAAGACACGTTTACTTATTTTTAAGCTTAGCGAAATGTGCACTTAGTCTTGTTATGATTTTTTTTTTTTCAAATTTTAAATAATATTTCAAATAGAAATGTAGGTTCTCTTATTAGCTTTCCATTTGATTTTTTGACTTATGTTGCTTGTGATATGCAGAATGATATTTTTATTTACCCGTTTGTTGCACAGCTTTGGAGGTTGAGTTTACAAGATCACAGGTCATTGCAGCAATTCCTGGAACCTTCTTCTGTGCATGGTACGCTTCACAGAAGCATTGGCTAGCTAACAATACATTGGGGCTCGCATTCTGCATTCAGGTTTGATAGCATCCAAATTGAACACTTGCAGTATCTTCCTAATATCTTTATCTTACCACTATCTTTGCCCATCTTCTGAACACACCCGCGTACTAAAGAAATTAGGATTATTTGACTTATGTCCATAGGCATTAACATGGTTGTCAGACCCGGCCAAACCAGGTCAGCGGGTCACTGGTTCAAATGGTGGGTCATTGCTGAATCAAAAATTTAAACATAAGAATTATTTTAACAAAAGAAA
Organism: Forsythia viridissima; assembly: GCA_030279155.1. Classification (NCBI taxonomy): domain Eukaryota; kingdom Viridiplantae; phylum Streptophyta; class Magnoliopsida; order Lamiales; family Oleaceae; genus Forsythia; species Forsythia viridissima. The sequence continues at coordinate 21,343,652 of CM059034.1, read as the reverse complement.
AGAGGAGGGTTCCTAATTATAAAATATATTTTGTAATTGAAATATTAAATATTCTCATTCCTCTCTCTCATACCCTTTTTGCTCTAAATGAATATTATTCATTAACTTTAATTTGACAATAAAATTAGTACTACTCCTTGTTTCTCTATTTTTTCAGAATATCTATCAAAAGTATTCAATCTATATTAATGTACCTCACGTACTCAATCTAATAATATGCGTACCATTTGAACTCTTGAATCATGCGATGTATTTTAGTTAATTGTTTCAGAAACAAACAAATATTTAGAATACTATCATAACATAATCTCATCCATGTTGCAAATATATATATTTATGAGTTAGCATTATAAGCAAAGAGTTCAGTTAGCAAAGCAGAAATGACTCTATTTATTGAACCAAAGGTAGCGTTTGATTCCTGGCCTTTGCATTTTGGAAATCAATAAATATATCAAAACTGGTCCAAAACCGGACAGGTTCTTATGAAACCAGCCCAGTTTGGGTGAGTTTTGACCGGGTCACACGGGTCTTGACCAGTCTGTTTGCAAAACAGTCCCAAAAGTCAACCAAACCGGTGTCATAACACAGTTCGGTGGTTTCCAGGCCATCCGGGCGGGCTGGTCCGGTTCAGATAACTTTGGCCATTATGTTCAGTAACACTCAGTAAATAATCCCCTCAAGACGTACAAATTCTGCTTAGATTGATGGCTTATTTATTTTCATTGGACTGCTTACTTTCTCCAAACCTTGTTATCATGTTTGATATAAAGGATTGGATAGCACTTGATAATATTAAGAAAGAAATAGTTCATTATACTGTCCAGTCATGGCCAATACTGCGTACCAAACTCAGTTTCTAAATCTCCATCTTATCTCCTAGAGAGAGAGATGAAATATTTGGTCTTCTCCTTTAGAATCTACAATGTATCAGTATTATAACAAAAGTTTTTGTAATTTTTCAATGTTTGTGGGAAAAAAGAAAACAACTTATTAAATGCTTTAATGACATCACATAAAATCTTCTTTTCCATTGTCTTGTAATTGCAGGGAATTGAAATGCTTTCACTGGGCTCATTTAAGACTGGTGCCATTCTCTTGGTAAGATAGGGAATTCTGGGGTAAACGTCGCACCCAAAACATACAGTTCTTTTGGAATTATTGTATGTAAAGCTAGTTTGTGCAATAGCTGATGGTCTTTTATTAAATGCAATTTTTTTTTTTTGGCAAATTTCAGGCTGGACTTTTCATATATGACATTTTCTGGGTCTTTTTTACTCCGGTAATGGTTAGTGTTGCAAAATCTTTTGATGCTCCTATAAAGGTTAGTACCTCGAATCAATTAACATGTCTACCTAACATTATAAATTTTGTGATCTCATACTTCAAGGTATAATTTTTTTGTTTTTATGCTTCCCTTTTTCAGCTTTTGTTCCCAACGATGGATTCTGCACGACCATTTTCAATGCTCGGTCTTGGAGATATAGTTATTCCCGGTATGAACTTCACAGTAATCCAAACCTTCATATTCTGGTTTAGCTATGATTTCTTTTTATGTCCACCTGCCTTCTTTTTCTCTGTATTTATGTTCATATCTTTATTGTACCCTTGGAACCATTAGTATTAACTATTAGCCCCTAATCCCAATCTTGAGAGTAATAATTGTGTTACTGTTAGGGATTATCTTGTCTTATTCACACATTGAGAACACAACCCACCCAGATTCCTTTCTATAACATACAAAACTCGTGACCTAATACAAAATATGAATACCCAGTATAGTCCTATAATAATAAAATTTCGCCTACACTGCCAGGGATAAAGTGAACAGCATAATAAGGCTCTTCCCAATACAACTAAAATTGGTCCAGTTCTCGAATGTGCATATACATCTCCGACATAATAATTTCTGGTCGAATGTATTTTCAAGGTTTACCTTGCACTTTCCTAGGTATTTTTGTAGCATTGGCACTGCGATTTGATGTTTCCCGGGGGAAAGAGAGCCAATACTTCAAGAGTGCTTTTCTAGGGTATACAGTTGGCTTGGTCCTCACAATAGTTGTCATGAACTGGTTTCAAGCTGCACAGGTGAGAGTTTTAGTAAACACATTCTCAGATTTTATCGTTTCACAAAATTAAGTTGAGTAAAAACATCCCCGTACAAAATCTCCGTATCTCTAAAAGAATTGGAGCTTCTACCTAATCATGCTTCCTATTTTTGTTCCAGCCTGCACTACTGTATATTGTGCCATGTGTTACTGGATTTTTGGCTGCACATTGCATATGGAATGGGGAAGTTAAACCAGTAAGTCTTTCGGTCTGTGATTTTTTTATGAGGTAGTATAAACCATGATTGGCTATTCTTAAAAGTTAACTTATAAGTGAATAGTACTTTTGAAAATTAACTACTTTTATTGGTTAAATTTAAAAATAATTGAGTAAGGTAAGATAAGAGTTACTTTCAAAATAAGTAATTTTTTTACTTAAAAGTAATAAAAAGGTAGCAACTCCAAACATGTTTGGAATAAAAAAGTAACCTTTTTTTAAGCATCATCATAAATCTTTTGTTGGACATATATAATTGTGCACATTTATGTTATACACTGGGAAACCTATATTGTCTGATTAGCATCGCTCAAGAATAATGTTTGATGGTTTTCAGTTTGAGCTTGAAAGCGTTGATTCTTATCTTATATGTTGATATGGCAAGACAAGCTTCCCATTAGTCTGATACGAGGTACTTGATTGAATTCTACTTTAACGTTTGCATTTCTCATTGCAGTTGTTGGAGTTTAGCGAATCTAAAACCAGTACTAACTCAGACGAAGCTGATGCCAATTCAAACAAGAAAGAGGAGTGAGATCGATAGCTTGACAGAGGAGAAAAATTACCAATTTGTTTACAAATTTGACTAACTTGTGCACCACAGATTGTTGTACTAGATTTTGTGACTTAGCATCCCATAATATTTTAGTTTCTTACAGCAATTTTAAGAATTTTAGCAAATCCCCCCTACTCTATAATTTTCACTTTCTTTACAGCCATGTCTTAAATCAATTAAAATTTGGAATTTCCTGTGGAATTCTCATCAAGCTTGATAGCTCAACTAGCTTTTCCGTTGCAAACTTTTTAGTCTTATCGTGAGCTACGAGAGAAAGAACGATGATTCATGTAATCAACTATAAATGTACGTGTTTGATAGTGTTAAAATTATTTTTGAAGTGTTTATAAGTTGTGGGTCCTATTGAATGGAGCATGCTAGGTTAAGCTTAAATGGAACAAGTTAATTTTTATTTTTATATTTTTCAAGTAAATAAAAGCTTACCTTTTTTGGAATTGGGTTAATTACACTCACGGTCTCTATTTTTGAAGTTTTGTAACAATATTATTTTTATTCAATTTTATTTATAGATATCATCTATATTTTTTTATTAATTCATACAGATAATTTCTAAATGGTCATTTTTTTATGATTTTTCCCTTAGTTTAATAAATTAAAATAAAAGAAAAAGGAAATATAATATAAAAAAAATTGTAATTGGGAACTTTAACTTTTTCAAAAATGTAAATAAATTTTAAATCTTTTATTCTTTGCGGATTTTTACTTACATTAATAAAAATTCTATAATCAAGTCTTAAATCTTCTAATTATGTTCACCAAAAGGACTTTTGAAGTCTAGATAGATTTTGTATAGAGGTCTGTTAATTGACAAAAAAACGTAACTTAAATTTGGCCAATTTAACAAGAACAAAACAATATATTGACATTCTATTATTTAAAATAATTAAAAATAAAAGAAAATGAAAAGAAAAAAAAAATAAAAAAATAGTTATCTTCCCCACTACCACCCAACCAAACTCGGTGCAACTGAGGGGATTTCTCCATCATGTTTTCCAGCCCAAACTTCTTGGGTTTGGGCCGATGATTTTCACGGTTGGGATCCGACCCGACCCGACCCAATCCAACCTAACCCAACCCACCCAGTTGATGGTCCAAACCCCAACGAATTGGGCTTGCAAAGCGTCCCGGTTGAACCTTGTTGGGAATGGGGTGAAGTGATGAAGATGGCCTCTTTTTTTCCCTTTTCCTTTTCTTTTTCTATTAATTTTTAAAAATAAAAGATTTATGATTTATTTACACTTTTAAAAAGCTTAAGGATTTCAATTTTAATTTTTTATTTTTTTTCTCTTTTTAATTTATTTAAATTAGGGACAAAATTGTCAATAAGTCTATCAGTGCGAGTTAGTGGAATGATGAAGTTGATATATGCTAATAAAATTGAATGTGGATGATATTGTTATAATGTTGAAAGAACGAGGACTATGAATATAATTAACCATTTAGAATTTTATCGATATAAACTTTGCATTAATTGTAGTGTTTTATAAGTAAACATTTTAAGCTTAGATAAACATGCTCGAACTACTCGGTTGGTGTGACATGTTTGACAAGGGAGGATTGACTAAAACATCAATTTTTGGTAGAAGTCAATTATTAAGAAATAAATATAGGAGCTTATTTCATAGGGTGTTTTAATAAATTGTAATAAAAAGTTGATAAAATGTGTAATTAAAAAGCTAATAAAATTAATTGTCTCTATTCTTTCAGGTTTGTAACGATTTCATCATCATTCAATTTTTTTAGCAGATTTCATCTCTATCTTTTCATTTATTCGCACAGATGGTCCCCAAATCACTATTTTTCACTATTTTGACAATTCTTTGACAATTTTGCCCATTGACTTAAATAAATTAAAATGATAGAAAAAAATACAATGAAAATATTGCAATTGGGCCCTTAACCTTTTCAAAAGTACAAATAAATCATAAACTATTTTATTTTATACAGATAAATGTTCTTCCCTAATAGAAAATGAATCATCTTTTTCAACCCCCACCACCACCACACCCATGCACATGCTTCATACTGCAAAACCCGCCCACATTATATCAAAAAGCGCACAAAACTAAAACCACAAGAACCTGTGACTTACTCGTTCAAACTTCTTCAATTCCTGACTCTTCACAATGAGAGCGTGATGCTGAACAGGTAATTGCGTATCACCTACAGCTTTCTTGGTCTCTTCAAGGAGTTGCACTGGAGTTAACTTTGCAAACTCGCAAACCCTTTCTTGTGGTAGAAACTAAGATCCATCCCCCACATAAATTGAACAGGTCAATATAGAAGGTAAAATGGAAAAAAGAAGTTCATAAGAAAGCGATTTACAACCACAATTTTATGAATATGTTAATTCATCTTTGATACTAACTCAACAATCATGTAACTTAGTACTGAAAAGGAACTTGCCCTCCCAAACACCCTTGAGGGCGTAGGAGAAGGAAACGTATGTCCCTTGCTCTATCTCCTTAATAGGAAATAGAGGTTTTACTCTCCTTTGGTCTGGAAGGATTAGGATTTATATATATAAATCCAGGAATCCCATTTGGCCAACGAAGATGATTCATTTTTAGTTGGAGAAAAATACTTATTTGAATAAAATAAAATAGTTTATGATTTATTTGTACTTTTGAAAAAATTAAGAACCCAATTGCAATGCTTTCATTGTATTTTTTTCCTATCATTTTAATTTATTTAAGTCAATGGGCAAAATTGTCAAAGATTTGTCAAAATAGTGATTTGGAGACTATATGTGCGAATAAATGAAATGATGTGGATGATATCTGCTAAAAAATTGAATGAGGATGAAATCGTTACAAACTTGAAAAAATGGGGACCATTAACATAATTAATCCTAAAATTAATTACAACTTTGTAGCATATATAAAGGTTGAACCCCAACCTCGAAGGTCCCCACCACTTTCGCTTGGTGGCTTGGTGGAAGATGTAAATCACAAGATATGCATCAGTAACTTTGTAGCATATATTAATGTGGACTAAACAAGTACTAGATATATATTTGTTAAAATTTCATACAATAGTTAACATACAATAAATAAATGGAAAAATAACATATTTAGTTTTCAACATTTTAAAAATTAAAATTCAAAAATGTATGGGATATATTTTTAATTTTTAAAAATAGTATCGGACATCCTCAATGTTTGAAAAATATGCATGGTTGATCCGTTATTACGAAATTGTCATGTTCTTTAAATAAACAAAAAATAAAAAATAAAATATAGGGGGAAAAAAGAGAAATGAAAAAAAAAATGTAATCCCAGAAATAAAAAAAAATAATAAAGATGTCGGATCAAAAGGCTATAATAGCTTGTCCTTTTAGATCTTATCAATAGAATAATGATCTAATGCCCCCAAGTGGGCATTACATGTTGCCCACCTGTTGAAGTGTCAGCAGGTGGGCAATTCAAGATCAAACAATTATTGATCTTGGATTGCCCACCTGCTGACACCTCAGCAGGTGGGCAACATGTAATGCTCACTTAGGGGCATTAGATTGGTACTCCTTACCAGTAATGCATGATTACGAGTGATTCACAAATGAGTTCTCCATTGTGAATAAAAACTATAACTTTTTTGTAAATTGGGTTCATCTCAAGACTAGTTGCTGCCAACTTACTGTTGACATATTTTGTACAAGTGACTTCAAAACAAGAAATCGAAATGGATGAAATAATAGTCGAGGCAAGTGTTGAACACTTTGTCCTTAAGTTAAATTTGCTCCGCAACGGTGCCTACGGTTTATGGCAATCGACTCCCAAGATAAAACGACTTCTGCTTGTGTTTGTAGCACTTCAAAACACAAGCACAACGAACCAAAAATGGTTTTTGTACTCCAAAGATGAAAATGAAATGAAAAACCAGAATTTCAAGCAACAAATACAAGAATTTTGGTTCAAAATATGAAATATATGAAGTGGATTGTTTTGCATATCAGTTCTCTCTCAAAAAGGACGTCCAAAGGTCCTAAATATAGAAGATGATCGGTTGAAAACGAAATAGTATGGAGCCAATTTGTGCAACACTTCAAAAGGACATGTCTGTTCGCGTAAACCTATACGATCGTATGGTTTTACCATGCTGCGATCGCTAGGTACAAATTTGAAAACAGAACTTAATCCAATTTAACCATGCGATCGCAAGACTTTATTTCCTGCGATCGCATGGTAGGACCAAAATACGTTCTGCTTAAAATTTAGGCAAGTTACGATCGCATTGTCAAACTTTGACCCGATTTTGTCCTTTTCTATAATTTTCCATTCATTCGATATTGGTTTCGAGATGCCAAAAATACCCTTCAACACATGTAGAGAAAGTTGAACCCTGCGACCTGATCGGGCAAGTCGATCCCCGTTTCGACACTCCGAAGCGGCGAAATGGCAAACTACTTTGCCTAAACAAATTAGGTCGGGTTTTGTATATTTTGGCCAAGTTGACATAAAGTCACTTTAGTTATTTTTAAACATTTAATCAATTTTTCAATAAATTAAACCAATTTCCAACACTTACATAGCCCAATTTTTTGCTGCTTGGAGGCTTTTGCTCTTTGGTATCAAATAAATGCAACCACATCCCCAATTTTACAAATTAGCACTTTTATTCCCAACATCACATCCCCAACCTAACACATTAACACTTTCATTCCCAACATCAGCAATTTGGTAAAAACTTGCATATACAGCATTTTGGTGACCAAAAAGCTTAATTCACCTTTATGTGAGTCCAATTTTTCAGGTCTATCTCCAATGTCTTCGAAAAATCAAAAGCTAGAGGAACTTTCAAAAGTGTGTATTATTGTCATCCTTTTAAAAGTAGAACCCCAACACTGTAGTTTTCTTCCTGATATGTTGTTCTTCTCGACTCCGTTTTTCTTCCAAAGTAAAATTGAAGCTAACTTTTATACAACCAACATCAAATTGTTGGCCCAAGAACACAAATAGAAAGAAATACTCAACAAAAAGAAACCAATCTTTCTATTTCTGGATTAAACACTTAGCTTGAAGTTGGATGGTTGGGTGGTGTTGGTGGTGAGTATGGGTGGGCGTGGGTCGGGTCAGATTGGTTTTTGATCCAATCCGAACCGAATGGTAAAAAATTCGATTTGGCAAAAGTCAAATAGAAACCGACCCAATTGAAAAAAAATGGGCTAAAAAACGACCCGAACCGATTTGGGTCGGTTCAGGCCGAGTTAAAGCTTATTTTTAAAAAATAAAATTTTAAAAAAAATCGAGACAGTTTCACCCAACCCAAAATCGACCCGAATTTGCCCCAAAACCGACTCAAACCGACCTGAGTCGGTTCGGGTCGGGTCGGGTCGGGTCGACTTCACGGTTAATTTGTCCAGTCCTAATGGTGAGCTCAGTGGCGACGACAATAGGTTTAAGAAAAGTGAGGGGTTGGGTGAAGAAAAAGACGGTATCTTTGTTATTCTTCGCTTTTTGGATACATTTGGTTACGTTTTTATTCTTTTTTTATTCTTTTTTTTTTGTTTATTTAAAAAAGGTTGCAATTTCGCCATAAATAATCTATTGTGCCTATTTTTTCAAACGTTGGGATATCCGGTACTATTTTTAAAGGTTGTGTGTATATTATCCCTTATGTTTTTTAAAGTTGTAGATCAAATATGATATTTTTCCTAAATAAATCCCCTTAACGATTTTCATCAGTTATCATCTACATGGTTTTGTCGGAATTTTGACGCAAATAGTCCATAACCTTTGCCATAAGTGTGGAAATAGTCTACAATGTTTGTTTTTTAGCACTGGTGTCCCTGACCTAAGGCTGTGTTTGATTGGCACATTTTCCATGGAAAATCTTTTCCACATTTTGTTATTTGATTGCACAAGGAAAATGAAAATGATTTTCAAAGTACAATAACCTAAATCACACTTTTGGCCATTTTCTCGAAAAATATTTTCTCACCTATTTGGTGGATTTTTTTTCCACCTTACATGGAAAATGTTTTCATTTTCCACCATTTTCCATGGAAACCAATCAAACACACCCTAAATGTTTTGGTGCAAAATTGATCTATATTTGACTAAAAAACCAATATACCTTTAATTTTAATAAGAGAAAATTACAGTTAGATTCTTAACATTTACAAAAAGTGAAAATAGGTCAGATACCTTTATTTTTATAAAAAAAATGAAAGACACTAACGAGTTCTTTTTTTTTTGTATTAAAACTTTATTGACCAAATTGATAATATACATAAATTATTTTGTATATTTTACGAATCATTATGAAATAATTAAAATTTAATCTCATAATTATTAACAAATGTGTTAAATGAAATTATTATTTTTATTATTAAGTAATTACATTATTTAAAATTTAAACTTTTATTTTTATGACAAAAAAATATATAATTTTGTCACAAACTTGATACACAAACACTTTTGATTAATTGAATATTCGTTTATTAACTACAAATATTAGAGCTGCAACTCTATTCTTCATATTTTATTTTATTGTTTTATTAACATTCGAAAATAAAGAACACGTAATTTGTAAATTAATTTTTATTAGCATTTTTATGTTAGATAAAATATAATGAGATTGGTTCAAGGTCATAAAATTATATATGTCATTTTTTTATTTTTTTATCTTAATTTTTATCAATTTTTTTATACCGCATAGCAATTACATTTATTTAAAGTAAAATAATATAATATTATTTCTCTTATGAAAAATTTAATTGATACGACTATAACAATATATTTAGTAGATATAATATATATTTGTATTGAATAAATGCTTGCAACATTCTTACATATTGTTGGTCAAAATATTTGATATTACTTAATTCGTCAAAATTTGGTCGATCGCATTTCACTACCAACTAAAGTTTCAACAAATTTTACATACATTAAACAAAATTACAGTAGATATAATGGTTAAACCAGGATCCACAGTGATAGAAAAAAAAAAGGAAAAGTGCAAGATTTTACTCTTACTTTAAAGTAAGTGATGAAATTATTTTTATTATTATAATTGTTTTTGCCTTTTGTTTTCATTAGTGTTCTTATTAATTATTTGTATTTGTTTTATTGTTTCAAGATTGCATTAGAACTAATGACGGCACTCATATTCCAGCCATTGAAACTGGATGTGGTACAAGCAGCTATAGAAATCTTCATGGAATAATTTCGCAAGATGTTTTAACAGCTTGTAACTTTGATTTAGAATTTATATGTGTGCTTAGTATTTGAGAGTGATCGGCACATGATTCTAAGGTGTTGAGTGGTGCTTAGCAAGGAGAAACAGACTTAAAGAGCTACAAGTTACAACTTTATAATGCTATTTATTTCTTTTCATTATGCCAAAAATCGGATTCTTCAACACTTCTTATTCATGATTATACATGTTATAAGTTCTTTGTTAATCGTACAAGTATTTTATGTCTAGGTAAATATTTTTTGGTAGATTGTAGATTTTCTAATCGACGTCAATTCTTAGCTTCGAGGTACCTACTATCATCTTCAAGATTTTGCTAGTCAAAGTCGTGATCCTGAAAATACAAAATAGATGTTTAATATTTGGCATGCTTCATTGAGGAAGATAATTGAGAAGATATTTGGTATATTTAAATCACGGTTCACAATTTTCAAAACAGTTTTTCATAAAGAATGTTGTTTTGATGAATTTCCAACTAAACCTGATAGTGAAGCTTCGTCGGTTAGCGAATTAGAAGATTTTGAACTATTTTTTAAAAGTCAAGAACAAGAAAGGGAGATTGCTAATGCATGGATGGATGGCTACTATAAATACATGAAGTGATGTTGAAAATATTTGATAATTTTGTATTGAACATTACTAAAAAGGTTAATTACATCGTATACCATTGAACTTTTTATTCCATTCCATTCCATTTATAACATTGAACTTTAATTCATTTTATTCATACAACCGAAGTTTAAAATTACTTTCAGTTAAACCACTTTGTTAACCAACCAACATTGTTTGACAAAAATTCTGACGTGGTATAGCCATTAATTGGATGATGTATCTCACCACATGTGAAAGTGTTGTCCACATGTATGAAGTTCAAAATTAAAATACACTTTTAATGTCTCTTTCACACGTGGTGAGATAAATCATCCAATTAATGACCTGTTAGTATCACGTTAGAAAACAATGAACGATTAGCTAACGAAGTAGTTTAACTGAAATTAATTGTAAAGTTTGGTGGTATAAATGAGACGAATTAAAGTGTATAAATAAAATAGAGTATAAAGTTCGATGGTATATGATATAATTAACTCTTACTAAAATGTTATTAATTATTTTTGAAATTTATGTTATTTGTTAATTTAATTGAGGTGACTTAATTTTTTATATATTTTTTAATAAATATTTTTATTGACATGAGAAATATGATTTATTATTTTGAATTCTTAATCACACGTGACGTGGAAGATTTAGACATGGGAAAAGTTACTCAATATTATATTATTTAAAAGATTTAGTTTAACAATTTTGTCAAAAAATAAAAGTCCATAGAAATCTACAAATCTATATCTATATATATATAAAAGTGGGCTAGTCTGACCAAAAATTCAGACTTCATTTTCCTGCCCAAAAAGTTTATCCATTTTTTATTTTTTTTAGTATTATTATTACCATTATTATTATTTATATTTATTTATATTGAAATTTGAATCAAAATTTCTCCAATTCGAAAACTTTGTAGACGGACTGCTGCATTAAAATCTGTGAAAGTGTCGTCCACGTGTATGAAGTTCAAAATTAAAATACGCTTTTAATGTCTCTTTCACACATGACGAGATAAATCAGCCAATTAATGACCTGTTAGTATCACGTTAGAAAACAATGAACGATTAGCTAACGAAGTGGTTTAACTGAAACTAATTTTAAAGTTGGGTGATATAAATGAGACGAATTAAAGTGTATAAATAAAATAGAGTATAAAGTTCGATGGTATATGATATAATTAACTCTTACTAAAATGTTATTAATTATTTTTGAAATTTATGTTATTTGTTAATTTAATTGAGGTGACTTAATTTTTTATATATTTTTTAATAAATATTTTTATTGACATGAGAAATATGATTTATTATTTTGAATTCTTAATTACATGTGACGTAAATGATTTAAACATGGAAAAAGTTACTCAATATTATATTATTTAAAAGATTTAGTTTAACAATTTTTTCAAAAAATAAAAGTCCATTAAAATCTACAAATCTATATATATATATATATATATATATATATATATATATATATATATATATATATATAAAAGTGGGCTAGTCTGACCAAAAAGTCAGATTTCATTTTCCTGCCAAAAAAGTTTATCCATTTTTTATTTTTTTTAGTATTATTATTACTATTACTATTATTTATATTTATTTATATTGGAATTTGAATCAAAATTTCTCCAATTCGAAAACTGTGTAGACGAACTGCTGCATTAAAATCTGAACAACCATTCTCTAATTAAAAATTTACAGCAATCATAATACAAAAATGCTAAAAAAATGATGAACATTCACCGAAACAATAATATTGCAAAAAATAAAGGCGGATTTACTCATCTTTTTTCCACAGATCTTGATTTATTAGGAAAATCAGCGGCACGATTCTTGAATTTTTTCCAATGTTTTGGATGAAAAAAACATAATAGGAAGATAGGAAGAACACCCTCCAATAGAGGCGGCGTAGAATGGAGAGATGAGATGATTTTAGGTTTAGGTTACATTTGATTGTGGAGTCCAATTAATGTGTCTGGACATGGATTGCTAACATTGGGCCGGGTATGTTCGTATGTTTGCTCATTTGTTTTTTTATCTTTGAGTCCAATAAATGTTTTCTTATATTAGTTTTTTTATATTATTAATGTAAAATTTGTGGTTAAAAAGTAGTTTCAAAAAATGTGCGTGGTTAAAAAGTGATTTGGAGAAATGTGAGAAAGAAATTTGTGTTAAAATAGTGTATTATATTTCAAACCTGATTTGAATGTAAATTTATTTGCTGAGATATACAAAGTGATGATATTACAGACTTTCACATTGAGAAGAAATACATTGTAATTATCTTGAAAATACTATTTTTTAAAAGATTGAAAAATATTTTTGTTTTGCCTTTTTGATAAACTGTGATAATTACATAGGTGGACTAAAATTTATTTTCAGTCAAAGAAATCAAGATAAATTTTGTATCATTTTTGAGGTGATTTGGTGGTTATAAAGTAATTTTGAGAAATGTGTGTGATTAAAAAGTGATTTTGATTTGTGTCCGTTTAAATGGATTGTTTAAACAATCTTGCCAAATAGAGGCTTTATTGTTGTTTAGTATTTTTATATTATGTAACTCAACAAATCGAATTAGACACAGATTGTTTGTCGAGACTATTCATTCAATTTTGTATATTATTTAAAATTAAATTTTTATTAACTTTTTCTTTCAATTGCAATTAATAGAAAATCATTTATTTATCAAAATTAGCAATGATGAATGTAAAATTCACTTTGTGCTTCTAGGGTTCTCAAAATCACTAGAATCTATTTGATGCAATAGAATTTTAGTGAAATTTTCTCATCTGTGACGTTTTATATTTGATCTTTTTATTGAAGATAAGAAATCAAAATAAAATTATATGGTTCTAATTAATTAAGCTTTTTGTGAACAATTTTTCTTCAAAAATTGATATTTAAGGATGTGAAGATTACTTTCATGAGATTGAAACCTTCTTTCTTTATCTTCATTTTGAATATTAGATGAATTATAAGAGATTTTAATATATTGTTTCTTTAGAATTAGGTTTTTCCAAATTTAATTTATATCATTTGTAATATTTTTATACTATAATTTTCTGAATGATGAAATCAAAATATACTAAATATTATCTCCAAATTTTTTTGGGTGGTCTTTGTGTTTACAAATAATGTATCTACTAAAATAAAATTCCAAACTCTCATTTGGGAATTTTTTTTTTCAAAAATTATATAACGTTATAAGTTATATAACATGCAGAGAATTCTGAACCAGTCACAAAGCGGTCAAACTAATGCTCGGAAGATAATATTATACGCACGACTAGAATGCGAAATATTGCAGGGAACTTCTCTAGCTCATTGTCTGTATCACCTCTAAGCGAAATCACAAACGGTAATTTGCACTTTTTTTTTTATCAAATATAATATCCATATTTATGATGTTGTGTGATTCTAATGAATTAACTAATAAGTGTCATATTTCAATGTAGTGGGTTCTGGACGATTTTTATTTACAAACCATGTGGCACATCATGGATTGGTCGAAGCAACATCTACACCTACAAAAGAACCCTATGCAAGTACCTATTTGAGTTCAGATTCTACATGCAGATCAGATACAAATGTTGATCTGTTACAGGATATTCACACACGAGTTTTTGAATGGGATCAGATGTTCTGGAGTGCCTAACCATGAACTGAAGTTGAAGATTGGCACTTCAGTGATGTTGTTGAAAAACATAGATTATTCAGTTGGTTTATGTAATGGAACTAGACTGGTCATTACAAGACTTGGCAAACATGTCCTTTAAGCGAAAATTCTTGTTGGGCACAATGCAGGGCATACAGTCCTTATACCTAGAATGACGTTGAAGCCTTCTGACCCTAGATTACCTTTCAAAATTACAAGGAGACAGTATCCTCTAATTGTTTCGTATGCAATGACAATCAATAAGAGTCAAGGACAATCTTTATCGCATGTAGGTTTGTATTTGAAAAGACCGGTATTCAGCCATTGACAATTATATGTTGTTGTGTCAAGAGTCTCATCGCGCGATGGATTGAAGATACTAATATGTGATAAAGATGGACGACCATCAGATTCAACAACAAATGTAGTGTATAAGGAAGTTTTCAAAAATCTATAATATTTTTGTTGTATGTGTGCTATTTCATTTTCACTGTATCTAAAATTTAGACTTTTTGCTTCTTTGTAGTGATTTTCACTTGATCAATTTTAAGATCTCTTTACTTTTCAATATTATGATATTATTCATGTTCTATACCCCGTGTCCCGTGCATCGCACGGGTGATACACTAGTTTTTTTTAATAAAAGTATATAGAAATTTAGGGAAGATTTTTATTAATTCTCAAAAAATCTATAAAAGTCACTTAAAAGCTCACGAATTATACAAAAGTCGCCAATTTATAAAAGTGTCTTTAAAAGTTTTAACTGAATACATTCTTTAAATATTATTAAATAAAGGTACATGACTCATTTGCACATTTTGCAAATATTAGAAACAAAACTAATTTTTTCTAATTAAAATTAAGAACATGTCGATCTTTTTATCAAATAAAGACGAACTACGCACCAAAACACATAAATTAGGAATGTCTATATCAAAAAAGAATAAATAAACATTAGAAACCATTTTCAGACTTAGAGTAAAAGTTAAGTACCATTTACGTCAAATTCCCTAGTTTTACTATTTTCAAATATTAGTATATAAATTTAGATGAAATATTGATCTAAGAAACTAAGGGAGATGGAACAACGGAGAAACACTATACACTTTCGAATATAGATCATGATGAGTTGAGTATGCCAGACTAGTTAGAACAACATAGAAACGTCTAAAGATAATTGGTATGTTAAGAGTGGACTGTACAATAAAGAAACATCTTACGAATCTCATTTCACTTCTTTCCAAATGTGCCATTGGTGCAAAACTTTACTCAAAAATTGGAACAAAAGTTGGGCTTAAAAACAAAATTAATAACAAAGATCCCTAGCTACTTCATTATCAGCTTTGGTTGGTGCAAGTGCATCTACCAAAAAAAAGACAGCAAATTCAGAATCAACCTTAAAAAAACAAACAAATAAGATCTCAATAAAATTTAAAATAAATTGCTTCTGTACAAAAAATATAAACTACTTAACGCAAATGGCAAATCTAATAGTCTTCGTCGGTAATTAGTAATTAGTATTTACAACCACCTTCCTAATGTTACAATGCATATAAAACTATGCAATGTACAAAGTTGCAGAACCTTTTACTTGACACATTGGAGTCCAAGTCCTCGACAATACGGTCTCAAGACTCAGTCCTATATTTTTCTCCAATCAATTGCCAATTTTCAATCCATGGAACTAGTTTCTGCACTTTCGTCATCTTCACTAAAACTAGACGGGATCTCAGCCTCAGACCTAAAGCATATAAACATATGTGCAGCAGTGTCAGCAAAAATATTGCTCCATTACGAAAACCATACAAATGAGTGTCATTCCATTTATCGAGTGCACAAAAATTTCGAGACAAAATACAAGATAAACAAGTATCAATCTACACTGAAATATATATGTAACCTGTGCTTAATTGCCATTGCCCGCAATCCCTTAATCATTATACGATTAACTATAGGACACTCAACCTTTCTCCCAAATGGCGCTATCAAACGTGTTCTGTTCACCAACACTAGACTAAAGAGTAAGATCAAGCATTTAATGTGTTTTTGTGTTGGTAGGTTGGGCAGGTGGGGATCTAAAGGTCCTTGTGCATGCACACCCATTCATGAAAATTGTGCATGTACGCCTTGGTTAAATAACAAAAAATTGATCCAGTCTACGAAAGCTAAATTTAAATAAATAATTGTATCCACTTGGGTTTCCGAAATAGTGTAAAACAAAGTGCTTTGAATCATTGCAATAATGTATCCCCCCTCTAACAACTTGTTTTTAGATGAGGTGGTTCAAACAGTTTCATGTAGCAATCAATGTCAAAACATCTATTGGTTGTTTACTTTAATAGTTTGTTATTCTCACAGTTAATAGGTATTTTGCAGTGTTTTCTTCTTTCGGAGTTCCACCAACCAATTAATGCTTGAAGTTTATTTGGCTGTGGTTGAGCACGGGAAGGGGTCTCTTCCTATATGCATCATATAAAACACTATTGTCCGTATTTCCCTTTATCAAGAAATTGAAGAAACCTACCCAACCATCCATTCTAGTTCTATACTTGTAGGAAAAAAATGTTAGGAAAATTCATCATCAAACATAATGAATAGGTGGGGTGTCTTCAGATCATAATATATGAACATAAAGAATGTTCATAAATTATGATCATTCTCACAGAGATTGATCTGCGTCGAGAATGTTGTTGAAGACATAACATAAATCATTAAATGTCTCCCCTTTCTAATAACTAAGCTATTAAACGAAGTGACTCAACGTGGTATAGAAGAACTTAGTTCAAGTCTTGCCACCACCCATTTATGAAAATTATCCACGTGCCAGGGATTTGTTGAATCTTTTAGACAAGGAGGTTCAGTGAATGCATTGCTAGCTCTTTGATATAGCTATAGGCAATAGCAAACACATTTTAATACCTGGCTTCCCTTACATTATTTCTTTCACGATGAGAAAAATGTATCCACATCAGTCAAAGTGTTGGTATTATATATAGGGACAGAATTAGATACACACATCTAGGATTCAACACATTTAGTTATCAGTTGAGGCTTAGAGAAAGGGCTAATCAGGGACAGAATTCAGGCACATAAAAATCTGAAAATGCAACAATGATCCAAAAATCCTCAAACATAAAAATCCAGCAGCCAAATTAAGGAAGTATATTTGTTCAAACCTTGGGAGTTGATATGTGCATGGATGGGTATCTAGCACGGACAGTTTCTTCCCATTCAGTTGCTGAGAAAATTCATCTCTAACCCTTTTTGAAGTCTACGTATACGGAAAAAATGTTCAAAAATTAATGAAAACAGTACCACTGAAAAAAAAAATAAAAAGCGTTGAAATGAGCACAAAACTTACACTCGTTCCATTCTTCAGGGGAATTTTAACTCCAACCGGCTCGCAAATTTCTTTCATTATCCTCTCTGTGTAAACTTTGGCATCCTATACATTTTTTTTCAAATAACAAAGCATCAGCAGAAGAGCCAAAAAATGCACAAAAATTGGCAGGAATATGCAAGTTAAGATTATACCTTTATCATTCTTCTGGGCAGTCCTTCATCTTCAGAATTGTGAGATTCATTTCCCTTAATGGTCAAATTTGAAGGCTTGTATTCAATGTTTCCTCCGCGGGAAACCTTTGGGCCTATATCATTATACTTATTAACCAAGGGCTCAGTCCATTCCCCTCTCACTTTCCCACCATAGGTTTGCAGATGAGAATGGCTTGAAACAGAATCCATTCTCATCACTTCAACACTATGCCGGGGCCTCGTTTGATAACTGTACCCACTTTCATAGCCTGCCATATCTCTTCTAGAACCTTCAGGCAAATTCAGTAACGAGTTAATCCTACGGTCAGACGTATTATTCTTCATCTTGAACTTCTGCTGGAGGTAACTTCCAGAAATTTCAGATCCATACGTCATTTTAGAATTTGTTCCATCCATATTAGAGCCAATGTAATTGTATTCATATCCCTGCTGGGCATTTAAATGAATGAGAACAAAACAAATCATATAAAATCGAATGGCTGACATTTTCTAAATGAGTGAAAGATTATGTCCACTAAAATAACTTGCCTCATTGAAATTAGGATGCTTCTGGATTTTTGAAACATCAGGAGTGGACAGCAGAACACGTTCTCCAGCATAATAAGGTTCTGACAAGTATACACATTAGAAACAAGTAGTCCTCAGAAAACGGACGAGTAAGATTTTAAAAAAAATGATCAGATGGATGTTATTTGAAGCACATATACGTAAAGAGAAACAATGAGTAAATAAAATATTTTTACGTGCAAGATATACAGAATAAACTGAAAGGGACATAGGATACAATTGGAAATTCACTATGTTAATAGAAATGGAGTGGACAAATTCTTAAATCAGAGAATGATAGCAATTAAGAGCTACAAACAATTACGGTAAAATGGCAAAAGATCTGTGTCACAGGCTGAGACTAAAGAGTATAATCAGAGTTAGTGGCTCAAAACTTGTTTTTTGACATTAAGAAAGTAAACTTACCCGAAGATGAGCAATTATAAGACAAAAACGGCAACAAAAAAAGTGAACACTCACAGAAGTGGAAAAAGTTGTGTGATGACACATAAGTTATGCAAAATAGAGAGTTGAAAACAAGCACAATCCATACCATGCAACAACGTCTGAAATCATTCATGCGTAGATTACTTCTACTACATTGGAAACTTTTTAGCAAGAGAAGTCATTTCTCTGTAGCTCCTGTTTAGTAACTACCAATGAACATTGCTAATGTATTGCAGCGTGCTAGTTGCCACATAGACACATTATCAGTCATCTGATTTTTCTAAACACGTTAACGTTATGCATTCAATACAGAATTATCAATAATTTTTGCTGAACTCCCATAAGACGAATTCCAGATGCTTCTCAGAACATAAGAACTCCATCTTCTCACCAGCAATTCCTTTATATATTGGCTATATTTTCCATATTGCGTGCTTATTTTCTTTCTCTTCCATAGCCATTAATCTAAAGCATTAGAGGTGCAAAAAATCATGTGCACTCTCAGACCTCTCCTTGAAATAAACAAATTGGAATTGAACAAGGCACCACGCTAAACAAATCGATATAAATATTCAAGCATAGACAAAGTTGAGTGAGTTCACAATATAATAGCACACCTACATAGTTGGTTATATAATAGAGTTAGATCATTGTAATACAACATGATGTACAGGATAGAAAAACATTTACCACTGTTTGGTTCCTGCTCTGAAGACTCAAATGCACCAGGGGGAAGTGGATCAAATTCAATACCAAGTGGCGGACCATCTTCTCGGTAATGCCTTCCCAGCTGCTTTTTTACAGCAGTAATAGCAGCATTTTCAGCCTGACCTTTCACTTTCAGATAACCTGATGGGCCAGACCTAACTTTAACACCCTTTGTATCCATGGGAAACTTGGGTGTTATGTATCTAGAGCTTGCCACGTCAAAAAAGTCACCATTATGATGGGAAGGCATATTGCGTAATGATGAACTACCTCCTGATGATGCATCATTCATTCGATTATAGTTACTGGTATAGTGATTACCAGGCTCATACGTGAGGTCAGCAGCAGAAAATTCTTGGCCGGCTACCCTTTCACTTTCAACTTCTTTGGTATCAAAATTCCTATATTCTCCCTGTTTTGTGCTACCACAGGAGTCTTGCTTAAATCCACTGCCATGATCCTGTATAATCCCACTTGAACGATCTTGTCTCCCAATTGCAGATGGTTCCCCACTCAATAGTCTCTTGTCCTTCAATCTTCTGTGGCAAAACCATCCAGAAATTTGCTTTTCTGACAGTCCTAATGACTCCGCAATTTGTGATTTCATCGATTCTGTAGGATATTTGTGTTCTGGGAAAAAGGACTAGTTCTTCTTAACAATTGGGTATGAGGATAATACATTAATGGGACAGCATATGGCAAGGAATGACGTACAAGAAGAGAAAGTTTACCATCATAAAATTTTTCCAAAGCTTCAACCTGGGCACGTGTCTTTACTGTCCTTTTCTTGCTTTTCTCGGGAAGAGCTTTATCATCTTCTGAACGCACCTCACATGTTTCTAAACAATTAACAGAAAAAAAAAAATTTCTAAAGATCTGAGATTATCAGCTAAACGCACATTAAATAAGTGTGCACAATGACGTCCAACAGAAGCCCCAAATGGTTTCTGAGTTGAACTCATGATATACACCAGCACTAGGTCCAATGCCCCTTTCTCATGCTCAAACAAACAATTAAAAACCCCATGCCATGAACTTGGACCCTTAATTGGCTAGATAGCAAGTTCAACAAATTGGCATTCTTGTATCACAGAGGAAACTTGGATTAAAAGTTCTATGTTTCTCTATTTTCAAGCAGAAATAATAATACAAGACATTTATAAAGGTGCATGAGAAGAGACCTTAATTGTGTACATAATTGTCAATGGTATTACTTACTTTTCCAGGTTCAGATATACATAAATACCCTTCAAAACAATATAATATTTGGAAATTATGTAGCACATTCCACATCTTTAAAAGTACATAAATGTATTTTAAAACCAGTTCCTAAGTAAACGAGGACATCTCTAAATGTCCATGTGTCTTTGCTACTTCATATTCTTCATATTGTATCTCTTAGCTTCAAAGGAAATATGATGCATATCATCATAGAATCAGCAAAGGACTTGTTGCCAACGAAATCAAGGTCAGTATATTTTCCATGAACTCCAAACAAGCTTTTCAACACGAAATTAAAAAATGGTGCCTTAACTTAACAATCAGCACTTTGAAAAACTTTATAAAACATCCCTATGGCAGTGTCTTCTAAGTCTTTAGATTCAGAAATCAAATGCATCATATCTTCCTTGTGTCCATAATGTAAAATACCAGAAATTAATAAGACATAATCCTCCAAGTATTAAATTATAGCAATGTTGACATCAGAACATTTTTCCAGTCGTATAAGATCGGAGAACCACATAGTACAACCTTGTAAAAATGCATTGGAAATGATGATGCAAGAACAGTTTTCCGACCACGAACAAAGGTACAACCAAAAAGTAAAGCTTTCTTAAGGCTGTTCCTGGTGTTTCAAACACTATACTTTTGCCCTCAACTACCAGCTGCTTCAATGTCCATTCTTAGACACCCCTCTCATGAGAAATGTTATATACTAAACTATCACGCGCTGAGTGTGTCTGTGTGCGCGCGCATTCGACCAAACTGTGCATTTACATAAAATTAATGTCAAGCCCAATTGAAATACGATTAACAAATAAAAACGAAAACCCAGAAATCAAAATCCAAGCCCAGGCAAGTTTCTCACCAAGATGAAAATAAAACTATCAAATTAAACCAAAAACCCCGCAAAACCGGAATTCTCAAGAAACCCCTCTTAGAATGAAACCAATTGAAATCAAAATGCACATAAAAATTTATATCAATCGTGATCCATACCTTTAAAAATAAAAATGAACTGAAAATCGAAACAAGGAAAATTCAAACAAAAAAATCCAAACCTTCTTCCATAAGTCTTTTGTTTGATTATTTTCCGAAATAATTTACTTATTTTCTTCTCCCCTTCTTACTTGTTGCTTCTCTATTGACCCATCAACGTTTCATTAGGCGGTTAATTCAAGAAACTAGAGAGAGGTAACGAAAGAAACAAATAATTTTTCTGGGTTGCATGAGAATTTTAGTCCGGGTAGAAGACTGGTAACAATGGAGAAAAGGATTTATTGTTTTCTAGTTGAGAAAGGAGTTGAAGGAGGATAATCAAAAGTTTTTTCTTCCCTTTATTGGTGCATGTGTAATTAGTAATTACTTATTACTTATAATTATTTTTTGTTTTGATTTCTGTATTCATGCCTGGAAATTACAGTTAATCACTTTTTCTTTCGTTTATAATTAATATGGGATATTAATGGTCTTCTTGTTCTTCATTAATCTTTACATTTTCCCGTTGATTTTGTCAATTACTGCTCAAGATATTGAAGCGTGTTTTAGAACAGTTTTTGACTCGGAAAACAATCAAATTAGATGCAGTGCTTGCTTAATTATTACATTTAGAACATCTTCAACAAATTCTTTACAAATATAACTTTTTAATTTAAATAAAATTTTACTTTAATAAACACTGCAAATTTAACATTTTAATTTAGACTCTCTATTATTAAATATATTGAAATAACTTTAATTTTCAATATTTAATATGTTGATTTTAATTAAATAATATATACAAATTAAGAGAAAAATATATGATAACAAAAAAGAGAAGGAAATATATTAAATGCTTATTGAAAAAAGTAAAATAAAGAGTATAAAAATAAAGAAACTGTTGAAATATTTTTAAAAAAATTGCTCTTTAAATTTAATAATACTTTTTAAAATCCTAAAAATACTATTTAAATTTACATAAGTGGTTGTAGATACTCTTACCAACCAAATATTCTAATGTAATTTTACATTCAGTTGATGGCATTTAACAAGCTGGTTAAATTAAAAATTAGAAACATGGGTAAATACTATATTCTCCCTTCTTAAATCACAGTCTCTCATTTGTAGTTGTGGTATTGTTGGAAAAAAGTCAAAAACAACATATTCTATTTTTTGACAACTATTAATTCATATGTCATTTTGAATGAGATCTAAAACTCTATATTTAATATAGCATATCAATTAATATTATATAATTGTCACGTAGATTGACTACGATAATTGCTGACTATGAATATTAAGAATAGTAGTCCAAATTTTTATATGTTAGTCAATATTTCAATATTTAATCGATGTAAGATTCATCTCTTAACATGCTCTTATAAGATAGTGGCTCGTCTGAGAACACCAATATAGGATTCTTTTGTTGCTTTTTTGTCCAATGATGTACACTGGGAGTGATTCTTGTCTAATGTTTATTTCTCGATTTGTTTTGCTATAATATCATTCCTTTTTATTTCAATAAAAAGAAGTGAATAAAGCATTTTTTTTTATCTAAATTTTGTGTACAAATCCCTCTTTTATTAAAATCTATTAAACCCTTACTATTCTTCTTTCCAATCTCTTCTTCTTTCTCACATCACCCCACTTTACATGGATGTATTTGTTCGTATCAGTGTATGTATAGGTTTATGTTTATTTGACGCAAGTCATGAATTACTTTTTTTGTTTTTGAACGTTCGATATAGACCTAGACGCTTAAAAACAAGTTGTCTTTTTGTTTTTATTTTTTATTTGTTTAATTTTTTTTAAGTTTGAGGCTCGATATTGTCGTATTGTCATGTCTCATTCTTTTAGAATGTTGTTTATGAGTAATCACGCTCCGCCTTCTCTAACGTATACTCTATTTTCTGTACTAATAATATTTGTACATTTTCATTGATTTTATCAAACAAGAGTAATAATGTATTAGCATATATATTGAGAATCAAGGCATTATTCTTTCGACAATTCGAAACTATAAAACTATACTACATTTACATGTTAAGAGGGGATTTTCAATTTCTTATTTTCATAAAAAAAAATCGTGACATATAAATTAAAGCTAGCCTTAACAAATTTTAAGAAGGTAGGTGCTTTTCATATCTCATCTCTCTCTTTTTCATGGTTTAGAATTTTGAAAGATTTAGAAAAAAGAGAGAGAACATATATAATTTCCTCCAAATAATTAAAATATTTCTTATCTATATATACATATTTATATATGCTACTTTTTATTTATCGTCATAAATAATTATTTGACAGCAAGATAGATATTATTGTCTAAATAAGTAAATTTTTATTTTTAAACAAGAGTTGTTTAACCTCGAACTTATTTATTTAGTTGTTAAATTTGCTAAAGTTGGCTCAACATCCTCGTAGAGATATATACTTTTTTTAACTTATTCCCTAATCAAACTATTTCAAATAGTTTGAAAAAATTCAAAATCAAACCAAACTACTTTTTATGGTTCAATTTGATTTTAAATTACAACTTAATTAACAAGATAAAATTAACGCCTTTCAAAAAATATATATATAAATATTGGTCTAAAAATCTCAGTACAACGTTTAAAATAAAACTTTCTAAACATAAATATTACAATATATTAGTATATATCAAAACGGTTCAGTTTGGTTTTAAACGATTTTTTAAATATTGAAATTTAAATCAAACTGTTTCTAAACGGTTTGAAACAGTTCAAAATCAAACGTTGAGAAGTCTATGTAAATCCAAACCAACAATTATATCCAGTTTGATATTTTGACAATTTTGTTATTCAACTTAGAGATGGCAAAAAAAATTCGCCACCCCGCCGAGTAATAGGGGACGGGTCCAGGGTAGCTTTGCCCATTTTTTTTTTTAAATTATAAAATTTAGTAGAAATTATAATTTTCACTAAAAATGGACTAAAGAAAAATCGAACCCGAGTCGAATCTTGTATAACAACCTTAATTACTACAATACAACCCAAATGTTATAATTTTTTTTGTTTTGTTTGGTACAAATATTTAAAAAATTTGTATTTATTTATTTTTTAATTATTTTTCAGTTTAACAAAAAAAAAATTAATCGGAGTAGTTGGCGGGTTAAAGGGCCGCCCCGCCCCGCCTCGCCTCGAAAGTCGCGTGACAAGGCGGGATGGGCCAAAATTTTTGCGGAGCGGAGCGGGGTGGGGCGGACCCCCTCCCCTCCAAAATGCCATCCTAAATTCTACCGCACATCTTCGTATATTGTCATGTACAATAAAGACAGTGGCCCACTATGGGACCATAGGGGTTAATTGATCCCACAAAGGCTTTGAATTTTTTTTTAAGTAATGACCCGAGCCCAAGTCCCTTACTCATATTAATTCAAGTTTAAGTCCAAATTGCTCTAATCTAACGAATCCAACACAAATGGTTCAAACTCAGTCTCAACCCAAATTGTTTTAATTCAATTCAATCCAAATTAGTATAATTTAGTGAACCCAGACCCAAGTCCCCAACCCAAATTACCTTAAGAGAATGGGATGTTTTCATAAATAAACCACTTTTTAAAAATAATTCCAATTTTATCAACTTAACAAATTTATTCTAAAAATACTACATTCTTAAAATTATATTAATTAATAAAATAATAAATTAAAATTAAATCTATACTACAAAATATATATTTCCACGTGAATTTACTTAAATTTGCATTTGAGTCCTTAATTATTTGCACAATAAGTCCTTCATCTTTATAAAATTTTCACTTTAGTCCCTATACTTCGTCTTTCATTTCAATTTCATCCTTTTTTATTTACAACTCAAGTCCTTCAACTTTTAAATTTGTACAAGTTGGTCCCTATATTTATACTTTTATATCAATTTAATCCTTTATAGTATCACTATTTGATACATATGTTACAAATAATATTGTGTATCAATATTTGATACAAATGTTACAAATGATATTTTGTAACAATCTGTGTTACAAATTGAAATATAAAATATCAGTGATACAAAATATTAATTCATGTAACATGTATTGTGTAAAATAACATAATATAATCTGTAACATATTCAGTGATACAAAATATGATTTGTAACATTTGTAACAGATTGCGATACTAAACAGAAATTGTTACATATGTTACAACTGCAAAATCAACTTTAAACTTCAATAAATTAGTTATAGTATGATATAGATATCAAACACAATGTTAAATTTAACAAATAAAACTATTGATTTTATAATTTGTAATATACGTAACATCAGTGATACAAAATACCAATTCATGTAACATGTGATGTGTAAAATAACATAATATAATATGTAACATATTCAATGATACAAAATATCATTTGTAACATCTGTATCAAATAGTGATACAAATGACTAAATTGATATAAAAGTATAAATATGGGGATCAACTTGTACAAATTTAAAAGTTGAAGGACTTGGGTTGTAAATAAAAAAGGACAAAATTGAAATGAAAGATGAAGTATAGGGACTAAAGTGAAAATTTTATAAAGATGAAGGACTTATTGTGCAAATAATCAAAGACTCAAAAATAAATTTGAGTTAATTCACGTGAAAATAGTTATATAATTTTAATTCATTATTTTATTATTTAATATAATATTAATTATGTAGTATTTTTGGAATAAATAAGTTAAGTTGTTAGATTTATAATTATTTTAATATTTGTAAGTAATGGGTGTAAATATCCCTAAGAGAATATTAGGTCATGTACCTCTTGCCATTTCAAATTTTGAAATATATCTATAGATATTAAAATTTTCCATATCTACACTTAAATTTAGATAAATACATTTTATTGCAATATTTTAAATAATAATTAATTTTCTTAAATCCATCTATTATAACCGAAATTTTTCATTATCAAAGAATTTATTCGTATCTAGAAATCTTCATAGAGAAAATCACACACCTTTCTCCCATTATTCATCAATTTGAAACCTTGGCATTCTCTAATTACCATTCCATAAAAAAAAAAAAAATCAAGGTCATTTTCATTTGTGTTCTTGGAGTTTATAACTTTGAATGTAATCTAAAAAAATTATCAGAGAACATGAAGAAACGGTCTGGTAAGAAAACCAGAACAAAGTCGATGAAGAAGAAATACAGTGTTTCGTTCTTGAACAAACCAATGTAAGTTTCTGTTTGCCATTTACCTTTTTTGTTCTTAGACATTATTTTGTTTTGTTAGATTATATTTCTAAAATTTCGTTATTCACTATAACAGATTTTCTTATTGTAAAAAATATCTTTTATTAATTGATGTTAAGACAGATTGCGAAACCGTCGTATGTTAACTGAAATTATTATATTAGTTTCGTCGTATGTAAACAATAACTGTTACGTATACTACCTTCAGTTACCTCACGCTGTTAACATATACATACTTATTACAACACAATGTTAATGCATATTTTTCAATGTATGATAAATTTTTAGCGTTTGTTACACTATCAACTCATGTTGATCATTAGCATGTTATGATATAAAATCTGATATAATTGTGCTCATTTGAAATTATTTGATATTAACACATAATCTATTCAATTTACTGTGCATATGAACATGACCCAAAATGGTTTCGCCCTAAATCTAATTGCAATAATTCCGTCTCTTTTCCTTCCATTTACACAAATTTAAGCTCCAATCAGTTAAAAATCAGCCCTAAATTAATCCAACTGGTGAATTCTGTTTCTTTTCTTCCCCAACCGTCAACTCAAAGTTCGACAGTTAACTAGGCGAGTGAGGAGTGTCTGACCAACACGCTGTGAAGTGCGACCAAACATGTATTTTTTGTATTTATTTTAGCATTTGTGTAAATTATAATTTTTATAATGCTTTGCATATTTTATTTTTGATTTTCTGATTGGTTCCTAATTTTCCAGCATTTGTATATTTTGCTAATCGTGGTTAACAATAATTTATATTTAAATAAATTTGTTGGATGATTATTGTTGCCTTGTTGACTTATTAATGAACTCGCGTGCCTTGTCGACTTATTGTTAAATTGTTGTTGCTGGTCTATTGTTGTATTGACATTTGACATTACGTGTTTGTTGTTTCTACCGCAACTACTAACGAGCATTTTCATTAGCTATTTGTTGATATTTTAATTTGTTAACTGAAATTGGTTATTGAAACTTTGTTGATTTTCTTAATCTTTATAAAAATTGCTTATTTAAATATTATTGAATTTAATGTCAACAGTTATGAATATTTTTAAAAGTAAAGTCCCATTTTTTATTGAAGAGAAAAATATTGATGGAAAAAAATCTAGCAATATTAGTAGGGTTGTTCAAGAAAAAAGAGATATTCTATTTGAAAGTGCTTAGTTCGAGATGAAAATGATATTGTATCGATATATCTTTATTAGTGTTATATTATTTATAAAAAAAATTACTATTAATTTTTGTCCACTAAAAAAAAATTCATAACTCCGTCACTAAAGACAGTCCACGGTACCCACCCATATATATATATATACACACTAGTGTGAGCATGTGCGATGCATGTAATAGTGTTTATTATCTATTTTATTTTATGAATTGATTTGATATTGGTAATCTAAGTAAACAAATTAAATATTAAAAAACAGGCGATTGAAACCTAAATATAAGCATGTCTATAACTTAAAACCTATTTTATTAAAATTTATTACAATAATTGACTCAAAAATATGATAAAATTGAATTCAATTTACTTCATGAAAGCAACTATTCTTAAGTACCATTTTCTCTGAATTTGCATTCCTCCTCAAAGCCTGAGTTCAATTTAATCACGTAAAGAAAGACGAATGCTTTTGCATTAAAAAATTTTACATTTGTTCCAGAATAAGACTCTGAGCAAAAGTATCTACAACAATATCTGCACATTAATTTCAATTTTTTCAAATAACTTAAATAAAAGATAAAGAGAGGGTTGAATAGAGCTTACATTATCAAAGATTTTGGTTTTCAATAACAATAAATTAGGCTTTTTCGATAAGTGTACCAATTCAATCATCACGATGTTTAGTTGCAGAATAAGAATTTTATAAAAATCTTCTTTGTTGCTTAAGATTATGGAGATAATCAATAAGTTAATTGATCAAGTCGTTTCATGTTCGAATTAAAGTTCTTAAAATAACATAATTTTTAAAAGTAAATAAATCACGTTACAGTTGTTAATTAAACATGCTAGTGGAAGTTGTATGTATTTGATGCAAGTTAGAAATTGTGGCAAAAATGAGCTACAAAAGTGTAAAAAAGTAAATAAGTTAATGAACATACTAATTACAATTAAATTGTGTTCCACAACTACCTGTGTGTAAAAATTAGCATATTAAATATAAATTTCTAAAGCACTAAACAGAGTTTGCATTGCTAATATGCAAACAAGTCATTTTCAGAAATAATACTCTACAGTTGCATTAATACGCTATTTTGTTATTTATTTAGGGACCATTTGCTCCAATTTTCCTAAAAATTAAGTTAAAATATAAAGAACACAATTGGAACTCTAATATTTGTAGTTAATAAACGAATAGCTCAATTAAATAAAAGTATTTGAACATCAAGTTTGTGACAAAATTATTTTTCTTTTTATGTAGTACCAATAAAATAAAAATTTAAAATACAAAAAATATAATTACTTAATAATAATAAAATAATTTTATTTAACATATTTATTAATAATTATAAGCTTAAATTTTAGTTATTTTATAATCGTTCGTAAAATATACAAATTAATTTAGTACAATATCAATTTAGTCAATAAAGTGTCAATTAAAAATAAGAACTCGTTAGGTTTTTTTTTTTTTTAATAAAAAATAAAATTATCGGACTCATTTGCACATTTTGCAAAGATTAGAAATCTAATTACAATTGTATCTGTTTAAAATTAAGGGCATATTTGTCTTTTTCATTAAATAATGACCAATTGTGCACCAAAACACATATGTTAGAAGTGTTCAATGTAAAAAATAAATGATGGAGATGATTTCTGCATTGAGGACAAAGGTGAAGGATTATTTGCGCCAATTTCTTTTTTGGTTTACCATTTTGAATAGTAACTTAACATTCATATTTTTAATATAGGTAGGATGGGATATGATATATACCTACTTTACTAAATGAAGGAGTTTCCACTATCCCTTTCCTAAAGCAAATCTTTAGAAATCACATGCTACATGTATATTGAATTGCTAGTTCAATAGGGAAAAAGAGAAAAAGTTTTGAGGACCACAAAAATAAGCTGATTATTTTCGTGGGTTGCTGGGCACTGCCGATAAACACATGATCCCACTAGAAGGTGTGAAAAATGGGACCAATTGTACCATGAAGAGACCATGATTTTGATTTTTGGTTCATTCTTTTTCAAAAAGTGCATAGCTCATGGTGTTGGTCATTATCAATTGGGCATTTTTTATTTAGAAATATTATAGGAGGCGTTCAGTTGTGAAATAATTGTTTTTGGTTTATGAGTGATAATTGTAGTAGGATGGATTAATATTGGAAGAAGTATATCCAGACTAATTTTGTCGGACTTAGACTCCAAATTTGTTGTCGATCGTGTAGCTGTTTTTCTCAAAGAGTTACAACTCGATTTGTTAGAGAATAAATGAAATTCGTACTAGTATCATCGATCAAACTAATTTCGTCGGACTTAGACCCAAATTTATTGCCGACGTTTGGAATTTGAGGTGGGGGATTTTCGTTTAGGAAGTTTTGACTAATAACTGCTTCCTGACTCACGAGTATAATAAGTTATCTTCCTACAAATTGGTCCATTCGAGATTATTGAGAAGATTAATACCAATGCTTATCATTTGAAACTTCCAAGTCATATCCGCATTGCTGATATGTTTAGTATCAAGCACTTGGTTCCTCTTGTGGGTGACTCTTCGTCAGATGAAGAGCATGATGATTCAGGGGCAAGTCACGTTGTGCCATGGATGATGAATAAGTATAGAATTTGGCAGCAAGCTACATGGATAAATAAGATAGGTGTGAGTTGAACCGAGAGGGTTGATCGCCAAGGAGAGGAGACCGCCAGTTCTAGCCGAATCGCTTGGGTTCTGGTTAGACCTCTTTTCATTATTTTTGTAATTAATTATTGAGTATTAAATTTCATTAAGGGTACTTTGGTTGTTGCACTTTCGTAGGGTTTTATTGAAGAGATACCATTTTTAACTTTTTGTTCTATTATTACCGTTTTTTAATAGATTTTGAATACAAGAAACTTTATTAGAGTTCTCCAAAATTTCTGACCCTTGCCATCAATTTGTGCGCAAGTTGAGACTATTGTTATTGTTTGTTCTTGCGTAAGTTGTTATCTACATCAAACATGATCTTAAAGACTTAACATGTTAATACGAGTAGTTCAAACCTTTATATCTTGATTATTATTTGGCTTTTCAATTGATGTGGAATATTATTTTTATTATATCCCGCAAGATGGTGACTTTAAACGGATCGAGTTGTTCATTAATGACGTTGAGATGTTAGGTTATGATTGCTTATTAAAACATTAAGATTCTTTTTTAAAAAGTCAATATTATTAAGAAAAATAGTTCATACTTTTATATATTATTTATTATTTTGATAGGGATATTGCCCTTTCCGCCTTTCGCACCGTATTCTTACATATCAGGATAAGTAACTGGGAAATGAGATGTATTCGAACATGCTTTAATTTGATGACAAATTTAAAAAAAAAAAAAAAAAAAAAAATACAACCACACACAAAGTGGGAAAACTTCTATTCCGCCTTGGGGGTCAACTGTCATTGTCAAAGGGCATAATGATTCAACATGAATAGAACTCCAATTTCCCTACGATTATACACTGTTTCAACATGGATAGAATATCTATATATTTGGCCTATAATAATTCTTTTTAAATAGAATTTTCAAGATACGTATTAAACAACTACCCTCCATTTTTCATGTTAAGAATCGTCTACGAGCCATAGGTTTATTTCTGCATCGAATCAAGTTGACCAAATATGTGCATTCATGAATTCGTGCTAAAGTTTCAATCAATTGATGTCAATATCCATGTCAATAAATTATGAATATAAATCCATGTATGCAGCTAAGGTATCCTAATATATCGGTTGACGTGAACATTGTTAACGTAGACAGAGTTAAAAATGTACACGAAATATTTCGTGTACAATTAAAAAAATAAAAAGAACTATGAAACAAGGAAATAAATATGTAATAAGAAATAGTAATTATTTCTTGTACAATAAATTAAAACTCTAATTGTCTTGTATACAATTTCTTCACCGTTTTTATTTTTTGAAATTTTAATAGAATTGTCGACCAAAAAACTTGTTCGGCGCGAGGATGTAGCAGAGTCAGCCATGGCCCTATAAACATAGTGCCCATGATTGAGCTTTTATGGGCCGATGGATGGCATGAGACCTTTGACACTCAAATTTATTTTCAACTACATATTTTAGAGAATATACAATTTTTATCAACTTTTTAATTGAACATTTTCCTAATTTTTTAAAAAATTTCTTAAAAAACTATTTTTAAACTCCACTAAATTATCTTTCTTTACAATTTTATTTATCAAACATATTAATTATCAAGGTTGTTCAACTCGATATTGGCTGTATTCATCGCAAGTTCGTTCGAAGTACTTTTAGACTAATCAGATTAATTAAAAAAATATTTAAAAATTTAAATCCACAAAAAATAGTTGCGTAAAAGCGACTGTTGACACACCCTTCCACATTTAAATAAAAAAAAAATCATAAATTGAAGAATTCATGAAACGACTTGAACATATAGAGGAATTGTATGTAAATAAGTAGTAGTCTTGGAGGTCTTATTTTTACCATAATTTATTATTCTCGTTAAAACTCAATTTGGTATTTAATAAAGTCACATGATTTAATGATTGAGAAAAATGAAATTGCGAGTTTTTGTAATAATTTTCAGAGATAATTGGTAATGAAAAATATTTTGAATTATTAGAATTATTAAGCTCAATATTAATATATTAATTTGACAGTGTGAATCATATATTATTTAACGATGTTCAACATGTATTACTTAAAAAATATATTATATTTTAAATTTTAAATGATTAATTATATTAAAACAATACTACTTAAAACTGGAGTCTAGTTAAGCAATACTTTCTTCATGGCTACTTTTTTGTTTAATATTTTATTATTTTTAATATTAATAACTAGGGAACCTGATCTCTTATCCATGATAGATAAGAAATATAATATCCACTAGTGAAGTGTCTAATATTGTCTAATCCCTTTCAAGTTTCAACTTCTTTGTTGCATTTAGAAAGTTAAATTCCTTTAATGACATTAAGATTTGACAGTGAAAAAGTTAAAAATATCCTAATTAAAATTTCTTATTTTCTATTTTTTTTTTTAATTCTTTTACCATTCATTATTATGAAAGCCAGAAAAAAAGTAAAAAAAAAAATTATCTCTCTCTCATGGACCTTTCGACATCGTTTTACACATGAAATGGCTGATAAAAAAGTCAACTTACTTGTAAGTAAGTAAGTCAAATATGCTTATAAGTAAGATAGATTTGTTTAAAAAATTACTTTTTATTTAGTTATAACTTATAAGTGAAAAAGCTATTTATTTATTTATAATTTAATTTAATTTCAATTTTCTACACTATTTTTTCTAGTAGTATTATTATTAGTCCACCTCCTTTCCCTTTTCCGTCTCTCTTCTCTCTCTCTCTCTCTCTCCAAACAAGATTAGCTGCAAACTGGTAATTCTCAGATCAAAATACTTATAGATTCTACTCTCTCTCCACTTTTCCTGATCTCTCTCTCTTTCTCTCACAGAGAACTTGAGCTTAGAATAGCCGTCAATTGATCTCCAAACTTACAGGAATACCCATTTTTTTGCCAGTGTCAAGTTGCATTTGGTGCAATTTCCACAGTTTTTACTTTAGCTGTAATGAGAAGAGGCTTTACAAAGAAGGGGTATTGGATGAGTGTGATTGATGAATGGTGGGTTTAGATTTAGGGCTTGTTTGGGGAAGTGGAAAATCGTTATCTGATGTCACGAATCGTCGATAGAATGAACAATTCTGACGCCAGCAGAGCTGGTGGGCCCGTCGAGAGAGACATCGAGCAGGTACTACAACCACCACCACCATGAGTAAATAATTTCACTCCCAAGTTTTGAGCTCCTGTTTGCTTAAAGTTCAAGGTTATGCTGCTTTTAGTGAGAGTTTGATTATTTATCTAGTCCAATTGTGTGTTGATTTTGGATTACTTCTCATTCCGTTTAATTAAGCTAATTTGGTTACTCGAATGTGTACAAGTAGTAGTGGGTATATGTAGAATTTTTGGCTTTTATAGTTATTAAATTTGTCATGCTATGTGTTCATATGAATTATTTCATACCTTTTGGGGAGTAAGAATGTGGTATTTTATTTTTTTGATTTTATATTGAAGATCATGGTAAGAAGCTGTCACCCCGTGTCGAATAATAGCCATATGCAGCTTGATGAATGTATTTACATGTCGCTTTCAAGTGTTCTTGTCAATATTTTTGATCTAGCCACAATTTCGTTCCTTCACTGCCATTTGACAAATGTAAAAGGAAACCAAAAAAACTGTTCTAGGATTTTGCAAAGATTTCCTATATTTGGTATCTCTTGCACTTACTGTATTTCCTTCTAAGGTTCCGGTACTATATGTTTTTGCTCTTTCGCGTTTCCAATGCTCCTGTACACTCTATGCCAATCCCATTTTCCATATTGTTTTTATGTGTACTTTTCTGATCTGGCAACTAGATGCTAATCTATAAATTAACCAACGTCAAGGTGAAATTTGAAATTTAAAAAAACGATATTTGAAACTAAATATATACATAACAATGCATTTTGAAGTAACTTGAAAGTTCCCCAGCTTGTGTAGGCTTACTGAACATAATCCTATCAACAGTATTCATACTCGTCTCGGCTGTAAACATTCTCTGGAACCTGGGTTAATCCTACTCCCAGCATTAAAATGGATTTTTTTTTTTGCAAAATGCTGTTATATCCTATTTAGTTAAAGGTCATTGCAATGACATAATTACATCTGTCAGTCCTCCCTGATTTCAGTAGGTTAATCTTTCTTCTTTGACTAAGCTCCTGCGAAGACCAAGCTGTCACCCGTTACACCAGTCATTTGTTACTGCACGTGATCAACATTTGTTCCCTTTTTCTTTACCTTCTGAGTTTCTCACGATGAAACTATAAAGATTTGTGATGGATTGCAAGCTTTAGTGGTGTGGCTGTCCTGGCTTAGATTTTCTAATTTTCTATACAAATTTACGCACAGCTAATAACGTGGTTGCAACAATTTTCTTTTGATTATTTTCCGTGGAAGTACATTATTTTCCTTAATCTGTTCTTGTCTCGATGGTCTCTGTTTTGGATAAATTGTACAATCCAGTTTCTTTCTTTTGCAAACATGCTGGGTTATGTTTAATTTGCGTTATTAGCTGTTCTTTACAACAGGCCATAACTGCTCTTAAGAAAGGCGCCTACCTACTCAAGTATGGAAGAAGAGGGAAACCCAAGTTTTGTCCCTTTCGACTCGCAAATGTAAGTCACTAAGTCCCAATTCTTTTCCTAAATCATGTGTTCGTGGACACCTATTTTTTCTTTTACTTTGTGCTTTAGTGCATCTTGTTTCCTCAATATACTGTTTTGAAGTTGAGCCGGAGATGATATTTGCATCCACTTCAATGACAATTATTGTGAGAGGAATCTATGCGCAGAAGTTCGAATTTCGATTAATATTTGCACGACACTAGTCCAGAACAAGATTGCTTACTTTACTGTGATTAGCTGGAAGCATTGGAACAATTGATGTTTGAAATCTTACCAAATCCAATACAATAGGAGTTAATAGTTAGTAGTTACTTGATTACAAAGGCATTGTTTAAAATTATATGTTCAGATTTAGGAAGCTATTATTCCATGCTCTTTTGTGACCATATATAGATTCTTTTTAATAGCGATTGACCATCTTATTTGCTAGTCTTGACTATGTGATGATTAAAACGTGGGACTTGACTGCGAGATTTTTGTTTCCATGATTGGGTTCATCACCTGATCTAACCTAAAAAGCAAATCACTGATTGGCTGAGGGCAGTGGTTATCAATTTTGTTGTGCCAGGTACTGCAAAGTATTATGATTTGAGATGGATGTTGGAACACTTTTCTTGTACTCGTGTGAAGGATTTATTCTAAATGTGTTAGTGAGGATTTCATGGATAATTTTTTAGAAAGTCATATCAACACTTGTTTCTATACCTTGACATAATTGCATTTCTTTGCATATTTTTTTTGTCAGCCATTTTTTAGTTGCTTCTTTATTGCTGTAATACCAAAGAATTAGTTTTAAGTCTCTGTGCTCCCATACAAAAGGTTGAGAATGCACACAAAATCTGCTCATTGGTTGTGCTTGGTTTCAGGATGAGTCTGTTCTAATTTGGTTTTCCGGTAAAGAGGAGAAACATCTTAAACTGAGCCACGTGTCCAGAATTATATCTGGACAGCGCACTGTAAGTTTCCTGCTTTGCAAGTAACTTTTCTAATTATTACTCTGCCACCATTTATTTGAGTCTGCGAGAACTTGATGGCTTGTGTACATTGATATTTGGCGTTAAAATTGGAGTTTTTGAATTCTGTTGGATGTAACTCTACATAGATTCAGAATCAAACAGGTACAGTTCAGCGATATCCAGTTTTATACTTCACGTACAATTATCATCTCTGTTGGCTTAGTTGTCAGATATAGTTATCTACTTCCTCGGCCGAAATAGAATTTCCTCTTTTCTTTTTCCATTTATTATTTGCATTCTGAAAAATGAAGACGTGCGCCTCCCCTCATTAACCTGTAGTACAATGTTAAATAGACTTATAGAATAAAGCTTTCATTGCCTTTCAACTCATTTTCATAGTAACTCTTGCAATGGAACACCCCCTAAAACCCCAACTAGCAAAAGGCAAATACAAGAAACCACCAGAGTGCAATTGAGTATCCCACCTCTTCCCGGTACTGTCTAACCCAATGCAGCTAGTAGCCCTCAAATCTCCCCAACTATCAAGTCAACTATATGTTTCCATATAGAAAAAAGCAAGGTATTCTAAAGTGCAAGTACGTTCATCAAGTGTCTGACTTTGGGGTCCTTGTATCCATTGCCCCTCATTTGTGCCTGCAATAGTCACTATTTCCATTCCCTGCCCACCATTGCTTCTTATATTCACAATTCTATGGTTTCTCTTATCTTTTTCTTAAATAAATTTAGAACTATTTCAATTGTACTGGTGGAGGTGTTTAAGGAGGGGGGAAGGGAGGAAAAGTGCCTTAAAGAAGTTTTTGGAGTTTCAGGTGTGGCTGCGGTTATTTTTTCTTTTCATGGTGATAATGGATATTCTGGAAGGCTGATGGTGGTTTGAGTTGGGTTATCCAAGGAAGAATTATCTTTTGAACAAGCGTAGTCCCTCTAAAAAAGGCTATGTATTTTTGTCAGACATTGACCCTTTTTGGACTCTCGATCATATGTCTGGCACTCCTTTGAATCCTCCCAGAGATAAATAATGAAAGTGAATAACCTAGACAAGTGTTGGATGCTTCTTGATTAATAACAGACACTTCTAAATGGTCAATTATGTAGTCAAGCATCAAAACGTATTTACAAACTACTGCCTCAATTCATCCTATTTCATCAAACCGCGGGGGTGTGATAGTGTTCTGATATGGACAGTTCCAATAAGATTTATTTCTTGAACAAAAATTTATTTTTTGATTTATTTTATCTATTCCATGACCAGAACGGGGAGGATACACGTTACCCCATGATTTTGAATCAAAGTGAAACACAATGTCTTTCGATAAGATAAAAAAAAAGAAAATAAGGCAATGTGCAAAATGGTATTACTTCCTAGTTAATAAGTGATATCTTGTTAAAATTCCATTGTAAAATGGTATTTGCTACGACTCTAATCTACACAATTGATTTCATATGGTATGTTTGAGGTGATAGGTATAAGATTTAGATCTAATAGATGCATATCTTATACATGATTACACGAGTATCAAAAAGGACGGGAAACATAAGCATACTTCGCATAAATTAATTGCATGATCGATGGATTTTCTGAGGAAGTATCATGCAATAGGTATTTAAACACAATGCCCATTTAAGATGTTCTGAAAAATTTAGAGATTCCTGCCAGTTAACTCAATAGATGATGACCAGGTCTGCAAAGTCTTTTCGGGGGTTGAAACTTACCTCAAATTTCTCGTGTCACAATGTTTGCCTTGATCAAAGTTCTTAATCTCTCTTTTGTATCTAAATGGTTTGAGAATCGAGGTTAACGTATTTTAGAGGTTTTATTGTGGTGTTGAGGGGTACACAAACATCATTTTGCAGAATAATAATGATTGTGTATTGAATACTCAAGTTTTAAACTGACAGTAACCCTCTAAAGTGATGTGAATCATCTTATGGAGAACAAATACCAAAAGGCCTTAATTCTTCAGATCCATTCTTCTCTGCTTTCTTCAAGCCCCACTCTCCTTTCATTGAGGCCTTCTGAATTTTTGGCTGGGAAAACTATTTATATAACTTGGGAACATAGTATTGCCATGGAGACCATTTTGAGCTACTGTTGGAGTTACATAGAAACCATATTACAAGTAGTCTATGAAGTGCCAAATGTAGTAACATTAATAGCATATCTTCTTCTTGATAGACAACTAATTAAAGTCATGTCTATTTCACTACTGTTCATCTTCTTGTTCATCAAATTGGCATGTGTATATTTTTTATGTAACACCTGCATACACATTTTGATAGTCCTACAGTGCTTATTGAATGCATAGCTACCAGAATTATATCTTTTCAAGTGTTTGTCTTTACTTGGATGAGAACTGCCTGCAGTATGAAACTGTGAAGTTGTTATATATCGAAAAGGACTTAAAAATGCAGAAAAGAACTGTAAGATGCATAGATAAGTTGTGTACTAAAGTTCAGGATATATACTACAGCATCCTGCTAATAAGTCTGGGAAATATTTATCCGTGTTGGCTAGAATTTTGACATTATTGAATTTTTATAAGTCTATTGATGTTACCTTTACGTTCATGTTAGCTTTACGTTCTGATTATATGTGATTTTAATATTTTTCTTTCTCCAGCCAATTTTTCAAAGATATCCACGGCCTGAGAAGGAGTACCAGTCCTTTTCTCTGATATACAATGACAGATCACTGGATTTGGTAAATGATTCATTTATTATATCCAAATCAGTTGAAAAGAATCATGGAGGCCATCATTTTTACTTTAGTGCCTCTTCCATTAAGAAAAATTAAAGTTTATGACATTGTTGGTTGTTTGAACTCTTATCCTGCAATTTGATGTGATTTTTTTTGTAGATATGCAAGGACAAGGAAGAAGCAGAGGTATGGATTAGTGGGCTGAAGGCATTAATTTCACGTGGTCATCAGCGTAAATGGAGAACGGAATCAAGGAGTGAAGGAATTTCATCCGGAGCTACTAGTCCCAGAACATACACTAGGAGAAGTTCTCCATTGCATTCTCCATTTGGAAGTGGTGATAGCTTGCAGAAGGCGAGTTGCTTTTTTTCTATTTCATGTGCAAACATGGAAACGTTATATGACCCTCCTTGACACAGATGTACCTACTATACATCTATATAAGCGCATTTTTGTTATTAAAATGTTGTTATTAATCTTACTTTACCTGTGCAGGATGGTGCAGATCAACTTCGCTTCCACAGTCCGTATGAAAGTCCTCCCAAAAATGGTTTGGACAAGGCATTTCCAGATGTGATATTATCTGCAGTGCCTCCCAAGGGTTTCTTTCCTTCAGATTCTGCCAGTGGTTCCATCCATTCCTTGTCATCTGGAGGCTCAGATGGCATACCTGGTCACATGAAAGGAATGGGAATGGATGCCTTTAGAGTAAGCCTTTCAAGTGCCGTAAGCTCATCAAGTCAAGGTTCTGGTCATGATGATGGTGATGCCTTGGGTGATGTTTTCATATGGGGAGAACGTATTGGTGACGGTATTTTGGGTGGTGGAGCGCACATGGTTGGAAGTTGCTCTGGTGTCAAAATGGATTCACTCTTGCCTAAAGCATTAGAATCTGCAGTTGTGCTAGATGTTCAGAATATAGCTTGTGGTGGGCGACATGCTGCTTTAGTGACCAAACAAGGAGAGATATTTTCTTGGGGTGAGGAATCAAGAGGCAGGCTTGGGCACGGTGTAGATTCTGATGTCTTGCATCCGAAGCTAATTGATGCTCTCAGCAATACAAACATTGAGCTAGTTGCATGTGGTGAATATCATACTTGTGCTGTCTCTCTTTCGGGTGATTTGTACACCTGGGGTAATGGTCATTTTGGTCTTCTTGGGCATGGGAATGAAGTAAGTCATTGGGTGCCGAAAAGGGTAAATGGGCCACTGGAGGGAATACACGTTTCTTCCATTTCCTGTGGGCCCTGGCATACTGCTGTTGTGACCTCTTCTGGGCAGTTGTTTACTTTTGGTGATGGAACTTTTGGGGTTCTTGGTCATGGTGATCGGGAAAGTGTTTCGAAACCTAGAGAAGTGGAATCCCTGAAGGGGCTCCGCACTGCACAGGCAGCTTGT
Organism: Forsythia viridissima; assembly: GCA_030279155.1. Classification (NCBI taxonomy): domain Eukaryota; kingdom Viridiplantae; phylum Streptophyta; class Magnoliopsida; order Lamiales; family Oleaceae; genus Forsythia; species Forsythia viridissima. Next base: position 21,303,140 of record CM059034.1, on the reverse strand, counting down.
GGTGTTTGGCACACTGCTGCTGTTGTTGAAGTTATGGTGGCAAACTCAAGCTCTGGTACTTCTTCGGGCAAACTTTTCACATGGGGAGATGGGGATAAAGGCCGACTTGGGCATGGTGACAAGGAATCAAAACTTGTTCCAACCTGTGTTGCTGCTCTTGTTGAACCGAACTTTTGCCAGGTTGCTTGTGGTCATAGCATGACAGTTGCTCTTACAACATCGCGCCGTGTATACACAATGGGCAGTCCTGTATATGGACAGCTAGGGAGCCCTCAAGCTGATGGGAAGCTGCCATCTCGTGTTGAAGGAAAACTTGCAAAGAGTTTTGTGGAGGAGATAGCTTGTGGTGCCTATCACGTTGCTGTGTTGACCTCAAGAACCGAAGTTTATACATGGGGGAAGGGAGCTAATGGTAGATTGGGTCATGGGGATACAGATGACAGAAATTCTCCAACTTTAGTAGAAGCTTTGAAAGACAAGCAAGTCAAAAGTATTGCTTGCGGTACTAATTTTACTGCAGCTATCTGCCTTCATAAGTGGGTTTCAGGGGTTGATCAGTCCATGTGTTCTGGATGCCGTCTACCATTTAATTTCAAAAGAAAACGTCACAACTGTTATAACTGTGGACTCGTCTTTTGTCATTCATGCAGCAGCAAGAAGTCCACGAGGGCTTCTATGGCACCAAATCCCAACAAGTCATATCGAGTTTGTGATAATTGTTTCAATAAATTGAAGAAAGCTAATGAAACTGACACATCATCTCAGTCATCTGTGAGTAGAAGAGGAAGTTTGAATCAGGGTCCAAATGATCTTATCGAAAAAGATAATAAGTTGGACACCAGATCTCATCCCCATCTAGTTAGATTTTCTTCAATGGAATCCTTGAAGCAAGTGGAGAGCCGCTCTTCAAAGAGAAACAAAAAACTGGAATTTAACAGCAGCCGTGTATCACCTATACCCAATGGTAGTTCCCAATGGGGGGCTTTTAATATCTCTAAATCTTTTAATCCAGTATTTGGATCGTCCAAAAAGTTTTTCTCAGCTTCGGTTCCCGGATCGAGAATTGTTTCTCGAGCAACATCACCAGTATCCAGACGGCCCAGTCCTCCCCGTTCCACTACACCGACCCCCACTTTGGGTGGACTTACTTCACCGAAGGTTGTATTGGATGACGCTAAAAGGACAAATGATAGCCTTGGCCAAGAAGTTATTAAACTAAGGACACAGGTACATCTTGACTTGCCTACCACTTGATCATATTGTAGCTTTCTAATTCGTCCTGCCTTCTTTTACCTCCTCTCTTCTTATGTTGAAGTCTTACATACAATGGGAATGGGGGACTATTAACTTGAGGAAAAGATAAAGAACAATCAGCAGTTACATCATATGAATGAAACTGTCCTTTCCTGCTTGGTTATGCTTGGAATAATTGTTGATGTTGAAGAGAGTACCAGTCTGTTTATAATTCAGAGTTGCGAAAATCTGTCCCAGAGGTTTTATCCTTTCGGCATGAAAGAAGAGAATAGATGGGGGATTAAGCATCCATGTCTTCTGCAAATTCCTTTCTCTATTTAGTGCCTGTTATGAGTAATGGATGTGAAGATGCATTTTAAAAGCTGTTTTATAATAATATATTTATGGGAGGAGTTCTCGATTTGGCAGTTATGCTAATAAAGCTAAAGTGAGTTCCACTATTACTTTAATTTTTGTGGCCATAGATACAGTCACACAGATGAACCTGTTTTAATGGTCTCATTCCACCTCTCAAAACTGAGTCTTGTTCTGTGCAGTATGCTGTACATTGTCCTTGACAACCAGTATTTCCCACTCACACCCCTTACCTCTCCCTCTTCCTCTTCATTCTTTTTGGTAGGGGTGGATGTGGCCCTTGCTATGCTTGAATAATTTTTAGTTATTAAAATGTTTGCTAAAGATGTTTAACTTGCAAGGGGACAAATGCACACCCGTTATGCTCTAATGAAGATATGACCCCAGGTTTAAGTTGAGTTGGTACCTCACATCTGACCGCTCTTTTGTCTTAGGTGGAGAATCTTACTCGCAAGGCTCAGTTTCAAGAGATAGAGCTAGAAAGAACTACTAAGCAGCTGAAGGAGGCAATAGCTATTGCAGGGGAAGAGACTGCCAAATGCAAAGCAGCCAAAGAAGTGATTAAGTCACTTACTGCACAGGTAAGACTAGTATTTATGGTCATTAATTATATAAATGACAAGTTTGTTTGCACGTATCTTAGGAGAGAAGTCATGCATTATTTCCTGAACTGAATCGAAGATTAGTCCAATATGTTTTCAGTAAAATTTGAGACAAGTGCGTGTCAAACTTTATCCTGTTCCGTATGTCCTTGTCAATTGCTGCTGTATTTTATTTTTATAATCGACAATGTCTGTATGAAATCCCGCTTGAGAAAGATCTGGGATGCATCAAAGTCATCCTTGGAGATGTAGAAAATTGCAATAAACCAAAAGCTGTTATTGTCAAGCCTCCGGGAAAGCTGATACACACAATTCAGATGGAAAATTGTTTCTGACAACTAATGTCCATACTTTGGAGTTACGATGAAATTTAATGTTATTTGACCTAGTCTTTTGTAGGACTATTTTACTTAATAGTCAATCCAGGTATGCTTGTTTTATTCTCTTGATTTCTTCTTTCTTATCTGACAAATCGACGAGGTTTATGCTTGATTTTGTTTTATATTACACTTCTGGTCTGTAGAAAACTGGATATGGGCTCCTAGTTCAGTTTTATTGTACACTTCCTTTTGATGGCTTCACTTGTTGATGACACAATTTCTTGTCTATACGTGATAGCTTAAGGAAATGGCTGAAAGGCTACCTGTGGGTTCTGCTCGAAACACCAAATCTCCTCCCTTTACTTCTCTTGGCCCCACTCCTGTATCTAATGACGTTTCAAGTGCCTCTCTCGTCCGTGTGAATGGTCAAATAACTGCCCAAGAACTGGAGTCAAATGAACTAAACAACCAGTTGCTTTATAATGGACCAAGCATTGCAAGCAATCACAGCTTTGGTCACAACAGACAAGGTCACCTAGAAGCAATGGCAAGAAACGGGAACAAAACAAAAGAAAGTGATTCTCGCAATGAGAATGAATGGGTTGAGCAAGACGAACCTGGTGTTTATATCACCCTTACCTCGTTACCTGGAGGTCTCAAGGATCTTAAGCGAGTTCGTTTCAGGTATGTTGCATCAACTCTAGTCTGCCTTTGTTTCGGGCGCATCATGTTATGATCCTTGTACCATACTTGCTGGATAAGTTTATATAATGACATAATATTTGCATAAAAGCTGGATACCAGTTTTTGCATACTCTTGCCCTAGGTGTGAACATTAAGGCTTGACCAAGTTACATTCACGGTATTGATAACTGAGATCATAATGGCGGACTCTGTTTGTGCCTAGTTATAATCATGGTATGATTATAATTAATGGTCATAGTTACATTTATCCGGTGTAAGCTCACAAAGCACGTCAGGGAAGTATGATTAAAAATCATATAAGCTTGTTATGAGTTCACTGGACCATATTTTAACAAGGCAGCATAATATTGTTTCTCCTTGCCTATGCTAGGTTGTTATAATGAAAAAGGGAGGGGGTGGGTCATTTTCTTAGCTGAAGAAAATAAAATTGCAGAAATGTTTTTTACATCTGAAAAAAACATATTTATAAATGGTGAAATGCAGTCGGAAGCGGTTTAGTGAAAAACAAGCAGAACAATGGTGGGCAGAGAACCGGGCAAGAGTATATGAACATTACAACGTACGGATGGTTGACAAATCGAGTGTTGGCTTAGGAAGCGAGGACCTAGCTCATTGACATACTGCTTCTTTTCTCTGTTTCCTTCCCTACATATCTGCTATAGTCACAGGGAAGATCATATGGGACAAGTGGATTTGGCATTCATCTTTCAACTGTTGGAAGTCTGGGGTTGCCAATTAAAGCAAGAGGAGTAGAGGTTTGTTCATGGATTTTTCTAACTATTTTTGTCTTTTCCTTGTACTTTCTTTACCCCCAATTATTCTTGCAGAGTTTGATTACGCGTTTTCATTTTATTTTTTTACCTGGATGCGCTTTGTGTGGGGGTTGAGGACGAGAAATGTAAATTCTTAGTAGGTTGCTGGCTCTTGTTGCAAGCTGCTTTCATGTAAATTCCATAAGCAAAATGCATTTTCAGTTATTAATGCTTCTCTTTATTGCTTTCAGTTCCTAGTGAAAAATGTATGTGGAACACTGTTTTTCGTGCTAGCACTCAAAAGTCTTGCTCTCGTTCTTTCACGTCGTTTCCCATTTTTAACGTTAAAGAGGACAGTCCATTTTATTTCATGAATAATTATGCTTTACATGCACATGCACATGCCAAATGCTACGTCGATTTGGGTTTTTTTTTTTTTTAAATAATAATTTAAGCCAGGCAATGCCATCGCTTACTTGAGTTACGGTACCAGTATTTATAATTTATACTTATCTATTATATTGTTCAATACATTTACGTAGGGCTGACAAATGGGCTGGGTTGGGCCAGCTCAACCCACCATAGAAGCGCCATACATGAAACTGGGCTGGGCCAGTTTTGTATGGGCCAGAAATATGCTAACACAGTTTAACTCATTGGTCCAACTTGTTTTAATTTTTTTTCTTTTTTTTTTTAAATAAATTTTTTATACAATCTAATACATTACATCAAATACAATTTTAGATAAATTTAGACTATATATTTTGAGATTTTTAAAGAGATTAATTTATAAAATTGGAGTTTTCATGTATTAGTTAATAGATAAATGACAATTTTCTTTCAAAAATAATAATTTTTTTTTGTTAATTGTAAATTATTTGTAGACATTTTTTTTAAAAAAAATACAAATATTAAAAACATGCTAGTTTTATTGTTTTGAGATATAAGTATATTTGATTTAAATTAAAAAGTTTACTTATAAGTAAATTTAAAATAAATAATTTACTTGTCACACCAAATATATTTTGGATTGAAACTTAAACTAAATTAAATCTAAACAATTTTATGTTGTATCTTGAGATTTTTGGACTAATATTTATTGGTGACTTTGGCTTAAATCATTTTAGATTGATATTATTTGAATTATGTATTGGAGCTATTTACAAAATGAGAGATTAGTGTTAAGAATAAAAAAAAATCAAAAAAAAAAAAACATCAAAATCAGGCTGGTTCAACTAGTCTGCGGGCTAGATGGGCCGGGCCATCTTGGTCCGATTTTATTTGGGCCTTGCCACCTCTACATTTACGGATAATATTATTAATTTAGTTGGTTCAAATGGTTACCATGAGTATTTCTTAATTATTTTTTAAAATCAAAAATCAAAAATCAAAAATAAAAAATAAAAAATAATGTATACAGTAGAAAGACTAATCAGCTATTTTTTTTCATCGTTTCCTACTTGTCAATATTAGCACTAATGATGTGTAAATAAAACTCGTTGTTTAAGCTACTATTCAGAGTTCCTGGAGACCCATTCTTTGTTTCATTCGTTTAAAGGAGATTTTAGATATTTAGGACATGTTTGGTTCTTATTTTTTTTCAAAAAAATTCATTATTTTTTTTTAACTTTTCAAATTTTTTTATTTAAATTTTTTACACAATAAAAAATTTTGAAAAGTTAAAAAAGATGGGCAAAAAAACCTATTTTTTGAACAAAAAAAAAATATATCGAACAAACCCTTAACGTAGTCTTCTCTCTCCTAGAAAATGTATGTTAATATGTGTGGTTTTTTAAAACAAGCATGCCCTTCATTCTAACAAGTAGTCAGCATAAATAGTTAATTGAGAATGTTTGATTAAGCTTAAAATAGAAGTAAAGTGAAGTTTAATTAACTTTTTAATCTCAAATATGTTTAAATAAATTATTTTTTTATTAAAAGTAAAAAGTGTTAGTTTGTTGTAGGGTAAAATCAACCATTGACCACCAAGCTTTAAATATGTTACTACTTAACCATTCAATTTTGAAAGGTATCTCAATGTCCACTCTACTTTTCATTATGTTACTCATCAACCACTCGTTAACCAACCTGTGCCAACTTGTAACAGAGAATTGACATAGTAGATGGTTTTTCGACGTGACGGTATGACGGCGTGAATTTCAACAGACTCAACAAAATAGCACATCTTAAATACACATTTCCTCTTCCAAAATTGAAGCACAACCCAATCTTCTTCCTTCAAAGGGAGTGTTTGGGTGATGCGTTTTTTATGATTGAATGAGATTTAATATTGTCAATATGCCACGTCAAAATTTCACTCGTAATGTGGGATGTCCCGTTAAAAATTGTAGAGTGTTAAACGTTAGGTGATGGATGTGTAATATATTGAAAAGAATAGTGGACATTGAGATACCTTTCAAAGTTGGGTGGTTAAGTAGTAACCTGACTAAAGTTCAATGGTTATTGGTTGATTTTACCCATTTGTTGTACGCTAACATTTACTGTAATTTGAAAATAATTAACTTATTTATTATAACAAAATATTTGACTAAAAAAATTTGTTTTTGTTGCACTTATTACGAACGTATGAAGTTTTCTTCGCTACGGGAAGAAAAAAGTGCTTAAACGTCCATGTGTACCTATATATTTAATTTTTCCTCTCATAAAATTATTTCCTTTAAAATTTGCTGAGAGCCTAATCCATCCTCCTGTTCACTCAACTGATCATCACCAAAATCTGCTCAACTTCTCAATCGATTATCTCTGTCCACTGATCATTTCTAAAATTTATTTACCGTCTCAATCCATCATTATAATAGAGCTTATAGTCAGATTCCACTTGAAGAAAGCAGTATACTAATATATTATAGAAATTTATATTATAGAAATTTACTTAAAATGAACTTTTTAAGCTTAGTGCTACTGTCTCACTTAAATTTAAAGCCCAGGCATATAAATAAAAATAAAAATAAAAATCAATTACTACTTTACTGCACAAATTCATCAAGCACCTAATTGTGTGTGCGCGTGAGAGAGAGAGAGATGGCAAGGGATAGTTGTCTAGCCCGAGTGACGGCAGGGGTTGCCGTCGGCGGCGGTATTGGCGGCGCTGTCGGTAATTGAGCTAATTTACTGAACATATGCGTTTTTTAGATTTAATTTTGTTTATTATTGCTCTCCCAATAATGGATTAGGGCTTAACCCCAACATTTCCTACTAAGGAGCATGCATTTCTTTTATCTTAAATTTTATTTAAACTGTGTTCAAGTATTCGTCTAGATCGAAATGTTATCAGCAAGAAGCTCGTTAACTGTTTGACTAGAAGTTTGATGTTCTTGGATATAAATCAGTTTCTGGATTTTGACGTTTATGACTCGTAGTTGTATTGGATATCTGCTCGATTATGGCTATTTGATGTTATTATAATTAAGAGTCAATCTGATTTTGTATATATCTTCAGGTGCTGTGTACGGAACTTATGAAGCTATTAGATACAAGGTAAAGTCATTGCTTCCTAAAGCTTTAGATTCCGGGTTTGGATTGGTGGGATATCTTTATGTATAATGCTTTTATATGTCAAATTCTTTCCTCGTGCGGTTTTGTCTTGTTAACTAGTAGTTTAAGTTACGCGAGCATAAAGGATATGATATGATCTATTTGTCAAATATATTAGACGAATCCATAGGTAACTGTAACCTGACTCACATGTAATGTAATAGGAATTGTGGAAGAAACTTTGATAGTGATTTCAGTAGATCCTGGTTGTTTTAAGATTTTTTGTAGGGTTTCCAGATTTTGACTGTTCATCTTCCTCTTGGTCTTGAGACAACTTTTATGACCATTCTGTCGTTTTATTTTTTGGGAATGCAAATTGTGGACATGAACGAATTGTTAAAATTAATTATAATCAACATACCTTGAAAATTCTGTTAGTTTCTCAAAAATTTGTCACTGCATATGGTGGCACAGTGCACTTATACATGCTTGTCATTACAGACATCGACTTCAAATTTCAATTCTTCAAACTCTGTCATTGGCAAAATATTTTTAGCCAATTAGAGTCACCATGGACCATTGGATCATTTTCTTCTGAGGTCCATTTATTTTATCCAGCATTATGTATAGAATACCAAGCGTAACATGTGGAGTAAGACCAACAGTTTAGTTTTTTCATACTGTTTCTTAATTAAAGTACATATTCTGTAGGTGATAGAGATCTTATTATATCCGTACTGTGATCTACTCGGCAATGTAGAAGTTCATTTTCGTATGACCTAGTTTTAATAGCCTTGGATTGATGAGAATCATTAGATCCACTATACTTGCACACAACTTTCCCATTCCATCTCACGGTCTATTTATTATTTCTATGATCTTGTCATTTCTTTGACAAAGCACTCTTGTGGACAATATATATGGATGTTTCTATAAGAATCGGAAAAGACTTCATATTGAGCAAGTGCTCATTTTAGATCTTTCCTTTGCAATGTAGTTTCCCTGCAGACCAGGCTTTCGAGTGTGGGTTCTTACAAGTTCCACAATTGCAATAAATTTACAAGAAATTGCAGAATTGAAATGGCCTTTTTTGTTTATCGTAGTTGAAAGCTCATATTGACGTGGTGCTATGTCAGCAAATGGAGTTCACAATTTCTGAATAAAACTTTTATCCTGTATCCCAATTTTATTTGAACAGTTATGAAGCTCAAAAAGTACAATTGTTTATTTTCAAGTTATCATGTTTGAGAAATCAACATTCTGCTGCTGTCCTTTATCCATTATTGGATTTGTTAGTTTTACAGTATAGCTATCTGGGTAGCACTGGTTATGTTGGGATTAGCATTGTGGTTGTAGATTTGAGTTTGACGCTTGGATTTTGAGCATGTTTGGGCTAAGTCTAAAAAGTTTACTTAGAAAATCAGTAAGTTTTAAAATAATTATTTTTTTGTTGGTGAAAGTTGGAAATACAAAGTTTCTTATTTTGATAGTAACGTAATACCTTGTGTTTATGGTCATCGTCTGGGCAATGTTACTGCCTAATTTTGCTGGTTTTTTTATTTTTCATTGAAGGCTTGTTTTGTAATGTTGTTATATCCCATGGGAGGCCCAACGGCCCCAACCTAAACCCTTTCCTAAGGTATTATTTTTATTATGTTTTGCAATAAACTACCCACTCTCGTGTGGTTGAAAAAAGAGGGTAAGAGTTACTTGAAAAAAAGAGTAGCTTGTCTTCAATTAAAATTAAGAAAAAAGTAGGGTAAATTTCAGAAACCTCCCCTGGAGTATATGACAATTACAAAGACACCTTATCCCTTTTCAAAAATTGCAGAAACTTGTCCTGAGCTTTACTTTTCGTAGTAGATTCTCCCCTGTCAGCAAAAAGTAAATATTTCTCAGTTTATCCCTTTATACTATTTTGAAATTGTTATTTCATTATATTTAAACTATTTTTTTTTCTATTTTATTATTTCTTAAGATATACTTTTTCATACTTTTGATTTAATTGCCAAATAGTTAAAAAAATACCATTATAAAAATTGTTATTTAAAAAATTAAAAAATATTATTATTATTATTTTGCAAATTCAATTGCTAAATAATTAACAAATCAACAGAAATACATGTTTTAGAATATTAATAAAGCTAATTGAAAATTCATTAGATATTTTTATATTGCTGTAGTTGTTCATTTTTAAAATTAGAATTCAATATTCACATGAATATGATTAAGATATAATCATTCTGGAAAAAAAAAGATAAAAAAGTAAACTTTTTAAAATTAAAACAATTTATTTTTATCTAAATTAAAATTAAGAAAAACAAAAATAAGAAAACAAGTACATTTTTTATTTTTATATGTAGAATAAGAGAGAATGGCAAAATGGGAAATTTATGCTAAGAGGGGAGGTTCCTGTAATTTTTAAACAAGATGGGTGTCTCCGTAATTGCCATGAACCTCAAGGGAGTTCTCTATAATTTAATCAAACAATAAGTTACTCAGATTTAAACAAAAAGTTAATGTAAAGTAACTTTACCCTTTTTTAAAACTTAGCACATGTTTGCCACTGCTTAAATTATAATTTCGCTGGTCAAATATATTTTTTATTCACATATTTCTTAGGACTCACAACTTATAACTTACTTTTTATCCACACATTCACCCACAATTTATAATATAAGCACTTAAAATATAATTTCAGCACTACCAAACATATGCTTAGCCAAACATGCTCTATTCCTTGCAGAAAGCAGTGGTGACAATTGCACCAGTAGAATCTTTGTTGCATGTTTGCATTCTAGCTCGAGAACGTGAGAGGGGCTTCATTAGTTTGGACCAGTAAATGTCGGGTCACTTTGGTCCATCTTATTATGTATGGCTTTCTCAGGTGATTTTTGTTTGGTTTCTGTCCACTGGTTGAGGCCCTTTCCCTTCAGTGATACTTCAATCTGTTGACTTTTTGTCTACTTGGTTATTGGCTTTTTAGTCCTGAAGGAGTTGGTCGAAATGGAATATTTCATTGGTGGCGTTGCATTGTGGTGCAATAATCGCTGCTCTATGCAACTTGTAAGAACTAGCAGTGCATATTGGGCTATGCTCAGGAAATGGAGAAAAGAGATTAAGCTTTAAAAAGAAGGCAAATAGAAATGGAAGAGAAATAAGTGTAGGGGAAAATAGAGGACGAAATGAGTGCTGTAGCATTTATCGCATCATAATTTCTTTTATGGTTATTGTGGAACTACCAGGTGGTTTAGTCATTAATCCACTTTTATTTGTACCTAGCAATCTTTTGCTGCATAATTTTGTTGCTTCCTACTAACCCTGCAATGTTGTGTCTATTATTTCTTAAGCAAATAGTTGACTTCGATTGCAATTGTTATAAAGATATAAAAGCTTGTTGTTCAGAGTTAAATTTCTCTGTGAAAAAAAAAATATGGTGAATATAAAATCTCAAAGGCTGGTACTTGGTAGTGCTGTCCTCGTTAAAAATTGATATCTCATTCAGTTGGGAAATTAACAAAGCACGCCCTAAAAGTATAATTAGTTAATTACACTTCAGATGCTGCATACTTCTGTTTCAAAAGTTCCTAATATTCAGATGGTGCACTCATTGGATGTTTTATTCTAGATTTGTCTCCAGTTGGGTAGAGAAAATTTTCCTTTTTGAAAATGCAGGTTCCAGGTCTTCTGAAAATAAGATATATTGGGCAAACGACGCTCGGTAGTGCTGCTGTATTTGGTCTTTTCTTGGGAGCTGGAAGCTTGATACACTGTGGGAAATCTTATTAAATCTGTATTTTGTTTTCAGTTTATTAGTTGGTTAACTTTGTGCTGCTTTCGAGAAAAATGGGATGCAAATGACGTTAAGTATAGATGTTATGCACAGACAATTTTGTTATGGTATTGAGCATGCATTGTGGAAATTAACCAGATATATATTGAACATCACTTCTTCATTCTTTAGCTGTTGTCTGGTTGATAGCGGGACTGAGTTTTGCCATCATTTATTTTCAATATTTGTGGTTATGTCAGATTTTGAATTAAAATATAGTATATAAATAAAATTGACTTGGACGTGAAGAAAATGATAAAGTTTTTGGGTAGTTGGTATTACACTTTGTATTATTTTTGTCAATTATAGCAAGGGGAAAAGCCCAATTAGAAACCTACCATCATAGCTTCGAGGACCATTCATGTTATCAAAATATTGCCCTGAAAATTGTGAGATGTTATAATCATGACTGAAGGGAGGTTTTTTCTTTTTCTCTATTGGTTTAAAAATTATTACATACGTCTGTCTTTATATTTTTCAATTTTCATCTCTTCGAATCATCTTTGCAAATCCATCCCATTCTTCTTTTTTCCTCTTCAAATCAATTTCATTCTTCCTTCTTCATCTGCTGAGTCTACAGTCGGATCTCATTGCCTATAAAACAGTATACTAGTTACATATAAGTGCGTAACATGTCTTATTTTGGTGTGTTAACACTACAATACTTGGCTTTATTATTTTTTCATGCTATATGAAATTGTTATGAAATTCAAGTCTGTAAATTTATTATAATAATGATTTCTATATATAAGATTAAGATTTTAATGAGAATTAGAATGTGAATACAATACATTCTTTTAAAGTAATTAGGATAATTATATAGATATTTAAATAAGATTAAATAATTATTTATCATTATCTATTATTTTTTATACAAATATCATATTAAATACTAATTGTATTAAAATAATTCAATACAACATCTTGATAACCATCTAATACCAATTAATTAGTCGGTTTAATAAAGAGTGAGTTCGAAGTATATTTGAGGAATGGCGTCTCTTTCTTCAATAACTCGACATTGAGATCTTGAACACACAAATCATTTGGCAATGAGAAATATAAGAAGAAAATATGATTGTATAGAAAGTTTATTAAATTCTATTGATTATTTATTTTTAATGGACATAACTTGAGTTGCGCTTGTTAGGGATAATGAGGAGGTTTTTGTTATGGTCAATATGATATTAAGTAAACATAAGAGGGCCAAAATATGATTTGTTACTTTTGCAAGAAGTGCAAAGGGTCAATTAATATAAGCTTATGTAGTTTAACCACTAATCAAAGTTTTATACCTTGTAATTTAGTGGGTTTATTCGATGTTTCATTTAGCATAAAAAGTTGAAATAAGAATTGATAATTAATTTTAACTATACATTTTATGAGATTCATAATTTTTATTAATTTTTCAATCATACATTTCATCATTTTTTATTAAAATCTGCTTAAACTATTATGTTTTGTGAAACGACACTTAATATCTAGGAAAAATAGTATATTTAGTCCTCCAACTTTTTAAAATCGTAAGGAATACATCCATAACCTTTAAAAAATATCATAAGGCATCCCAACATTTAAGAAAAATAGGCATGATAGATCATTTATGACAAAATTGCTCTTCCATTTAAGTAAACAAAAAACAAAATACAAGAAAAAAATAACCAAATGTACATAAAAAAAAATGAAGAATAACAAAGATGCACTTTTCTTCTATCTCACCGGTCATGTTCTTCTATCTCAATCCCCTTCCTTTCCTAAACCTATCGTCACCGTCAGTACACTCAAATTAACCATGGAGAGAGGGGGAGACATGGAGGTAAAATCCCCGAGATTAAATGGTGCACGAATGTTTATGTTGAAAATTAGCTTTGATATTTGTTTACCTCCGCACATATTGAAAATGATCACTATGATCTAGAATTTTTTTTGCCACTAAACATCCTACACTATACAGATCATTTTGGACTCAATATTTGAGACAAATGAAACTCATCGGGTACATCCGAAATATCCCGGCACTCCTTATCACTACAATCTTTTCTCATGAATTAGTTTTAAAAAATAAATAAAAATCAATTTTTTTTTTAATATTTAATTTGAAAGTTAAAAAGAGAATAGGCAGAGATCATTTTTCAGGATATATAGTTTGAAAAAGAAATTTTCTAGTTTTGATTATAATATGTTCCTATGGTATCTACTGTCTTTATCTACATTAATTATTTTTCGCAAGTTTTGGGAGCCTCAGGGTTGCTTTAGAAAAAGATCTAGAACAAGAGTGGCAATCTACTAAATTTATTAAGGCATCTATGAGCGAAAAACTTGTCTCAAGGCCATAGTTAGCTTCAATTTCTCCTCCCAGGCGTGATTGCTTACCAAATGGAGACATGATTCGTTCTGACTCGCTGGAACGACCACCATTTATCTCTAACATTTTACATCCGTGTTATCTTGGTACTGCCATTTTTGTGGCAGAACATGGGAGATTTCCCTTCTCCTCTGATTTTGCCATTTTCTCTCCTTCTCTATAGTCAATTTGAATGTAGTGGTAGGGACGGTGGGTTTAGGAAAGGTGAGGGATTGTGGTGGAACAAGATGACTGGTGGAATTAGTTGGTGGTTGGGAGTATAGGAAAAGATACCATTTTGTTATTCTTCATTTTTTAGGATATATTTGATTATTTTTGTATTTGTCTTTTGTTTTTGTTTATTTAAATAGGATGTAGATTCGTTACAAATGACCTATCATGTCTATTTTCTTTAATTGTTTGGGATGTTTGAGGTTATTTTTTAAAGTTAGGGTATATCCTTACGCACTACAAATGTTCACGAGCAACTATGCTATTTTTCCTAATTTCTATGATGAAATAAATTTTGCATGGTAATTTTTAATTAATTTATTTAAGGGTTAATTTCACACGACGGTCATTGAAGTTACAAAGTTTCAGTGTCGGTCACTGAAGTATACTAATGAATTCACCAATGATAACTGCTTTAAATTCTCAATGTAAATTGATTACATGTCATCGTTAAGTGTCCATTAGACATACAATCGGTCGACATATGACAAAAATTGGTACCACATAGGTTTATTGTACTAATAAAAATAAATTTGGACCACAAAGAATGCACATAAAATATGAAGACCTAACTGCAATTTTTGGATAATATGTGAATTAGATTCTCAAACTATTTGCACAATCCAATTCACTCCATCCCCAATTTCCCCTCCATGCGGTCTCGGGACTAGCTTCTTCATCATATTTGACCTTGTACTCATACGTATTATGCCCAAAACCTAAAGTGGTTGGTCAAGGAGAAATGAGATCTATTGCCTCAAGAAAAACAAGGACCGACAGGAATTAGATCCTTTGGTTCGTTCGCCAGGAGCTACATCCATCGGTTTGACGTTTGTTGTGTTAGTATATGCTTCAATTGTTTATTCATATTTAGACTTGCCTTTAGACCCAAATTCCGCTTGGGGCTCGGCTTCTAAAAGAGATAGTACGTCGTCAGCCTGATTATGTTATGAATCTGGCTAGATGCCTACTCTATGGAAGAACTCATTAATTGTGTAATTTTCATACTGACGTTCAAAAGAAGCAGTAGCTTCTATCCTTGGTCTTTCTGGATCAACAAATTTAGGTGTGGAGTGGGCGTTGACAACATTCTCTGTTTATTCAGTTAAATCGGGTTGTGCAAATAGTTTGAGGATGTGGTTTAGATATTGTTTAGAAATTGCAACTAAGTTATCATGTTTTATGTGCATCTTTTGTGGCCTCAATTTATTGTTATTAGTAGATTAAGTCCACGTGACGTTAATTTTTGTTAAATGTCGGTCGATTGTGTGCTATATAGACACTTAATAGTGACAAATCATCAATTTACGCTAAAAATCTAACAAAGTGACCATTGGTAAACGTATTAGTATATTTCAATAACCAGTACTGAAACTTTATAACTTAAGTGATTTTTGTAATTTTGCTAAAACTTCGGTGACCGCAAGTGAAAATAACCCATTTATTTAATTATTGTGAAAAAACTATATGATGACAAGGTTTGTATTAATTATTACTTTATTAATATTATATTCTTTAATTAACATAATGGAAAATATATGGCTGTATCAATTAAATAACCATTAGATCAAGAAGAGGCTGACAAATTAATGGAAATGATTATGCATTGCCAAATGCCTACAAAAGTGGCCCATTGATTTTGTTTCCAAATTATTGTCAATTAACAAATGAAAACCTCATTGATTGAGCATAAATGGGAATGACCAGGTAAAAAGCTGATGATTAGAAGATTCCCATGAAGAGAAGAAGAAAAAGAAGAAAATATATTTTTAGCAAAATTTGAGACATGGGTTTTTCCCAAGACAATCTGAAAGGCTTTGTGTTGGCTCTTCTTTCAAGTGCGTTCATAGGTGCAAGCTTCATCATCAAGAAAAAAGGTCTCAGAAGAGCAGCCGCCGCCTCTGGTGTCAGAGCTGGTTTGTGAATTTTAAACCATTTTGCGATTATTAATCAAATTTTTTTATCTTTCTTCATATGGATTCTTGTTTTTGTGCATGATGAGTTTGTTTTCTTGGATTTTCTCATTTTTTTCAGGTGTTGGGGGATATTCATATCTCTTGGAGCCTCTTTGGTGGCTTGGCATGATCACAAGTAAGTTTCTTCTTTCCTTTTCCTTATCCATTGTCACTTTGTTCAAGAATCTATCTTTATAAATATGCATGCCAATTTCCAGTTTTGTTTGTGGTCGTTTATGGGGCAGGGAATGCTGATTATAGTTTGGAAGTAAAAGTAGTAACGTAAATTTGGAATTGTTGATACTGGCACGGACTTCAAATTTATTGGGAATAAGGGTTGGTTTGTTGTTGTTACCTGTATGTTTTTGAATTGGGATTACATGATACTCTATGCAATTATAGTAATGAAGCCAATGATTAATTATTGGTCTACTTTAGGAATTCTTTTAGTCTTATCAATTTTTAATGTCTATTTTGAAAAGTTTATGAGAAAGATTTGTAAGATTCTTTTTTGTGAAGTTGAAGAAGCCCGTATGGACTTATTGGGTAGCTTTAGATAATGCAATTGAGTTTGTAATAAGAGAGACCAAATGTGATCTGTTATTGAGTGACGGCTGTTCTATGTTTGCTGACTGCCTGCAGGATGTTTTTTGTTGTGTGGTTTCTTATGTAGTGATTATTGGAGAAGTTGCAAATTTTGTCGCGTATGCATTTGCCCCTGCAGTTTTGGTCACACCTCTTGGTGCATTAAGTATCATTGTCAGGTATTTTATCATATTATTTTATATTTGATTTCGCTAGTAATTGCAAAGATTTTCTTTTGAATATGTCACGAATTGGGTTGCCTTTTGCTTTTCATGTTTAAAATGATACTACAACAAAGCGCCATACTAGCTCAGTTTATCTTAAAAGAGAAGCTACACAAGCTAGGGATATTGGGTTGTGTGATGTGTATTGCTGGCTCCGTCATAATTGTAATCCATGCACCACAGGAGCAGCCAATCTCGTCCGTTCAGGAAATATGGAGTATGGCAACACAGCCAGGTGAGAAGATCCCTGCATGTACAGTTTTGAGTACAAAGCTTATCTGGTAGCTTTACCTTATTGTGATCGTTCATGTGAAGATCCTGTTATATTTTATCAATTATTGCATCCATGTTGTCTGACTGCATTTAACCTCTTTGGTTTCAGCTTTTCTGCTGTACGTGGGATCAGTCATTGCTTTGGTGTTTATTCTTATCTTCTATTTTGCTCCTCAATGTGGACATACCAATGTACTAGTTTTCACGGGCATTTGTTCGCTGATGGGTTCTCTCTCGGTAAATTCTGATATGCTAATCATGTTTGATAATTTAACTCCATGGTCGTTGCATTATTTTTTTAATGCATAATACATCTTTTGGGTTAGACTTCATCCACCAAATTGATAATTTCTTAAGCAGAATTTTTTTAATGGGAATACTTTTAGTCTGCTATAGACTTTCACCTTCTGAAAGTAAGATGATGGTCTGTTGATGTTGAATTTCATTGACATTTCTATTTGATGTCTATCAGTTATTTTTGGCTTTAGCGGGCCAAAATGGTAGTCAATTGCTTGAGTATAACTCGATATTCACTTAGCACTGTGATATATTTATATTTCAATTATGTTGTCTAGGGCAGTAAGCAATCTGAGCTTAACATGAAAGACCTCTGCCGTTTGTTTGGGAGGCTATTTCTGATTTGATTTCATGACGAGCTCTAATTTCTTGTTCATATCTTTTAGGTCAATAATCAAACTAGGTGTTGATGAACAAGCCATACTTTTATCCTTAATAAAATCTATGTGTGATTCCTGTAGGAAATGACTTGCATTTTGATGATTTAACTTCAAAAATATAGTGAAATTGATTCATCAAAAGAGATCGGTAATGCTTAGAAATGTTAGTGAAGATTAAGGAAATAACTAATGTAAATATAACTTCCGGGAGTCAACAAAGCAACCTGAGAATACAACAACAATAACAAACTGCACCTTATTCCCAAAATATTTGGGTGGTGTTGTGTAATAACAAATACTAAATCGTTTTGGTGAAAGATAAAGAATCAAAACACACTAAGCTAAAGAAATTTTAATGGACACAAAAAGATGATTTCTCATATCTACCAAGGCTCAGAAATTTACCCTAATTCTACACTAGGTATAACACAATCTCAACCAACGCACAAAAGAAAATCTCACAAAGAAATTTTAGGAAGAGAGCTCGCCATTATTACTGATACAATGGAAGGAAAGAAAACCATTCAAAAAGGGACCAACAAAGAAGCTGCAGAGAGAGACCGCAAAGGAGCAGCAACTAATTCACGTGGGGTGGAGTGGGTAGTGTTTAGGTTTTGGACTCTTTTTCTTATTTCTCTCACTTATCACCTTTAGTATATAGGATAATATATATAACCAAAGGATAGAGTTTTATTTAAGTAAAACTCTTAATAGATAACCATAACTTTTAAACACATGGATAACTATAGTTCAAACCCGATCACTTGAGCAACTCCAATTGGTTACATCTCAAAAGTGACCGTTATCCAAACCAACCCAACAGCCACGATTCTCCAATTTGAACGGGTCAATGATTTGATATACTAGTGTGGAATTAACTTGGGTCGTACACTTCATTTAAGGCATAAGCCTAATTAAGTACGATTAAATTATCATCACTACCTTGGGGGGATTGTTTGGCACAAAATATCCAACAATTCTCCACCTTTGGTGCCAAAGAATCCGTTCTTGCACCCTTCCGGTTACCTAAAATAAGAAAAAATAAAAAATTAGTGAATTAAACAGAAAGGGAATTCGAAAATTGAAAATTCACTAACCTTTATCAATATTCAAGAGACTTAAATAACTCTTGAATTTTACCAAGGGCAACACTTTTGTTCCCATATCAGAAAGATTAAATTGAGAGAGTACCTTTTCAAGGTTAACAGTCCCTGTGATACAATATCTCGAATAAAATGCATTCGAATATCTATATGCTTAGTATGTTCATGAAAAACAGAATTTTTATATAGATGTATAGCAGATTGACTGTCAGATAACACAGTTATATTACCATCCAAAACACACAGTTCATTTAGAAGACCCTTAAGCTACAAAGACTCTTTAATGGCTTTTGTTGTAGCAATGTACTCAGATTCTGTAGTGGACAAAGCAACGCTGCAATTGAGATTTTCAACTCACACAAGAATCACATAAAGTAAACACATAAAAAGTAGTAGATTTTCTATTGTCTCTGTCACCTGCATAATCAGCATCAACAAAACCCTTTAACATAACACCCTCAGATTTATTTTTAAATACTAAGCCCGTATCACTAGATCCTCTCAAGTATCTAAACACCCACTTAAGTGCTTCCCAATGATCTAGACCTGGATTTGACATGAACCTTCTAAATGTGCTCACAGCATAGGCAAGGTCAGGCCTAGTGCATACTATCAAATACATAATAGATCCTATAGCATTAGAGTAAGGAATTCTATTCATGTATTCCACATGTTCATCACATACTGGAGATTGATCTTTAGACAAAACAAAATGATTTGCTAAAGGTAAAGTAACAGGTTTACTCTCATTCATGCCAAATTTTTTCAACACCTTCAACACATAAGATGTTTGATGCAACCGCAACCACGAATTTGATCTATCCTTTTCAATTTCCATACTTAGGATTCGTTTTGCTTTACCTAAGTCTTTTATATCAAATTCTCCACTTAGGGCAGTTTTTATCTTATTGATTAAGATAATAGATGAATCAATCAACAACATATCATCCACATATAATAAAAGAAACACACAGTCATTTTTATTATGATGATAATATAAGCAATGATCAAATTTACTTCTATTGAAATCAATAGAAAGAACAAATGAATCAAATCTTTTGTACCACTGTCTAGGGGACTGTTTTAAGCCATATAACGATCTTTTAAGGTGACACACATAATCAGGTTTTAACTTATCCTCAAAACCTTGAGGTTGATTCATGAAAATATTTTCTTCAAGTTCGCCATGTAAAAAAGCAGTTTTTACATTAAGTTGTTCAAGTTCTTAGTCACAATAAGCAATCAATGCATGCATGACTCTAATAGTAGTATACTTAACAACCGGCGAGAAAATTTCATTATAATCTACTTCCTCCTTTTGTGTGAATTCCTTAGCTACTAACCTAGCTTTAAACCTTAAAGGATCATCCTTAGTGGTACCCTCGTTGACCTTAAAAATCCACTTACAACCTACTAAAGATTTGCTTTTAGGTCTAGGAACTAAATCCCAAGTTTGATTTTTCTCTAGAGAACTCATCTCTTCATTCATTGCCTCTAACCACTCATTTGATTGTTCACTCTTAAAAGCCTCCTGATATGATCTTGGCTCCCTATCGACTAATTCTTCAAAACTAGCATAAGCGAATGCCACCTCCGACTCATACCCAAATCTCTTAGGCTCTCTATGAGGTCTTCTTACTCTATCTCTTGTCAATTGATAGTCTCTTAAAGAATCTCCCTCATCTAAGTATTCCTCAACAACAGTCTCACCTATCTCATTTCTCTCAGGTTGCTGAACCTCCACTTCACTAGAGGTAATAGGGATATGTGTACTAATCTTAATAGTCTCCAACTGTCTACTATCACCTTCTTGTTGATCTTTACCTAATTTCTCTAAATCAGGTCCTAAACAAGGCATTTCAGATTCATTGAATGTAACATCTCTACTCACTATGACTTTCCCTCCCATCTGGCTTTTATCCCACAACCTATATCCCTTTACTCCCTCATGATAACCTAAGAAAACACATTTCCTAGCTCTAGGTTCAAGCTTTCCCTCACTTTGATGAGAAAAAGTAGCACAGCCAAATGTACGAAGCATAGAATAATCAGCACATTTACCATACCAATTTTCATGAAGAGTATTACCATTCAAAGCAGTAGATGGAGTAATATTAATCAAATAACAAGCAGTCATCACAGCTTCACCCAAAATGATTTAGGGACATTAGAGCTAATCATCATGCATCTAACTTTATCAAGCAGTGTTCTATTCATCCTTTCAGCTACCCTATTCTGTTGAGGAGTGTAAAGAACCGTTTTATGTCTTGTTATTCCATTTTCAACACACATCTTATCAAATTCAGCATTGCAAAATTCTAGTCTATTATCAATCCGAAGAAACTTTATCTTTTTAACAGTTATATTTTCTATCATTTTTCTCCAATTATTAAATCTATCAAACGTACCCGATTTATCTTTTAAAAGAAAAATCCATACTCTCCTAAAATAGTCATCAATAATAGATAGAAAATATCTTTTCCCACCCAAAGTAGGATTTCTGGCAAGACCCCACAAATCAGAATGCACATAGTCAAGTATTCCATTTGTTTTATAAACACCCGAAGAGAAAGACGGTTTATGTTGTTTACAAGCACACAATGGTCACAGAAAGGTATATCAGACACACAGTCTTTACCAAAAACACTTTTTTCATTAAGGAGCTTAAGCCCTTTATTGCTTACATGAGCTAATCTTCTGTGCCACTTGTGTGTGTCATCTGTGGTGGTGGCAGAAGAAACTGAAAAACTTGAATTTTTAATTACTTCTCCTACAGTGACATAAATACATTTTTTTTCATGCCTTTACAAATTACAAGTGCTCATTTGGTCATTTTTAGCATCTTGTTTTCAATTTTACCAATTAAACACATTTCTTCTAATTCACCTATTGCAATTAAATTTCTAGTCATTTTAGGAATATATCTGATTCTCTTTAAAGTGAGCACACATCTATTATTAAATTTAACAGAAATATCATCAATTTTAACAACTTTGCATGTTAAATTGTTACACATAATAACATGACCTAAATCACTTTCGTGCAAAGTTTCAAACCACTCTCTATGTGATGTACCAGAGTCAAGTATCCATTCATGCAGATGAGATTTCTCAGATAAATTCAATTCAACAGAGTCATCAACAGAGTTTATTAAAATATAAACTTCACTGGGATCCAAATCAGAATTAGAAGACACCAAATTCACTTCATCTTTCTTGTTTTCTTCCAGCTTGTTTTTCTCTTTATAACAATCTTTTATAAAATGACCTGTCTTACCACGACCATAGCACTTTCTTACATTTGACCTAGACTTTGATCTAGATTTGCCTTTACCTTTATTTTTACCACTCTCACTACTGTTTTGATTCTCGTGATTCCCACCTTGCCTGTATTGAGATTTATCCCTAACCAAATAGACGTTTCCAATTCTTTTTTCTAGTCTTTCAGTTTTTAATTCTAACACTTTACTTCTCAAAGAATCGACGACAATTTCAGGTGTTAACGTGTCTCTACTATACTTAATGGCACTTTTAATCTCTCTATAGGTTTCAAGTATAGCATTTAACAAAATAATTGCTTTATATTCTTCAGACACAATTTCACCACAATTAACAATATCTTGAACCAATTTGTTAAATATGTCCAAATTATCATCCAGATCTTTTGAAGAGTCAATTTTAAAATTAAAGAATCGTTGAAGCAAAAAAAGTTTGTTAGGTGTAGATTTTGACAAATACAGCTCTTCTAACTTTGACCAAAGTTTTTGTGTAGAATCAAGTTTACCAACTTTTCTCAAAACAGCAGCATCAGACAAGTGTAAAATTATTGAAATATAAGCTATCTCGTCAAATTCCATTTTCTATTCATCAGTAACGTTATTGCAAAAGAATCATCTATAGCTTTAGAAACTTTTTGTTGAACTAAAATTCCCTTTATTTTTTGTTGCCATATTGAAAAATCTCCTTTTCCATTAAACACATCCAAGTCAAAACTATAAGTTGTCATTTTTTTTTTTTTTTAACAAATCAAACAAATTCACAAAGACAAGACTTAACACAAATTGTAACACACAACCACAATAAAATAAGTAACTAATGCAAAAAATAGAAATTTGCAATTAATGGCCACAAATATACACTGTCCTATATTCCATAGGATTCTGTGAGAATCGGATTCTCAGGTCAAGAGAAAATATAGAATAGACAAGTCTTGGAATTTTGTTAAAATAATAATATAAACAACACGAAGCAGAATAATCTAATTAACAAATAATGAAACCAACAAAAATTTTAGACAGATAAACAAACCACAGAAAATAGCAAAGCAGTTTGCTACTGGTAAGGTAGCTATTCTTGACTGAAATATTAAAAGTGGATTAGATGTTACCGAAGAGATGCGAATTTTTACTTTTAATTGGAGGTCTGCTCAGAACCCGCAGAAACAGCAATCACCAACGAACCACCAGGGTCAAAAGTGTCCAGATTTCAGCAAACTGGACACAGGAACGAACCAACACTACTAGTAGGTCCAAAATTCCACGAGAAACAATCTGCCTCTTTGCCCGGAGTTCTACCGCCATCGCACGCGCCTACACGCGCCACCAACAGCTCTGCACGTGACCTTCACGAGCCACACACGTCGATCGAGTAGCTTCGCCTCGACGTCAGGAGTCCAACAGTACCACCCACGCACCTTAACTCCGACCAGTTAGCCTCCCACGAAGGTTTTTAGTCTTGGTTATTTGAAAAAACACCCAAAAAAAACTCTCTTTTGATTTCTAATCTTATCACCTAACTCAAGCTCTAATACCAATTTGTTGTGTAATAACAAATACTAAATCGTTTTGGTGAAAGATAAAGAATCAAAACACACTATGTTAAAGAAATTTTAATAGATACAAAGAGATGATTTCTCATATCTACCAAAGCTCGGAAATTTACCCTAATCCCACACTAGGTATAACACAATTTCAACCAACACACAAAAGAAAATCTAACAAAGAAATTTTAGGAAGAGAGCTCGCCATGATTACTGATACAATGGCAGGAAAGAAAATCATTCAAAAAGGGACCAACAAAGAAACTGCAGAGAGAGACCACAAAGGAGCAGCAACTAATTCACGTGGGGGGATGGGCAGTGTTTAGGTTTTGGACTCCTTTTCTTATTTCTCTCACTTATCACCTTTAGTATATAGGATAATATATATAACCAAAGGATAGAGTTTTATTTAAGTAAAACTCTTAATAGATAACCATAACTTTTAAACACATGGATAACTATGGTTCAAACCCGATCACTTGAGCAACTCTAATTGGTTACACCTTAAAAGTGACCGTTATCCAAACTAACCCAACAGCCACGATTTTCCAATTTGAACGGGTCAATGACTCGATATACCAGTGTGGGATTAACTTGGGTCGTACACTTCATTTAAGGCATAAGCATAATTAAATACGATTAAATTATCATCACTGCCTTGGGGGGATTGTTTACGTGAATCTTTCTTTGCCATTCCGATGGGTCGTTTGCTTGTGTTCACAAACATAAACAGGTGAACTATTGCCTTGTTTACTAAATGAGCCGTGAAAGAGTGTTTATGTTTTTTCATTTACTAAGTAAAGTAATACAAACTAGTTTTTATTCAAGCCGAGAAACCAGTTGTTTCTGAATAACTCACTTTGTTTACAACCCTAATGCTGTTAAGAATCTTAAAGTATGTGTATTATATTTATAATTTTATATACATTCTATGGGGGATCTTTTTTCTTTTCAGTTCGAATTATGATCTTGGATGAGATGGTTTTGCTCATTTTCCCCAGTGTAATTTTTTTTCTCGTTTAATCAGAGTTCGTTGCCTGAAATTACACTTTTGCTACAGTTTTGAGTTATAGGTTTTAATCTCCTCTTCTTTTACTGCAGGTCATGAGTGTTAAAGCCCTAGGAACTTCATTGAAGTTGACTTTTGAAGGAAAGAACCAGTTAATCTATCCAGAGACCTGGTCTTTTATGTTTGTTGTGGCTACATGTGTGATCACCCAAATGAATTATCTCAACAAGGCAAGTAATCAATTTGCATTAGTACTTTATCAAGATAGACTAGCCTGTGAACACTTGTGGCATGTTTGGTAAGATGGACTGGAATGTACAACATTGGACAATATTAAATAATAAAAAGAATTATACTCTCCAGTACTTCGATCATGCGCCTAAAGTTTAAAGGTAATTACAGTTTCTTGCTTCAGAATTTAAAACTAACCTAAAAAATTGAAATTTTGGCACAGTACTTCTCTTTAAATTTCCTCTTATATTTTTCTTGCTCCATTGTCTTCCATCTTCTTGTTATTGTCAGATTCCTTCGATAAGAATCTGAGAAGTATTTTTCATTTCACTTTTGTGAGACCTTTACTTTGGGGACATAGTTTAAGACATTTGATTGACTTCATATGGCTTCCTCAGATTTTGTACTGACATGTTTTCTTGTAGACCTCATTTGTAATGATATATTGCATTACAATTTATAAGTTGCAACCTAGAATATTTGGTTTTGTTGAATGGGTTACTAATTTATTCGGATCACCATGAAGTTGGAAAAGTATTACAAGTATTTTGTATTCCATTCTGCAACTCCTATAATCAATTTGAACCATTAATGGGATTCCTTTCTGAAAATTTTTCAAGAGCAAACTAAGTGAGAGCAGAATATCTTTAGGGTTATAATGGCCAATGACTTATATCATCGAGTCCAATCTTGACAGAGTGAAAAACATTAATTTCGGTGTTTAATTTAGAGTTACCAATCTTGTCTGGTTTTAAATTTATGTAACTACTAATGGGGTTTTATGTCAAGTAGTTTGGCACAAAAATGACCTGCTTATTCGTAAGTGCGAAAGACCTGTACATGACTGTAGCTGAAATGACAGAAACTTCTCGGGATTGAAACATTATTTTGAAAGAAAAAGTGGATTTGATGTGATATCAATTTTTTTGGCATATGTATGTTTTCTGTTAGAGTTCCAACAACCTTATTCTCTGAACCACTTTTCCTTCTTGTTCAAAGATCATCCAGCCTGCTCGTAGTTCTATTATTTCTCTCTTAAATGAATATGTACAGCTTTAGTTAAAATTCAATTTCATGCTAGTATTCTGGATGATGTATTATGTATAATGCATTTCTTATTTGATGTGTCCATTGCATGCGTTCTACCTTCTAATTGAATGCCGTGTCAGCAAGTTGATGTTCTTCCATATTATGTCTGTGCCCTATGTTGTCATCCATGCGTAGGCTGTCTATTCTACAATGTGGAAGGTCTAGCGTGCATATCACTGATGTCTGTGCCTCACTCATCTTTACTTCAGATGTTAAAAATATTCTTTAAATAACATCTAGTTTTCTGTATCAAGAAGGATGAGTGTTGCTCTTTTTTATTGTATCCAAGAATTTTAATATATTGTATAACTCGGTGTCATTTTGCTTTTAAATTCAGAGCGTGATCTTCTTTGATGTCTATGTGAAAAGTTTTACAATTTCGAAATGTATTTCCTACAGTTACTATTACTCTATTATCACAAATTTTGTCTAGTAGTTATAACAACATATCCTTGATGTTTCAGGCTCTTGATACTTTCAACACAGCAATTGTTTCCCCGATATATTATGTCATGTTCACTACGCTTACAATCTTTGCTAGCGTTATCATGTTTAAGGTAATATCAATTCACTTGTGTTATCTTCTACTGGTATTGTTTTCCCATCCTTTCTGGCGTAGTC
This sequence comes from Forsythia viridissima, assembly GCA_030279155.1. Lineage (NCBI taxonomy): Eukaryota > Viridiplantae > Streptophyta > Magnoliopsida > Lamiales > Oleaceae > Forsythia > Forsythia viridissima. The sequence continues at coordinate 21,276,666 of CM059034.1, read as the reverse complement.
TTGTTTAAAGGGTGGATATGGTGAGCGATTAGCAACCTCAAAATTTACTTTTCTTCCATTTGCAAATGATATCATGCATGTTAGGCTAATATTAAAAGTTATTTTTCTAGAAAGTAAAGTCTTAACATACTTCGTAGAAAAGTAAAGACTTTCGAAAGCTAGTTGCTCATTCGGGTGGGTTGAACTCTATACATTGACAACAACAGTCTGACCGGATCAACTCACGTCGAGGACTACCCTTGCCATCCAGGCTGAATAGCCTCCCTTGCATAAGTTTTATTTGTAAACAAAGTAACTTTCTTATGTTTGGCAAAAAAGAAGTATAAAAGTTAACTTTTACTTCTTTGTAAGCTTTACCGACCTTGAGATCTATTGAGGCCCAAATCTGGAGGTGAGTGCTATGCATAACTTATTCAATGGCTATAAAGTTAACTTTAACTTCTTTGTAAGCTTAACCAAACATGAGATCTATTGAGGCCCAAATCTGGAGGTGATTGCTATGCATAACTTATTCAATGGCTTATTGTAGTTGACTTGCTATTCAAGCATTTATGCATCACCGTAAAAAGCATGTAATTAGGAAGAACGTAGAAGAAGAATCACCAAACATATCAGTATACCAAGCAACCTCCTACTAAATCCAAACAATCGTTTAGTAGGCGTTTGCCCTTGATTCAATTTGGGGATTGGGTTGATTATGGGAGCATGAGTTTAATTAGTCGAATTATTAGTAAACAAGGAAAAATACTAGCTAGATGAGTGAATGGATTGACCTTGAAACAACAATTACAATTGCTATAAAATAAAACAAGCTTGTATTTTATCGTTGTTGCCATTTTTAATAATGAGAAATAATTTGAAAAAACAGAGTCTACTGCTAGAGTTAATAGTTTTAGAACCTGAGATAAGTAGGCTTATTGTTTTTCCAACCATAGGCACTACAAAGAAAACCGAATTCTTAGTCGAAAAACTATTTTTAACAACATATTCTAACGATGCTAACCATAGTGGATTGTCATGTTCCAGGATTGGGACAACCAAGATGCAGGAAGCATTATTTCAGGAATATGTGGCTTTGTTGTAGTTCTCTCTGGAACCATCTTGTTGCATGTTACAAAAGACTTAGAGAGAAGTTCATCTTTCAGAGGTCTATTATGATTTCTGTTTTGTTTTTCTAAATATAATGATTATAAATTCACACCTATTGATATTAATTGCCTCGGGCTTTCATGCATAAAAAATCATTATCAATTGCAGGGAATTATATGCCTTTATCCCCTTCATTATCAACCCGATTGTGTGGTGGAAATGGAGATTTTTTGAAGCATGACGAGGAAGACGAGCCGTATTCTGAAGAAGCCTGCTCAAGGCAGCAAGAACTCTACTCATAGAAACATATTTCTACAGAGGAAACCAGCCTTGAAATTGTGAAATTTTAATTCATTGCGATGATGGAGATGAAGGGATTATATTTCACATTGCAATTTTAAGTCCATAACAGTGGCACTGGAGAACTTTTTCACACGTTTATTTTGTCTGATAACTGAACAACTCCCTGGCATAGTTGGGATTTTGTTCGTAGCACAAACCAAAGGATTTCAATATTCTCCGCACAGGAGTCTGTGGAAAGCATCATATAATGCAGGCTTCGGGCTGTGTATATAGGAAGTGTGATGATCAAAACCATTTGAAACCCAGGTCTCAGTAACAGATGCGAGCTTCTAGATTGTTCAAAACTGTTTGTGCTGATATATTGATAAGCAAAGTGGCCTGAGTCAACTGGAGAATGGCTTCCCTGATCTTTGGATGGGAAATATAGTGGTGTGGTCGTGTGGATTCAAGAATTTAGTATCTGTACAGCATTGCTTCATTCTTTTGGTCAAGTTTTTATGGCATATATTAACATTTATGATTTGTTGCTGAAATATATTTCTGATCCTTATATTTTCGAGCTCTTTAACTTTTAATGATGAATAGATGATCCCAGAGTTCTATTTCTTGTTATCTTTTTCTGCCCTCTTTCCCCATTTCGTCATTCTTGATACTTACGGCATGGGTCCTTAGGCTAAGAACAGAAAGTTCCCGGTCATATTCTTTATCCGGCTATCCATTCCAGGTAAAACATATCGTCGTTTTTGCTTATTCCATTCTTCTGTGGAAGTGCATAATTCCTATTTTTTTAACTAACCTTGCTTGCATGAGGACACACCGCGTTATGATTTTTTTTTTTTTTTTTTTTTTTTTTTCCTTTTTTTATGAAATCTCCGGTATTGCTCTCTATCTCTTAGTTTCCATTCTGCCCTCATTGGTAATGGATTTGTCGACTTTATTTGTTGTGTGTGATTTAACTTGCCCGAGCTTTAAAGCTATAGAGACCAGTAACCAAATAGACATCCACGTGAATTTTTGGCTGATGCAGAAAGCCAGAAACCAACTTCTGGCAAGGTTTCCAGGTTTTTGCAATTTATCTTCATTTTCTTGAGTGCGCTTTAAATGGATTTTTGTTACAATCACTTGGATAGCCTTTCAATTTCTCAGGTAACCGTCGATTGTAACTTGCATTATAGAACCAAACCGAAACATAATTGTTCGTTTCCATAATTGAAGTTTTTAATGGTACTATATTTATAACATATGTTTTCATTCTCCTTGTTTAAAACAACACTACAATTTAATAAATCATAACTTCCAAATCTGAATTCATTGAAAGAACAATAATATATCATTTTGAACACAATGTTCGTCTCAATCTAAAATGACAAATGTAAAAATAAAATATGTGGGTTCAATTTTTAGAGAAAGTTAAAAATAATAGGATCGCTTTGGTTCTTTGGTTTTAGGTCTAGAACAAATGATGAAACTATAAAAGATGAGTTCTCGATTTAAGAAGAATTGGATCAAACTGCTTAGTTTGTTTGGTTCCATTTCGATACAATTCGGTTTGAGTGTTTTATCCATCCTACCTCAACAAGACAATGGTTTGCTCTAATCCAATTTGATTATAAATTCATGGTGCGTGTCTTCCACAAGTGTGAATGTAAAATTAAAATTAAAGATATATTTGTTTTTTTTTTTTACCCATTTCAAATTATAAGCAACTTTCATTGTTGAGACTTGAAAGTATAGTTGATTTCTTAGTTTTCTAATATGTCTCTATTTAATGTATTTTCTTATCAACAAAGTATGAACTGATTTTAATAGAGTAAAAATATGGGAAATTGGCACAAATGGCCCATAACCTTTGCCTTTATTGTGTAAATGGTCCCTAACCTTTGTTTTTCGACGCAGCAGTCCCTAACCTATGTTTTTTGGTCGCAATTGGTCCTTATTTGATAAAAAGACAAATATACCATTATTTTTATTTAGAAAATTTTTCAATTGGATTCCTAACCTTTGTAAAAAGTACAAACAGGTCCGATACTTTTCTTTTTATAAAAAAAAATTAAGAGAAACTAACAAATTGATAATATACTAAATTATTTTATTAACAAACTTGTTAATTAAAATTATTTTATTATTATTAAGTAATCATTAAAATTTAAACTTTAATTTTATCATTACAACATAAAAAGAAAAATAACTTTATCACAAACTTGATACTCAAATATTATTATTTCATTGAACTATTCGTTTATTAACTATAAATATTAGAGTTCAAATTGTATTCTTCATATTTAATTTATCGTTTTATATCGTTCAAAAATAAAGAACATAAAATGTGTAAATATATTTTTTTTAGTATTTTTCTGTTAAAAAATATAATAAGATTGGTTCGATGTCATAAAATTATATATGCTATTTTGTTATTTATTTAACTTAATTTTTATTCAAGTTTTTCACATCACATAACAATTACATATATATAAAGCGCAATAATTTTATATTTTTCTCTTATGAAAAATTTATTTGACACGACTATAGTGATATATTAAATATGTTAAATTAAATATTGTTTAATAGATGTATCGGACTTATTTGCACAATTTGCAAAGATTAGAAATTCAATTGCAGTTTTTTTAATTAAAATTAAAGGTATTTTTGTCTTTTTATCAAATAAAGACCAATTACGCACCTAGATGGATAGATTAGGGACCACTCCACAAAAAATGAAAGGTTGGGGACCATTTGCACACTATTGGCATACATTAGGAACCATTTGCACCAATTTCCCTAAAATATTAGTATAAGGGTATATTAGGAAAAACGTTAGTAAAATTTTTGTTAAAAGTATAATAACTAGTGTTATTAAACCTGGACCGACCAGAAAACGGCGACCCAATACTCAATTGGTCTGATTCTATTAATTTGACCGTTCAACAATCAAACTGTTTATTACATGAAAAAATTGTCAATTTTTTAAGTAATTCGGTGACCCGTAATTTTATGACCTGTCCGAGTCATTACATAACAAAAATCTTTAATTTTTTTATTACCCCTATTCTAACCAATATATATATATACACCAACCAACAAGTATCCATCATCAATGAAGAATCTCTTTTAGACCTAATTCAAATTCTTAATTAAATGCTCAAATGCAAAAAATTTCCTTCTATCAATCTCTCTTACATTCAACCCATAAGTTTTTTCACCTAATATATATATATATATATATATATATATATATATATATAGTTTTGTTTGATTTGGATTTACATATTGATATTTAGTCATAAAATTAATGTAATATTAATTTATTGAATTGCTATAATTTATAATTTTATGTTATATTTGACAAAAATTAACTTATCTATTTGACAATAAATTGACTCACCGCCACCAATTGAATCAACAACTCAGTAACCCACCTCTTTGTCCAAATCTATGTTCGGGACGGGTCTGATAACTATGATAATAATTACTTCTTCTTCATTTCATTTGTATGAAAATAAGAATAAATTTATTTTTTTTAGTCGGATGAAATGTAATTTATTTATTTAAACTATTGTAGCAATACGATTGGTTGACCTAAACTAAATATAAATTCTCCTTTGGGACGTGTTTGTCTCTTCTCATTTATTGTTAATTAATGTAAATTCAACTCTAAAATTTGCAAATTGGAAATTGAAATGTAATTGAGAGACAGAGAGCTGTCTAGAATTCAAAATTGTACCACGATGAATTGAAAACCACAAAAAGACAACAAAAAACAAATAATATTCAAAATATTGGTCAAAGTTAAATACATTGACAAAAAAAATTACAAAATTTCCAAGAATTTTTTATAAAAAAAATCTAGATTTTAAATACATATACAGAATTACTTAATTAAAAAAAAAAAAAAAAAAAGGTTAAAATGCATTCATCTCCAAAGTATAACATCTGTTAGTAGTCATCAATTTCCTCAAAGCCTCTTCAACCACCTTATCTTCTCTTCCACCTTTAAATGCATCCGCCACCAAATCACTGTCACTCTTCCCCTTCACCACCTCTCCGCCGCCACCGACCGCCCTTATCACCACCAGCGTTGCCCCCTCCATAGTCCTGCCGGAATCAGGCAACTCCAACTTCTCCAAATACCACATTTTCATCCTCAAAGCTGGCAATTTAGTCCTGTTTTCCAATAAGGATTCCTTCGAATTGAATTGTCTAAACTCTTCAATTTGCTCTCTGTTCATGCAAAGTTTTCCCTGATCACTTTCATCTGTAACCACAATTTTGTCAATCAATTTGTGTTCTTTCACGATTTCTTGTATCAAATAATGCCTCGCTGATGCCACAATCAAACATGAGATCGTCCAAACAATCCTCAGCTTCAGCTCACCATCTGCAATCACTTCTGTATCAAGTAAACTTTCGTCGTTTTGGCGTAAAATTTCTTCATTTGCGCTTCTTTCGATACAAGATTTGGCTCCAAACATCACGCAGCTGTGTAGTTGGGTACCAAATTCTGCCTTCCATTTCAGCATCGAATTAAATTCCTTCCCAGATTTCGAACCCATTTTTTGGCATGGCAGTCTCAGATTTAGAGCTCGAATATCTTCAAAAGGCTTCAAAATTTCATTAGGGACATGATAAGAATAATAATCATAATCATTATCCTCTTTTTTCGACTTGAATTTGACTATTTGAGAAATAAAACGAAAGGGTTTAATCACGGCTTTAACAACGAGATTCTTGAAGAAATTTTGAGGGGTTTCAGATTCTTTAACCGGTGGTTTTTTCCTGGAAATATGAAGAAAAACTTCTTCAACTTGAGGGATTATAGAGTAAAATCTCTTACAGACAGACATGGATAAACACAAAGATTTTGCATCATGTATTTTGTTGAAAACTGAAAGCACAATTTCATCTGGCAATCGATCAAAGAAATGATCAGAATCCAGATTTTCTTGGCTGGGATTCATAATTTTCTGATTTTTTTAGATGTAAAAACGAAAGGAAATTGGGAAGAACAAAATGTGGGATTGTGACACTATTTATAGAAAGAAGCTTATTTTAGAAGGACAGGATAGTTCTAGAGAGAGAAAGAAGAGTGTTTTAGAGAGAGAAACAGAGGGCTGACGCGGTGAGATGGACAAGGCGGCGTAATTGACTTCGGAAAAATCAATGAAAGATATTTTAGGTTTTACTGTTTTAGGATGTCGGCTGGTTCATTTGGTTTTTATAAACTAATCATAATTAAATATTAATTTATTTGTTTAAATGGGTAAGTCAACAATTTTATAAGTTTAATTTTTTTTTTTTTTTTTTTAAAGTTTAGATATGTTGTTAATATTTTACACTCAAAATCAGACTAAATTAGTATATATTAATGTATTAATTAAATCTATATAGTAGAATAAAATTTATAAAATAAATGGAATTTTATGAACAATAGATTTCTAAATAAATTCAATATTCTAATCTTTAAATTTATATATATATATATATTTTAAAATACAATTTAAAAAAAAAAAATTCTAACAATCAAAAGAAAATCCTAATTTCTACCTTGAAAGTCCAACAAGTGCTTAAACAAGAAGTTCATAAGGAGACTTCCTACCAAATTTTTATGTTGAGCGTAATGTTTTGTCAACCAAATTTTGCTACGTTAAATAGTAGACTATCAGCACTTAATTTTTCTCCCGCAACTTTGGTTTTTAATCTTTTGTCTGGTAAGAGTGGAAGAGCGGTATTATCATAATATTCATCCAATCAAAAAATTTCAAAATTTAAAAAACGAGTAAATAACATAATACAACCCGCCTCCTGCAGGCCACAACCAGCCTTGATGGATCTGGAGTTGGATAAAATAAAAGGTTAATTCCTTATAAAATCAAGTTGCATTTCAAGAAATTTAAAATTCATAAAAAGAGAATCTATTATAAAAAAATAAATTTCAAAAAAATAAAAAGAATGGGTTGTTGCTCTACCGCACCCGAAATGACCTTTCTCATATGATAACCTAAAATAAATGTATATCTTTATAATTTATTCAAAATTGATTAGTCGTAATCAAGCTGCATGCACTTTTTGAAAAATCGCTTTTTTTCGTTACACTGAAGTCGTGTGTTAGGTAGCATTCAAAGGTTTTTCTATTTTTTCTTTTTAATTCTACCTAGATATTTTCAAATTTCTCAAATTAATTATAATTGAACTCCCTTCAGTACCGAGCTTTGAACACCTGAAACTGGGTTTTCTTCATCTTGAATGGATTCCTGTTATCACCATTTTTCTTCACTATCCATTAATTCTACTCTAAAGAATCCCCCATCATTGCCCATCACCATAATAAGTACCAATCTTACTGGTAGAAGATGTTATGGTATCACAAATATGATGAGGCCCTCAATGCAAGAAGCAGCCTCTGCTTTTTCGTACAAGAAATTCATTCACTTTGCTTTGGAAGAAACCAGGAAATATACCCATTTAAGCCCCTCTCCTTTACAGGTAAAAACCCTTCTGCTTATATGTAATTATATGTATATATGCATAGTATGTGTTTTTATTTTTTTATTTTTTATGTTTGTATGGGTAAATTATGCATTTTCTTTTCAAAGGGGGCAATTTTTATCCATCTGGGTTCTTAAAAGATTATATTTTTCTAGTTGGGAAGATGTGAATTAAAAAGTTTTAGGTTGTCGTTTCTGTCGTCTAAAAATCGACTAGGTTCTTACTTATTATACATAAACTCCAGAATTCAACGTATATAATTTGTTTGAGAATTGTTAAGATTCTCAGGTTTCTTGCTATGTCTAGTTTTATTTATTTTTTAAGAAGTTATTTTGAGGACATTCATGGGAATTAATCAGTCTAGGCCTTGAATTTTGTTCCCATTGGTGTAAGGTTTAGTGAGGTTGTGTAGTTATCTTGAGATTGGAGGTGATATTTACAGTAGAATGTTTCCAAAATAAATGTGGCAAGGCTTTGAAAGAACAGAATTTGGCAGTGATTTGAATTGCTATATCGTTTGTTGTTGTTATTTTGTTCGTATGTTGTTGACTAATAAACATTTTCATAATCACGATAAACTAATATTTAGGTAACTTATCTCTCTATTTTACTATCTACTGTTATGATTAATTCGTATTTTTCATATAAGGCAGACATTCTCTTCTACACTCTATCTTATCTATCATTTTGTTTCTTAGCCAAAATCGAAGAAACATAGGAAGTTGCGAAGTTTTTCTGTCCCATTTACCTATTAGTGACTGGTAAAAAGTCTCTTCTCTTCTCTTTCTGCAGGAAAACTTCAGTCACTTGATGGCCATGGATGGGAAAACAGAGCTTCAAATGCTCTCTTATGAGGCTCCTAAGATTAGGCTACTGCGTAGTTTGTGTGTTGAACAGAGTGATGGAATGCAGGTTCATATCCATACTTAAACATGCTGAATTTTTTTAATAAATCTAATCTTGATGATCCCTGCTGCCCTCTATCTTGGTCGTGAAAAGAAAAAAACAAGTTCCAATTTCCACAATTGAATAAATCATATAATTATTTTTTGTTGCTTATTTGATTGAAATGTGATCACCACACGTGAAAACTATATGCAATAATTTTTCTTGTTGCTGATTAGATTGACGTGTGATCACCATACATAGTTCTCAAGTCAGAATGTAACTTGTTAGTTGTCTCTGTAAATGTTTCTCGGATTTCTTTCAATGCTAAAATGGTGCAGAAGTATTTCATTTTTGTTCACTACTTTCCATATGGCAAGAAATACTCCATTTATAATTGATTATTATTTTGTCTTCGTTACAACCCAAAAAAAGTATCTTGTCAAAGTTAAAAGAGATGACATTTATTTACTTCAGCAGTGCTACAGAATGCAGTTAACTACAGTATCCTTATTTACTCCATTTCACGACAGGTTAGAGTTGCACGTCTTCATTTTCATGGTTGTTTCAGAACTGTTGCATGTGTATTGGGAATTGTCCTTAAATGCTTTTGTTTAGTAAATTTTTACTGCCAATTAACTTGGTTAGAAAGATGAAATTGGGAAAAGAAATCCTCTTTTACGCATGTATATCTGACTATTAATCCGGTGATTCTAATTTGGAAGCATTGTGTCCAGGTCTTGGATCTTGGTATATTCCCCAGACCAGAATTTGATCTACCTATTTTTTGTGCCAATTTTTTCACCACTGCTAGCATGAACATCATTGTACTGTAAGCTTTCTGGTTTCCTTTCTTTGACTTTCAGAATTGTCTCTTTTGAGTCCAGATATAGATAGAAACTGTGTTTATAAGTGGTCAATATCTATAAACTGGTCAAAGATCTACAAAGACTGTTGTAAATATGCGTACTTCATAAACACTCAATCTTCAATAATTGATTGGTGATTGAGTGCTGACCATCTATATTAATATCAAATATCTTTGTTAATCTTTATGAATTCTTGATATATCTTGGGGCATAAAAAATCTGGAATGTTTACAGGGACCTTAATCCATTACACGATGTCATCAATCAGAGGGATTACAAGGAGAAGTATTATAAGCGCTTAATTCCTCTTGGCCTTAAGTATGCTGAGGTGAACAAATTTTAGTTACACTTTAAATTTCACTTTCAAAGATTCCTATGTAAATTTATTTTTCCCGTCTGAAATCATGGTATGGTGACGTAACACAGATTTCATGCAGCTTTTACCATGGGGAGGAAAGATTACAAGTGAATCTTTGAGATTTTTCTCACCTATAGTTGTATGGAGCAAGTTCTCTCCAAGCGAATCTAAGCACAGTGCTTTATATTGTGCTTTCAAGGAATATCTCAAGGTATGCATGAAAACTGGTGTCTAGAATGGAAAAATGATGGGCTTGCATTTACATGCCATTTATTCATTTATATCTATAGACACATAAACCCTATCAGAGCCCATTTCAAGTGAACATGAACTTCAGAACTTTAGGAAATGTTTGGCCAAGCTTAAAAAGTTTCCTTAGAAAACGAATAAGCAAGTTTCAAAATAAATAATATTTTTATTTGTAAAATTTGGAACTAAGTTACTTATTTTTACATTAAGTTGAGTTACTTTCAAAATAAGCAACTTTTTTCACTAAAAGTAGGGGGAAAAAGTTGATGTTTTTAAACATGTTTGGAAATAAAAGTTACTTAAAGTACTTATTTATGCTTAGCCAAACATGCTTCCGTTTCCTGTGGTTATGACTTTCTGGTTGCATTTGCAGGTGTGGCTTGAGCTGATGGACCAAGCAACAGAGGAGACCAGAGGTCCACGAATTATGTGCAATCTCGAAGCACAGCATAGGTATCTGACATGGAGAGCAGAAAAGGTAGGCAACATTGTTCTTTCTCACATCTGCTATGTTACTGTATTGACTTCCTCCATGTTTTTGTACTGTGGAGTCATGAATCGTGTTTGCTAATGGATATGCTGGACTTGTCTTCTTAATTCATGATGAACTTATTAGTGTATAAAAGGCAAATGCAATCCACTCTAGTTACATGATGGCAGTTAAAGTGCCCTGTAAACGTTTTCAGATCACTGGGAAATGGTGCGTTCAACACTTTGATATAATTCGTTTTTTTTTTTTTTTTTTTTAATATTTCATCAGTCTATGATGATTATGGCTGTATACATATGCGTCTCTCTGTGCTCTGAGTTTACGTGTCTGTGACATCCAGAGGTCTAATTTGCACAAAGCGCACATGTGCATCTTATCTGAAGCTTACAATGTAATTTGATTAGGTTTATTAAAAAGATAATCCGGGAAACAAAAATTTAAAAGAAGGCTGATGGAAAATTCTGATATCAGGATCCAGGTCATCAAGTTTTGAGAAGACTAATTGGGGAGACTCGTGCTAAGGTATCTGTTTTGGGTTATGGAGCGTTATATTTTATATTTCTTTTTGTAGTTTTTTTACATCGTCTTTATTTGGTAGGAAACAATTAGAAACTTCCTCTTCAATGGAGTAGATGAGCTTGGAAGCAAAACATTTATTGACTACTTTCCAGAGTATGAGTGTGAGGATGGTACTATAAATCGGAACCGCAGTGTGATTGGAAAATCATTCGAAAGTCGACCCTGGGATAGTAGAGGAGAATTCATTGGCTAAAATTATGGATAGACAGCCTGCATCTTTTTATCCTCTGTCAATTCCTTGTATTCAAATCTTCTGTCACCATTGTTATCCTATTTTATCTAATATCTAATATGTAAATTGCCTCGTCTGCACCAAACTCCTTTCATCCTATAAATCGAGGTCTTCCATGACATGAAAGCAAATGCAGAAATCTCGTGGAAGTTAGTTCTAGAGAAAGCTTACATGGTATTTTCATTAGATGTTTGAGTTCAGTTTCTCATTCATCCAACTATGACGGTGCTAGAAGTTTTGCATTTCTTGCAAGAACATGGACCCCTGCATTTTTTGTTTTGTGATTGATTGAAGGTGTTGATGGGGTAGAGCTTCCTATTTGTTAAAGAATAAAGATATAGAAAGATTTTCGTAAATAGTCTGAGATATTTTCTTTGTACTTCCATATTCATTCTTAATAGTTTGGTTCTGTAACTTGCCTAGAATCTTTACTCTTTTTGTTATTCACTTATTTGTAACTCTATAAATTCTCAGTCCTTTTCTGTTCGCAAGTTTTAGACACTAGAGCTATCCAAGTTCTATTGTTCTTATCAACATTTTTGTCCAAATGATATTGTGTAAATAGTTTTAACAATATTGGCTGAGCTGCAATAATTCCTGGTTTGACTTTTTGACTTTTTACCTTTTTCGGATGAATGTTGGGGTGGATTTTAAAACATTGATACATGTAGAAAGGCCATCGGATTGAACAAATGACATATTATGTTCCAATTATTCAATAATATTAACCACTTGATTCCTATTTGTCTTTTATTGGTAGCTTTTTAATTCCCATTGGGCTACAAGAATCAGGCAGTCCTCCCATTCTTCTCCTGAAGAGGTACAGTTTTTTAGGTTCAAACGCAGTTTGACATCTTCACTAAAAAAATACGAGTTTCATTAATACGTTTACAATAATAGCATGTTTGGTAAGAATGATTTGATAGTATTAGACAATATTAAGAAAGAAACATGAGTTAAATCTTGTTTAGTATAGCGTACCAAACATACACTTAAGGTACGACATAACCAAGAAATCTCTAATATTTGAACCAACAAGGCAGTAACTTACAGTGAATAGAATGCATACTCTTAGAGTCTTAGTTAATGATCTTTTGATAGTTAATGCCAAATATTTGGCAAGATCATGAAAATATATTAAGCAGTTAATAATAAGCTGGTATAAAATGAGCAAATTTCTCAAGGGCATTTTGGTCCACCTCTCTTGGTTTTCCAGTTATTGTAGCAAGGGCAAACTTGCTTGTTGCCATACGTGCCAGGAGGCACACACAAACACTTTGCACAGCATTTTTGACAGAAGAACATGCATGGTTTCTTGAAAGATGTTTTTGAGCATCTGCTAGTGCATCTAGGTGCACATTCTGCACACAAAAAAATGGAGCTTCATTTAGCATGAAACAAAGTATAAACTCTGTCACAGAACATGATTTGACGCCTGTTTGGTGTAGATAAAAATTAGATTTTTAGGAGATTTTGATAAAAGTTGTGAGTCCCATAAAAAGTGTGGTTGAAAATGAGTTAGAGAAAAAAATAAGTTTTCGAAAATGAGGACCAAACAGGGACTTGACATTGTTAACTTAACTTCCATAGTTAGCTACTTAGAGCTGCACTGGAGCTGAGACTCTATCATAATGACATTGTCCTAACAGTTTGCTCAACTTAGTTCAGCTTGATTCTTTTATGGTTTGTTTAATGTTCGGTCGGGTTTGAGTACTATGTACTAAATATGTCCTTAATTCCAGCAATGTTGATAAGATTACAACCAGTAACCCACCTTGAGGCTGAAGGCTCCCCTGGGTAGCGCCATACTGCAGTCAACACAGTGGAAAGTAATATTAGCCAAAGAAGAATGCAAATTTTAGTTTGTTGCTACACATAAGAAAGGCAAAACAGTGTATTTGGATACATAGCATGGAGTAGCAGCATCTGGTATTACCATTTGGTTGTTTCCCATTGGTTTCAGCTGAGATGCTGGTAGCAAGTTGCTAGAAGCCTACAAAAATCCATTCAAGGCATGTGTGAGAAAATTTCACGTAAAATACGTGTAAGAAATGGGCACTAAAGGCATTTCCGGGTACACTGGACTGGACTGGACAGGATTAAAGAAGATCAAAAATACGTAAATAAATATGTTATTATTTCATTCAGTACTTTAAACGTGTAAGAATATCGTAAAGCAAAATAACACAAACGAGCGATCTTATGGGAGGTGGCTAGGAAACTTGTGAGTTACCTGATTATGGGCTAGAATAGCTAACATGAAGAATATTAGACAGAAGATGAATTTGAGTTTATTTGCCATTGCTTGGAAAGTGTACAAGCTTTGAAGAGTGAATGAATTTGTGAGGAAAAAAAGCAGCATTTATAGAGAAGGGCTATATGTTTTTTAATGCTCAATTGGATAGGACACTACAGTATCAGAATGAGACATAAAGTAACATTTGCTCTAGGGAATGACACCCATGCCCTTATCCCAAATCCTCAGGCCTTTCTGACCTTCTCTCTGTTAGTTACCGAAGACATCATTTGTCGGTTTAAGTTATTAGACGAGTTGATTCAATTAAATGCATAAATTGAGCCTGCCCATGTCCATTGTCTTTTATAACATGATATCATAGTAGACAAAGACTGTATCATGTGTTATCTCTTTAATGAAAAGACGTGATTTAATAAAATAAGTTTACCATCGCTTAAACAATTTTAAATTTTAAATGTGATGTTTCAACAGGTTCTCATCTTTCTTGGGTGTTGCACCAAAGCGATTAAACATTACTCTCAAATCTCCCGTGTCTTCACTCAAAACTCAGCAGACGGCTAAAAAAGACTTGGTCATATTTGCTGAATGTTTAGCCGTACTGAAATTATTTTTTAAGTATTTATAAATTGTGGGTTCAATGAAATGTGTAAATAATAAGTAAGTAGTAAATTGTGAGTGTTACGAAATTTGTGAATGAAAAATATGTTTGATGAGTTTAAATTATAATTTAAGTGTGAAAAGTTTAAAGAATTTTTGTTACACGCTAGGTGATATTAAGTCGAGTGTCAGGTTGGATATCGCATTTATGGAATTAGAGTTTGTTCACAATAACATGAAGAAGGATAAATGGTACCGTGTAGGCAATATATGCAGGACTTGATGTTCTGATATCATCCATGTGCCACGAAAAACATGAAGGCGATGGGAAGCCCATCAACATGTGCAATCACATGCCATCTTCGTACATAGGGCCACCTTTCGAGTACCCCACCTCAACTCCACCTTCAAGACATTATTTCAATGACGAAAATTGCGCACTTGATGAAAAATATAAATCTGTCTTGCATGTGAGGAGTCGTGGTAAAGACATAATTTAAATGAATAAATTTGTCTTGTCTGTTTAATAGATAAATTTTTTAGATTAATTGATTCAATCGCGACACAAGCATGTAAAAGAGTAACTAAAAGCAAGGAGGAGATGTGTACGGATGTGCGACGGCCAAGTATTCCACCATCCTAAATAGGCCTTTTAGAGAAATTATTTGCAAATTGAGGCTGGATTTGATAATAGAGTTAGACCTTTTTCTCCTTTTTGACCTTGTGGTGGAAGTTGAGTAGTGCCTTCTTATCATTCCATTTTCTTCTCCCCACCACTAGTTGATGCTCACGCTTTCATGTGGCTTGTTGTTGTGAAGGTCGTACATACATTGGACGAGACGTATACACATGTAAGATGTTTGTTAGATGTTACGTCACTAATATTTTTCAAAACTATGTTAATTGTGTTGAACAATAGAAGAAAACTTTGGAATTTTTGTGAGAAAGAATCCCTTTTGGCATAGGGCTTATTCTCCAGGAAGAAATATCCTTAAAGAAGTTACCACTAAGATAACGTTTAGCAAGTTTTACATCATGGTTTCTTACAGTGTAGAATGTTATATGACTTGATTGTTAGAGCAGAGTAGAATGTCTTATGACTCGACCCCAACACTCATTGAGGAGTTTTGCCTGAGTGCCAAGGCTCACTTGGTCTTTAACTCAAGAAATAAGAACACGTAGTCTTTTTAATTTTGCTCCGTTAGCATGTAGAGTGTAGTTATTAATTTAATCGGTAAACTACTTGGAGTCCAAATCAATGTACAAAAATGCCAATTTCTAACCCATAATCAAATTAAAAAGGTTGCCATTTGAGACTTGTCTACAATATTTCCGGGTTTGGTTATTGAAAATTGGATTGATTAAAATACATAATGTCTTTTTGTAATTGAAATTCTTTGTAAAAATTGAGAAGTTTAAATTTGTCTTGCATCGACATTGTATAAAAAATTAGTTAACTTGTATTTACAACTCGTCTACTTGTAGACATTTAGTATTTAGTCACATGTGAAATTATATACTTTGTTTTCGTATTATATTTTGTCCGTAGTTAGTAGTCTTTAGTATATGTCTTAACCTAAGCTGATTCGTAATAACTAATATATACAACAAGAACAATGGAAACTTCATCAATAATTTTAAAAAATACATTGGCAACTATACTTATCAATCGAGATAATAAGATTGAGTATGCTGCACATGACAAGCAGTAGAAAACTAAGTATCCAGCGTCATACAACTGACCAACATAAATAAGATTCAAAGTAAGAGTTGAAACATAATAGACATTTGAAAGTGATAAATTATGTGTGTTAACAGAACCAATTCTTGCTAAGGGAAATGAAGTGCCATCAGCAGTCATAACAGACACAAACAAATTAGAAGGACATAAGAAATCAAAAAATGTTGAGTTGGATGATGTGTTTCACCTAAGTAAAAAATCCATGAAAAAAAAAATATTTGATGAGCTCTGGAATAACAAACCTACATAAGTAGAGGCTGACATGGCATGTGGTTGAGTGGTGAGAAACTTCTGAAACTGTTCAACTAGAGTAGTTAGCGGAGGACTAGAGAAAGGTAGTGCTCCAAGAATAGATGAGTCACAACGTGGCATGGCTTCTGTTGTGTTAGCATTGGGACGATAGAATCGCTGTTGTGAATGATGCTGACTTTGTAGAGGTTGTTTTTTTAGATAACTTAGGACATTGAGACTTTCAATATCTCTTTTGTTGCTATTATTGGTTAGGCCTATCCAAATTTGAGCAGAAGAATAATGAGTGAATTGAGAACAACTTTCAACATAACACCTCGGGTTTGAGAGAAAATAGCAAGTTTAGGGAAAAGCGCATCTAACGAGAAAGAAATGAAAAATTGGACCATTGAGGGTCGGGATACCACCAAGTGAGCACATTATAATGTTTCGGATTGACTATTCATACACACACATCGAGCATGGAATAAGTTAAAAAAAGAGTTGAAGTAGCATTATTTGAAAACTTTTCATGAGTTATGAACAATATCAAAAGCCAGAGGCAAAGTGGCAAACTATCTAACATATAGAGTGTTTGTTATTTTAGTTATGTTTAATTTCGTTTTGTTTGGCATTTGTGCGTTTGTGAAGAATTAGTCTTATTCAAGGACAAACAAGAGTTCAAGTTTGGGGGTGTGATAAGTGTATTTTTACACTTATCTAGACCGTCAAAAGTGAATTATTGTGAGTTCTTTTGAGTATAATTTTACTTAATTATGTGTTAATTTTGTTATTGTAGGTCAAAATTCGAGTTTGGTAGTGTTTTGAGCAAAATTGGCAAAAAAAAGACTAAATTGACATAAAAGTATAAATATGGGGACCAACATACAAATATTCAAAAGTTTAAGAACTTGAGTTGTAAATAAAAGAGGACGAAATTGAAATGAGAGAAGAACTTGAATGACTAAAGTGGAGACATTAGAAAGATGAAGGATTTATCGTACAAATAATCAGGAATTTAAGCTGCAAAAATTGAGAGAGTTGAAGTTTTGATCGCAAGGGAAATTAACCTTGCGATAGCAAGGTTCAAGATGAGAAGAACATCATTGAATCAGATATAATGTTGCGATCGCAACAATCACAAGGGCATTTCGTGACCAGAATTTTAATTTCTTTATTTTAGTCAAATTCTAGTTTGGTAATTCTTTTGGAACACGACTTCTACATTAAATTAGATTTTTTTTTTTTAAAACATATAAATAGAGATAATGATAGAAACAAAAGGGACATACCATATACAATAATTAAAAGATATTAGAGAGGCAAATTATATGAATCAAGCTAGGATTTCAAACTTTGCAAGGAAGAGATAAATTATTGGTGCAAAATCTTCATCTATTTCTTGTTTTTGCTTCAAACTCGGTTATGTATTCTATTCTCTTCTTTTGTTTTTATTCTTTTATGATGTGTAACTAAACCATAGTTGAGATATTTGATGGAATCCCTGACTTTTGCAGATGAAATTCGCTATTTCTTATAGATACTCAGCTGAAGAATGGAACTCAAATGCTTGTTTGTTCATCAATTGACATTGTAGACCTGATTTGTAATGTTATTAAGCCAGAATGAACTGAATAATAGAAGGATTTTTACTTTGTATTTATTTGATACGCTAATGAAAAGTTGACAGAGTTTTGAGAGCCTGCCTCTCTCCCAATTGTGTTTACACAAAATGATTTCTGAATGAATGTCCCTTCCTCAGCTTTTCCCATTTATACCCCTAAGTAACTCCCCATTTATTACAATTAAAACAGATAATACGACTAAGAAAAGAATGAAAAAATAAAAAAACACAATTAACATCCCACTGCTTCAAATGCTGGTTCCACTGCTTCAATTGCTTTCAATTGCTGGTTTTGCTTGCCTGTTCCTTGTGTTCCACTGTTTCCACTGCTTTCAATTGCTGGTTTTGCTTGCTTGTTCCTCGCGTGCGTGAAACGGACTTCCGGTCTTTGCCTTTGCATCCTATCAATACCCCCGCCTAACAAAACCACATTGTCCTCAAGGTGAAACGAGGGAAACTGCTCCGCGATCATATCAAATGGTTCCCACGAAGCCTCCAGCAGAGGCCTACCCTACCACTGAATAAGAACATCCCGGGATCGTGAATTTTCTGGTTGCCCTTCTCGTACCCCCAAGACCACTTCCGGTTCTAACAAAAATTCCATGTCTTCCCCCCAGCTGTGATGGCAAGGTTCTAGTGATATGATTTTTGCCAATATCATTCCTCAATTGTGATATGTGAAACACCGGATGAATGGACGTCGAGTCAGGTAACTGTAGTCGATAAGCCACCTTGCCCACACGTCCTATCACCTCAAAAGGACCATAATATCTCAGAGCTAACTTCTGATTCGCTCGGACATCCACTGTCTTTTGGCGGTACGGTCGGAGTTTAAGATACACCCTTTCACCCACTAAAAACTCCAACTCTCTTTGATGTTTATCTGCCCCCGTTTTCATGCATTGCTGGGCTCAATGTAGCTGTGTTCGAAGCTCTCCTAACATTAAATCTCGCTCAACCAACTGCTGCTCCAATGATGACACCACTGTCGACCCCATCTTGAAGAAAATCAAGGGAGGAGGGTCACGGCCATACACAATGCAGAAAGGAGTAGTATGGGCTGAGCTATGAAATGAGGTGTTATACCAATATTTTGCCCAATGTAAGAAATTAAACCATACCTTGGGACGATCCGATGCAAAGCAACGCAGATAAGTTTCCAGACATCTATTCACTACTTTCGTCTGACCGTCCGATTGGGGATAATAAGCCGTACTCATTTTCAATACTTTTCAATATTGTACCTTGCAGCCTGAAAAGCTCAATCCAAAATGTGCTCATAAAAATTTTGTCTTGATCAAACACAATAGAACGTGGAACACCATGGAGGCGGATGACTTCTTTTGTGAAAACGGCTGCTATTGTCAATGTTGTGAATGGGTGTTTCAATCCGATAAAGTGACTGTACTTACTGAGACTATCCACTACTACCAAAATCGTATCAAACCCCTCGGATTTGGGCAATCCTTCTACAAAATCCATAGTGATATCGTTCCACACCTCATTGGGCACTGGTAATGGCTGTAATAATCCAGCTGGATCAAGAGATAAGTACTTATTTTGCTGGCAAATGGAGCACGCCTCAACATGCTTGTGGATATCCATCCGCATTCCTTCCCAATAAAACGTTTCAGCTAATCTTTTTATATGTTTTTAGAAAACCCGCATGTCCTCCTATACAGCTGTTATGCCCCTCTTGTAAAGCAAGGTCCACCAGTGGTGACCCTTTCGAAAGAACCAGTCGGTTCTTATACAGCAAACAATCGTCTGCCACTGAATATCTAGGCCGAGATTGGGAACTTGCAGTAATATCTTTCCAAATATGACCCAGCACATCATCCTCCCTAACAGCTTCATTAATCTCAATTAGCTGGATCATGGATGGAATAGTGATAGCCATTAATGATGCTGCTGAATCTCTGTGTGATAAGGCATCCACTGCTTTATTTTCCAATCCCGGTTTATACTGGATGTCAAAGTCGAACCCTAGTAATTTTGTCAACCATTTTTGATGTTCCATTGTCACTAAACGCTGCTCTAAAAGAAACCTCAAACTTCTTTGGTCGGTCCGCACCACAAATCTCATTCCCAACAAATAGTGCATCCATTTTTGGACCGCAAACACAATTGCCATAAGTTCCCTCTCATATATAGATTTATTCTTGGCCTAGGCTGAAAGAACTTGGCTAAAGTACGCGACTGGGCACTGTTGTTGCATCAATACAGCACCCAACCCGTGGCCTGACGCGTCAGTTCTACAATGAAATGTTGCGAAAAATCAGGAAGGGCGAGCACATGTACCGTCATCATGGCTGATTTTAGATATTGGAATGCTTCCTCAGCCCCCGGATTCCAACCAAATTTATCTTTACGTAATTGTTGTGTCAATGGCCAAGCAATCTTGCCATAATCTTGCACAAACCTGCGATAATATCCCGTTAATCCCAAAAACCCACGTAACTCTCTAATGGTATGGGGTCTCGGCCAATTTTTCATCGCCTCCAGTTTGGAACTTTTGGCAGCAACCTCTTCAGTGGAAATAATATGACCCAAGTATTCCAAACGCTGCTGACCAAACAAACACTTCTTCTCATTGGCGAACAATTGGTTACTCCCCAATAATTCCAAAACTCGCTCCAAGTGTTCCCTGTGTTCATTTACTGTTCGGCTGTAAACCAATATGTCATCAAAGAAAACCAACACACACTTACGTAGATATTCCTTGAATATGGTATTCATGAGGGACTGGAATGTTGCGGGTGCGTTCGTCAATCCGAATGGCATGACAAAAAATTCATAATGGCCTTCATGAGAATGAAAGGCTGTTTTTGGAACATCTTCAGGCCGTACTCGGATTTGGTGATATCCTGACCGTAAGTCTAATTTTGAAAATATTGTCGCACCGTGTAACTCGTCCAACAGCTCATCAATTATTGGAATGGGAAATTTATCCGACACGGTCACTTTATTGAGGGCACGATAATCCACATAGAACCGCCAACTCCCATCTTTTTTTTAACCAACAATATCGAACTGGAGAATGGGCTGGTGCTATTTTGGATGATTCCCGCAGCTAACATTTCCCGCACCAGTCTTTCTATCTCATTTTTTTGAAAACAGGGATAACAATATGGCCGAACGCTAACCGGTGTGGCTCCTTCCTGTAATACTATAGCAAATCATGCTCTCTACAAGGCGACAACTGATTCGGTTCTTTGAACACCACTCTAAACTATTGTAACAATTGAGATATCACTTCAGACGGTCTCGGTTGGGGTCTATCCTCTCCCACTACCATATTTCCCAACTCCAACAACAGTCCCTCACCATGTTCCTTGAAAGCCCTTATCATTGCTTTCAATGACACAGATGTTTTACTTAAGCTGGGGTCACCCATCAAGGTCACAGTACCCCCGGCCACCATAAATTTCATGGTTAATCTTCCCCAATCCACCTGCATCGACCCGAGCTTGCCCAACCACTGCATCCCTAGGATAACATCGGAACTACCCAATTCTAGTGGCAAGAAATCCTCCACCGTTTCAAAATTTTGCAACCTTAACACCACATCCCTACACATTATCTCTCTTTTTACTGTCAAACCCGTGCCCATCAACACCCCGTATCCTGCGGTGTCCGTACAAGTTATCCCCAATTGCTATACTATCTCAGCTGAAATAAAAAATTGGGTGGCTCCGGAATCAATCAATACCACTACCTCATTTTGGGCAATGTGTCCTACTAGCTTCATGGTGCGTGGTTCCGTCAACCCCACTAAAGAATTTATGGATAACTCCATCGAACTTCCTACTTCTCCCCGCTCATCACCTTCTTCCTCGCTCATTTCTTCAATTTCATCACTGATTAATAGCACTTGCAACTCCTTGTTCTTGCAACGGTGTCCAATCGTATATTTTCATCGTACCCAAAACAAAGCCCATTCTCTCTCTTAGCTTGAACTTCAGCCTCAGATAACCATCGGAAGGCGTTAGGAAATTTCGAAGGAGCTGTTGAACGTGTCTGAGGAATTAAGGGGGGCTTGTTTATACTTACCATGGGTTGGGCTGTAGAATAATTAGGCCCAAAAGAATGATTTCTATTCTTGGTTGGGCCAATTCCTTCCTGGGGCATATTAAGCATTGCATTTTTATCCTCCACTCTATGGGCCACGTCCATGATCTGGTCCAATCCAACCGGCCTCATTAACTTGATTTCAGCCCGAATTTGTCTTTAGCCCATTAACAAAATTCCCTTTTAGCATTTCCTCAAAAACATTCTGCAATGGGATAGCAAGCATTTCAAATTGCCTCCGGTAATCCTTCACGGTGGTGTATTGTCAGAGAGCTAAAAAAATTTCATACAAGGATCCTTCTTGCGAGACTTGAAATCTTTCTAGCAATGCCATTTTCATTTCCACCCAATGTCGCATCAGTCTCCTACGCTTCTCCCATTGATACCAAGCCAATGCGTCACCGTCGAAACACAAAGAGGCCGCCTCCAACCTTTCCGCCTCAGTTAACAAATTCACATTGAAATAGCGTTCAGCCCAATAAATCTAGCTATCTGGATCTTCTCCGATGAACAACGGCATTTCTAGTCGTCGCGATCGGGGTGCTCCCCTCCGCTGATCCAGAGATAATTCACGGCGGTGATGCTCGTCGAAATCCCTCTGATGGAAGTGAGTTGGTGTATTGCTTGATTCTGGCTGGATTCCATTCCCTCTACTCCGATATTACACGTTGTTGTTCGCCCCCAAATTTTCTAGAAATTGTTCCATTTTCTCAATTACCATTAATTTTCCCAATACTTGTCCTAAATCGTCTTTAATCGACCCCCATCTCACCTTGCATGCCACTGTACATCTCCTCGATGCGTGCCTCTATTACACCAATGTGATCTTCGAGTTGTTTCTTCGAGGTTGCCATTACGGAGGAATCAGTTCTCTGATACCAATTTGATGGAATCCCTGACTTCTGCAGATAAAATTCATTGTTTCTTATCGATACTCGGTTGAAGAATGGAACTCAAATGCTGGATTGTTCATCAATTGACATTGTAGACCTGATTTGTAATGTTATTAAGACGGAATGAACTAAATAATAGAAGGATTTTTACTTTGCATTTATTTGATACACTAATGAAAAGTTGACAGAGTTTCGAGAGCCTGCCTCTCTCCCAATTGTGTTTACACAAAATGATTTCTGAATGAATGTCCCCTTCCCAGCTTTTCCATTTATACCCCTAAGTAACTCTTCCTTTATTACAATTAAAACAGATAATACGGTTAAGAAAAGAATGAAATAAAACAATATTAACATCCCACTGCTTCAATTGCTGGTTCCACTGCTTTCAATTGCTGGTTTTGCTTGCTTGTTCCTCGCGTACGTGAAACGGACTTCCAGTCTTTGCCTTTGCATCCTATCAATGAACTATGTAACCTAGTTTAGATTATTCAATTTCAATTCTCAAGTTTTGAATATATTGATGATTATGTATTGATTTTACTTCTTCTCATAATGTTTGAAATAATTGGTCATTATTTTTATTGAATTGTCGATTGTAATAAATCGATATGTAAGTTATTAATCTGGACCACGTAGTAAAATTCGGCAATTGGATTAAAGGTAGAAATAAGCTTTTGTTATTGTTACGGTCTTAAATTGAATTCTTATGAGATTTAATGCATCTAGTTAAGGATTATTCTGACTTTACATAGAGATATAGTGAGTTGATTTAATTAGATATGACTAATTTGAACTCGAGAGAGGTAAATTATGTTAAATTCGTGAATTCTACCGAGTACAACGTTAGAAAGAAAACTTGAGAAAGATTGGATATGATAAGTATGGTGAATTTGTGAATCCCAACGCTTTAATCATCATTCTTGATATTTGTGTTCACATATGTTTTTATATTGTTTTCTTACATTCATAGTTATAGTTTAATAGTTAAAATAAACAATTCCAAATTATTTTCAATAGATTAGGATTGAGATTAATTGAGCTAATATCTAAATAAAATAGTCTTCGTAGGAACGATAATCTGGACTCATTAGGTCCACTTTATTACTTGTTTGCGATATTGTGCACTTGTAATTATTTTCACAGCAGTGGTCAACAGAAATGTAAATCCAAGTAAGAATTTTCACATTGCTTGATTCCTAAGCATCTACCTATGTTGCATAATTAGATAGATGGAAGAGTGATGGATGAAGATAATTTTAGATTGTAGGTGAGGAATTAGCATTATTTTTAAGTTCAGTGGGGTATCCGTGACGTGTACGAAAGTACAGTGATTTTTGAAACTATTAACCCATTGTTGAGTTGAATTAAACGCGCTACGTAGGACGTTTGTTTACCACGTCGCCTTCGTTAAGGTAATCAAACGATTTTGGGAAGAGTGATGGATGGAGATAACATTTAGATTGTAGAGTGAGGAATTAGCACCATTTTTAAATTCAATGAAGTATTCGTAACGCGTAAAAAAGTACAATAATTTTTGAAACAATTAACCCAATATAGATCATAAAATTTATCAATTAATTTATACCAATAATGTTCCCCCTACCTTCCTAAAACACGCACACATACCATGTACTGAAATCGCGTTTCTCAGAGTCGAGTGTTCCCTTTTGCGAACCCGATTTGCCACTGCAGAAGATAACAGAACAAGAGAAGATAAAACAGATGACAGCAATAGATAAGAAAAGGAGGTCTCTTCTCTTTTCTCCTGTTCGATTATGGCGCTTTGTTCTGCACCGACAACTGCATCATGTTCATGTTCATCATCAACATTATTTTCTCTCTCTAGCTTGCAATCTTTGAACCCATTTAATTCAATTCTCTTTTCCGATTCTCTGAGGCCAAAACCACATTTTTTACTTAGAAATAGGAGTGGCTACCGCAAGTTGAGTGTAACTGCAACTGCCACTCTTGATTCTGGAAATGGAGCTGTTGTTATGGAGCCTGCAAAGCAGGAGAAAAGTGAGAGCAGCTCCAGCACTCCCTATGGGAGGCAGTTCTTCCCCTTAGTTGCTGTTGTTGGCCAGGTTCCTCTAGTTTCTCTATCTCTGTAATTTTAGTGTATGTATGTTGTAAATTTTGTAGTTTGATGTGTTGATGAGTAATTGATAATAATTGGCTTCGGTGGGAGATGGGGGAATTCTTGGGTAGTACTGGGTTTAAGAGGAGCGAAT
Organism: Forsythia viridissima; assembly: GCA_030279155.1. NCBI lineage: Eukaryota > Viridiplantae > Streptophyta > Magnoliopsida > Lamiales > Oleaceae > Forsythia > Forsythia viridissima. The sequence goes on along the minus strand of CM059034.1, from coordinate 21,251,487 downwards.
GAATTGTTCTACACTTGAATGGTTAATCAAAAATCAACTGGATAGGCAACATGAAGCAAGAAAATACTCTTGGTGGCCCAACTTTAGCAAAGTTCTGTTTTGGTTACCCAACAGTATGTATTTTGTTTCAACTTGGTCACTAAAGTTGCAATTTTGATTCATTCAGGTCACCCCATCGTCTTTGTTAGTTGAATTAATGGAAAACCTTAAGTAAATCACGGGATGGCTGAAGTGGCAAGATTTTGCCATTAAAAGTGTACACATAAGCAAGAAAACATTGATGGTCACCCGAATTTAAGTAAGGTGTCATTTTGGTCGCTAACTTCATTTTGTTTCAACTTGATAACTAAAGTTATGTTTTTTAAAGTTAAGTCACCATGTTGTCCCCAGTAAAATTAACAGAAATCCTATGTGGATCAGCATGGCTAATACCGCCAGTTTTTGCCTTTAAAGTGTAATGTTGGCACTCCCAAGTTATTTATCATCACTATCAATGTTTTTAAGTCCTAATGGAGAGTTTTTCATAGTAAACTAAGTACTTTATATCTATATGGGTTTTCTATACAGGATGCTATTAAGACTGCTCTTTTACTTGGGGCAATAGACCGCGAGATAGGTGGAATTGCAATCTCTGGAAAGCGAGGAACAGCGAAAACAGTAATGGCACGTGGCTTACATGCAATTCTGCCTCCTATTGAAGTTGTTGTTGGTTCAGTTTTGAATGCTGGTCCAGCCTGCCCTGAAGAGTAAGGCTAGTGAATTTGGCAACTTCCTGAGATAGTATGGATATAAATCAAAATAGCATAGCATATAATTGTTCACATTAAGCTAGTAGAAAATCATAGTGAACTCAATTTAGAGGTAATTCCTCTGCATGCTTCATAGATATTTCAGAATCCTTGTAACGGTTCCAACATCTGAATTCGGTAGACTAATTGTGCAACTTTGAGTTCTTTTCTGAGTTTCGCCAAAAGAGGTTAGCGACTGGAGATTCTCTCTTTTTCTTTCAGAAGCAAGCCTATGCGCCCCATAAAAAATAATAAATTGGGACAGTTTGAAAGTTCTTGAATTTTACATATGCTTGAAAAATGTTCACTGCAAATGAAACTTTCAAACGACAATAGGAATGTGAGGAAAAGAATAAAGGATGTTGATGGTGCATATGGACTGGTTGAGTTTATCATCTCTATGAATGCACTTAAGAGGCTGAATCAAATAGAACTAGAAACCCGAAGCTTTGATTGATTAACCATGACTTTTCATAATTCATATTTATCTGAAGTCCCGCCGTATACTCTGGTTACATTTCTCCATCCTTAAAAATGGACAAAATGGTAGCTCCGTTAGTCTATTACTCTGAGTTTATATATTGGTCTCTATTCTTTCAATCGATATTCTAGTGGTCGAATATATCTTAAGTAGTTGTGGAAATGGACATGATGCTGGTTAAGGATGATGTGGAACATGTTTGTAATTTAGGAGATGTAGGAAACATGGTTGCAGCCATAAACTAGATCAAGGCCTTCTTTGTCACCCATTCAACTTATGGTGCATGGTTGTGGTAAAATCGAGTGATATTTCTAGCAATGTGTAATGCTTTCGTGTGTGTAAGTAACTAAGTAAGAGTGGTCCAAAATCAACTAGGTTTCTTGATTTACATACCAGGGGTAATGGCGTAGTGAACAGCTCCATTAACAGAACCTTAATGTACAACTAGAGTCCAAACAATGCTACTTTCAGTAGTATCCTGTTCAATAATTGAGCTTTGTGCATTCATTTTTATGATTTCATCTTCTCAATGCATCGCTAGATGTTAACGTGTTGTTTTCTTGTTTCATCCTTCAAGCTAGATATTAAACGTGTTGTTTTCTTGTTTCATACTTCAAGCTATCTTGTTCGTCTATTACATTCAAAATAGTAAATGCTTAATAATTGTTGAAGGTGGGAAGATGGGCTTGCTGACAGAGTAGAGTATGACTCCGCTGGTAATGTTAAGACCCAGATAGTCAGATCGCCTTTTGTTCAGGTAGTTTCAGCTAAAGAAATTCCATATATTAAATTTTCATTTCTTTGTTAATCCCAATTGCACTTGTGCTGCAGATTCCACTTGGTGTTACAGAAGATAGATTAATAGGATCTGTTGATGTTGAGGAGTCTATAAAATCTGGAACAACTGTTTTCCAGCCAGGGCTTCTCGCAGAAGCTCATAGAGGGGTTTTGTATGTCGATGAGATTAATCTTTTGGATGAGGGTATCAGTAACTTGCTCCTTAATGTCTTGACGGAGGGAGTCAATACTATAGAAAGGGAGGGGATCAGCTTTCGGCACCCATGCAAGCCACTTTTAATTGCTACATATAATCCTGAAGAGGGTTCTGTACGCGAACATCTACTGGACCGTGTAGCAATAAATTTAAGGTAAGAGTACCAATGAGCTTCTAAGAATGCATTTTTTATTTTCCCTTAATACACATATGCTTAATAGTTAATAGTAGGCGCTTCTATGAACTAATTAATTACATAGCTCTTTGAAATACATCGTATACCTACTGTGGGCACCTGGTACTTTGATTGAATACCATTCTCGACACTTTCCAGTATTTTGAAATTTTTTATTTTTTCTTATAATATTGCTCAAGTAATCTTAATATGTGGCTTTCGGCATATGTATATGTCCATTTGGAGCACTTATTGCCGGTACCACATGAAGTCATTTTCTCATAAAAAGTATAGGTACAAATTGTATATGAATTGAAAACTATATGGCATGTAAGGGGGTCAATAAAGCCAGATCTAAACTGTGGCATCAACTACATGTTTCTGATTCTCCATTCTCCTGGTCTAATGTTATTTTTTTTTTTGCATTTGAATAAATGAATTTGACATGTGAATACATACCCACACCCTGCACTGGCCTGATTATGCAAAATTGGGAGCGTGATTGGACATATGGTCTTTTCAATCCCAACACAAACAAACCTTACTTCCAATAAATTTTGGGTTGACGGGGACTTTCGATCGCGAGTAAAGGAATTCACTCTTTCAATTTTACGACTTATTGTATATTTAATTCTTACGTGTTCCTTATCCTTTCCATTTGTAAAACCGTTCCTGTGGTGACACCATTCTTCTGCAGTGCAGATCTTCCAATGAGTTTTGAAGATCGTGTTGCAGCTGTTGAAATTGCAACGCAGTTCCAAGAAGGAAGCAGTGAAGTTATTAAAATGGTAGAGGAAGAAATGGACTATGCAAAAACTCAGGTAACTTTGGTATAATGGCAAGTGAAGCAGCAGTTATTTGGCTATCGTACTGTATGTTACAAAATCTTTAGCAATGAGGGAACAACAGAAGTCGTTGAAGTTCAAATTCCATTATCACTACATTGTAAACTAGGAAGTTTGGGACTCCATTTGGGATCAAAACAGAGGAAAATCATATGAGACAGATTGGGATTTGACATTGAAAGTTGAAACATACAACAATTACTTAATAAACCTGTCCGAGGGTGATTGACTGAAAATATAGGACAAAATTGATCCAAGTTCTACAAAAGATATGAATCATTACCAAATGCCATCTATGTCATATCACCCAGATGTCTTCACATATCAACTGGACAGATTTCCTGACAAAACATCCATCATGGAGGTGGCGAACATATCTCAAGAGTGTATGGGGAATCAAGCCTACATCACAGTCTTGCAATCTCTTACACTTAGAAAGCTTATAGTGTGATCTTCATGATGCATCAGATGTAGCCTATTTGTAATGCTCATACTCAACTATAAATGGATGAAACTAAGCTGAGTGACACTGGCAATCTTTTGGCAAATACTTTCATATGAAAGTTACAAGAGTAACTATATTGTGCTAATATATTTTGAAAGTAGCTCTAATTGTTTGAGGGAATAATATTTATTTTACCTTTTGCAGCCTTTAACCTAAAGCTGCATGTGAATAATTCACTTTGGTGCTTAATTTGGTTGACTACAATGTATTTTGTTTCCCTAATGGCAAATATTATGTTTATTGTTACATGCAATATAATATTTGAATAACAATGGTTTTGTAGTTTATTCCCTGTAGATAATTTTGGCAAGGGAATATTTGAAGGATGTAAGTATCAGCAGAGAGCAACTAAAATACCTTGTTATGGAAGCCCTCCGAGGTGGTTGCCAGGTTCTTAATCTGAAACTCTCCCTGATTTCTATCAAAATGAGCTTCAATTCAAATCTGATTGATGTTTATGTAGCAGATTATATACAAAATTGAGTGAAGATCACACTTTCCAGTAATGAAAGTCCCCTCGCCATTACTTTCCACTTTCTGTGTATAATTTTTATTTTTTTTTTTATTTTTAGCTGAGGGTTGGAAAAAATGTATATGACATGTTTTGATGTCATAAATGGAGGTGAAAATAAATCGAAACACTGATTTTCATTTTCTTATATGAAAATTTTGGTATATAGATGAATTAGGGATTTCATGTAGTTGATTTTCACCTGTGTATTTCATTTCAATGGTCATCTGAAGACTGAAGCCACCTAAGCATATTTAAGCAACTGTACGCAATCCATAAAGAAGGGATACAGCAGTGTTCGAGATCTTTCAAATACCTTATTTTACATCAAATATATAAAAGAAAAAAAAAACTCTAGGACTGTTAATTTGATGAATTAGAGTATTCTGAAGGTTTTTATATTTTTGAACTCTAATATAACTTCTTTGAACATCTATTTTGAAATCCCAGGGGCACCGAGCTGAATTATATGCTGCACGTGTTGCCAAATGTTTAGCTGCACTTGAGGGCCGTGACAAAGTCAATGTGGATGACCTAAAGAAAGCTGTTAAGTGCCAGATTGCTTGTTCTCCTGACTCATTGCTTTACAATTTCTATCTGTAGTTAAGCTATTCTGTGAGGGATCTGCATAAGCCAATGTATCTTGTTTCATGTTGCAACTTGAGCATTTGTTAACTATTCCATGATAGTTCACCATAGTCAGTTGTGGTCTTCCATTAGTTTTGGATATGGGGAAGCATGATAGAAATCCTGAATTAGAAGACATGCGCTAGCTACTTCCAACAAAATAACTAGCAACGTAATGTGAATAAAACAACATTCAACAAATAACTAGTTACATAATGTAACTAAAATATTGTCATAATCCAACTATGGAAACTGTCATGACCCAGTATAGTAGGTGGGGTTTTATTTTCTCAAAGCCACCACTGATGAAAATTGTGCTGCCACTTGATAGTTGTTTCTCTATCTTCAAGGTAACAAAATTCTTGTTTCGTTGAACATACTGGACCCTCATCAGTTTATTAATAAATAAGGTGAACATGGTTGAAACTGGAATTCTAATGTTTTTGAGGTGCGTCAAAAATTAGAAGATTAAGGTTTTAGCAAACTTTGGTTGCCTTGGAGTGCATGCACCGAAGGCAGCTTAAGACCAAATGCAGATTTAAGAACATTGTAAGAGATTGCTAAAGTGTTATTGTTAATTGAATTTTCTGATAATTTTGACGATCAAGTTCTCTAGTATGCATAAGTTACGGATTTTTAGTAAGTTTAAAGCCAATGAAGACCAGGAAAAGAGTTAATAAGATAATATATATAGTTCTTTTGGAACCCAGTTAGCTCTACAGCTGTATCAAGCATTTTCTCTGACATGCATCAATTTAGTATAAGGCGTCATTTCCAAGTTGTATCTAGTTTGGACTGGTTTTGACTGAGTCCTGATAATGCACTTTAACAGGTAGAGTTGGTCATCCTTCCGCGCTCCATCATTAGTGAAAGCCCACCTGACCAGCAAAACCAGCAGCCGCCCCCACCTCCTCCTCCCCAAAATCAAGATTCTGCAGAAGAGCAGAATGAGGAAGAAGATAAAGATGAAGAGGTTCATTTGCTTGTTCTCAACTCCATGTTGTTATACAAGATTATGCCCTGCCTGTAAATGCTTTTTTCTAGGATATATATGTTACTTTCCCACTCTTAGCTTGGTTGTCCTGATGCAAAATATTGAACTTGTCAAAAAAAGGAATCCTATTTTAAAAGGAGTTTCTTTCAAAATTTGTGCCCTTTATGAACAGAATGTTCACCTGATAACAGGATGATAATGATGAAGAGAATGAGCAGCAACAGGAACAGATACCTGACGAGTTCATCTTTGATGCTGAAGGGGGTCTTGTGGATGAGAAACTTCTCTTCTTTGCACAACAGGCACAAAGACGCCGAGGAAAAGCAGGAAGAGCGAAGAATGTTATATTTTCTGAGGATAGAGGACGATATATAAAGCCGATGCTTCCAAAGGTTGCTTCCCTTAATCGTTGTGTCTTCCCTCTAGCTACTAAATGTGTCTCCTAACTATTGGACTCAATTGCACCTAATATGAAAATTATACCTGTTTTGAATCAAACTTATTTCCTTTCTTTTTTCTGCCATTTTCGTGTCTTTGCTTATATGAAAGTTTGCTTCCTTCGAAAGGTATCCTTTTTCATTTCAACTTCTCTTAGACCGCTCTCTGATTGAAATCAGGGTCCCGTAAAGAGATTGGCTGTTGATGCAACTCTGAGAGCAGCTGCACCATATCAAAAGTTGCGAAGGGAGAAGGATATTCAAAAGACTAGGAAAGTTTTTGTAGAAAAAACAGACATGAGAGCTAAAAGAATGGCTCGAAAAGCAGGAGCTCTGGTATTGTTTTTCTGTTCGCATTCAAAATTTTATTTTGTAGTTTCATCTCTAAATTCTCTTCTCCCAAATCCTCTGGAAACTTTCTTGATATCTCCATCATTTTCTTGCTTCTCAAATATATTTATCTGTTCATATTTGTGTTGGAAGAGTTTGTTAAAACTTCCATAAAAAATTACCCAAATATTGACCATCCCAAAGAAAATAGAAAGAATTAATCTGAGTTATTCAGAATCTGTAGTGTTTCTATATGCTGGTGACTATCAGACACTTCCCTGGAGTGAAAGTGAGACCAGTTCAGTCTCGCACGCAGGTCTTGTCAGAGCCTGACCATGGCTGGACGCGCAAACCTTATTCACTCAATACTTGCTTCAGTACCTTCGCATGTGATGCAATATATTTCTTTCTCTACCTGCCTCTGTCTGCAAAGACCTCGCCAAAAAATCTCTCCCAAGCAGCTGGTCAATACATGATTTACTAAGTATTTGAAATTATGAAAAACTACAAATACTGATGTTGATGCAACTTGAAGACGAGCTATGAATAAGTGACCAAATCTTGTGGTTTATGATTTGACTTTTTTGCAATAGTAGTATTTCCTCTGATAGTGAGTGGGATGTGAATTTAACAGTTGATAAACAAGTTTAGTTTTTAGTAGAAAACTATAAATCCTGACACAGATAAATTTTTACCAACTCCAATTCATGACAGGTTATATTTGTGGTTGATGCTAGCGGGAGCATGGCATTGAACAGAATGCAAAATGCGAAGGGCGCAGCACTTAAATTACTTGCTGAGAGTTATACAAGCAGAGATCAGGTGCAGTTTTTATGAATTCTGTTATTTCAAATTTGCCTACGACAGTCTTATCCGCTCACTTGTCTCTTTGGTTAATATAATAACCAGACTGGGGTTAATAGACCAACAATCTGACGAAGAGTGATTAGCTTCTTGTAGAATCAAATAATGTTTTTTGTTGTCCCACAACAGATTACTTTATGACACAAATTGATGTTAAGACTTTCGAATGCTGTATCTTGCTTGTTTAATAGTTTATGCATGTCAAAATTCAATAGCTAGTTCCACAGTATTGTAGCCATGTCTGAGTCTGCCTAGCAGGATAGAAGAACGAATAGGATTGGTTATATCCTACCTGGCCTTGCACCAATTTTGGTGCCACACTGGATTAGATTTTTTTTTTCTCTATGTACGACTAGGATCAGATATAATAATCTTATTCAATTTGCAGAGGTGGAGCCAGATAGGGTAAAAACACTTTTACTATCTATTCAATCCCGTTTACCTAACATGGGATATATGTTTCAACTTGCATACAACCTGGAGACTACCACGCATCAGTTTCTAATGTGAGAAATGGGCAATTTAATCGTAGGTCTGGGAAAATCCCTTCTGGCTGGATTATGATATTAGTTTAGTCTTTTTTCTTTCTTTTACAAATCTTTTTTTAATAATAAAATAATATTTATAATATCACTGGTCTTTTGTATACCATTGAGACATAATCACTGTGTAAGAGAAACAAAAGAGAACTACTGTTCATAGGACTATGTAAGAAAAAAGAAATAATAGTTTCAAGTAGATGGAGAATTTAGAACTTATGGTATATGCAAATTGCTTACAATTGCACCGGGATTTATTTCATTTTGTAAGCACCCAACCTTTAATCCACACTGATACTTGGTTGAATTGTCCAGTGGTTGTAAATCCAAATCTGAGATTCATTGAACTTCTACATTTTGGATACATGGACTTGACAAAATATTTATGTTTTTCTTCTTTTCTTTTCATGGTAAAATAGTGCCAAATAATTTAACCTATGCAAAATGGATTGTTTAGAAAAGTTTAACATTGGACAAACGAAGGCACTGTTAAGTTGGTTTCCCAGAACCTGTTTTATCTTTCAAGCACTTGAGCATATTTGTTTGCACCATTGCTGGAAATCTTGAGGGAATGAAAAACCTGGGATAAAAGTTTGATTAATGTCGTTTCCTCCCCGCCACCCCCCCCCCCCCCCCCCCCCCCCAGTTTGATGCAATTCCTACCAACCTTCAATATTCTTCTAAGTTGTTCGTAGATATGGTCTATGAAGAATGCCCCGGAGAATGCACAAGATGCACTCAATTTTCCCTGCATACCCTCTACGAAGTAAATGTTAAGTAAATGGGAAAAATGAGGAACTCATTTTTCTTATTCTCATTGATGATTTCTTAATAGGTTGCAATCATTCCCTTCCGAGGAGATGCTGCAGAAGTTCTCTTGCCTCCTTCCAGGTCAATTTCTATGGCAAGAAAACGTCTTGAGAGACTTCCATGTGGTGGTGGTTCTCCCCTTGCCCATGGTCTTACCACGGTATGCATCAATTTTGACTGTTACTGGCATATCCTAATTAAGTATTGCTATTCGAAAATGTACCCTCAAATTGTTGCCAACGACTTTTGTTTATGTACTAATAATAGAACTTTTGTCTAACTTTTGCTTTGTTTCTTATTATATGAATTTTGTGCTTTCTCAAGTAAATTTCTTTTCTGCATAGAAGACAAGACTCTTGTATACAATTTTCATATTTAATTAATATGAACTACTGCTACTATTTTCCGCTTATTCAACTATTTTAGAATAATCTGCTTTTTTTGGCAAATATTTCAGGAAAAATGATTTTCTATTCTATTTGCTGACAATTCTAACATGAATATGCCTAGGCTGTCAGAGTTGGAATAAATGCAGAGAAGAGTGGTGATGTCGGACGAATAATGATTGTTGCCATAACTGATGGCAGAGCAAACATATCACTGAAAAGATCCACTGATCCCGAGGCTGCTGCTTCGGATAAACCCCGACCCTCTGTTCAAGAATTGAAGGTAAAACTTCTGAAACTTGACTTCATTGTCAGTTCTTCGTCTGATTTTACGGGGGATCTGTCTGAACATTTTCGAAAAATTACTAGAATTAGAATGGCAACGAACCACCTTATCAGATGATTCAACTTTCTATACGAACTTCTTTGGTTGCAAGAATTGAACTGTCTTCATGTACTCCTGCTACCTAAGAATGTTCCAATGAGCTTTATTTGTAGATGTCTTTCTAATTGAATTCAAAAGTTCATGATAATAGTGTTCTCTTGTAGGATGAAATCCTCGAGGTCGCTGGTAAAATATATAAGGCTGGGATGTCACTCCTTGTCATCGATACAGAAAATAAGTTCGTTTCAACTGGCTTTGCCAAAGAGATTGCAAGAGTAGCTCAAGGTATGCAACATGAAGCTCCCTGATGTTCGAATGCACAGAATGATATCATGTCTTAAATATATTCCTTTTATTCTTTTGCTCTCCAGGAAAGTATTACTACTTGCCGAATGCTTCTGATGCTATTATTTCTGCAACAACAAAAGAAGCATTATCAGCTTTAAAGAACTCCTAGTGCGAAAATTTGTAAAAAAAATTCTGCATAGTTTGTGAAACTTTGTTCAAATATTTGAGAAAAAGAGACGTCTTTTGCCGGTTTTTCCCCTTTTGTTGTTGTCTGTCGACGTAAATGTAATTTTTGATGTTGGGTCTTAAAATTACATTTTGATAGAATCTTTGGTTCTTTTGCTACTTATCAGTGATTAGCCTGCATAAAATGTTTGTCTCAAAATTTTGGTCATCTATTCATTGCTTGCACAAGTATGCTTTCCTTGTTGCATGTTCATTACAAGTTCCAAATTCTACTCCATTATGAAATCCTTCTTTCCATCTTTTTCAACAATTAACCGGAAACACGGTTATATTTTGTATTGGCTTGTCTGGTAATGTGGAATGTGCAACAATGCATAATATTTAACAAAAAGATGAATGAGTTAAAATTTTGTCCATCGTGACTATGAAAATTGATCTCCTCCCCACTAGTCCACTTGTCCAACATTAGTTGGACAAGTATAAAGTTTAACTTTATACTTGTCCAACCAATGTTGGACAAGTGGACTAGTGGGGAGCATAAGCTCCTTACTAGTGGGGAGTAGATCACCCCTGTCGTAACTATAGTGCTAACTATATATAGTTATATGCGCATGTTTGGCTAAATTCCCACTTTCAACAATCAATATGAAAAATGAAATAAATGTAAGTTTATTTTGTATTGACTTGTTGAGCAAGGTGGACTATGCAAGAGTGATTTGCGTACCATATATATAGTTTTATGTACATGTTTGATATGCAGTATTAAATAAGACTAAACAATACAGTACATAAGATTTTAACTTTTTTTTATTTTTCGATTTTGTCCACTTACTGTCTGTTGTCTAATTTTGTTAACCATATATACTTTTACTCCACAACAAATGTCAATTTAACCAAATAACCCTTTCAAAAAGAATAATGCTATTTGCAGTCGTTTACTACCGGTAGTCATCTTACGTGGTAATCACTCAATTGGATGAATTATTTACTCTAATTAAGTAATGTATTTATAGCCATTAATTATGAATAATTCATCTAATTGAGTAATGACATGTATGATAATTACCGGTAGTGAACGACTGCAAATAGCATTACTCTTTCAAAAATATTTTCTTTTCTCCACATGACAATCAAGATTCATTTAAATCTAAATAATATTTAATTCCAAATTGCATTTTTATCCTTGATTTACTAACAATAGTAATTAATACTTTAATTCCACAAAAATGATATTATTAGATAACAACAAACGGCCACGCTTTTGACTCTTTCTTAATTGATTTTTCAATTTTAGAGGGCTACTTGAGTGTGGCCTAATATTAAATCAACAAAACTAATAAAAATTAAATTAATAAAGGGTAATTACATTATCACTACCATTTTTATTTGTTACACCACTTTATAAATACACACCAATTAAAATATATTTTTGATAAAGAATAGTGATATAATACCCACATTGGACACTAATTATAGTGTCAATTGTCCACGTGGCGTTGCCATATTAGTTATTTTTTAAAAAGTTTAAAAAATTGTCAATAACTTTTTAAAAAGTAATCAATGTGGCGATGTCACATGGACAATAGACATCATAATTAGTGTCTATTGTAAATGATAGACATCATAATTAGTGTCTATTGTAAATGATATATCACCACTCTTTACAAATATAACTATAATCCAATTAAAAAATAAATAGATAAAAAGGTCCATAAATCACATCCATGGCCCATTTCCAGTGTTACCCTTCTTATTTCATCTGCACTCTCTCTCCCCACAACTCAATGCCCCTCCCTTCCACGGCACCACCACCACTCACGTCAGTTGCCACCACACAGGGATTTGAAAACCCAGTTGAAAAAATAGATTTGAAAGCCATTTCACAAAAAGAGGTAGAATCAGATTGCTTTTGCTTTAATAATATGTTATTGTTGTTATGAAATTAAAGGTAGAGAAGAGAGGAATGAATTGTATAATTTTATTCATATTTATAAAGTTCTAAACAAAGTTATAAATTTATTTAAATACAAGCAAATAAGATTAATCCAAGTATCATAATAAGACTAATCAGTTATCAATAATTATTCCATAATTTTACAACACTCTCTTTTTTACGACTATTTCTACAATAAATGTCTCATTAAAAAAATTGTTTGACAAAAATTCAGTGGGACAAAATATCAAACGAAAGGAAAAAAGAGTATAGTTAATTGTTAAATTTTGGAGTATGAAGAAAATACTGTTTCATTGAAACCTTGCCACGAAAATCCAATGTGACAAAACCTAGACGAGAGAAAAAGAATACAGTTATTCCCCTCGATGTTAATGGCTGGAGATCTTTAAGTCGACGCATCTCAATCTTATGCACCAATTTATTGAATGTGAATGTTGACAATACTTCTGTGAATAAATCAGTCACATTGTCACTTGAGCAAAGTTGTTAAACATTGATGTCACCATCTGAATCTCAAGTGTATAGAAGAATTTTAGATAAATATGTTTTGTAAAGTCCACTTTGATGTAGCATCCATTGAGTTGTGCAATACAAGCTATATTGTCTTCATACAATACTGTTGGATTATCTTTTGTTAAAACTAATCCGTATGATGCTTGGGTCATGTTCCTTAACTATGCACATTCTCGACTTGCTTCATGAATTGCAATAATTTCAGAATGATTTGAAAATGTTGCTGTCAAATTTTTCTTTATTGATCTTCATATATAGCTCTTCCTCCACTTGTAAACACGTATCCTTTTAGGTAACGAATAATGTGTTTAATATCATTCCAATGTCTTTGAGTGGGTGCAAAGCTATGTCTTGCAAGGAGATTTACAGAAAAAACTATGTCAGGTTGAGTGCAATTTGCAAGATATGTTAATACTCCAATTGCACTTAAGTATGGTATTTCACATCCAATAAATATTTTCATATCTTCAAGTGGGCGAAATTGATCTTTTTTTTTCATATCAAGTAATCGAATGACCATAAGCGATGCCCATGTATGTGCTTTATCCATATAAAATCATTTTAAGACTTTTTCTGTATAAGAAAATTGATGAACGAATAATCCTTTCTAGGAAATGATCAATTTGCAATCCAATAAAGAATTTTATTTTTTCCAAATCTTTCATCTTAAATTCATTTTTCAAATAATCTGCATTTTTATTAAGCAGTTCAGAAGTTCCTATAAGATTTAAATCATCAACGTAAATTGTCACAATTGCCAATCCAATATATTTTTTCTTTATGTTTACAAGGGCATACATCGTCGTTTTTATATCATTCTTTCAATAAATATTCGCTAAGGCGATTATACACATTTGTCCAGATTGTTTTAATCTATATATTGATGTTTGAAATTTAATTGAAAACATAGTTTGGGGGAATGAATCATTTGCACTTTAAATCCTCCAGGGATATTTGTCACTATCAAGTGAACAACAAATATAGATAGTTACTACATCCATAAGACGTATATCGAACCTTTGTGACACAATCAAACTTATTAAAAATCTAAATATTATGGTGTCCATTATGGGAGAATAAGTTTTATCATAATCAATCTCTGGTATTTGTGAGAAGCCTTGGGCTACGAGTCGGAATTTGTATCTTGTAATATCATTATTTTCATTTCTCTTTCTTACAAAAACCCATTTGTATCTTACAAGAATTACATTTTCAGGAGTTCAAACTACATGTCTAAATGCTTTGTGTTTTTCTAAATAATTCAACTCCGTCTGTATATCTTTTTTCTATTTTGACCAATCATTTCTATTTTGACAATTTTTAATAGATTGTTGTTCAGGATCCTTATATTTCATGATATTAAATGCCACATTAAAGGCGAAGATATTATTCATGACAATATTATTTCGTTTCCATAATTTATGAGATAACAAATAATTTATAGAAATCTCATTATTTTTGGACAATTATGGTTCTGCAGGAATCACAATATTTGATTGATCATTATTTTCTACTATTATTTTATTAAAAGTTTTTAATTAGTTTTTCTCTTGTACCTTTTTCTTTTGAGGTACAGAGTTTTGGCATCAACTGGTCGACCATGTTTCTGATATATTTGAGATTCATTTGCTATAGTAGATTGTCCTACAATGACATCAATTTTTGCATGAGTATTTTTTGCTTGTACATATTACTTTGTTACTTTCTTGTATCAACGAATACATAAAGTAATTGGGTTGCAACTATTTGCAAGTGAACGATTTTCTCAATTTCTTGCTTACATTGATTATTGCGGTGATCAAAATGAGATAGAGTTGTTTCATTCCAAGAAATTTTACCTTGTTTTTCATGATGTAGTTTTGTCCTCCCAAAGTTGAGAAAGTCATTTAATGAAAATGACAATCTGCAAAACGTGTATTAAATAAATCACACGTTAAAGGTTTAATGTACCTAATAATAGATGGTGAATCAAAACCAACATATATTCCAAGTCTTCGTTGGAGACCATTTTAGTACGTTGTGGGAGTGAAATTGGGACTTGGATAGCACAACCGAAACTCGTAGATGAGAAATATTAGGTTCGTGGCCAAATACAAGTTGTAAAAATGAGTATTCATGATAAGCAGTTGATTTTATACGAACTAATAATACAATATGTAATATAGCATGACCCCGAACAGAAGTGGGGACTTTTGTTTTCATAAGTAATAACCTAGCAATCAATTGAAGAAGTTTGATAAACGACTCTGCTAAACTATTTTATGTATGGACATAGGCAACCAAATGTTCAATGACAATTCTAATTGACATACAATAATCATTGAATGCTTGTGATCTCAATTCACCAGCATTATCAAGACGGTTTTGTATTGATTGATTAATCAAAGAATTGAGCTCGTAATTTTATGATTTGAACAAGTAGTCTAGCAAAATCTACATTTCTAGGAGAAAATAAGAAGACATGAGATCATCTAGTAGAAGAATCAATTAGCACCAGAAAATAACAAAATAGTCCATATGGTGGTGTATCGACCCACATATATCTCCACGGATCATTTCTAAGAAGGTTGGAGATTCAACACCAACCTTTGTATTTAAATGTTTTATGACTAACTTGTATTGTGAATAAGCAGCACATGGATAATCATTAGGTAAAAGAATCTTTAGAACCAGAGAATGTTCATGTAAGTTATTAATTATTCAGTGCATTATTATTGCTCCTGAATGTTTAAGTCGATCATGTCAAAGTATAAAACTTTTTGGTTCAATGAACTTTTGGTTTGTAACATTGTTTGATTAAATTATTTTTATGAATGTATAATACATGCCAGATGGGAGTGCGGATTTGGCCAGATAGAAAAGAAGTTATGCAAAAATATTTATTATTGTTTTCTTGCATCAACGCAATGTGGTATCCATTGTAGCAGATATCTTTAAAATTAAGCAATTTTGTTTTCTAGATTTGCTAGAATAAATTACATTGTTTATATACAATTTTGTATTATTTGATAAGATATACTAGCTTTTTCGAAGTCTTCAACGATATTTGATGTACCAAATATTGTATTAACATTATTTTCTACTAATGTTAAGTCCAAAAAATAGTTTTCATCTTCAAAAATTATATGAGTAGTTGTACTATAGCTAAACGGATATTATGACAATTCATCATGAATCTATAAATATGACCAAATAGTTATTTAAAAATATGAGTTTATAACTAAAAAGATTAAAACTTAAAGCAATATTTTAATGAACTATGAAATAGTTTAACGACAGGTTAATGAGTAACAATAATCAATGCCCAAATGATATGAGTTGTATTTTTTCTTTCATGGATAAGCATGAGTTTATAAATTACGCATATATATCACAATTTGTTTTTATTTTAATTATGTGATATGATATTTTTCGAGACACGTGCTTCTTCTAGATCATAATAAAATATTATTTAGATTTCTGCTCAATATTCTTCTGAAATATTAAAATTATAACATCATGGTGATAACGTGTTATGAAATTGAAGGAAAAAGAGAAAATATAAGAGAGTGAAATGAATTATATAATTTTATTATAACTATGTTTCCATAATTATAGAGTTCCAGAGAGAGTTAAAAACTGATTTAGATATAAACAAATAAGGCTTATCTAAATATCATGATAAGACTAAGTAGTCATCAATAATTATCTCATAATTTTATAACAATTGTAAAAACAAAGTTTAGAACTGTGGTTATTTATGTCATTTTATTTATGATCATGTTAGTAAATAAAAAAAAGTTTAATACTATGGTGTAACCAAAAAAAAAATCATTGTGAAAATATTACCATCCATTAATAAATTTATTGTTCCCTTTCATAAAAAATGCATTAACAAAATTAACAACAATGAATAAAAAGTCATACGAAAAATCAAATCGGGCTTTCAATTTAGGGTGTGTTTTATTTTAATTAAAATCAGATTTTTTTTGGAAAAATTGATGAAATTTGTGGTTAAAAAATTGTAAAAATTTGTGGGGTCCATAAAATGTGTGATTAAAAGTAATTGTTGATTTTAGCTTCAGTTTTTTAGCAAAATTATAATTGAAACACAAATGAAGCTTAAATAAATATCCAAACTTATAGGACAAGGAAATTATGCCAAAAAATAGAAGAATTACACAAAATTTTGATACTAAATGGCATTTGACAATTTTTATTTAATAAATATAATTCAGTCTAATTTTTGACAATTTTTTTTAATAATAGTTGTGTTTTTAAAATTAAAAAAATATTTAATTAGAGAGCGAGTGTAGAGAATTGTTTGAAGTAGACAATAATCGAAGTGATTGCATATGTAATTAGGTGAAGTTGGAGAGTGAGTGAGATAGTGATTACATGAAGGGTTTTGGTGGCGGCGGAGGTTGCAAGGCCGGAGGTAGGAAATGGCGGTCGGGAGTGAAACATTAGTAAATGAATTTTTTTTTCCTGTTTGGATTTCTATTTTTGGTTTTGAAAATTGCAAGACCTAATAAACTAGCCGTTAGAATCCAAACCCCCCCCCACCCCCCCCCCCCCCCCCCCCCCCAAAAAAAAAAAAAAAAAAAAAAAGCAGCACCTTTTGCGCCGTCCATATAACGTTCGAAAATATTTTGAATTCTTAAAGTGACAACGTTTAACCCATTTCTTCCCATATAAAACACCCTTTCACCTAGCGCTCTCTCTCTCTCTCTCTCTCTCTCTCTCTCTGAAGAATAAGAGATTTCCCCCTTAACTCTCTTGTTCTTCTTTCCATTATTGCAATTTGAAATCTTCATTTTCATTTTCTTGGAAATCATTGTTTTTTATCTTCGAGAGCGAAAAAGAATAAAACATAAGGAAGATGGCTACAATTAACAACAGCCACCATCAAGACAACAGCACAAACACCGCCGCTGCCGCTGCACCGGGGGTGACACCATCCAAGAAGCCTTTACCAACTGTAAAAACCGTTGATACACATTCTGTTCTGAAAAGGTATATACATTTCTTGAATTGTTATATATTAGTATTTTTAATTAATTATTAATATGGTGGCTCACGTTTTTCATTTCCTGATTTAATGTTTATCAAATGTTTCATAGATTTATTGGGATTTTAAATCTGCAAAGGCCCTTTTAAATTTAAATCATAGAAGGCATATTTATTCTAATTTTTTATTTTTTATTTAAACTTCATTGTGGAATTTTTGTATATCTAAACAGTATCAGAATTGAAAATTCAGTGGGCTATAATGATATGATCTGCTTGTTGAATCTTGAACTAAATCCTAGGGTTTGATGTGATTTTCTTGATTTTTGTTTTTCACTGATTTATTTTATTCAAGAAATCCTTAATTTTCTGATTAGTTAGAGATTATGTTCTATGCAATTGTTCTTTCCTTCTTAAATGGGCATTAAACACTTTTTATCCTGACTTTTAGTATTCGTTGATTCAATAAACAGGTTGCAATCTGAACTGATGGCCCTAATGGTAAGAACCATATTTACTTTAAAGGCATATTTGGTATTCTCTACTCACCTGGGTTGTAAAGGATTCACCCCGACCCCCTCTTTTGGGAGCATTTTCAGTTAACTGATTCTGATTTTCCTTGAAACTATTTTTCTTTTGAATTATTGAATCTTAGATGAGTGGAGATTCTGGAATATCAGCTTTCCCTGAGGAAGACAACATATTCCACTGGAAAGGAACAATTACTGGCAGCAAAGACACAGTATTCGAAGGAACAGAATACAAGTTGTCTCTTTCCTTCCCTTCTGACTACCCTTTCAAGCCTCCAAAGGTCAAATTCGAGACAAGCTGCTTTCATCCCAACTTCGATATGCACGGGAACATTTGCTTGGACATATTACAGGTTACTATCGAATAATAATCCTCTTTGTCCGATTCTATTCATATTTCCTCATTTCCTCTTCGTCTCATTGGAAAAACTAATCGATATGAGACATGAGTATGTGACAGTTATTTTTCATTTTTCGCAGGATAAATGGTCGTCTGCCTATGATGTGAGGACAATACTGCTATCGATTCAGAGCTTGCTTGGAGGTAATTTTGCGCGATTCATTGAGTTTTTTTACCCCTGATGTTACTGCTGTGACTATTTTATGACTCTCTCTTCACGTGCTGTTGTTGTGTAGAGCCGAACACGAGTTCACCTCTCAACACTCAAGCAGCATCACTATGGGGAAATCAAGAAGGTATATATTTAACCAATGGTTTAGTCAATTTTTCCCTCGAAATTTGCAGCCATGAATGAGTTTTTATCTAAACTTTTTGTAATTTTTTCTTTGGCAGAGTACAGGAAAATGGTGGAGAAATTATACAAGCCTAGTGGATAGAGATTTCTCCTAATGCAAATGGAGTTTAGCTGCACATTTCATTCTTTCCATTTTTACTGCTGAGAAGGAAAATGTTTTTACATTCATTTGAAAAATCATTGGCATAATTCTTTCCATTTTACTGCAGAAAAGGAAAAGTGTATACTTTGTAGTGTGTGTTTTTTTTAACTTATGTTTCTCTTCTTCGAATTTGAAGCAATATTTTATATGAATGTGTAAAGTCTGTGTCAGTGAATCGAGCATAAAATGTTCATCGTTGTTCCTTTTAAATAAATATAGACAATGTACTATGCTCGTCTAACTCTCTTTCGAAATGGGATCATTTGACATATTTTAACCTGAATTTGAATGCTAATTGATCAGGCTATTTAGGTGCATATCTATTTTGCTCTTTTCTTTAAATAAAAAACATAATTTTACATGAAATTGAACCACGTTAAAAGGAAAATGATACTATTTATACTTAAACACAAATGAAAATGAAAGAGAATAAAAGAAATAATGGCCATCCTACGAATCAAATTACATCAAAATTGAGCATCTTGATTTAGATCATAAGACCTCTATTTTGTGAACCAAACATGGTTTCATCGCACATAAATTTATGTGCACAATTATCGTCATGGAAAATATACAAATTTATAATAAATTGAGGGACGAATCCTATATGACTGAGCAAAAATCGACCCAACCCGACCCGACCCGAGCAGTTTGGGTCGGTTTTGGAGCTTAATCGGGTTGGGTTCGGGCTTGGAAATCCTTAATATGGTCGGGTCGGGTCGGGTCGGGTCGGGTCGGGTCGGATCGCGGGTTGGGTGAATAAACCCGACCCAACCCAGTGAATTAAAGGAAAAAAAAAAAAACGCTAAGGGTCTACTTGGAAGTTTCAGAGTACCGATTAAGAGGGTTTTTTAAAGTATCGATTTTGAGCGTTTATGAGTGGAGTGGCTTTGAGTGGTTTTTAGTAGCGGCTTTTGAAACAGTCCAACCCATGCTTGAGAATTTATTATCCAGCGGTTCTAAAAGTTTTTAAAAGAATTAAATTACGTAAATGCCCATATATTAAAAAAAATTAATTTTGAAAATGTTATATATCAACCTATCATTGAAAATATAAAATTAAATTTATGTTGTTGCATATGTTTTTTTTTTTTTTTATGTGTTCATATGTTTTATTTTTACAAATATTAAGTTTAAGAAAGTTTGAAAATAATTGTTTGAGAGAGAATAAAATTGGAAGAAATTTTGAAGAACAGCCAAAAACCACCGATTTGGGATGTTGGGAGATACACTCTAAATTACACTACACTGTTTTTGAGCGGTTTAAAAACCGCCCAAAAACGGTGCTCTAAAAAACTAACAAGCACCGATTTATTCAACTCCTCATAAACGGTACCATCCAAAACCGGTCAAAACCGGTGAAAAAAAAAGAGCTAATTAGCTCATATACCTACTTTTAAAAAAAAAATCAAAATATACTCTATTTTAAATTTTATTAATATATACCTTAAATTAAAAAAATTTAATGAAAAATACCTCTTTTATATTTTATATATATTTAACTAATTCTAATTTTAATTTACTAAACAACTCTAATTATAATCCAAATCACAGCACTCCATCCCAATGAATCGTTTCATTCCTTTGTCGCCGACGACCACCTCCAACCACCGCCACCACTCCTAACCCCGTCCGACCTTCACCACCACCACCACTCCTAGCCTCTATCGCGACCATCACAATCTATTCATCATCTGTAGAATCTCGCCATCGCAATCTCATACAGCCGCGACCATCACCACCTAATCTTCCACCACCACTACCACTCTTAGTCATCGTGTCTCTGCTACTACCACCAGTACACCACAATAGCGATGATCCGCAACCTCCATTACTAAATCTAGCAACGCCACCTGGATAGCGCAGATCTGTACGATCTACGACCTTCGTCGCATAGATTTGTACAACGACGGAGGTTGATCGGATTTGCAAGCCGCCGTCGCCGCCTCCTTCCACAACCACCAGTGGTGAATTTCATCACTACCACTGCCCTCAAAATTAGATGTTATTCTCTGTGTATTATATCTGAAAATTCACCACCACTGCTCTCGAAATTTCACCACCACTGTCCCTTTTCCATCTGATTAGACAATTTTTTATTCAATTAACGGTAACAAAAAAATGAAATTGCTTACGGAGAAATGTCTAGTTCTATCTTAACTCAGAATAATTAAGATGCTTTGGTAGCTTGACATTCAAGTTTATATTGGAGTGGCAGGCTTTTTTACATTGAAATAAGTGATGCTCATATGGTTTTAATTTGGACAACTACTGCTATGGGATTGCTAGTGCATATTTTTTGTATATTTTGAGCACAAATTTTGCAGGTAAATCGTGTTTATATTTCTTGGCATCAATAACATTATCATAAAAATGAGGTATTATATACTGCTATGGGTGTTCTTGTAGAGTAATAAGGATTCTTCTGAGTTGGTAATCTTATGAGCAAGGTGGAGATATGAATATAGGATTTTGTTCTGAAACAAAAAATTGCTAGTATAGTTGTAGGATGATCAAGAAAATAAACCAGTGGAACAATGTTAAAAAGGCCATTTACTTCCTCATGAAGAGAAGAAATAAAAATCCTAGATTTTGGACCGCCAATAGAATTTTTCTTTCTCTTTCTTTTTCCTTAGGTAATTTGTGAAGGAAATATTGAAATGTTTGCTATCTCTTTTTGTGAATTTTAACCTCTTGAAAAAATGATTAGATGCATGTGTAGAGTTAGTTGAAATGTTATGCCCATGCCTATCCTTGGTTGTTCCATTAATTACTTGGAATATTTTGAGATTGATACATACAGATGAAGACTGAACATTTCAATTATCGAGGTTGTAATTATTCTTTTATATCATCTTGGAGAAATCATGTGTACAGCTGCATTTTGCTATTTATATTCATTTGAGCATTGGGCCGCCTGAATATAATTTGGAATTGTCTATCATGCGTCAAAGTTTTTGTGATATCATAATATCTCTTCAAGTTTCATCCATATGGGTTTGGTGATAAAAAATTAGTAGTGCACTGCTATTCACTTTTCATATGTTTATGTTATCAGTTACATGTATATGTAGCAGTTAATAGGAGATTTTTGGGATTATTGTATAGAGAAAGATGGAACTTATATCCTATTGCAGTCAATTTTGGTTTGTTTAACATTTGAAAAAAAAAAAATTAATTTGGACCCTGTATTACCTAGATTGACATCAACAACTAATGTGAAGACCATAATACTTCATGGATTCATATCCTTATGAGGTATGCTTCTCTGCTTTATTGCTTTCATTATTGAATCAATAGATTATTAAAGTAATACATGTGTTATCTCGGTTGTGGTGTAGGTAATTATAGTTTTGGATGGTGGTGGTAACATGTGTTACCTCCGACTGTGGTGGAGGTGATTATGGTTGTAGAGGTGATTATGATTATGGATGGTGGTGGAGCAGTGGTAATGGTAACACATGTGTAGCCTTACAAGTAACATATGTATTAATCTAATTTTACAGTCGTATTAACACACATGTTATCGTAATTAAGTTAGGATAACACATGTGTTGCCTTACAAGTAATACGTGTATTGCCCTAATTTAAATTATGATCACAGTAACACGTATTACTTTAATTTAAATTACGATAACACGTGTTGCTCCAGTTGTGATTGAAATTATTATAGTTGTAGATAATGGTAATATATCTAAATCTGATTGTGGATGATGTTAACGAATTTGAATCCGGTTGTGGAGGTGTTGGTGGTGTTAGGATAAGTTGGTGGTGTTAGGATAAGGTGAGGGTGGTAGTGGTGGTAAAAGGAAATAAATTATAGAATATTGATTTTAATAAAAATGAAGAAGTAATATATGGTAACACATATGTTACCTATGTAAAAATGTTGTTTTCAAATAAAAATTGAAATATTGATTTTATATTAAACTATTGTATTTTTTATAAATTTATAAAAGAAGATAAAATTATAAAATATTGATTTTTAATGAAAATTGAGAAGTAACATATGGTAACACATATGTTACTCGAATAAAAATGTTGTTTTCCAAAGAAAAAAATTGTCCTAATTTAAATTAGTGGTGATGGTGAAAAAGTGTTGGTAGTAGGGAAAGATGGTGATAGACTAGTAGTAGTAATACATGTGTTACTCTACAAGTAATACATGTTAGGCCATAATTTAAATTAGTGGTGGTAATGGAGCAATTGTGGTACAAGTAACACATGTGTTACTCTAATTTAAATTACGGTAACACATATGTTATTTTGGTTGTGGTGGATGTGATTATGATTGTGAATGGTGGAAGCATGTCTGAACTCGATTGTGGCGTTGGTGATGATGGGATAAGGTGAGTTGTAGTGGAAGACAATTGGTAATAGTAACACATATAGTACTTGTGTTGTTGTTTTCAAATAAAAAATTAAATTATTGATATATGGTGATGATGGTAACACGTGTGTTATCCTACAAGTAGCATTTGTATTGTCCAAATTTAAATTAGTAGTGATGGTAGAAAAGTATTGGTAGTGGAGAAAGATGATGGCAGACTAGTAGTGGCAATACATGTGTGACCATAATTTAAATTAGTGGTGGTAGTAGAGCAGTGTTGATGATAGTGGTAACACATGTTTTACCCTACAAGTAACACGTGTTACCCGATTTTTAATGTCGTATTGGTTTTAAATTAAAATAATATATATTTTTAATTTTTTATAAAATGAGATAAATTATAAAATAATGATTTTAATGAAAATTGGGAAGTAACATATGGTAATGCATATTGTAACACATATGTTAATTGAGTAAAAATATTGTTTTCGAATTAAAAATTGAGATATTGATTTTAAAAATTATAATTATTGATTTTAATGAAAACTAGGAAGTAACACAATAGTTATCCGGTTAAAAATGTCTTTTTCAAATGAAAATATGTAATACATGTCATCCTACAAGTGACACTTGTATTATCCTAGTCGTGGTGGAGATGACTGTAGTTGTGGATGGTTATGGTGGAACAATGTTAGTGGTGGTGCTGGAGCTATGCAGTGATTGTGGTAACACAAATTTTAACCTACAAGGAACACGTGTTACCTTAATTTAATTGAAATTGTGTAGGTTGGGAGATTGGCAAATATAGTGGTTTGAAGGTAATGATTTTCGTATTGATGGTGGTGGTAACACGTGTTACCCTACAAAGTAACACATGTATTACTCTAATTTAAGTTAGGACAACACATGTATTACACTAATTTAAATTAGTTGTGATATTGCAGCCGTGTTAGTAGTAGTACTGGAGCTACATGGTGGTGGTAGTAACATGTGTGTTACCCTACAAGTAATACGTGTTACTCTAATTTAAATTAAGGTGAAAATTCAAGTATCACATGTGTTACCGTAATTTAAATTAACGGTTGTGATGAAACAGTGTTGGTGGTGGCAATACATGTGCTACCTCAGTTGTGGTGGAGGTGATTATGATCGTGAATGGTGCTAGAAGATTTGAACGGTTGTGGTGGTAGTGATGGGATAAGACGAGTTGTAGTGGAAGACGATTGATAATAGTAACACATATGTTACCCGTGTAAAATATTGTTTTCAAATGAAATATTGAAATATTGACTTTAAATGAAAATAATGTATTTTTAAAAAAATTTATAAAAAGAGACAAATTGTAAAATATTGATTTTAATGAAAATGATGAAGTAACATATGGTAACATATATAGTAAAACATATGTTACTCGTGTAAAAATGTTGTTTTCAAAAAAAAATTGAAATATGAATTTTAAATGAAAATAATGTATTTTCTTAAAAACTATAAAAAGACGATAAATTATAAATTATTGATTTTAACGAAGACGGGGAAATAACATATAGTAACACATATGTTACTCGTGTAAAAATGTTATTTTTAAATAAAAAATTTTAAATATTGATTTTAAATCAAGCTAATATATTTTTAAAAAAAATTATAAAATGATATAATTTGTAAAGTATTGATTTTAATAAAAATGATGAAGTAATACATATGGTAACACATATGTTACACATGTTGAAATTTGCTTTCAAATGAAAAAATTGAAAATTTGATTTTAAATGAAAATAATATATATTTAAAAATAATTATTAAAAGAGTGAAATTGTAAAATATTGATTTTAATGAAAAATGAGGAAATAACATAGTAACATATTTGTTATACATGTGTTACTTTAATTTAAATTAGTAGTGGTGAAGTAGTAGCAGTGTTGGTGGTGGTAACACTTGTTTTATCCTAATTTAAAATATGGTAACACATGTGTTATTACATTTGTGATGGATGTGATTACAATTGTGGATAGTGGTGGCGGATTTGAACACTATTGTTGTGGTTGTTGTGGTGGTGGTGGTATAAGACGAGTATTAGTAATGATAGAAGTCATATATGTTACTAGTGTAAAAATATTGTTTTCAAAAAACATTGAAATATTAATTTTAAATGAAAATAATGTATTTTCTTAAAAACTATTAAAAAAAGATAAATTATTAATTATTAATTTTAATAAAGACGAGAAAATAACATATAGTAACACATATGTTACTCGTGTAAATGGTGGTGCTAGAGCTATGCAGCAGTGAGAGAAAATTGTGGTGGTTGTACACAAATGTTACTCTAATTTTAATTATAGTAACACATGTGTTACCTTAATTTAAATTAGTGGTGGTGAAACGGTAGTAGTGTTGGTGATGGTAACTATTATATTATCCTAATTTAAAATATGGTAACACATATGTTACCACATTTGTTATGGGTGTGATTATAGTTGTAGATAGTGGTAGTAGATTTGAACATGATTGTGGTAGTGGTGGTGCTTAGATAAGATGAGTGGTAGTAGTGGTAGAAATCAATTGGTAATAGTAACATATATGTTACCAGTGTAAACATTATTGATTTTAATGAAAATGATGAAGTAATATATACGTTACTCGTGTAAAAATGTTGTTTTAAAAAAAAATTGAAATATGAATTTTAAATAAAAATAATATATTTTATTAAAAACTATAAAAATAAGATAAATTATAAATTATTGATTTTAATGAAGACGAGGAAATTACATATTGTAACACATATGTTACCCGAGTAAATGGTAGTGCTAGAGCTATGCACACAAATGTTACTCTAATTTTAATTATTACCTTAATTTAAATTAGTGGTGGTGAAACGGTAGCAGTGTTGGTGGTGGTAACACTTGTATTATCCTAATTTAAAATATGATAACACACTGTGTAACCACATTTGTGGTGGATGTGATTATAGTTGTAGATAGTGATAGTGGATTTGAACATGATTGTAATAGTGGTGGTAGTGGTGGTGGTGGTGCTCGTATAAGATGAGCGTTAATATTGGTAGAAAGTTATTGGTAATATAATAGTAACACATATGTTACTAGTATAAAAATTATTGATTTTAATGAAAATGATGAAATAACATATATGTTACACGTGTAAAAATATTTTTTTCAAAAAAAAAAATTGAAATATGAATTTTAAAGAAAAATAACGTATTTTTAAATAATTATAAAGTATTGATTTTATTGCAAATGAGCAAGTAATACATAGTAACATATATGTTACTAGTATAAAAATATTGTTTTAAATGAAAAATTAAAATATTGATTTTAAATGAAAATAATGTATTTTTAAAATTTTTATAAAAATAGAGAAATGCTAAAATATTGATTTTAATGAAAAATGAGGAAGTAACGTATAGTAACGTATAGTAACATATATATTACTCGTGTAAAAATATTTTCTTAAAATAAAAAAATTGAAATATTATTTTAAAGAAAAATAACGTATTTTTTAAATAATTATAAAGTATTGATTTTATTGCAAATGAACAAATAACACATAGTAACATATATGTTCTTAGTATAAAAATATTGTTTTTAAATGAAAAATTGAAATATTTATTTTAAATGAAAAGAATGTATTTTTAAAAAAATTATAAAAATAGAGAAATGATAAAATATTGATTTTAATGAAAAATGAGAAAGTAACATATAGTAACATATATAGTAACATATATGTTACCTGTATAAAAATATTGTTTTAAAATAAAAAAAATTGAAATATTAATTTTAAAGAAAAATAACGTATTTTTTAAATAATTATAAAATATTAATTTTATTGCAAATGAGCAAGTAATACATACTAACATATATATTACTAGTAAGCGAATCAGACATCAGACACGCTTTTTATCTGCAAGGATTCTCCTATTTTATATCTTAGCAAGCAAAAAGCGGGCATCCCCTACAAAAAATAGAAACGGAAGACACCCTCCTGATCTCAGACTATCTTATATGATATTTCTTGGACATAAGACCTTAAGGAAGTAAGTCCTCTCTTTGTTGCTTGTTGGACCGGAGTGGGATTGGCTGTGAGACTTCGCCGATTGAGAATATCGGTGTTATCTTAGACCTATTAAAAAGAAGTGCTTACATATCTGAGAGCGAAGGACTCCTTTACTAGTATAAAAATATTTTTTTAAAATGAAAAATTGAAAAATTGATTTTAAATGAAAATAATATATTTTTAAAATATTAATAAAATTAGAGAAATGGTAAAATATTGATTCTAATGAAATATGAAGAAGTAACATATATATTAACATATATGTTACCCACGTAAAAATATTGTTTTCCAATTAAAAATTAAAATATTAATTTTAAATGAAAATAACATATTTTTTAAAAAATAATAAAATGAGTAAATTATAAAGTATTAATTTCAATGAAAATGATGAAATAACACATACGTTACTCGTGTAAAAATATTGTTTTTCAAATGAAAAAATAAAAATATTGAATTTATGAAAATACTATATTTTTAAACAATTATCAAAGAAAATAATTGTAAAATATGAGTATAGTTATTATTATATTTAAAATAGTATACAAATATGATAGTAGGTAGTGGTAACACGTGTTAATTTAATTTAAATTAAAGTAACATATGTATACCATAATTTAAAATAGTATATAAATATTTATTTTGTTCGTTTAGATGAAAATTCGAGTGTAAAGTTAAAGATTTAATTAAAAGTGCACTTATTTTGACCACTAAAATTACACTTATTTTTGTCACTAAAATCAAGGATTTGGAGGACCAAACTTTGGACATGTATAAAGTTGAAGGACCTAAGATGCAAATTTTAGAGGACTTAACTGAAAGATAATTGAAAATTTAAGGACTAAAGTGTAAAGATATAAAAAGTTGAAGGATCTAAGATGCAATTTTTGGAGGACTTAACTGAAAGATAATTAAAAATTTGGAGATTAAAGTGTAAAGTTGTAAAAGATTAAGGACCTAAGATGTAATTTTTAGATGATTTAATTAAAATATAATTAAAAATATAAAGACTAAAATGAATATTATATAAATGCCACTTCATCATTCCATATTATAAAATATTGTTTTTAATTAAATGAAGTATTTTTTAAATCAAATCAAGAAAATGAGGTATTTTTTGAATAATAAAAAAAAGTGGTATTTTTCAACTTTTTTACAAAAAGTAGGGTCTTGTCAACTTTGCCCAAAAAAAAACTCCCAAGCAGGCCCTAAATGCTTCCTGTGTTTCCCTAAAAAACAAGAATGGCCTAAAATGCGTCTAAGCCCAGCAATCAGCACAAGAAAAGAAGCAAACTTCTCCTCCACTCCACTCTCCAGCCCGTAGCCGCGATTCCAGCGTCCACTAATCGTCTCCGGCGAAGTCCCCACAACCAATTCCGCCACAAGCCACTCATTGTCTCGTCAATCTCCAGTCTCCACAATACGAAGGTAAATCTGATGATTTTTTCACAGCCATTGACATTTGGAAATCTGAATCTGATTTTTTTTTTTTTACATTTGATTTCTGGTATCATGAGTTAAAATAAAATGAAATGAAATTCTGGTAAAAATTTAGCAACCGTTCGTGTATTTAACTAACCTAATCAAGTATTGCATCTGCATTAAAACACCAAAAATATACTATTTTTACTCAGAACTAAAAAGCAAAGAGATGAAATGTCCTTAATTCCCATCCTTAATGTAGTTGCTGGTGGCTGAACTTTTTGCAATTTATAATAAATGTCAATTCAGCCTCCTAGACTTTTAGAAGATGCCCTAAATTTGCAAGCATGTTTGGCTAAGCTTTAAAAGTAAAAGTTAAGTTACTTTGAAGTAACTTCATGTCTTTCTTGCATATTTGGAACCTGGAACCCAGAGGTCTGCGGTTGTGTTTTACATTTATAACACTGCTCCAAAAAGTCATGTGTAGAGAAAAAAAAAAAAAAAAAAACCACCAACCCAACCGACGCTTGTGCCGGTCGGGTTGGGTCTGATTCATCCCATTTCGCGGGTTGGATTGGGTTGAATTTTCGACAAACAGAAACTTTTGGGTTGGGTTCGGATTGGGTCCAAAACCGGCCCAACCCACGCCCAGCCCTAATATTATGTGGTAGTAGCCTAGGGTGAAGTAGCCCAGAAAGGACATCCCAGTAAAAACAAAAATAAATAAATAATTTATATGTTTTTTTTTTCTTGTGATTATTTCGTTATATTATGTGGTATTCAAGAAAGATTATGAAAATGTCTATAACTGTTAAAGTTAAATTTATAATATTGATTGACTTCTATTGTGATCTTTTGGAGAACTTATGAATTTTTCTTATCGCTATTTGTGTTGTATTATGTCTAGGGACGCTTTCAAACAAGTAAAAGTAAATTTGAAGTGAATTTCAGTAAAGTGTGAATGGTGAATCTTTACAATGTTTTGTTCCTTCAAGATTTGAATCGTCACTTCTTTTTGTTGTGGGATTTTTATTGGCTGGCTTCACTATTTATAGTGTTCAGAATCTTATTATGTTTTGTGTGTTTTTTATTCTTTAGATAAAAATACCAAAATTTTATCGTAAACTTTAGATCTTATTGCATATCGAAAAATTGGTTTTGGAATTAAGGTAAAATTAGTTCGGAGTACCACACAAAGCAACATCGAATACAACTACACAAGTGGTTTTTGTTCTATGTTTTAACCTTTTTGAATTTATAGGTAAGTTTGGAGGTTTTTAATTAAAATAGTGTCAAGCTTGGAATACCGACCTAAAGTTCCATTGGTAATTTACCGGATTTTCCATAAAAGTGCAAAGTGCAAACTCTAAGAGCATGTTTGATTTGGCTTAAAAAGCTGGTAAAATGGTCAAACTTCATTTTTAACCACACATTTTATGGAATTCACTAACTTTTATCAAATAAATTTGCTAAACATCTATATTAAACATGACCTAATTCTCCTACATTCACTGTAGATTCTGCTCTTCACCAGTTCATCCAATTTGGCCCATTGTACTTCAATGTTCACAACTCTATTGAGGTTAACTTTTGATGGATTTTATGATGTAAAATCTCGTCAAACACTATTCGAGTAGATAATGTCATATTTTGACATTTTCTTTAATATATTAATTTTTTAAAAATCTTTTAACCCCTTAAAATATTATTATAAGTCCACCTTTGATTCAATCGTCAAGTTATTTTTGCATATCCAACTTTGGAAGATAGGACGTGTTTCTCAACTTTGATTAGTATCAAAAAAATTTGAAGTGATGGATATCTTTATACACGTGGAATTTTAATTAGAATTTGGATGATTTAGACTAATGGCGCAACTACAATAAAAAGTTGGAGAGCAATTTGTTTCTTTTTAAGTTAAGGACTAACTTGATATTGGGATAATAAGTTGGGGACCAACAGTACAAATTTTCATTACGGAAACGCGACCAATAGAACCCCCCCCCCCCCCCCCGCGGGGCGCCCCTGACTCTCTTTTATACATTCGGAGGCGCTAAATTCTTAACCTGTTAACCAGTGTTGGTATTTAAGACAGAAAAGGAAGACCCTTTATTTGATATTACAACAAGTCTTGTTATTTAGGAGTTGATAATCGCATGGATGAACAGAGCATACTCGGAAACAACCATATAGAAGATGTTCGTTGGCTCTGCTCTCTATCTGAGTCGGAACTCGTAAGTTCAATATCTGTTTTTTTCTTTTTTCAAAATTTTCATGCTTAATTTTCTAATTCTTTGGTGCAATGATTTTATGTAATATGTAAAATGCTCATACAAGCTGTTAATTATTTTATGTTTATAGGATTTTTTGACGGGTTTGAAAACTTTGATACACCAACGTGCCAAGAAAATCGGTCATGAAGCCCTAGTAAAGAAATTTGATTTACGAACGCTTCGGGCCCTCGGTATGCTTTTTCTTTTACCAATCCCTTTTCGTTGTGTACCCATTTTTGTAGTTATTCTACGATTATGATTTTTTAAGCTCTTTTTGTAAATTAATTTGTTTATTTTTCTTATGATTTCCTGATTTTTTGTTCTTGGCTATAGTTGTCTTTTAGAACCTTTGGGTCTGTGAGAAAAATATATATTAATTTTCTTTTAGTGCTCTAGATTTGTAGGCAAACTAAGTTTATGTGGTAAATTCAACGAATTGTATTCTTAATAATTATATTGCGGAAATTTTGTGCTATTACATCACGGGAACAGTCAAACAGGAATTTTAGGATCATTTAATAGGATCGATAATCCCATTATTCTAATATTTTAACTTCTTTCTTCTAGGAACTGAAGTAAATTGATGTTCTATGTGTTCGTAAATTTTGATAATTGACAAAATTTTATGATCGTACTTTGTTCAATGTCTTGAATTTGATTTTCATATATGCTAGTATACATTTAGGGCCTTTTTTTCCCTTCCGGAAAGAGGAATTCTTTATCATCTAATGTGGCTCTAGACCTTGCACATTCAGGAATGAGGGAGTGATTGATGCAATTTAAGCTGCATAGCTCGTATTGAGTTCTGTGGGACCTTATTTAAAATGAAAATTGTGTCATGAAGTGATCAAGGGTTGTGAGTTTACTGTGGAAAATCCAAAACAGGGGCTGAATCATACATCTTTACGGATTTGTTATAGATTTTAATGGCTATGCTTTGAACTCGAAGATTGTAAGGTGAAAGAGGGTAGAGACTAAGTTATTGAATGAGGAGTGGCTGTTCTCTGATATTTTGGTGGCTGTGAATAAAATCTCTGAATGTGTGTTTTTCCTTTTTTCTTTACAGCAGTTGGGTTTTGTACTTAGTGGGCATGTTTTAGATCGTATTGTTAACATTGCACTTGAAAAGGACTAGATTATGTAATTTGGTATGCTTAGAAATTTTCAAGTGTTACGGATGGAAAACAATAGAAAATGATGAAGCACCTGTAGTCTACAGGAATGGCATCAAGAATTGAAGAAACTTTCAAAGTGCATGTGGAAAGACGAGAAATGAATTTTTTTGTGAACACTTGCAATTGCATAGGTAAACACTTCAAAGTGGTAGTGCTGTTGTTTGCCACTCATATTGTTACCAGTATCACAGTTGATATTGGAATGACATTTAGCTCTTGTCTAGTCATAGTCAAATGTGCGATGCATGGTATTTTTAAATTTTTTATAAAGAATAAGTTGAAAAGTTCATCATAAAAAAAATGAAGACCAGAAACCAGTCATGTTCACGTGTCAATTGCAAAACAAAACATGGTCAAACCTAAAATTGAGGTAAAACAATTCATAATACATACAAATAAATTTGACATCCGTATCATCATACCAATAAAGATTCATTTATGATACTTGTTAAATAATTTACGTGGTTAGATGATTTATTATACTTGAAAAAGTCCGAAAAATTATGTTAAGTACTTGAAGTTGGTTTTGTTATTTCCTATGAAGAGATTTAGATATCAAAATGTTGCTTGATTTGGATTTTGTTGTTCCTGATTCCAAGGCGTCTTCTGATGTAGAGTTTCTAAAAATTTTAGTTTGTTATACAATTAATGGGTATATTGAATTATTTCTCCATTACTGATACAAACTTTGCTTGGATGGTATTGATGGGCGTTTCATTAAGGGTTAATTTCACTAATGGTTACTGAACTTTCATTAAAATTACAAAACAGTCACTGAAGTAACAATGGTCGCTAAAGTTTACTAAAACATGCACCGGAGGTCACTTTGTGAAATTCCCAGCTTAAGTTGATGACATGTCAGTGGTAAATGTCCAAGTAGCACACAATTGGATGACACATGTCAAAAATTATTATCATGTAGACTTTGCCTACTAATTATAATAGATTTGGACCTCAATGAATACCTTTAAAATATAAAGACCTAGTTGAAAATATTTCATAATAAATTAGATTTCCATTTCCATTTCAATCTTGTTCTTCATTTCTATTTCCAAAAAACATATTCTTCATCCTCCAATCCTTAATTTCTCCCCCATTTGCTAGAATACACAATTAATCCTCACCAAATCAAATTGCAATCTGTTTTAACAATATTACCATCTCCGGTAAGTCGGTAAGCAACATAATCTCTCTTTCTCTCTCTTTGGTTGTCTCCACTAACCTAAATTTCTCCGACCCTCCATGCGGCACAATCTAACTACAAATCCAACAAAAAAAATAATGCTTTAGTATCTCAGTTTTTTAGAGAGAAAAATTGATTCCAACAAAAGAAACATAAAGTGTCCTGGTTTGCTCGATTTGTTGAGATTTTCAGCCATTATCTGCTTGTTCTGGCTGACATTGAAATTGAAAAGGAATTCGACGTGAACTGTAGATGCTATTGCGAGGTCAATTGTGTATTGAAGACGTCATGGACTGAAAAATCTAGGTCGAAGATTCTTGGGATGTTCCAATTATCAGGTATGCCAGTGGTTGGAGGATGATGAACATGTTTGCTAGAAATGGAAATGAAGAACAAAATTGAAATGGAATGGAAATTGAAATGGAAATCTAATTTATTGCGAAGTATTTTCAGCTAGGTCCTTATATTTTAGAGGTATTCATTGTGGCCAAATCTATTATAATTAGTGGGCAAAGTCATGGCAATAATTTTTGACACGTGTTATCCAATTGTGTGCCACTAAGACATTTACCACCGACATGTCATCAACTTAAGCTGGAAATTTCACAGAGTGACCTCTGGTGCATGTTTCAGTAAACTTCAATGACCATCGCTGAAATTTTGTTACTTCAATATCTGTTATGTAATTTCAATGAAACTTCAGTGACCATCAGTGAAATTAACCCTTTCATTAAATATGTAGCTATGCTTACTCTATTTCATCGTTTTCAATATTTTGCACTTCCTTCTACACCATTTTCACAGGCCAAGAGTTGCCTACTATGTTGGATAATGGATATTTCTTTTTTTTTTTTTTTTTTTTTTTTTTTGTTTTTGTTTAGTGATCTTGTGTAATTCTTGCTTATTTTGATATTATTTGGACCTCACCCACAAATGACCTCAAGAAGGTAAACAAACATAATCAATGTGTGTATTTCCTTTTGGGTGTGTGTTTAAAAATTTGTGTACTAAATATAGTGGGATACGTATGTGATAAAACAGAGGAGAGAGGCATGTTGGTGCCATTGTGTGGAATTTGAGTAGGCTTGAAGTTGAATGTGTGGT
This sequence comes from Forsythia viridissima, assembly GCA_030279155.1. Taxonomy (NCBI): domain Eukaryota; kingdom Viridiplantae; phylum Streptophyta; class Magnoliopsida; order Lamiales; family Oleaceae; genus Forsythia; species Forsythia viridissima. The sequence continues at coordinate 21,216,910 of CM059034.1, read as the reverse complement.
GAAATGTACGTAATAATGGTGGCATGTGTATTATAATTCAAATACATACGTGGGTGAATACAATGTATATGCATAAAAATATGTATAGATACATACACATTTAATTGAGAGTTCAATGATAAATATTAATTGACGAACAAATCAAGAATTATCAAATATGAGTGAGGACATTGTAGTCCAAAAAATGATTATCAACTCTTGTGACTTTTAATATATTATAGATATAGATATAGATATAGATATCCCTCATTGTTTGACCTGAAATAGAAATTCACTTATGAAGCAATACAAAAATTGCTTACTTTTATCTTCTATATTGTGAAGAAATGGGATCCATGTTTTGATGGAAACATTTCCAAAAATTGGATCATACCCGTTGGGAGAATCAACCTTGAGACATTCAGCTCTTTGGCTGTCAACTTGCTTAAGTTTGACCATTGGTGACCTTGATAGAACACCAAATGTAATCAAAATGCAACTAAAGAAGAGGTAGTGTTGTAAGATAATCAGTCAGTTAAAATTTGAGATTTGAACCCTTTATGTATTCGGCCCTTTGGCATCTTTGAGTTGTTTCCGAAATCTTGTTCCTGATAACCAGACAATTATTCTTTTCGGTAGAAGAATAAATAGTTTTTTATTTTATTGTTTTGAAGTTGCCAGTTGGTATCATTTAAAAAGACAACACATACCATGATTTAATATTTATGCCCCTCCTGGCCAACAATGCTGTATAATTTTATTACGTGACAGTAATACAACCTTAAGATTATAATATTTCTGGAGAAGTAAGAAAATGATTGCATTATAGTCATAAAATGGATTTATTGATAGAATTGACCTATTAAACTGCGGCCATGAGCAAGTGCATACTCGTGAAAATTAAGCGGATATAAGAAGTTGTATTGTTGAGATCTAAAAAGCTGTAAATATAGTCGAATTTCCTCCATTTGAGATTTGATTTGACTCGGAGTAGGAAACATTGGTGGGGTTATTGAATAATACATAGTTTGATGCTGGATTACTTTGTTGGATTTTTTATTGTTCATGTATTGGATAATTTATCATATTGTTATTTTGTTTGAATCTGCTTCTAACCATGTAGCAGGTTTACAGGTTTTGTCTTGATGGAAAATCTGAAAGGGCAACTTAAGGATTTATCAGCGACTTCAGGGTTTGAGTGTAACTTGCTGAATCACAATCTCAATGGTAGTTTTAGTAGTATGACAATCGAGGATTTGATTCCGTATATTTGCACGGACAGGAGGAAAAGAATAGCAGACATGTAAGTTAATTTTGCAAAACTCTCTATAGGTCTTATTTTGATCGAAAACCATTGGTCTTAACCAAACCATATTCTCTTCTCTGATAGTTCACAATTAATTTGTTTATATGACTGGCGTAGGGACAAGTGATTCTTTGAAACGTCTGTTTTTTTTTTTTTTCATTTGTATTGACGACTTGAATGGCTTATTGTTGTTTATGCTGAACAGTTGCATTTCTGTATAGGTTTTTTCAAGATACGCCTCCCAATCAAAAGCAGAAAACTGGCGATGGAGGATGCGTATAATTGATCAACTGGACTTGCGGTTTCTCTTTCTTTCTATTTTCTGCCCCGGGAGCCCAAACCTTTGCCTCGAGAACATTCTGAGCAATAGGTTTGGGATATTCCTGCTGTTTTTCATCTTTTTTTGTTGTCATGCTTTCAGTTAGGAAAAGATTATCTTATAAAATATGTTCCATGGCATCTAATTAGAGCAGTTTATTCAGTGTTCATAAAATAATATATTTTCAACATATTCACTTGTCTGGCAGTTGCTGAGAAATTTCTTTGTTTCGTGAATTGAAAAAATTGGCCCAATCTTTTGCTAACATAGGCCCAATCTTTTGCTAACATACTTCAGATATACAAGATTTGAAATGTAAAATCTAAGGTGTCTCGTAAACTATTGGACGCATCGACCTGTGTAACATTAACTCGTTTACTTAGAAGTTGATTTATTTGTCCAATACTTAAAAAATCATGAAACGTTAAGCATACGGGATTTGTGAATCTGGTAAATCCAAGCAAAAAAGGGAACGTGCAAAAAAGGATAGAGTTTCAAAGAACAAAAAATACTTATCTTATAAGAAAGAGAATACAAGAGTTTAAATAATCTAATAAGCAAAAAGTTTGAAGCTATCATAACCAAATGAGTAAAATGACAATTCTGCCTTTTTAGCAATTTACATATAAATACAAATACACTAACATCTCCTTTCAAATTCATGATGAGACTCCTTTCAAATTCATGATGAGACAGCAAGAAGCAACAAGAGTTTGTTAATCCAAAATCGAAAACATTGAACATGGTCCGACTTTGTGAAAACGTCATTAGGTTGTATCAAAAAGAGAATAAAAGGTAAATTAATAGTGTTATGCTGAAGGTCTATTCATATAACACAGAGTTGTAAGATATCTGAATATCACTCTTAGTACTTGTTTGGTAAAAGTTTTTTTTTTAGATTATGAGCATTGAGTCATAAAGAATATGTGGATAAAAGAAAATCATGTTTGAAACAACTTTTAAGTGCTTATAAGCACTTTCAAACATGCTCGTGGGAAGAGTAACACTATGCAAGTAAAAACACAACCATATAATTTTAGTAGCATAATACTCAACTTCAGTGGAAATATGCTTACTTTTCCGAAAGATAAGAAAATCACCTAAAAATACACATAATCTAATGATGGATTTATAGTCAATCAGGTCACTAGCCAATCAACATTAGAGTACGCACGCAACTTTATAGATTAGGTTGATGGAAATAAAAGATTTTGAAAGCAAGTGCTACGAAAATAGCGCAACGAACTTTACTACTACTAAGAGATGTAACAAATTGACTCACAATATGAACAACACAGGCCACCTCCCTTAAGTCAGATTTTTAGGATATTTTGATAAAAGTTGATGAAATGTGTGGTTGAAAAGTTGGTAAAAATTATGAGTTTCATGTGTAGTTGAAAATGAGTTTGGAGAAAAATGAATTTTAGAAAACAGGAACCAAACGGAAATACGGAATATAAACATGTGGAGTGGCTTTCTAATAGATCGTGTTAAGAGTGGAATAGCGAATTTTGAGAATTTTCATCGTTACAAGATAATATTAGGCCTTTCAAATATTGTTACAATAATAAGTAGACCACTAAATTTAAAAAAGAAGCTAGTTGATTTCTATCCCTTCATGAGTTATGCAATTAGTCCTCGTCGCAAAGTTATACATGTTTAACTTTTTTTTATTAATTTTTTAATTACACAATTCATCAACTTCAATCAAAATCTCCTAAAAAATTAATTTTTACCTATATAACAAACCGTCACATTAATCTCTTCTCAATTGATGGGAAATTCAAGGGACTTGCCTATCATTTGGAAAATTTAGACTCTTTAACATATTCTTTTAGGAGCTTTCACAGTAGAGGCGTCAAAAAGAGGAATTCAGAGGCGGATTTACGGGGGACAGCCTAAGCTCAATAACAAGATAAATCTTTAAAGAAAAGAAAAGAAAAGAAAAGAAAAGAATAATAGGGCCAGAAATTCAAGTTTCTTCCAAGCCTAATAAAAATTATATTTTGAAATTGTAGCCCTATTTATGGCTAACACCCATAACTTATTATCGAAATTGCAGTCCAACCCAAGACGAAGTAGTCTAATTGCTTTAAATAAAAATGTATTTTTGTATTGTCAAAATTCATTTTTAAATTTTTTATATACTAGCCCTTATGATTAAATCTTGGTTCCACCCTGCAGAGGATCGGATGATGTTGATCAATTGGAGAAAGGTAGTATGATGTCTGTGCTGAAAGCAAAATGAAACCATTAGAGGAATAAAATCTGGTAAAGTGCTGAAATTTGATGCACTGGAGAATTGCCAACTTGGTTTTACAGATTGCGGCATGCATCGATCATTGACACAAGTTATATATTGGTGCTAATGGTTGTAATTACTTTTTTTTTTTGAAGGGATTATCATTAGCTTGGAAGTATCTACTTAAGTCCAAAGTCAAATGAAGTAATGTTATTATGCCTTATGCGGCACTAGGTGAACTGGTGAAGGAAGCTACGGTTCAACGAATATTCTCCAATAAAATATAATGATGAAGTCTTTTAATATACCCACAATTTGATCACTTCATTTTATTTGTTTCTTATTTTAATTTTTATTTCCAGCACTTAAATTATTTAAGGATGATTATGTCTTTTTTCGGTGTTCGGTTTTTCTCTGCAAGTTTTATTATTTAAACTCGAGTTATATATATGATTGTCGTCTTTTGGTGGTTTATTGAATAATAAAATTGAGATTTTGCTCAAAACTCCGTCGAACTTTCGGCATTCTATAGACATAATTAAAAAAATTAATTCCCAATCCCTAGTATTAGACGAATCAATGAGAGTTAATTCTTCGTATTTTTATCGAATTAACAAGCATTTAGAGTGTTAATCATGTTCTGCATTATTCAGCTGTGTCAAAATTAAAGTTCTATCCTCAAAAGTTAACTTCTACATATAATAAAAGAGCCAAACTTTTTAACTATTCATTTTGCCACATGTCAGCTTCCTTTTTTTGTTCCTTTTTTGTTTGGATAATTATATTTAAACCACATTTTTTTTAACCACACCATATTTTATATAATTGTAATAAAAGTTATCAACAATATCAAATTTTCACATTTATGTCCCTAATTATTTGTTATCATATTTTTTATCATCAACCTATTAATTAGTATATCTTATATTTGTCTTGGGTGATGATTTCTATTCAAAAAATTAAGACCCACAATAACTCACTTTTTATCCACACATTCACTCACAACTTATAATATAAATACTTAAAAAATAAATTCATCACTACTAAACATATGCTTAGTATTTCTCAACTTCTACTATTTTGCTTAGTAAACAATTTGAAAACAGTTATGCAATCAACCACAAGTTCTTCTAAATTGTAAATTGTAGTTTGTTCAAATAACTGTTTGCTTGTTATATTTATATTTAAGAAGTGTGTCTTTTGATTATCCATCTTATATTTGTTGAGTGTTAATTTTCTTAAACCATTTGCTGCAAATTATACTCAGACTATTTTCTATCTGTATAGATTACAAATTAAAATACAATCATGTAAATATCCTACGAACAACCTTACGTGCATCGCACGTCCTACAACTAGTATTAGATGAAGTAGCCTACTTCCTTTATATATTTATTATTTACTCTATTTCCTGTCAATGCAAAATTTTATTCGTATTTTCTCAACATCCCCACTCTAACAAAGTATGTGTCATCTCGACCTTCAAAAGATAATCTATTTACCCCATTCCATATATATATATAAGGATCACGTGCTTGATGAAGGTCTAATTCTTCCATTGCGTAACATCAGTGTCTTGCGTGGGCACAATTACCTTTCAGAGCCAACAACAAATAATCACGATTAACTGAAATTCACATATTCGTTCTTATGCTACTCGACATTTATCTTATACGTCTACATGATTAATTGTAGGTCTAGTTTTACAGTCGGTTTAGTACAACTATTGTGAGTAGTGTTGTGAGTAGAGTTTTTTACAGTATAATTTTTGTTAAAAAGTTGTTAATTATTTGACTGATCCAAAAGTACTATGAATATTAAATTGAGTGTTTAACTATAAAAATATTTTTGCATTAACTTATATTTATTTGACTAAAGAGTAATTAATTATTACATCTCTCATATTATTATTTTTATAAATAATATTTTTTTCATATCATGTAATAACTATTAAAGTTAATATCTTAATTAAATTATGATAACACGACTATTTTAGTATATATATCACATTACTTAAAATTAATTTATTTAAATCAAACATATTATGTGTAATTTGTTTTATATTATTCAATACGCTATCATATATTTTTCACTTTATATAAATATATGAATTAGATTAGATAGAATGATAATTTTGTTAAATGTTAATTGTACCTTTCAGTAAAAATTCAATAAGAATTTTTCAGAGAAAAATAGTTTAGTTAGCAAAAATATTTTAGGTATATTAATCTCATTTTAAATGAGATATGACTCAAAATTGGTTCAGAAACTGAATATAATTATCACTGATCATAGAGAAGTTTTTATTCCTACTCACGACAAAAAGCAACATACGTCTGTCTTCACTCATCACCAACATATTTGTTTTTTGCTCAAATCTTCTCTCATCATATGTCTCTCTTTTGCCATTCACTATCGGTTCCCATCGTCTGTTAAGGTATTTTCCGGATTCCATCTTCAGCGATACTAAAATATTCTCCTTATTCGATAGCCACCTAATTTCATGATATTCACTTGCCATTGAATTTGTATTCTGACCTTACGTTCGGATTCTACTACGAGTAAGCGGTATACTATCACTTACCGTAAAGGAAGATTTCACCGTTACTCAATAAATAAAGTAGTATACGTCTCTTCTCCAAATTAACAATTCATTATCTCAAATCTCCTCTCATCCACTATGTGTTATCTTTTACAAATATTATCTGTTGCAAATCAAAAATTCACATTCTGTAAATCATCACTACCCCCTGCGGTCAAATCCCACTGCGGGTAAGCGGTATATACTAGTCACGACCGTATGAAGTTTTCTTCGCTACTAGAAGAAAAAAGAATATATATGTCCGTTTGTCTCTACATCTTCAATCTCCCTCTCAAACAAAAATCTCTCTCAAACAGTCTTCTCCTTGCTCTATTCACTACTTCAATCCTAAAATCATAATCATCGCAACTCAGATCGTTATCATCACCCATCAAGACTCTATTAGAAACAAAGGGGTTGAAATCTCGATTACTCATTTTCATACATCACATGGTCAGATTCCACCGCGTGGAAACGGTATACTACCATAGAGAAGTTTTCTCTAGTATAAAAAGAAAAAAAGACTATGATCCATCACTCTAAAACTATAAATTGAGTTTTATTCTTTCTTATTTTTGTTTTGGTTACAACAGTAGATTGTGCGTTGTTCTTTTTTTTTCTGGGTTTTTGATTGATATTATTTTTTGTTGTCAAATTTTTTATTTTAGAACAAATGCTACGGTCAGATCATATACTAGTCACAACCGTAAGGAATTTCCTACTATACGGGAAGAAAAAAGCACTTAAACGTCCGTGTGTCACTACGTTTTCAATTTCTCCTATCATAAAATCTCCCTCAACTTATCATCTCTAAAATATGCTTACCTCATCAATCCATCTTCCTCAATCGACATCTTCCTCCACCAATCATCTCTAAAATATATTCACCGTTTCAATCCATCATCATAATAGAGCCTAATATTAGATCTCACCGCAAGAAAGTAGTATAATAGTTTATTACGACCGTATGAAGTTTCTCATCTACTAACTTAAAAATCCAATATCTTCAACTTCTCCAAAAAAAAAATTCAATTTCCTCAATTCTCTTCATCATTATTCTTTAAATCTTTCCTTCTCGACTTTATTCCTTCTATCAATCACCACTATTTATTTGTGTAGGTCGAACTTCTAGTAATCCGTCAAACACAAGCATCGCGCTGTGCTTGTCTCTTTTTTGACCGGTCCGTATCCAATTGAAAAGGGTGCCCCACGTCAGCAATAACGATAGACTGGTAGCTAAAGATAAACGCAACCGTTCACGACACACTCTTCATCTCACTCTCCCTGTGTATGTGAGAGAGAGAGAGAAACATGGCAAGATTCTGCATGCAATTGAACACAACTCTGGCAATGGCCTTTGCAAAAGAAAATACTGAACAAAAAAGCAATCCTAATACAGTTGAGCTTCCAGAAAAAGTAAAGAATTCAAGAATTCTGATACTGGGTGGCACTGGAAGAGTTGGAGGGTCTACTGCCATTGCTCTTTCCAAGTTTTGTCCTGATCTTAGCATCATTATAGGTGGCCGCAACAGGTAATAAAATCTTCACCATTTTTATGCCCGCCATCTGTTTGATTTTTTTGCTTTTGACATTTTATTTAAAGGGAATTCAGAACCGAAAGTGGGTTTTCCCCTGGAATAGAAATGAGTGAGATACTTAATCTACAGATTATTATTTTTTTGCTGTTCTATTGTGTCTCTGTGTGTGTTGATTAGCTCTTGATTCCTATGCTTGGTTACTTTGAAAAATTGAAGGGAGAAGAATTGTCCTCTTTACGAAATCTTATGATCTATGAAGCTGTAATTTAACTGGTCGACTTGAAGACATAAGAAAATAAAATTATACCAGTAGTGGCCTGGCCAACTAGAGTGAGAATTCATAGTTACAAAATTGTGTTAGGCATTAAGCACTATTCCGTTTTCACGAGAGCAACTATAAACAGAATGTAAATCGAAAGCAAACACACAGGTTTATTATGGTTCGCCCTCAACGTGACAATTACGTCCACTTGTTTTTATTAGTTTTACTAAAACGAATAATGAGCATACAAGGTTTTACTTGCACACACAAAATCGGCCCCAAAATTTTTTATATAGTAGAAATATCATATCGATCAGCGGTCTAGAGAATTCGTGTATAATATGATTATGCTCCATAAACTCCTGTTTAATGAATAATTTATTGGCCTGATAAGCCTGTCCTTTTGAAAGGCGAGTATATTTTCATTGTTAATTTCATTTTAATGTTGGTGAGGATAATATTTAAATGATATACATATGGTAATCTTTAACGGCTTAAGCTTTTAGATCAAGAGGTTCAACATGACACATAGCATACAAAGGTCCTAAGTTCAAGTGTCACTGCCACCCATTTATTAAAATTGTGCACGTGTTAGGCTTTGATGGAAAAAAATGAGCTCCGCCTACACGTGGAGTATGTTGAAGACAATATTTAAATGCATACACGTGGTTCAACAATTTCTTTTAATACATTACTCCGTATATAAGTTCACAATAATTACGCCCCAGTGTTATTATTTGCTGGCTTCTTCTCTTGGGGATGCGAGGTCCCAGTCACCTTTCCAAATTAGATACTAAATCTAAAGTTTCTGATCGATGACAGGGAAAAGGGGACTGCAATGGTGGCCAAACTTGGGCACAACTCAGAATTCGCTGAAGTCGACATTGATGATAATAAATCATTGGAAGCAACTTTGAACGGTTTGTAGCTCTGATTATTTCAAAATTAAGCACGTGTTTCAATAATAAAGTTCACCATTAAAAATCATTATCATTGTACACATTGAAAGTCCATGATTAACTGTCTCCCAGCTATGTGCAGGTGTAGATCTCGTTGTTCATGCTGCTGGGCCATTTCAGCAGGCAGAGAAGTGCACTGTGCTTGAAGCTGCAGTTCAGACCAAGGTGAGAGAAAGGTAATTGGCATATCAATATAGTTCCAGAATTGTGTGGTACCGTATAGCTCCATTATGTCATTTATGTTTTCTTATCAACATGTGACTAAAATATTAATGTTTCTGTCGAACAGACAGCATATATTGATGTGTGTGATGATATGAGCTACTCAAGACGTGCAAAATCCTATATGAACAAAGCACTTGATGCAGCTATTCCGGCAATAACAACCGGTGGGATCTATCCTGGAGTGAGCAATGGTTCTGTAACATTATCCTTGCAAAACTATTGATGCATTTAGGAACCTAGTAGAACATAGACACTTAGCAAGGAACCAATAGTGATGAAAATGATATAGTTCTTAGTTGGCCTCAGGTAGATGTTTTAACACAAATTGGTTCCAACTTCTGGCTATGTTGCCTCAACCATTTTTTATTGTGATCTATCTTGCCTGCTTCCACTATTTATTTTGATCAATTTACCGCATACCATTCCAGGTAATCTGTCTTTATCCATAGGTGTTGGGTCAGTCATTATCTATAGAAAATCAATTTATAACCACCTTATCCATGGGATTGAAATTGCATTTTCATACATTTGATTCCCAAGTATTCTCTTTATATGGAGAAATTAGCTTTGTCATGATGTCACTGAGATCTCAAGTTTTAGTTATTTTCACAATTATTATCGCAGTGATGGCTGCAGAGCTTGTCCGTGATGCAAAACACGAAGGCAAGGGTGAGCCAGAGAGGCTGAGGTAATCATTTTCTTGTCTTCTGATAACTTCCTTTTATTTATTTATTTTCCCTTTTTTGAGGCAATCGCCATTTAAGTGCAATTGAAGTGAACTCATGCCGTACATAGCATTACAAGCTGCACTGGAAAATGTAAACATGCTTTAACGTGACAAATCCATGCATTTATTCGTTGTGTTTTGTGTAGCTTACACGTTTGAATAACTGCATACTAATTAGAACATGACCAATATAAAAAATAAATAAAATACACCAAATTGATGAAATGTAATAGAAGTATAGTTGCTAGCTGAAAATTGGGAAGGTTCATCTGAGAAATGATAGCTAGATTCAGAGTGGTGGAAACAGGAAAGCTGAACTCGGAACTGGATTTTTGAAATGTTACTTCTTAAAACTGACGTTTTTTGTGATCATGCTTTAACTTGATGTTTACCAAAGTAGTCATGAGATGCTAATATGAATTAATGGGTTGCAGTGAGAGAGGTGGGGCAAGTAATGTTATCACCTTGTACAGGATGACTGAATAAATGTGATATCATTGCTTTAATGAACGTTCATATGCTTATTTATCTCAAAATACCCCCAAAAGTGTTGAACAGTATTTTTGTTTCTTCCCCTCTAGTCTCTGGTGCAATTCTGACAATCAACAGATAGACAGGGACCAGTAATTAATCTCCTCATACAATTTGTATTTCCGTTCAGGTTGATTCGAAGTGCAACTTTTGAAAATCAAATAGAGTACACAAGATAATTTAATAAATGTGATATCGTTGCTTTTATGGCCATAGATTTGATTTTTTTTACTCAAAGTACTCAAAACATGTCAAATTATTTTTTGTTCTTCTCTAATCCCCATTGCAATTCATTGAAGGGACTCAGATTGGGCTAAGTAATTCCTCACCTTGCACAAGATGGTTAAATAAATGTGATCTTATTGCTTTAGTGACATTGATTTTTGACTTATCTGAAAGTACCAACAATTTGTGCACATTATTTTTCTTCCTTTCCTTCTAATCTCGGGTGCATCAAAATTCCCTGAAAAATGTATTTGTCCAGGTTCTACTACTACACTGCAGGCTCTGGTGGTGCTGGCCCGACAATATTAGCAACCAGTTTTTTACTTCTAGGAGAGGAGGTTGTTGCATATAATAAAGGTTCGCCGAGGGAATATGAATTTTTTTATCAGGTACACATGTTTCAGCATAACTTTAATTTAAAATGCAAGACTGTTTTGACAGGAGCAAAAATCAAATTAAAGCCATATAGCGGAATGCTCAACATCGATTTTGGGAAAGGGATTGGAAAGAAGGATGTTTTCCTCTTGTAAGTTTCTCAAAAAAATAAAAATGTCGGAGCACCAAAATGTCCAAATAAAGTTGTTAATCTTGCTGGAGCAATCAAATATTGCCTTTCTTTTCCATGCTAAGTAATAATCCAATGAGACTAGTTACAAAATGAAATGACTCAAAGCTGAAACTCTATCATTGCTGGATACGCCTACGTATAGTTCTTAAAACGTCGCTCACTTCATTTAACATGTATACGATGCAACTGAAGACACATATATATGGAGTTCAGGACCATATATATACCTGATTTTAGGAAGCACTTACGAAGTATCATTGCTGAAATTTTCAAGAGCATAATGATTTCCCGTTTTAGTAGTTCAATGTTTGACTCAATTATGCCACGGTGTACTGTATGAATCATTGTTGATCTTTGGTGTTCGGAGTTCACGGTTTGATGAGATGGAAGGAGAAGTAATTTGTGGTCTCTTTGCTAGCCGTTCATTCTTCCATATAGGTATTCTAAAATAATTATAATTCAGGAACTTGCCAGAGGTCAGAAGTATTCACGAGGTCCTTGAAGTTCCAACTGTCAGTGCTCGGTTTGGAACTGCCCCTTTCTTCTGGAATTGGGGAATGGCAGCTATGACCAATCTTCTTCCTTCTGTACGTGACTTACTTCTGAAAATCAGATCGTTACTTTTGATTCATACGTATAGGATGTCTTGGGTGATTTCCAGAACTGAGTGTGATTGCTACTAGTGCATATTAGTCAGCGTGCATCACTTTCTAGGATATGATTGTTAACTGCATATGACAAGTTTGGTAGGGAGGAATGGATAGTATTGGACAATATTACAGAAGAAAAATAAATTAAAATCTTGTTCATTATACTATGTAGTCCTATTCCCTAACAAAATGCAATTACGGAATTGTATAGATGATCCAATAACTATTACACCGATCAATCTACTTTTCTCACTAAGGTTAACTATTCGTAATATCTTACGCCTGCTACCTAATTCACAATCATTTAAGTCTTGTCAAGCTTGAATGATAAGTTTGCACCTCAAAAAAGCTATAAGGATGTGTTCAATGTTGCTGGTTTATGCTCAGATCATAGATAAGATCAATGTTGCTGGTTTATGCTCAGATCATAGTTACGATCAAGATTCAAATAGAAAACTCATTCTAGTTCGAATATGTCTATGTAACATTGAGCAAAAATATACAGGAATTTCTGAGAGACAGAAGCAAAGTTCAACAATTGGTTCAACTATTCGATCCTTTAGTTCGCGCAGTTGATGGAATTTCTGGAGAGAGAGTCTCAATGAGGGTGTGATTCCTATTTTGTATTTTTTATCTTTTAATTCCCATGTCTCTCTATCTTTAACGAAAGGTCTGATTTAAAATTCTGTATCACAAAAGAATATTTGTATTCATACATTAACATCTAGTTTTCCATTTACTTTCGAACAGGTTGATTTGGAGTGTTCCGATGGGCGCCATAGAATTGGAATATTCAGTCACAGGAAACTATCCGAGTAAGTATCTCTTTTCTTTTCTTGTTCTAATTAATGGAAGTCATTTCTTGCTTCCACTTCAGACGTTGATCCAAAACTCTCCATATTAACATCCCGGGACTGCATTTACTGTACTCATGGTGCTTCATTAAATTTTGTGAAATTAAGTAGAAACCTGAAGTCTGAGGGAATTTTCTGTCATAATATATCATTTGAAGCATATATGCTGATTGTCATCTTTCAGATCAGTGGGAAATGCGACAGCTGCATTTGTACTTGCCATGCTCGAGGGAAGCACACAGCCGGGCGTTTGGTTTCCAGAAGAGGTATGCGGGCCATATGATCACAATATCATGGAGAATAAGTATATGCTTATTTTCATATGATGGCGGAGAATAGACTGTTTGGTTAAGCTTAAAAATTTTACTTATAAGTAAATAAGTAAGTTTTAAAATAAGGGTGTGTTTGATTCCACCCATTTTCCAGCTTTGGTCTGTTTGATTGGCAAAATTTTCCATAGAAAATGCATTTTCTCACCTATTTTCCATCTTTCGTTTGATTGGAACTTTTGATTTTCCATGGAAAATTTTTTCCATGTTTTCCACTTTTGGCCATATTTTCCTTGTTTTCAAGGAAAATATTTTCTTGGTGGGATAGGAGAATTTATTTTCCATGGAAAATTTGTTAACATTTTCCAATCCAAATTTTCTTGGTAATTCATTTCCATGGAAAATATTTTCTTTCCACCCAAATTTTCCACTTGCAATCAAACACAACCTAAATAAAGTGTTGGCCAAAGTTGATACTGATTAAGTAGCTCATTTTGACAGTAATGCAAGAGTTACTTTAAAAAATAACTTTATTTTAGTTAAAAGTAAGAAGAAAGTAACTTATCCAAAAATATGTGTAGATAGACAAAAAGTTACTTAAAAGTAACTTTTACTTTTTTTAGCATTATGATCACAATGTTGCGGAGAATAACTGATATGGATGCAAACTATTTGCTTCTAGCCATTTGTACTTATTTTATGCTCTGCTTGTAGCCTGAAGGAATTGCAATTGAGGCGAGGGAACGTCTTCTGGAACGTGCCAAGCAAGGAACAATAAATTTCATAATGAATAAGTACGGAACTTTCCTACTGCAAAACCTTCATCCCTTTATTTTGTTCTTTCTTTAACTTATACTGCTTTGGCTAAATCAGTTATTTTTTCTCTTTCAATAGGGCTCCATGGATGGTTGAAACAGAACCTAAAGAGATTGGATTTGGAATTTATGTATGACAATTCTTGTAAAAATTCTATGAAATGGAAATCTACGTTTACCTATTCATACCACATAGGTAAATTGCAATCATGATTCTTGGTACCTTTCTCAATTTCTTGAAGAAGCTCGTGCTCATATGTCTTTCAGATTATTATGCAAATAGCCTATAATTTTTCTTTTTTCGATGACTAAATTTTGACGTGTAAACAATTGTGGCTTGTTTGTTAATTGTATTGACGAGTACTAGATAATGCTAAGATGTATTGTCTCGTCTAGGAGAATATTTTGCACCAAAAATGATATTAAATTTTATTGAGATAATATAGTTTCTAAAACATCCTATATACAGTTTGAGGGCATTTTCAGAGGGTATAATTATGGTTTAAACTATGTGTTTGGGTGTCATTTGAAGAGCGACCAACACTTTCATAAATGTACATGCATACATTTGACTCGTGTCTTAACCTAATTCACACACCACAACCTTAAATTTTTGCTCAATTCATGGACAACACATATTAGATCCTATAGTTTCATTAAATAAAGTACTTGAATGAAAACCGTTGTGTATGCTCTTTGACAATATATCGCCGAAAAATACACTCTTTGTAATTTAATTTTCAAATTAGTGTAAAAAACTTATATACAATAACATGATCTCAAAATGCAAAATTTACACCAAAACTCTCAGTTGTACATGCCGGAAAAAACTAGGCCAGGTTGCCCATCCACGTCCGGGAAAACTGCGGTTCTTGTATTCATACAAGTTCAAATGACAATGTACCTCAGGGCTTTTTACAGAGAAACTTCAAGTTGTTCTTAGGTTAGCAATGGTCATAGACCATCGATCTTTTCATCGGGATCAATGCGTATCAGGACAGCAATTGCTCAATCTTCTCCATTAGATAAATGTATATACCACCATTCATACACACTTCCAGAATATAGAAGGAAAACATGTCTCCAGCACAGCACAGACGTAGCTAACACTATCTTTTCTTCAAATTCTCCACATGTACGCAGCACAAACCAACAGTTTTTTTCTCGTCAATACATATAAACCCCACAAGTATAGCAGAAATCCCGTTCAGACTTTCCAAATTTGAAAACAAAAGAAATCCATCCATTGGCCACATGCCGTCAAGTTGCTGGAATCATTTTGCCAAATTTACAGGAAGTTTCAGCAAGACTATAAACCAACAGTCGATCAAGCCCACCGTGATCCGTGGTCGGATATTAGATTCACATGGACGAACAGTCATCATGAGTACCAGTTATATCGGTTTCTTTCAGACCCTGTAGGTTGGGAGTTCCCATATGATCTCCAACCCTCTTGCCATTGTCTCCGACTGCCACTTCTCTCAAATGAGTAATTTTGGAAATCGGAATGTATTTTCGATGTGTTGTTTCCATTGCCTCTGTTTTGAGTATTTCGCATCTCTTCTTCCTGATCATACCGCAAACGCTACAAGAAGTAGACAGAATTTAGCCAAGCAAATGAAGGCTTCAATGACGCATATTAATGCTATAATCAATAGGCTGACACTCTAAAGCATTATTTGTAGTGGATTGTTATGGTGGTGCACGTCACATCATAAAACAAATTTAAGGAGTGAAAGAAATGCTTCAAACATGAGGAATGCACAGAGATGGAAAGATGCATACAGTTGCATGGGGAGACACTAAATATAAGTGTCGTCACCAGAAACATCAACCCACCTCGGGGTTGGGGTGGGGGGAGAAAAAGTTGCTACACCATGAATGGCGGGAAATCTTGTCAGAAAAATAATGCACATTTTCAGAGTTTGTAGCGCTGTACCATGATTGGAAATTCATGGACCCCACAGGTTTCCAAAAAAAAAAAACATTAACCCCACTTATCACAACATTAAACAAATACATGAAAGACTAGAGCATGTTTGGCCAAGCCTAAAAAGGAAAAGCAAAGTTGCTTCATTAAGTAGGTAAGAGGTGGCTTTTCAAACAGCCAATTTTTGCGCTAAATGTTTAAGAAAGAAACAACTTTTAAAGAGAAGCCAAACATGCTTGGCAAAAAAGTTCTTAAAATTGACTTTTAAAGATAAAAAAAATGTTTGGCTAAGCTTGGAAGTTATTTCTTTTTCAAAAGAAGCACATTTGCTTCTCTATTAGGCTTGGCCAAACAAGCTCTCATCAATAAATTTGGGGTCGGTTACATTCCCTTCAAGCCAGTACCTCACATAAAATGAAATTCTCTTTCAAAATAAATGAGAAAATTTATAAAGATCAACATGCACCTGTATTCAGGCCCCAGGAACACATAAAAGGGAGATCCAGGAGCCAATGATTAACATTTTACCCCAGCAGACTAACTCGATACTCCTATGGTTCAGATGCATATACTTTATCACCTCCAACCACCAGGATTTCTGCTCTAACTTAAACTTTACCTTACTACGCCAGAGGATCTTAGGTGTGTATTCAAAATGAACAAGAAATGGTGGATAATCTGTAAATAATTTATAACCGAAACAAACCTTTGTAGGGTCTGAAAGTACTGCATATGCCTCCCCAATCATTTTAAAGAGCCTGTCTGCATCTTTATGTACCTCTTCTGCTATTTCTTTCCAGAGTCCATCATCGCCATTTTCATTTCTAGGCAAGGATTGACCAGCCTGTATCGATGGAAAATTTATTTATATATGTAGCTATTTATTTGTCTAAAAATGCAATGAAGGTAGATGCACATTCATCCAGAAGAAAATATTTTATCCAAAACCTTGTCAGGGTGATATTTGAGTGCAGCTTTTCGATAAGCCTTCTTAATTTCTGATGCTGCGGCAGATGGATCAACTCCCCTGGCATTTCAAAGCATCCCATCACTCATAAAAGTACAGTTTCCACCATCATATACGTAAAGATACACACATAAATACCAAAACAAAATTCTTATAATAATACTGTCTTTGATAAAAGAAAAACTAGAAGTTGGGTCAAAATAGCAGGTGCTTGAAAATGTGTACAAATATGCTGCTCTATTGTAGCATTGATAGTAACCCAGATAAGAGGCACAAATGAGAAATCAAAATTTGCATCACTAGAGTACCATTTTCTTAATTCTTTTTTATTTTTTTATTTTTCACAGATGACGGGAAAGGGAGGTGTATCACTCATCATTGTGGATGTGGTTGAGATGGAGGCATGTCATTTATCATTGGGCAATGGTAGTCTAATAATAAAACTACACATCATGGGGAAAATAATGTTTATGCCTTCTATAAGGATGGGTAAAAGTAGCACTTGCTTTAATGAATGATGAAGACTTTTCTAAGTCTAAGGCGATTGATGGGAACTCTTATTTGAGCGTCGGGAATTTTTGGCTGAATTTGAGGCTAAAGAGTTACTTATGTGCTATTGACGAAATAAGTAAAATATGACAAAGAAAATTGTCCCTTCTGAAGTAAGCACTCTTCTTGAAGAATTAGAAACTTTCCCTTCAGAATTGCAAGTTTGTTTACCTCCTAATCTAACTACTCAACACCATATTGATCTAGTACCTGGAGTCAATCTACCAAATCTTCCACACTATCGAATGAGCCCTAAAGAGCATGTAGAACTCCAGCCATCTTAACCCAAAAAAACCAAAAGGATGGTATTATCAATAAGATCACTATAAATCACTATTCTAAAAAATTTGTCTAGGCGGCGCCTAAACTTCTGCTAGGCGTGATGCGTGGCTAGGTAGGCGTGAGGCGCGACTTCCACTCCTAGTCACGCCTCGCCCTTGCTAGGCCCTCGCCTAGGATCGAAAAGCTTGAAGCTCAGCTTTCCCGCCTAGTCATGCTTTACACTTTTTAGAACACTGTTATAAAGTGCAGCTTTCCAATTCCAAGGCAAGATGACATGTTGAATATGTTGCATGGAGCTAAGGTGTTCTCAAAATTGATGCCAAAATAGGCTACCACCAAATCCGAATTCGCGAAGGTGATGAGTGGAAGGATGCATTCAAGACTAAAAAAGGACTCTACGAATGGATGGTAATGCCTTTGGTTTGTCAAATGCTCCTTGCACATTTATGCGTTTGATGAACCGAGTCTTCAAACCATTTATTGGAAAGTTTGTTGCCATCTATTTTGACGATATCTTGATCTATAGTCAAGATAGAGATGCTCATTTGTGCACTTGAGAGAGGTTCTCAATGTTGTACGAGAAGAAAAGCTCTAGGCCAGTTCAAAGAAATGTCAATTTATGATGGAATCTTTGCTTTTTTTAGAGTACGTTGTCATTTCCAAGGGGATTCAAGTGGATGGGAGTAAAGTTGAAGCAATAAAAAGTTGGTCAACACCAACTACAATTGCACAAGTTCACAGTTTCCATGGCCTAGCTTCATTTTATAGGCGTTTCATCAAGAATTTCTGTTTATTGTTTGAAGAAGGGCAGATTTGAGTGGTCAACCGAAGCTGAATAAAGTTTTCAGCTGATTAAAAAGGCTCATTCCAGCTCGTCTTGGCTGTTTCAGAATTTGAAAAATTGTTTGAAGTGGAATGTGATGCATCCGGATTGGGATTGTTGTCATCCTTGGTAATTATGGCAAGCCTAGATCATTTTACAGTGAGAATCTAAACGATACATCAAGAATTTTATGCAATTATCTAGGCTCTTAAGCATTGACAGCATTATTTAGTGCAGTGGGAGTTTGTTTTATAATACGACCATGAAGCATTGAAGCATCTCAATAGCCAGAAGAAGTTGAATAAAAGGCATGCACATTGGGTTGTATTCCTACATCAATTTACTTTTAGCTAAAGAACCATGTTATTGACACAAAATGAATGTTATCATCGAAGGATTTGATTCGTTCAAGGACATGTACCGACTAACCCGCTCTTTGGTCCAATTTGGAGAGATTGTAGCAACAAACAACAAGGAAACTATTTGTTGCACGACAATTTTCTATTTGAAGGCAATCAACTTTGTGTACCAGATTGCTCTTTAAAGGAAAGAATCATCCAAGACATGCATGATGGAGGCTTGGGAGGATTTTTTGGGCAGGATAAAACTAATGCAATAATTGAGCAAAAGTTCTTTTGGCCAAAGATGAGGCACGATGTACATAAATTTGTTGGCAAGTGTCAAATACGTGAAGAATCCAAAAGAAAGTGCATAATATAAGTTTGTACACGCCACTACCTGTAAAGTAGAACCTTGGGAAGATGCAGATATAGATTTCGTGGTGGGATTACCTAGAAATCAGCAAGGGATGGATTCTATCTTTGTGGTTGTTGATCTATTTTCAAAAATGGCTCATGAAAAACTAGTGATACATCAAATGTGGCGTATCTTTATTTTCGAGAAATTGTGTGTTTGCATAGAGTACCCAAGTCTATAATATCAATCAAGATTCAAAGTTCTTATTATATTTTTGAGAGCTTTGTGGAAGAAACTGAACCAAGCTGTGTTCTTACCATCCTCAAACTGATGGGTACGCCAAAGTTGTTAATAGTT
The DNA here is from genome assembly GCA_030279155.1 of Forsythia viridissima. Lineage (NCBI taxonomy): Eukaryota > Viridiplantae > Streptophyta > Magnoliopsida > Lamiales > Oleaceae > Forsythia > Forsythia viridissima. Next base: position 21,197,256 of record CM059034.1, on the reverse strand, counting down.
GTTTGGGAATCCTTATAAGATGTATGGTTGGGGGAAATCCAAAACAATGGGAATCAGTCATTGCACAAGCAGAACTTGCTTACAACTCATCCAAAAATCAAACTACTAGAAAGAGTCGATTTAAGATAGTCTATGGCTATGATGCACCGATACGGATACGCGTGTCCGATACGACATGTATCGGATACGTCAACACGCAATTTTCGAAAAAGTACCGACACCGTCACGCCGCCGATACGTCGATTAAATTTTTTTAATTTAATTTTTATAATTTTATAGCTTGAAGAAAATAAAAATTTCTATACTTATTGCATAAAAAACAATACTAAAACATGATTGACCCATTTTAACATTAATAAACAAATAATTAACTTATTTAAAATTTTGATCGGCCCATAAAGATTGACCTATTTTTTCTAAACCCTAAACAAATATTCAACGAAGTGTCCGATACGTGTCGGTGTCCGACACCGACAGATCGGTGGTGGAAGAGTGTCCATGCTTCTTAGGTCTATGGTAAGCAACGAGTCCACTTTTATGAACTGGTTCCAATACCAGAATGTGGAAAGACTAGTGTAAAAGGAGAAGATATGGCTGCAAAAATAAAGGAGCTACATGACCACATTAAGTTAAAGATTGAAGAGTCAAATTCCAGGTATAACGAACGTGCAGATATAACATAAAGTGGGTTAATGTATTAAGTTAAAGATTGAAGAATCAAATTCCATGTATGAAGAGGGTGATATGGTGATGGTTTATCTACGTAAAGAGCGTTTTCCATCAGGCACATATTCCAAACTCAGTAAGAAGAAATTGGACCCTACAAAATCTTTAAGAAAATTGGGGATAATGTCTATGAAATTGACTTGCCGCAACTCTTGGGCATACATCCTACATTCAATGTTTCCGATTTGTATTTTCATCACGGAGGAGGAGATTCAGACGACCCTAACAAACTCAAGGCGAGTTTCTTTCATGGAGGAGGGAATGATGCAGAATTAATTAATGTATCTTAATTAAAGAGTCAAAGTATTATGTCAGTCTTTGTTAGAGTTTAATTATTTGTACAGGGTCAAGAAAGTCTGTTTGTTTTCCAAGATCAAATTATTATGCATTTAGTGGATGTCTACGTATTCTAAGAGTCATTTCAAATGTCTAGAAGTCATTTGTTTAGTATAAAAGAGTCTATGTACAGGGAAGAAAGGCAGGGCATTAATTTGAAGTAAAATATCAAGTTTTGTTTCCTATCTTGCTTCATACTTTCTGGGTTTTCTTCCAGAATTCTTCCTTAAGGAAATCTGTCCAACAGTGATCGGATATTAAATCTTGTTTACATTAGGGATTATCCTCCACAAAATTGTCTTTACTTAAAACATGCATCTGTCATAAAATAACTTCCTGTAAGCATGCAGATTGGTAATGTGGACTCTTAAAAGCAAGAAAAACATATTTGAAGTCCTAGAACTACATGTAGATTCCTAACAATTGCCCAAAGGATCTCAATATCACAGGCGAAAATCTACACTTTATCTAAACCATTTTAATTGTTAGAAGCATAAACACTTAAAAGTTTCAAGACTTGAAGAACTTTGAACTTTAGGTAAGGAATGCTCTTGCAATTAATTGCAAAATTTGTAATAGATCACATGATGTCTACTACCAGGACACAGTAATGAGAAGAGCAAAAGAGATGTCATAAGAAGTGAAAATAATAAAACAGAACCACTACAAGCTTTAAAATATTAAATATATAATAAGAAACACTTTATTTGGTAGCAAAGGTAGCAAAGGTTGTCATAAGTTGCGTGACAGGCAGAAATCTATGCATAAAAGGCAACAAATAACATAATCAAAGGGAAAGTCAGAACTTTGACACTGTTAACTACAAAATAACAGAGTTGATATTCTTGGAAGACAGCATTTTGCTCAATGATTAAAGCATGCCAGAGATACTTACAGAATGAGATACATGTTCAGGGGGATTTCATTTCTAGCTGCATCTTCCATTGCAATAAGTTTTAGTCGAGTTTGTCTAAGCTCGTTCATGCAACTCATTTTATCAGATGGTCCAGATTGGTCAATCTTACATTCCACTTGATTTACAAGAAAGGATACAAGCCTCTGAAGATCTGCAGCTGCTTGTCCATAATCTCTAATCATCTCAAACAAAATGGCTCGTCTAGAAATGGCCTGCAAATATACAACCAAAAATTAAAAAGGTTGCAGTCAAACCACCAAAGCAATCAGAATCATCCTTTTATGTTCCTTGGTGGTAAGTACATATACATCTAAGTTTGAGGTAAGAGATACAAGCTGCGAGTAAGAAACCCACATAACAACTATACCGTAGTTTCTGATCAAACAGTTGAGCCAATGAGTGAAATTTGAATTGAAACTCACCTAAAAACTTCAAAATGTTTAAAAACCAAGTTTGTATTTAACTATCAGAAATAGTGATGCCTGCTCCAGAGATAACCACCTTGGAAGTTACAAAAAATATGCAAATGCACAATCGACATTTTAGCTCAGCTTAAAAAGTTTACTTATAAGTTTGTTTTAAAATAAATATATTTTTATTGATCAAAATTGGAAATTAAGCACATGCTTGGATTGCTTAAATAATAATTTAAGTTGGTCAAACATACTTTTTATCCACACATTTCATAGGACCCACAACTTACAACCCTCTTTTTATTCACACATTCACCACCAACTTATAATTTCAGCACTTAAAAAATAATTTCAGCGCTCCAAACATGCGCTATGTGACGACCGAGATCCATCTAGTCGAGATCTTACCCCCAACTGATACTCATCCATATTGTTCGCTTTGGGAGGACCTGAGCCCTCTTAACCCCTCACGAATTTCTTTCGCGTCCCAGTGATTCGAACCCAAGACCTCTCCTTATAAGGCACTTAAGTTAAATACTAGTACCATTAACCCAATACCTCTCCTTATGATGGTACTAATATTCAACTTAAGTACCTCGTAAGAAGAGGTCTTGGTTTCAAATCACTGGGGACGCGAAAAAAATCTGTGAGGGGTTAAGAAGGCTCAGGCCCTCCCAAAGCGGACAGTATGAATGAATATCGATTGGGGGTAAGATCCCGACTAGAAGGATTCCGATCGTTACACGCCAAGTAAGGTAAGAGTTACTATCATAATCAATTTTTTTTTTTTTTTTTACTTCTAAGGAAGAAAAGAGTATGTTATCTAAACATATTTGGAAACAAAAAGTAACATTTACTTATATTTATTCATAGCACAACATGCTCATAACTCATTTCTTCCAGCACCTAGACAGCAAAGTGTCAGTTGCCCACTATATCATATAAAGATGCTACAACTAACAATGTTTTAGAGGCAGACCTTTAAATAGTTTCCATCAAGGGCTATAGCCAGGCTGCAATCTGCAAGGGCATCTATAATTTGGCCCATAGCCCGATATGCCGCAGCACGGTTACAAAAACAAATTGCAGCAAAAGGAGGTGACTCAACAGTGCACGAGATAGCAGCAGTGTAATGTTCAACAGCTTCTGCATGCTTTCCAGATTGATATGCTTCATTTCCCGCAGCCTGAAGAATGAAAGAATAAAAATCTTCCTCAAACACAACAAATTGAAAAGTATCATGTTGTCCAATTCTGTAATACCAATATGTGATCGGAAAAGCCAATGCATTAAATTTACACACAGAGATAGAAGGATGGAAAGGGAGAGAAACAAAACTGATGAAAACTTGAAGGCAGAGATCAAAACTCCGAAATATTGAAGATGCAGCAAGTCTCAAGTAATCAAATACTACTGTCATAACAAGTCTACAAATTAAACTTGATCGAGAGCTTATTAACGAATATGCACCAATCAGTAATGGTGTCTATGCATATGCTTAAGCCAAACTATCTCTATTCATCAGCCCCTTCGAAATAAGTAATGAAACCCATGTATTGAAAGTCAAAATAATATGAGAAAATTCATATAAACTGCATGTTGAATTTGTTTTCTATATATCATCTGCACTTTTTGAAGTATACAAAAGAAGTAAATGGCAGTAAGTTCACCAATTGCTTTGGCTTCTCAATAATATCAATTATCACTCATCAGTAAATGTTAAATATATCTCTAATCCATAATAGATCAGTTGAAAGAAGCATATACCTCCCACAAAATTAAGATGAGGGTTTCATTTGACAAACATTCAAACTTAAATGCCTTATCCATATAATAAATCATATAATAAATCTTTTATCATGTATTAAAATTCATTGCCTTAATCCTTCAAAGTAAATTCATGTTTGATCTATGGAAGCTAGCCCATGCCTGTGCACTCTACAAGCACCACGAAGTGAACTTCATTCCCTTTCCAGTTCCAAAAACTACAGTGATCTGTGTATCCCACAATATGTGATCCCATAGCTAAGATTCTACTCATCCTAGAGAAAGGTCCTGAAGCACAATAAACTCACCTTGTGGTGTAATAGCTCACGGATTATGCCAGCCAAAGGAATGATCGATTCCAAAGTCTTGTTTTCTCTCCTGCAGAATCAAATTGGCATGAAATCTTTTAGCTAAGAGGTGAACCTGATAATGTAATTTCTAAACATCAAAACATCAAGGACTTCTGTGTGATATACACTCAAACCTATTGATTATTACCGTTCCACGAAAGACACTGATTTCTCTTGCTTCTTCAGAAAAGCCAGTGCTTCCTCAAGTCTTCCTAAATAGAAGTAGGACTTCAGGATTAGTGACCAGCACCAGACATGGAAAGAAGAGCTCCTTTGTAGATAAGAAACATTTGACTTTTCTGATAGGTTATCATCCCCAGAAATTGGAAAGTTTGACCCAGCAGAGCTAAGAGTTTGCTCACATAACTGAATCACCTCTTCATACTTCTTTAGCTGTTAGTAAAACCAGACCGAAATACATGTAAGTAAGAAATATTTTAGCATCACATTTACATTTAATGCCTGAGTACTATATTATAAAATATATTATTTTTAATATTCTAAACCATTTAAAGTACATCATTAAAGTTTCAAGTAGTAGTAACAAATACCATAAGAAGAGCATCCACTTTCATTTCAAGTAATTTTTCAGAGTAAGCACTTGTCGTCAAAGCCTCAGTAATCAAACTCAAAGCATACTCTGCATCACTAGATGTTTTTTGTAGCAAGAGTTCAGCAGATTGCTTCATGCATTCTGTTACTTTCTGGCATCCAGCAGAAAAAAGAAAAATGAAATCAAATAAGCTTTCATTTTTCAGACATTAATTTTGGGTACTTCAAGGGGAAAAATAGAAAAGAAAGTTAAGCACAACACTTGAGATCAAACTTCCATGACTATAAGCCTACTAACCTATATTGCAGTGCCATTAGTGCGTGTATTTTTAAAATTTCCAACATAAAATGTTAAAGCATAGGAAATGACCCATTTCCTGTTTCTAACAAAAAGGTAAAAGAACACATCGTTATCAGATACCCCAATTAAGTTTAGTCCCTAGACTCCTTCTTTATATTAATTTAAGAATACAAGTCGACCACTTGAAAAAATAGTCTCTGATTCTGTTTCTCGTATCAAAAATTCAACCAATTATCCCTCTGCCTTCACCAGAACTTGGATACCATAATTCACATGTTTGTTGTTTATGGACAAGAATTTATTTATGTTTCACTCACTTGTTTAGTGGGACCACCAAAAACTTTCATTTCAAGAGAACGAAATCATTCATTCAGTAATTTGGTATGTCTTTTTTCTTTTACTCATTACCTCTTGATCATAAGTTAATGTGATGGGCATATATAATTCACCACGTTCTTACGTGCCTGGTTTCACTTGTTAGCTTTTTTAGAATTTGTTCATCAGGAATAGAGCATCACCAGCAACAGATCATTTCAAGGAAAAATTCGCAACAGATGATAGTGTCATAGGTGACAGTATTTCGATACCTGCGCCTTCTCAAGGCCCTCAGATGCTTCTATTAGAAGTTTCCTGTCCACACAAACCTCAGGCCCTGCTTGCAAGCACATCATGAAATGCAAAGTTGCATTTTCAACTTCCCCAAGGGCAAGGTAACAGCTAAGAGATGGAAAAGAGAAGTACATAGTAAGAAATATGATTTTGTAGGTCAAGTGAACAAAGATATAGTTGAGCAATGAATTATCAATATTGCAATGCAAATTTTCTAATAACTTGTATTGCCATAGCCTATAAGAATCTTCTATCCAGACAACCAATTAGTTCCATAAGAATGATGCATGACTGTATCGAATTTATAGCAGTTAAAAAAACATTAACAGTAAAAAAGTAAATCAAGGAATTTCGGGGCCTTCCATATTGAATCAAGCAAGCTATCCAATGAAAGAAGACAGTTGGGATTTTTTTTTCTTTTCTTTTTTTTTTGGGGTTGGGTGGGGGGTGGGGGGGACATAACCTTTTTCATAAATACTGTAAGCAGTCAAATAAAAGGCACCAATTAGGTGCACTGATGTACAGAACCATTTACAAGCATCTTTTAGATCTTTTTGAAAGGGGGACCTAAAGAGAGAAAGGGTAAAATCAACTTCTTAGATGTTCGAATATGAAGTTCAGGAAGAGAGAAGGGGGAAATAAGACATAAAACATTAAATGCCTCAGGTCCATTAAGTCTTCCACTACTATATTACTATTGCCTTACACTAGAAGCAGTAAAAAAATTGCAGAAGCCTTCAATAATTTTGTCAAAATAATCAAAATACTTGCATATATTTGGTAAATACAAAATCAGATATATTGCTTTCGAAAGCCTAATTTGACAAGTGTAACGACCGGGATCCTACCCCCAGTCAATACTCATCCATACTGTCCGCTTTGGGAGGACCTTTCTTTCACGTCCCAGTGATTCAAGGAGAGGTCTTGGACTCGAATTACTGGGAACGCGAAAAAAATACGTGAGGGGTTAAGAGGGCTCAGTCCCTTTCAAAGCAGACAGTATGGATGAGCATTGACTGGAAGTAAAATTTCGACTAGAGGGATCCCGGTCGTTACAAAAAAACGCACCCCTCTGATCGGGATCTTACCCCTAGTCGATACTCATCCATATTGTCCGCTTTGGGAAAGTCTGAGCCCTTTTACTCTCTCATGGATTTCTTTCGGCCTAATTAGTACCAGTATTCAACTTAAATACCTCATAAGAAGAGGTCTTGGGTTCGAATAACTGTGGACGCGAAAGAAATCCGTGAGGAGATAAGAGGACTCAGGCCCTCCCAAAACAGACAATATGGATGAGTACGGCTGGGGTTAAGATCCCAATTAGAAGGATCTTGGTCGTCACAACAAGCCCATATTTACTAGTCTTGGACCCCAAAAACCTTCTTGTGTCAAATCCCAATCAATCCCTACCTGTCAAACATTAACAGCTCTACCGGTAAGAAAGAATAGGAGGAGGCAAAGCATGGCTTTCTCCTTTTAGAGTGAGAAAGGGAAACCAAAACGATTGAAGCAGTCTTCTGCTATGCTAATAGAGGTTGAAAGCAAAAAATGGAGGCTTGAAAATTAACTAGGCTCATCAATGTCTTAGCTTCAATTTTAAGACCGCAATTCCAAAATTTCAGCAGTTCTGAACTCATTAGTGTGAAAAGCCTACAAAAACTTTTCATCCACAAAACCTACACAAGTGCTTAAACCATTTGGTAGCAAAGATCCGATACCTTCTTCACCCAAATCCACAACAAAGCTTCAATATAAGCAGTCTTTTCACAGGGGAAAAAATCCTAAAGAGGACTAAAACCAATTTCCCTTTTCTTTTGTTAACTTGTGTCAAAGACCCATTTTTTGCTAAATATTGTGATTTTACATGGTATCATAATTTTTTGGTGGTGCATTGCTCTATAAACTAAATCATCGCAGACTCGTATTTTCCCTCTACGCACTGACCTTATCTCCTATCACCAAAGACAGCTTATAAAATGAAAGAAAAGATAGTTAGATCACTGTTGGGGATGAGATGACCACAGGCAGACATCAACCTGAAGAGAGAGCAGGATTGGAGCCAAAGGCAATAAGATTAGAAGAAGGCATGCCTTACTTTGCAGCTCGAACTTGCACCCTGATGAAGTTGGGATCTAAAGCAGCAGCCTCCATACAATCTTTTAATGCTTCTCTCATTCTGCCAAGTGACATACGTGTTGCTGCACGGTTGCTATAACATAACATCAGAGCCCTAAGACAGCTTCTAGATGTCTCATTTTGGGAAATTAAATTCATCCCTTGAGTGTAACATTCTTCAGCTTGAGAAAAATCCCCCTTTGCATAGGCTTGATTTCCCCTGACATGAAACAACAGCAGTACCATGACATATTCGTACATGAAAATTGACATATAGCAATTTACCAGAACTAACTATAGAACAGACTGCCAGAACAACAGGTAGAAAGGGCCAAGATAATCACTAGTGAATTTCCAGACTTCAAAACTGCAATGCAATAAGTACCCAAGGTGATGTTAAAAATTCACACCTTAGTCGCCATTTTTCACAGGCTTCCTGAGTTGCAATGCTTACAGCTGTAGGAGAGATGTTTTCTTGCTTGGCCTCATGTTCTTTAACTGGCTCAAATTTGTCTCTTCTTTGGCTTAACAAGGTAGATAAATCACCTCTATGATCCTGGCGGGGAGACGATAGAGAAGTTCCAGAAACTGGAAAGAGAGGCACATGGGATGATGCATGTGAAACTTTAGCAGCTGGAGTAGAACTATATGAATCGTGACCAACTTTAATCCGATTTTTCTTCTTCTGGCAGCGTGTTGATGCTGATGACTCACCGTGATCAGAAGAAGATGCAGCAAAGATGAAGCTACTTTGGCCACTGTGTTCTATATTCGAAGCAAAATTAGACTGGGACCCTCCATCATTATCTTGTCTCTCAAATATGGAGCTGGCACTTACTTCAGTATCAGCTGCAGTAACAAATGTGTCAGTGCTATAGTCTAACTCATCGGTCGCAGACATGAAGCTTTCAGTCTCAGCCCCTGAAACAGCCTCTTCTTCAGCATCAACAACTTCATTTAGACAATGCATACGTTCTTCCTTTTGCAATTCTCCACCCTTTTGATCTCCCTCACTTATATCTAATTGCTCTGTAGCAGCAACTAGGTCTTCATCATCTGTATTATTTGATATATTTGGATATGCTTCACTTGAGGCATCATTTTCATCAAGATGGAAGGACTCATCTGATGCCACGGATGTCTCTCTTGAAATATTATTATCCGCCAGGGTTTCCTCATAAGGAGAGATATCCATAGGTGAATATGGTTCAGAAGATTCAGCATTTTCTTGCAAATTTTCCCTCAAAACAAAGTCTTGCCCGAACCTCAATTGGACAGGTTTCCTCCACTTTCCCCTCTTTTTCTTCGACCCAGTGTCTTTTGCTGATTCCCTCTTTGGTTCCACTTTTCTGTTCAAGCCAAAAAATAAGTTCCCTTTCATATCTGGTGTTTTGAACTCCATGTTTTGTGGTGCCATACTATCCAACTTGCTAGAGAAACTGAACTTAACCTTCTGCTCAGCTTTATCCAAAATATTCTCAACTGGTTTAAAATGAATGCCACCAGATGAAATCGAAGACTGCGATCTTGTAGTACCTTGATTGTTGAGATGCACTTGAGTATCACTATCCTTGCCCTGAAAAGTTAATCCTGAATTAGTTGAACCCAAAACACTGTTCACATTAGCATCAACCGAATTCTTATTCTGTGTGTCACTGGCAGTTGTAAAAGAATGGAAACTTGCCTTTATTTGGTCAGAATTGTTAACTCCACTGCCCATTTTCAAGTTCTCCATCTCATTACCATTGCCACTGCCTCCAAACATGAACTTACTCTCATCCCTCGAACTAACATCGTCAACCTTCCCATCATTGGAAGAACTCAAGGTCTCTTTAATTGTCAAATTCTTCATCTTGTTTGGAAGCATTGTATCTGAACTTCCACTAACACAGCCTTTAATATTCAAATTCTTCAGCTTATTTGGAAGTTCTGCTCCCCCATTCCCATCATACACTGTACTAAAATTTTCACTTCCAATATTCAACTTCCTCATCTCATCCGGTAGTTCGGAAGCCACTCTTTCATCGTCACTCTTCTTATCATCTCCATTGTAACTACTAGAAAACTGCACACTCTGATCTTTAACACACAAATTTACATTACTAAACACATCACTATTACCTCTGTAACTACTACTACTAATATTAGCATTCTCACTATCCAATCCTGTCTTCTCGCTCTGAATTCGCAATCTCCTCGTATCATCAACAATTCTACTTTTCTCTACATCACTATTCCTATCATTAGAGCTAAATGGATTAATTCCAGCATTACTACTATTATTGGATCCAAACAAAATGCCACGCCCCGAATTCCGTTGACTCGACCCAAAATCAAGTCCAGAAACCGGTCTGAGTGTATTAAAACCTGGATCATTACGAGCAGTTTCCATGCCCAGATCCTCCTGAAACGACCCAAAACCCTGTTCCGAAACAGATCGAAACGGGTTGTCAATTTCTCGGGCTGGCGTGGACCAGGGGCGGTGGCCCGCTAGTGGCTTCCGGTGCTTGGTTAAGCGAGGTGGCCGCGATCGTCCGGCGGGCTTGGCGGTGCCAAATGCCGGAGAGTTGGACCCGAGATTAGGATCCATTTGATCCAAATACAGAGACCCGGATGATAATAATACGCTATTGTTGTATTAAAAATTGAGGGGAGAATATCTGGCCGGTTATACGGCGGAACAACGGAATAAACGACGGCCGGCGAAATAAAGTCATCTAATCGGAATGAACGATATACATCGGAAAATTTGAATAAGAAAAAATCTAGAAAGAAAAATGGGGCTTCATATCTGATTACTACTAATCAAAGATGAATTTAGAAACGGGTAGGGTTTTGTAATTTCGATTTTTTATAATAATCTTTTTTTATTTTTTTGGCATTGTGCGTTATGTGTTCCTTGAGATGGAAAAGGGAAAAGGAAAAGAGAAAAAGAGATATATGCGTCCTTCTCACAATCATCACGGGCCAAAAATCATTTATTTTTATTTTTCCAAAAATCACGGGATGATTATAATTTTTCACATTTTTTTGACCGGCACTTCAATAGTAGACTTTCGAATGCTAGAGTTTCTGTGACGAAATTTTAATATTAGTATACTATTTTTTTTTGCGGTGGAATTCGATCGTGGAAAATTTTAATAAATTGAGAAATTAAAAATAATCTATTAAAGATTGAGAGGGAGTGAATTTTGTTTGAGAGAGATTTGATATTAAAGAATATAGAAAAAAAATATAGAAAAATTGAGAGACAGATGGGTTTGGTTTGAGAGAAATGAATACGGTCGGTGATTAAAAAATTTTTAATAATTTTAATAAATTGAGAGATTAAAAATAATCTATATATTTTTATTTTTTTTTTTACCTCTAGTAGAGAAAATTTTTTTACGGTCGGTGATTAAAAAAATATATTGAGTAATTCAATATTTCTTTTCTGTATAAAAAATATTAGACCGACTTTCTTTCATCAAAAAAATTGAAAGACGTAAATTTGAAAACATATTGTAATAATCTTTTTTCTGTGCTACGTGAAATCTTGTTACGACAAATATACATAATTCTCATAGTGAGGTGTAAAATAAACCAGTTTAATTTCTAACAAGTTGTGTTAGGAACTCATGATAGATTTGTTTTTTTAATTTTTTTTGTTAATTTAAAAATAAAAAATAAAAAAATTGTATAGATTGATCAGCCTTTCCAGACTAGTTGTGCCAAACTTGGAACAGCCTACCTAAAGGAAGTTGAAAAGACAGGAGTATTAATTTCAACGTCTAGTGTAAATAAGAGAAGTGCACCACTGATCTACTCCCCACAGGTGGGGAGCTTATGCTCCCCCACCTGGACACTTGTCCAACTTTGGTTGGACAAGCAAAAAGTAAAAATAATTTTTACTTTTTGCTTGTCCAACCAAAGTTGGACAAGTGTCCAGGTGGGGGAGCATAAGCTCCCCACCTGTGGGGAGTAGATCACTCCTGAAGAGAAGTGTTCTCCTATCTCTATTGTGTAATAGTTATTTCATCCACATCCAATATGGCATCTGTCTACATCCAATGATTAAGAAGTTCTTACCATATTAAAGAAGACAATATATGCTCGACTTAACTTTATTATTTACTTATTTATTTATTGATAAATTTTTATTTATAATTGTAATTTCTAACATATAATATAAAAAACTTTTATGTTATTTTTAATCGAACAAAGAAAATAATATTCATGGTGTTAATTAAAATCAGATTTTTTTTTTTTTGTAAAAGTTAATAAAAGTGATGAAATGTGTGGTTGTAGAGTTATAAAAAATTGTAGATTCTATCAGATGTATGGTTAAAATTAATTATTGACTTTAATTTTAACTTTTTAGCAAAATTTTAATTGAAATCAAACAAACTCTCAACAACACAAGAAACGAGTTTCCAAGCACAAACATCTCTCTTTCAAACTAATTATTCATTAAAAACGCATCACATTTCTTTATATGTAAGATGTAAGATGTGCTATTGTCGCTCGATCTCTCGAGAGCTCATTTAATAATTGATTTTTAGTTTTGCTCAAAATTCTTTTTATTGATGGAATTTTAATCCCAACATTCTTAAAATTTTCATCTGCCTATGGCCATCTATAAGTTTTTTTTTTCTTTTCATTTTTCTATTGGACATCCTAACCTATTATACTAAAGTTCGTTTTTATTGTCAATTTATTACCTTATTTTTAGACTTTGGAAATTTACAAAATACACTCTTTATACCGTGTTTTCTAAATTTACATTTTACCTACTTTATCAAATAGTAACAAAAGACACATTTTGCTAAAATGTATCATTATAAATAGGAAAATTTGTAATTTTCATCTCTAATTTTTATAGTTTGTTACTAATCTAGCATTAATCTTTTTTTTTAAGCACCAGACATCTCCAACATTTCATTTAATTGCAAATTATGTCCCCATTACCAGATCTTCACGTATTTGCTCATCTTTAAGTAAACAAAAATAAAATAAAACTATAAAACTATAAAAAAAAATAATAAGAAGAAAAAAATTGCAAAATAAGTCCTATAACTTGTCAAAAAATACAAAACGTCTTCTTCCCCACCCCACCCCACCCCACCTTCCTCAAAAACAAAGTCACCCTTTTTGGTGATGCTTTCTTGAACAACAAATCCATTATCCTCACTCAAGAACACCACTACATGTCGCTACCGCCACCGCTATCTTCGCCTCCTCCTTTAATAGCGTATCTTTTCGAGCTCGGCCGAGCTTTCTACGTGAACCCAATTCTATTTCTTGATCACGCATTAAATGCCACTGGCTCTTGTTCTTGCAGATTTTCTTTCACAATCAATATCGCCCCTTCTTATCCGGCCGACAAGGGTCTTGCATTTATCATTGACCTTTCCAAAGAATTCAAATAGTTTATGCATGTTGGATTATGCATGTTAGATTCTCTGCTTCTAATGGAAATAGCTCAGCTATTCACACCGATGATCGATGACAATTCAAAACCTTTTTCGGGTTTGTGTCTTCTACAATGCCTATGGATACAGTTGAAAAAGGGGATTGTTTGATGTATTTTCCAAGGGATTCAAATACCTTTGATTATAGTCAATCAACTAAAAGTATACTAAATTTGGCTCTAGTTGTTGGAGGATTGGCTGCAGTCATAATCTTGTTGGTTTCATTTCTTATGATTTGATGTAAAGGAAAAGGAAAATGAAATGAATTCGTAGAGCACAAAGTGAATGAGGTGGTGATGTGGAGATGATAGTTGTTGTAGGATGAGGTGAGGTGGAAGGTGGGGGTAGAATGGATGAAGAACAAGATACTTTGTACTATTTGAAAAGTTATGAGACTAAATTTGCCATTTTCTCTTATTTTTTGCAGTTATATTGTTTTTTTTTTTATACAAAGAGAATGATAAATTCGTCAAAATGTGTTAATGGGGATGTGATTTGTAATTAAATAAAAGGTTGTAGATGTGTGATGCTAAAAGAAAATATTAATGATAGATTAATAATAAACTACAAAAAATTGAGGCCGAAATTGTAAATTCTCCTTATAAATAATTGTACGCACCAAAATATCTCTATTTAAGATTAATAAATCACACCATATATATTAAATTTGCAGCACTTTACATTTTTAACTATTTAACTATTTTACTAGTTTCAAATTTTTAATTACTATTTTATTTTTCATCTAATTTTGTTCTCTTTCTCTTTCAACATCTCTCGACATTATTTTTATTATTTTTTGTAAAGTCTCTCTACTAACATTTTTTTTTTCATTTGCAAATGTTTAAATAAAATTATTTATCTTTACTAACAATATTTATAAATACCCTCTTTATTAAGCTCACTTGCATAAAGGAAAAGAAGAAAAATAAAAAAAATTACACATATATTTCTAAATAATTTTCAGCTTGTAGAATGTTATAAAGTTAACAACACAATTTAAAATAAATAAAAATTAATTTTAAGTCGTAAAATTATACCTAATATGAAATTTTATTTTACATGATTTTGTCATTTTTGTATAATGAACATAACTTTTTAGTTAGAATATGACAAGAATTTTCATTTTCCATTTTACAATGTCGAAAAACAAATCATATGAAATTTTTATATATATTTTTCAGTACTTTATTAACTTTAAAGTTAATTTCTTATTTATTTAAGTTGGAACTCAAGGAAAATGAATATTATAAATTTTATAAGAAAAAAAACATTTTATGAACATTATGGCTTCTAGTAATTAAATTTTAAGAATGATAAAATAATTTAAAACATAGTATGTAAATTGTTACAATGGTGTGATTTGTTTTTTTACAATTAAAGATATTTTTGTCTATTTAACCATTTATGTGGTATATTTGTAAATCATTCAATATTATGTAGCAAATGGTGTGTTTTGTTGCTATAATGTGTAAAATATAAATTTTCAAAACATGGTATGTAGAGCGTAAGGGAAATTGGCGCATTTTGTCCCCAATTTTTCAAGAAAGTATCAGATATATCTTTACATTTTGAAAATAGCACAATTCATCTCCACCTTTACGAAATTGGTGCATTTCATCCTTTTTGGACATCATATGAACATTGTTGAGGTAGGTTGTGTGATCATTAGGCAAGCTTCAATTTTTGTTGGTTATTAGAATTAATATATTCTTCTTGAATACTTGCTTTATAGAATCAATGAAATGTGATTTATGCTATTCTTTTCCTATGTGTTTCCTCACCTTTAGATGGTCTCTATACACCATCTTTCCTATTTTATTTAGACCTTAAAATGATAAACACATTTATTTCTTCTCTTCCTTTTTGTTTCCTTTTTTTGGTATCGAATTGGAGTTCACATTGAAGCTTGGTTATGTGAGAAGAACTGGGATTGACTAGATGGGATAGTCGGAGAATAGTGGCACGGTTAGTTGAAGATGAAATTGCTGATCGAAGCATTGGATTTATTACTGAGTTTACAACTAGTTGGATTGGGGTTTAATTTTTCTTTGATATTTGGTAAATCATGTTCTTGATCTCTCGAAATTAATGTACAAATCGCTCTTCGCCATCCCAAATCCCAAAACCATTGTATCACAATGAGTATGGAACATTTTTATGTTGGGATAAGGGTGGTGGCTGTTGGCAGAAATGTGATGGTTAACTATGGATGCGATGGTTGGGGAAGATGAAATATTTTTTTAAATTCTTTTCGTTTTTTTTCTTTTTGTGTTAATTGCCTTATGAATTATTTTCTTTTTGGGATTCATTTGGACTTTTTGAAAAGTTTTGAAACTTTTGATGCTATATTTTCTTTATTTATTTCTTTTGTTGCTTTCTTTTATTTTTGTTTTGGACAAATTTTTAATATAACGCTCAAAATGATGAAATGCGTCAATTTGGTAAAGGCTGGTGTTGAATTGTGCTATTTTCGAAAAGTAAGAGCATGTCTACTATCTTGAAATGTTGGAAGGAAATGCACTAATTTCCCAAAGTGTAAATATACCCTATCTACGGGTGTCTTTTATATATTTTCCTCTAAAGTTTGTATCTAATTAGGGGATTTCTGATTTTGTTTCAAATCTTTTCTTTTTATCAAACAGTTGCTGACCATATTTTTAGATTTTCTCATTAATTGGTTCTTAACCTTGTCTTAATATTTCTTTTCTTTTTTTATTGGTTCTTGACTTTGTCATCGAAATTCTTTCCCAAGGTTCTTTTTGCACAATGGTTACTCAATGAAGCTTTAATTGTTGAAAACACTATGATATTTCTGTAGTTCAAAAGTCTGAATTAAATTAACTGTAAATAGCCGGCTTATATAACCAATTACAAGAAGATAAAATCAAAATAACCACCCACATTTGAATAACATAAAAACGTGATAATATACTAATCATAAACCAATAACCCTTATAGATAAGGTTTATTAACTAATATTCTTAATAAACTCAAATCATAATAAAACAGTAAATCTTAATAACCAACATTGATTGTTATCAGTTTGGACAATAAATCTACACGATGATATTGTTCAACTTACATATTTTATTCGTTCATTAAACCATAGTTATTGAAAGATATCTTCTTATATTGTTCTAGAATTTGACTTTTAGCACTTAGTATTGTTCACAATGTGTGGATAAGTGTGAGATGTGCAATGTACAAGGTGAACGAAAACATGACATTAAAAATCAATATTATAATGTCGAGTTAGGTCCATAAACTTTATTATTGAATTAGAGAATAGAAAAAGAATTCCAACTTATATATGGTGGGGAATGATCTAATACTTTTAGTGGGCATTTTTATTTGGCCCACTGAACACTTATCTAGTGAGTATTTGAGGATGAAAAAGTGTCCAATGCCCACTGGACATTTGTCTAGTGGGCCAAATAAGAATTACCTACTAGGGGCATTAGATAATTCTTTTATATATGGTATATATTTACTATGTGTTGGATATTATTGCTGTAAATTATATTCTGGAAAAGAATCTCATAAATACTGAAAATGACTTACTTGAAAACTAAAAAATGCAGAAACAAAAAATGACAGAAATGGTGGACCGAGGCAAGAGGTAAACTCTTTGTCTTTAAAACGAAATTACCCCGTACAGGTGCTCACGGTTGAATGGCAAACATCTCCCAAGATACAACGGTCTCTTCTCGCGGTGGTAGCACTTCGAACCTTGAGAAACAGCGAACCAGAAAATGTTTTGAACTCTCTTTTTGAAATGCAAGGAGGGTGCAAAATGATTATGAATGAAAGTTCGAATTTTTGTTCTGTGCCAATTCGAAACTGGAGGGACTGATATATAGAATTCCAAAAGACACAACCAATTGATGTGTCTTTTCAGTGAACATAGTCTGGAATCTTCTAGAAGATGGGACACATGTTGCAATCCGACGATACCACGTGTCAACAATCGATTGGAGATTTAATTGGAAGGATAGTTAAATAATATAAATAATTATTTAATTTATTTGTCCAAAAAGTTTATATTGGGCTAAGCCCAATCCCGATACCCACGACCCACGAGCCCGGCCCGGTCGACGGCAACGAGCGGCAGTGCACGCGTGTTGGCTTTGGACCAACCCAATAGGGTCTAGGTCTCTCCCCTTCCAAATACTTGTGGTACTCCTTGGGGCCCAAACCCAATTCCAATCTTGGGTTATATGAATAAATAAAATTATTATTCATCTTCCGATGTGGGACAAGGTTCCCAGTTTTTGTCCAATTTACCTTTTATATTCCAAGTTTAATGTGCCCACTTTTGACTATAATTTCTCATTCACTCGAAAATGGTTTTGCACAACCAAATATACTATGAATATCTACTCGCGGAGTAGATCGTGCTAAACCAAAGTTCCAACTCAATTGGTTAACGGAACTTAATCAATTATTTGGTCAAAATTGGTCAAATCCAACTTAATTAAACACTATTTCCAACACTATGTATGGTGATAGAGTGTAGTGCCCATGGACTCTAACAATGGTGCTCAAAGTGCATAACCCGATTTTATAACCAGAGGTGGTAAAATCGGCTCGATCCACGGGCAGACCTATATAACTCGGCCTTTTGGGTTGGGCTGGCCTGGAACCAAATAAAATCGGGACAATATGTCCAGACCCATCTAGCCCGCGTGCTAATTGGGCCGGCCCGATTTTGATTTTGATTTTAATTTTTTTTTTGCTCCTTAACACTAATCACTCATTTTGTGAATAGCCCCAATACATAATCCAAATAATATCAATCTAAAATAATCTAAGCTCAAGTCACCTATAAACATTAGTCCAAAAATCCCAAGATCCAACATAAAATTATTTAGATTTAATTAAAATTTAGTTTAATTTAAGTTTCAATCCAAAATATATTTGGTGTGACAAGTAAATATTTATTTTAAATTTACTTATAAGTAAATTTTTTAATTTAAGCCTAACATGCTTATTGTTACCATACGATTATGATATGGCTGCCATGTCAGCAAGGGCCCTACTCAAGATCCATCAAGAATTCTATCTCGGCCCTGCTAGAGCCCTGGAAGGCCCATCGCACGATTGGGCCTTCGGTAGCCAGAAATCTGCAAGGCTTGTGGAGGGCCTCGGCACTCGCGTGCGATCCACAAGGCCTCGTCAGGCTTTGTATCATTCGTAACCAGCAAGCAGCTCGATATGCTGGAATGACCAGAGAAGTAATTAAAGAAAGATTGCGTTGGATTGGGCGCATGAACCCTCACAAGGATACCGAATTGTAATCTCCTAAAATCTTGCAACGTGATAAGCTCGAGGAAGGAAGATAATCTCGGATATCTTTATCACATAAAGAAGGAGGATCCGATTGAGTATCAAATTGATTTGTCTCCTAAATCAATTAGAACTCTTACGCTATAAATGTAACATCTCCGGTTGTTCCAAAGTACGCACTTTTTATGCTTAAGAATCCCACCCTAAACTCTGCTCAAATCTCTACTTGCTTGTCTCTCTCACACCCCTCTGTTTCCGCCCCCGTGTATCTCTCATATACCGGCAGTTGACTTGATCGTCGGAGTGCCAACGATCGTCAGACCCTTTTCCTCCGGAGATTTTGGTGCCTAACGATTGTCCTAGTGTACAGGTAACATACGAGTTGACCGAGGAGTGACTGGAGATCTGTTGACACGTGAACTGGTGCAGGTTCCGACGTCAACACTTATATCTCAAAGCAATAAGACTATCATGCTTTTAATATTTGTATTTTTTTTTAAATGTCTACAAATAGTTTACAACAAAAAAAAAATATTATTATTTTGAAAGAAAATTGACGTTTATCTATTGACTAATACATGAGAGCCTCAATTTTATAAATCAATCTCCTTAAAAATCTCAAAATATATAATCTAAATTTATATAAGATTGTATTTGATGTAATGTATTAAATTGTATAGAAAAAAAAAAGAAAAAAAAAATGAAGACCAAGTTGGGCCAATGGACTGAACTGGACTGGGCAAGCATATTTCTTGCCCATACAAAACTGATCCAGCCAATTTCATGTGTTATCCTGCTCTGACGGTCTGAGTTGACTCAACCCAACCCAACCCATTTACCAACTCTATTTATAACTATGGCTTAACTTATAAACTTTATCATTGACCTCTTGGAGCAATTATTTCAGCAGTTACAACATAAATTTGGACATTGTCTTTGTTAAGGAGAAAATTTCGAAGGCGAAACCCCTCCACCTGTGTCAGAAGCCACTTGACCAAGTGGGTTGTAAATCGAAGAATGTGCACGAAAGGCAAATTTGGACATTGTCTAACAAAGGGACTATTAGACAATTCTTTGATGCCCACAAGATATTTGTTCCTAAAAAAAATATCAGATATAAAAAAATTAAGCAAAATTTTCATATAATCGAAGCTTTTGACTAGATAAAAATTTGTTACAATTATATAAAATTTTATTCCTCACCCAAATTTTAAAATATAGTAAGAAAGATAATTATAAGTTTTACGATACCCATAATTTTTTACTTTTTGTAAAGACTAGAAAGAAAACAATATTTACAACTTTGTTGGAATTAATTGAATTTTATCGGGTTGAATATTTACAACTTTGTTGGAATTAATTGAATTTTATCGGGTTGAATATTTACAACTTTGTTGGAATTAATTAAATTTTATCGGGTTGAATTAATTAAATTTTATCGGGTTGAATTATCTTTCTTACTATTTAAAATATAGTAAGAAAGATAATTATAAGTTTTACTATACCCATAATTTTTTACTTTTTGTAAAGACTAGAAAGAAAACAATATTTACAACTTTGTTGGATATAATTGAATTTTATCGGGTTGAATCGTTAAATATATTTAATGATGCGGACATTACAATTAATTTTGGATGAATTGAAAAAATCTCCAATAAAAAGTACGTATTTGGTAGATGTGTATGATGAATAAACACATTCATTTATAATTGGTGAATATGAATGATGAATTGACACATTCATTCAAAATTTAATCTAAACTATTAGATCATATAAAAATATAAAATTGTACGAACTAATAGCCTAGATTAATTAGACCAAATGGTGCACATATCCATGAATAGAGACACTCATTCAAAGAGAAACTTCAAATCCTAAAAATATGGACTCCTAAATTCAATTTTTTACACACCAAATTAATTCTGAATTAATTAATTTTAAATTCTCACTTTCTCGCCATGCTTAAATAATTCTGAAGTTTTTTCAAAAGATCGTTGTTCCTTCTTTTCAACAAGTAGTCATTCTTTAGTTCGACCGGCAAGTTTGATATAGAATACTACCGACTTTGAAAGAAGCGTTGTATCTTGGAAGATAGACGTCGTTTGATCCTGTTAGCACCTCTACGTGGGGTGAAATTTGTTTTAAGAAAATTTGCTGCAATATATCTTGTTTCATCTCGTTTCTTTCGATTGTTTCGGTCAATTTGGTCAACAAATTTTTTCTTTCAAAAACCATGATCACGTACATAAAAGAATTAAGAGAATAACAAGTCGATATATAAAAAATTTGCTACGTGATTGACCTAATTTTTTTCCCAAGCAATCCAGTGCACGTACAAACTTTGGAAAGTTTGAAAAACTTTCCATTCCTGCAATACCGATTTTTTCCTCCAATCAACGTGTAGGCTTTGGAATGTGTTGGAAATTGGTTTAAATTGTCGAGAAATTGACAAAGTGTTTAAAAACAATTAAAGTGACTTCGTGTCAATTTGGCCAAAATATACATAACCCACCCAATTCGTTTAGACAAATTAGTTTGCCACTTCGCCGCTTCGGAGCATCGAAACGGAGTTCGACCTGCCCAGTCAGGTCGCGGGGGTCGAGGACCTCTGGACGTCCTTTTTGACAGAGAACTGATATGCAAACACTTTAACTTTATATATTTCATCATTTTAAACCAAAATTATTGCATTTAGTTGCACAAAAATTCTAGTTTCATTTCACTTTCATCATTTGGAGTACAAAACAAATTTTGGTTCGTTGTGCTTGTGTTTGGAAGTGCTACAAACACAAACGCAAGTCGTTGTATCTTGAGAGTCAATTGCCATATACCGTAGGCACTATTGCGGGGTAAATTTAATTTAAAGACAAAGTGTTCAACACTTGCCTCGGCTTGAATATCATCCATTTCATTCGATTTTTATTGATTGCTTTGGAGTCACTTATACAAAATCCTTCAACAGAATTTTTATTGCAAATCTATTTCTTTATATGAATTGATGTATTTTCTTTTTGGCACATGTGAGTAGGGGTGAACACGGTTCGGTTTGGGCAGTTTGTGATAAATTTTCAAACCAAACCACTTAAAGCGGTTTGAAATTTTTCCAAACCAAACCAAACCACTTTTTTCGGTTTGGTTCAGTTTAAAACCACGGTTTAGCAAACAGATAAAAAAAAAATATCGAACAAGTTAAATCATAAATATTAGTCTACAATATCATAATAAAACATAAATATTAGTATTAATAAAAGACAAAAAAGTATTAACATAAAGATAAGAATATAGTAAATGTATTCATTAATTGTAATTAAATGATATAATGCTAGTAATAAAAGAAAATGAATAAAAATATCAAATAATATAAAATATGCTATAGCTTTTTCTGAATTATCTAATGCCTCTACTTCATTCAAACATTGACGAATCACTATAAATTCATTGTTACTATGTAACTAATTCTTAGTGCAAATTACCGCATCAACCATCTTTGCACTCAACGAACTCCTAAAGGAATCAATAATTTGACTACTAATAGAAAAGAAGAAATTGTTGGTATTTGAATCATTATTTTTCAGTTTGAGCTTCTCGAATAAGTCTAGCTTTAAAATTAATGGAATGAGTTTGAAAATACCCAAAAGGGTTTGTAAAGGATTTGGGCTACCAGATTGAGTAGCATTTTTTTGATAGAGTTAATGATGAAGTCACAATTTCTTTATAACATCTACAAATCTGGCAGAAAATAAACTAAATCGCTATAAAGAAAATAGAGAATTTTCTTGAATTACATATCAAATCGCTCATTAAAACCCATATGAAGTTTGGTGAAAGAAAATTAGAGTATAGTGGTTGTTTAGGCGAAATCAAATCAAGAGTTTCGGGAGTGGTGGTTGATATCAAGAAAAAATTGTAGAGAGTGATTCGATAATATGAATAATTGATGGATTTTAATTAAGTTGGGTATTTTGTTTAATTGGGTTGAGTTTAATATTGATAATGGATTGATTTAGTTTTAATTGAGTTGAATAAAATTAAAATTAATTTATTTTTTATATTTTATATTTTATTTTGTTTATTTGAAACGGTTTGGCGATTTGAAACGGTTTGGAAAAATAACCTAAACCAAACCACTTTGAAGCGGTTTGGTTCAGTTCAAAACCAAAAACGTTGACGGATCCACGTGGACCCAAATCAACGGTTTTGAAAAGGCGGTTTCGGTTCGGTTTTACGGTTTGGCGGTTTCGTTGTTCAGCCCTACATGTAAGTAAAAAATTCTATAAGGTTAAATAATGTTTGTGTGTTTATAAATACTTATAAGTCGGTTAAATATTATTTTTATTTATATATTTCGTAGAATTTATAATTTTTATCCACATATTTCGTAGAACTCACTGCTTATAATCTACAAAAATCTTGACAAAAATGGTCCAAAACTTTGTCTTCTCTTTTGTAGGTTTTGGATACTTATAGGGTATATTTAATCTAGACTTGTAAAGACTTTGATTGATATTTTTTAAGTGATGACTTTGATAGATTTCATTAACTTTTATATATTTTAATAGACTCCTACAAACCTTTATAGATTTGTACATATTTCATTTTGAAAGATTTTCCTAGACTTTCATAGACTTTTATGAACTTTTGTAGACTTTTTTTTTAATTAAAATTTTGGAATATAAAAATTTAATATCCCACAATTAAAAAAATGTCACATGAGAAAAGTCTAGTAATAATTTATTTAATTGTATTAATATTATTAAATTCATAAAATATATTATATTTAATTGCTGCAAGTAACTACGTCAAAAGTTAATGATATAAATTATTAACTTATTCTATTTTTTCTTTTGGGTAAAACTATAAACTTTCAAATGGCTTGTGGATAAATTCAAAAAATAATGGTATGCAATTTTTTTAAAAAATATTTTTCAACAAAAAAAATTTATTTATAATCTTCCTTTTTATATTTAATAATATATAGGTAACATATCATTATTAATCACGACAATTGCATAATAAATAACAAAAATACCAATTTATAAAGAAAAAAAATGCAACCATTATATAGAAAAAACAAGAATGAAAATGGAAAAAAATACATTAATAAAAAACTAATTTTTAACTCGATGAAATTCATTAATAAACTATAATAAACAATTATATAAGAATTTAATTATAAATTTATCTTGTTTTTAATGAAAAATGAAAAAGAAAAAGAAAAAAATAGTTATGGGAATATTGAAGAAAAAATCACATTGTCTCTAAAAGTTCATAGAAGGAAAAAGAAGAAAATGAAAAAATTGTTAGGAGAATATTGAAAAGAAAAGAAAAAATCAAATCGAGTGGAGATAAAAATATTAATATTATTTTTCATAAATAGTATTGATAATTAATCATGGTTATAGGATTTGTAGGAAAAAAAAAAGAGAAAAAAAATAGTCAGGAGAATATATTGAAGAGAGAAAAAATCACATTGAAGAAAGATAAAAATATTAATATTAACTCTACAATTTGTTGAAGGAAAAAGAAATGAGAAATGTTGCATACAGAAAAAAATAAGGGAATGAAATTTTTTTTTTTTCTAAAGCTTTTCAAAATCTTAAGGGTGAATGAGAGAGTAATTGTGATATCGTTTATTTATACATTGTACTTTAAAGTTTGTACATATAAAATGATCTATAAAGTTATTAAAAGTCATCGATATTTTGAATACCCATGAATTTTGTAGGATTTTAAAATGTCTGAATTGAATATCGCATGATTTTATAAGACTTTTTAAAAGTCTTTACAAATCTATATTGAATTCCCCAAAACTTTTATGAAATTTAAAAAGTCTAAATTGAATACACCTAGACTTTTAATTACTCCATAAAGTCTTTAAAAGTTTTATCAATTCTTAATTGAATACACTCCCTAAAAAATTGATAAACTTTGACAATCTCATTTCTCAAAAGAGAATTAATATAATGTACCATAAAAGTATAATACTTAAAATTAACAAATTCTAATAATTTAAACATGTTCATGTCAAAAAACTTGCTGAAAAATTATGGTGCAACCTTCTTGCTTGACTTACATGAGAGTTCATCAGTCATCGACATCATTTTACCACACACCTTACATAAATGTCAAGTTAATACCCATATACAAACACATGGATTCACTAATGATAACACATCTTCTATTATAACAACTAGTACATGCCAAAAGGATGTGCATATCTTACTCAAGTGACTTTATCGTCTCCCATAAAAAGAGTTATAATGTATGTATCTAGGGGTGGGCGTGGGTCAGGTTGGGTCAGTTTTCGGCCCAACCCGACCCGACCAAAAATCGGTTTGGCGAAAGCCAAATCGAAACCACAAAAAAATTTGAAAAAAAGGGCCCGAAATCGACCCTAACCGACTCGGGTCGGTTCGGGTTTTCGGTTTGAAGAAATTTTTAATAAACTGACCCGAACCGACTCGGGTCAGGTCGGGTCAAGTCGGGTCAGGTCAGGTCAGGTCGGGTCGGGTCGTCGGTTTCGCGGGTTTTTTACCCAGCCCTATCTGTATCTAACTTTGAGCAGTTAACCAAGCATGTTCAACTTTTTGGATAGTTTTGTCTGGCGTGACCAAATTGTTCACAATTCCAACAAGATACTTTCTTTCTGATGGAGTTATTCATTTTCCATCTTCAAGCTATAAATAATGAGTTTTCACATTAAATATTACTTCTATCCTCAGTCTTTTTCTTTAGAAATCAGTTTACTAGTAAGTGATGCTAAAATGCTAAATTCACTGTCTTCTCCATACATCAAAATGGGTTTTATGTATTCATAAGAAGATGAAAGGGACCATATAAGTCATTATCAAAGTTAACTTCATTAGGCTCCAGTTTAAACACGATCTCAATGAGAACACTTAGATAGTCAGAGATTTTTGTACCTGCATTTATTCACAAAGAAGGAAACTGTTTAAGTACTGATTTGAAAGACTTTGTCTGATATAGGTCTTCACGTTTTTCACAAAGTTGATTTGCAATAGATATTTTATGAATATTTGTAAGAATGTTTTTTTTGCTAGACATAGTTGTATCATATTTAAAGCTTTCAAATCCAAGTATTCTCAATCATCGTTGTTTCCATTAGATTTTTTAGTATCTTTGTCAGAATGAGGGGCGGATTTTCTTTTCAAAGTCTTGTGTAGTTAAAATAGATTAAAACATCATTGACTTTTACTTTCCATAAACCAAAATTCATTCTCTTGTTGAACTCCTCTTTGTCGTATTTGACACATGACATATCTTCTATGTTCTTCAACACTCCAACGATATGATGCTTTGATACCATTGTAGGAATTGAGACTAATTCCTTAATACCATAGGATATTTGTTCATAAAAAATATAAAAATATGGAAAAAAAATTTTACGACCGTCGAAGCTTTCCATTGTAAAATTGTCCCAATCATATCAAATTTTCTAGCTCAACCAAACCCCAAGTATCATAAAAAAAATAATGGGTAATTGGCACAAAAATTTCCTATCTTTTGAAGTGATTGTACAAATCATCCTTACATACGAAATTTTAGCATTTTCACACTCAATCCACATTTTCTTGTGTAAAATATCATTTCCGTCCATTGCCATTCAAAAAACTCATTTAAATTTGAGTCTTAACAGTACCAATTTGGAAGGGTAATTTCGTCCATGCACTTTCTTCCCAAATTAATTTTCACATGAAATTCTTCATTTGCCATACAGAAAAATTATCAGACAGAATACATGGAGGAAAAATTAATTTTGGGAATTTTTGAGAGATCATTCTATGTAGCTTCGAGAATTTTTGAGAGATTTACTGAAATAGCAATCAAAGCAGTGATGTTTTCTCATAGAGAAGCCAAGGCGTTAGGCAAAGATATGGTGTTTACTCAGCACCTTTTGTTGGGATTTGTTGCGGAGTATCGGGACCCGACTGGTTTCTTAGGCTTCGGCATCACCATTGATGCCGCGCGTGAAGCTGTGCGGAACATTTGGCAGAATGATGAAGATAACGAGAATAAGAGTGGGAGTGTTGCTCAATCGGAGACGTTAGCGACTGATGTGCCATTTTTGGTCAGCACCAAGCACGTTTTCGAGGCTGCAGTTGAGTACTCGAGGACTATGGGGTATAATTTTATTGCGCAGGAGCGTATTTGTGTCGGATTGTTCACATGGCAGTGCTGGTTGTGTCCTCAAGAGGTACATTTCATATTTATAATTTCTATCCTTTCAGTTTAATGAATCATAGTTCACATTGGATATATGATTGCACCCATGTTTCGACACGGTTGACATTGAATCATTATTGGTGGTGACGGTAATGGTGGTGAAAGCAGCGCGTGGAAGAATTGGATGAAATTATTCTTTCAAATTGGTATGAGTCATGTTGAAAATCAAACTTAACAGAGCTTTTTGGATGACAATGGACGAAAAAGATATTTTGAGCAAGAAAATGTTGATTTGAGGGTGAAGATGTCAAAATTTTCTACCTAAAGATGATTTGTACAATTACTTCAAAAAGGTAGAGATATTTTGTACTAATTACTCAAAAATAATCAATAACTTTACCACACTCACAATTTTCTACTCTTTATAGAAACTTAAAAAAAAAAAAAAGGAAGAAACTTAAAGATACTAGAATTATAATTTTTCTTTTAAAAACCTCTTATCGTGTATATAGAAGAAGAGAATAACACATCAATATATAGAGTTGTGTGAAGTGATTAACCTAATTTTGTACAGGCAATGAAAAGTGTTCCATTCCATGCATACCAATTTGGCTTTGAAATGTTTAATCATTGCAAATCTCTTTCTTTATACGAATTGATGTCTTTTCCTTTTGGCACGAATTAGTCAAAAATACTAACATAGCCAACTACTCAGAATGCATGCACATATTTAAAGTCATTACCCCGATGAACAATTTGGCCTCTTGGTGGCAGAATACTAACATAGCCAACTACTCAGAATGCATGCACATATTTAAAGTCATTACCCCAATGAACAATTTGGCCTCTTGGTGGCCGATCTCCTGCCACCAACTAACACCTCAGCAGGTAGACAGCATCTACTGCCCACTTGGAGGCAAGAGATCAGGAGTGCCTCTTGGCAATAATAATAATAATAATAATAATCATCCCAAATATAACATCAAAGTAAGCTAAAAGTGGTGAATACGAGGTTAGAGGTGTCAAAATTGTCGAACCATAAAATTTAAAGAAATTGCTAAACTTACCTTGTCTAAAATACATAATTTTGAACCAAAAAAACCTCAAATAATCATAAAATAACAGTATTGTATACATTCTATTGTCACATTTAAATTTAATCTAAGTCATTTAAAAATCTATACAAACTTTTAGTATGTCAAATATGAAATTCTATTAATGTACAAAACATCGCACTTTACCTTTAAATAATAGTGATTGTCTATCCAAGAAAGAGAACTTTGTGTTTGCTTTTCTGATTTTCATTGCTCTCGTGTAGAGGTTGCAAAATTGGTCCGGCCCGCGGACCGATCCATGTAGCCCGCCTTCTTGAGTTGGGTTGACCCTAGCCCAAATAAAACCGGGCCAAGATGGCCCAGCCCAACTAGCCCGGTCCAATTTTGATTTTGATTTTTTTATTTTTTTTGATTTTTTTGATTTTTTTTGCTCCTTAACATTAATTAACTCATTTTGTGAATAGCCCCAATACATAATTCAAATAATATCAATCTAAAATGATCTAAGCCAAAGTCACCAATAAACATTAGTCCAAAAATCTTAGGATCCAACATAAAATTGTTTAGATTTAATTAAAATTTAGTTTAATTTAAGTTTCAATCCAAAAGATATTTGGTGTGACAAATAAATTATTTATTTTAAATTTACTTATAAGTAAACCTTCTAATTTAAGCAAAGCATGCTTATATCTTAAAACAATAAGATTAGCATGCTTTTAATATTTGTATTTTTTAAAAGAAAAAGTGTCTACAAATAGTTTACAATTAACAAAAAAAATTATTATTTTGAAGGAAAATTGATGGTTTATCTATTAACTAATACATGAGAGCCCTAATTTTATAAATTAATCTTTTTAAAAATATCTATATAGTCTAAATTTATCTAAGATTGTATTTGATGTAATGTATTAAATTGTATAAAAAAATTATTTAAAAAAAAATTTAAGATAAGTTGGGCCAATGGGTTGAACTGGACTAGCATATTTCTGGCTCATACAAAACTGGACTGGGCTAGTTTCATGTGTGGCCCTATTCTGGTGGGTTGGGCCAGCCCATTTGCCAGCTCTACTCTCGTGCTATACTCCCTCTCGACTAACCCACATCGTAATTGTTAACTCCAAATTTAAATTTGAGTTTGACCCGTACCCCCAAGATTTGGATTCGGGTTTGTGTAAAAGAGAGTTAGGTGAAAATTAAATTTAGATGTATTATATATTAGTTTCGTCTTGATAGAAATGCAAAAACAAAAATCTTTACTATTCTAGAGATAATTGTTTGAGACATTAAGCATTAATGGAGACAAAAAATTATAGTCACAACTTCTCAAGAAAGTATTACCTTTGTTATAACATTTTGAGGTACATAACATGTTTGAGTAAGCTTAAAAAGTTTATTCACAAGTAAACAAGTTATAAAAAAATTATTTTCAAAATAAGTGACTTTTTTTACCTACTTATATATGTTTAAAAATAAAAAGTTGATCAAAAAGCAACTTTTAATTTTCTTAAACTTAGACAATCGAATTTATTCTAATTAAAACATCTACAACATCTTATGTATATTTAAAGAGCATATTTAGTATTTTAAAGAGTATCATTAAATTTAAAGAGCAATTTTTTTTAAACATTCCAATAGCCTCTTTATTTTACTTTTTTCAAGAATCATTTAATATATTTCCCTTCCAACTTGTATATATTATTGGATAAATTGCAGCCAGTGTCTCTAACCTTTGACTTCATTTGTATTTATATCCTTAGTATTAAATTTTGGGATCCATCACATCAACTTTTTATATAATTAGCAGCCAATACTCTTATGTAAGGGCATTGACTGCTAATTATATAAGGGCATATGGGCATTGGCTGCTAATTATATAAAAGGTTGAGGTGATGAATGCCAATAATTAAATATTGAAGATACAAGTGCAAATGAAGTCAAAGATTGAGGACACTAGCTACAATTTATCCTATATTATTTAATTAAAACTACCATATCCGTGAAATTATTTCAATGCATTTAATAATAAAGAGTGAGTTTGGCTCTCCAAATGTGGAGAGTCAAACCCACTATCTAAATTAAAATGTTAAATTAGAGAATACATTGTAGCAGAATTTTAAGTATTGACTCTTTAAATTAAAAAGTAATCTATGTTTAAAAAACTTGTTGAAAATGCTTTTAAAACGATAACATCAAAACATCAATGTAAAACAACACTCATCAAAACAAATTTGGTCACAATGCCACTACATTTCATCAACGTTTCTGAAATATCATTGTACTTTAAAACGTTCCTGAAATGCCATTAAACTTTCAAAAATGAATCTCATATGCCATTCCGTAATGTTACAGAGTGATATATGAAATTCATTTTTGAAAGTTCAATAACACATGAGATTCTCTTTTAAAAGTTCAATAATATTCCAAAAATGTTATAAAGTACAGTGGCATTCTAAAATCATTTGACAAAGTACAATGACATTGAAGATATTTAACTCCAATTTATTAAATTTTTCTCTTTCTCTCTATATATAAGTAGTTATGTATAGTCAAAGTATCTCATTTTCCCATGTCGACATAATTAATTAAGAGGCTACAAAATCCTTGGTAATACTCGCCATCGCACTTGACGAGGCATGGTACATTCTAACCAACGAAGCAAACATTATTTTTATGCAAATTACAGTTATTTTTGAAAATATTTTCGACATGTCTATGTATTCTAATATCACTTATTCTATAAGAACAACAAAAAATTAAAACTTATTCTCAATAAATTTGATAATTGCATTAATCCTTATTTCCCGTACAATTATGTATTACTAAAACTACCGGAAGATTTAACTAAATCATTGACAACTATCATATACCAAATTAAATTTGGTACATCACTCTATCTTATAACTTATATCGCATCATTCTTATGAACGAAACTTTTGTAGTTCGACGCATAAACATGACTCAACTACTCAAGTCTTCCTTCATTTAGTTTATCCCCAACCGACTTATGTTCTCATCTCTTATTTTATCCATTTTTGCATATTTTCTCGTATATCAGAACAAAGTATATTAATATAAATATATGTCATCTCCCCTAATAACCCATGCCATCATTTTATAATACTAAAATGTTTTCAACATGTGCAAGCAAGCAATCTTTTTTCAGTGTGGCATTTGAGGTCCATGAAAATTTGCATTGTAATTAACAATAAATAACATTTTATAATCCTAATTAAACAATAATTTACATGTTGCCCACTTACTTTTGGGAATTGGGAACCACATTAAGGAAGAGCTTTTTTGAAGTCTAAAAGCACTTCTTAAAGAGTAAAAGTGCTTTTAGTTATTTTTATTGTTGTTTGGTTAAAGTCAACAATCACTTTTTGATTTAAAAAACAGCTTAAAAAAGCTGTTTTAGAGAAGCCCAAATTTTGAGCTTCTCTAAAAAGCTCTAATTGAGCTTTTACGGGAAATTGTAATCAACATTTAATGAACTTCAAAATTAATAAAATTACTATTAATATATCAAAAAATATTAATTTATTTACTACATTAATTACTTATTTCAAATTGTTATTTCATATATTTATATAAATTAAAAAAAATATTAACTTGTTAAATAATATAATACAAATTATATATAATATGTTTGATTTAAATAATTAATTAATGTTTAATCAAATATACTAAAATAATCATGTTATTATAATTAAACTAATATATTAAATTTAATAGTTATTATAGGATATAAAAATATATGATTTCTTTTAAAAAAATAATATGAATTATACAATAATTAATTATTATTTAATCAAATATAATAAAATAATCGTGTTATTATAATTAAATTAATATATTAATTTTAATAGTTATTATATTATATAAAAAAATTTATTTTAAAACAAATAATATAAGATATATAATAATTAATTACTGTTTAATCAAATAAATATAAAGTTTATAGAAAAGTACTTTTATAATTATACAACCAAACACTCAATTTAATATTCACAGCACTTTTTAGATTCATATCCAAACAGTCAACAGTTTTTTAACAAAAGCTCTACTGTTAAAAGCTCTACTACCAAAAGCTCTACTGCTAAAAGCTCTACTTACAACAGCTGTATCAAACGGACCCTAAGTATTATCAAAAAATATTAAAACTAAATAGCTCCAACACATTAATTAAAATAAAAACCGTCACACCTCCCAATGTATTTAACAAATAAATTTGTCAAATAATCACATCCTTTAATTTATACTAATATAACGATCTAAATAAATTAAACCTTTATTAAAATGTGTTTGGACGTGAGTTTAAAAATTTTTAAATTTTTTATTAGATTTACTTCGATAAATTAGTATAAATCAAAGACCATGATTATATGTCAAATTTATTTGTAGGTGGAATGGTCCCATTAAAATATAATTGCAGACATGTGAACCACAACATGAAACACGTTACTAACATTATAAAATTACGGATTAGATCAGTACATAGGATACACCAAATGGCATACAATTTCATGCAAAACATAAAAATTTCTAGCAACACTTGAATTTAATGATCGAGATTATTTTTCAATATATATAATTACGAACAGGTAGAAAGTTAGGAAAATAAATCGTTCATAGAGGCAAGAATTCAACAATAACAAACTAAACTTTATTCTTAAGAATTTTTGTGTACCATACACAATGTTAGTGTCGCCACATTTTTAGCTTCCTTATGTCGTCAATCAGGATTAGAGGTGTTAACAGCGATGTGCCAGGCCCATGGACCTCTACGATGAGCCCGGCACAGGTCACAGTACTTTTGACGTTCCGGACCACCCGGT
This sequence comes from Forsythia viridissima, assembly GCA_030279155.1. Lineage (NCBI taxonomy): Eukaryota > Viridiplantae > Streptophyta > Magnoliopsida > Lamiales > Oleaceae > Forsythia > Forsythia viridissima. The sequence continues at coordinate 21,164,361 of CM059034.1, read as the reverse complement.
CCTGGGTGGCCAGGCACGTCTTGAAACACCTAATCTAGATATTGTTTAAGTACCCAACAGAGTCAAGAAACAGAGAAACAGGAAGATCAAATAAGAGGATTTACACTAATTCCAATGAAACGAATATCATTAACCCCTTATCTTAAACTCTGTCTACATCAAATCTTTTAAGATAATTGTATACACACTTATATGTTTAGCAATCTATAATGTTGTAAGAAGACAAGATTTAAATATTGGGTTAAGGTCAAGAAACAAACAGAAGCACATGAACACAACACAGTCATAATAATTATAAAAACAAAAACATAAAAAGCATGCCAAACCAGAAAAGGCAGCAGAACCCATAAAAACATAAGGCCAAATACATACATTAAAATCTGAGTAAGTTAAAGGGCCAGAAAGTGAAAGGAGTGTTTTTGATTCCCTGATACCATACAAAGGGTGTCAGCACCCATGTGAGCCTGTGGACCTACCCCACCCACCCACCCACCCACCCATGTCCACCTTAAAGAAACCACAAAATGAGACAAGAGTGTCCTAAAGTAGCCTTGAAAAGCAATAAAGCATAAAAGAACACCCCCTTTACTTTGATTTTCCTTTTGTTATTCCCACTTTCCTTCCTTTTTGGTATAACAATTCATCAGAAGAAGAAGAAGAAGAAAGGGTAGACAAAATTTAACACGACATGTTGTAGTTGTTAAGGATTTAGTTTCTTTAAGTCTACCAGTACATCTAGTAATACACTGAACGGAAAGAGAATGAAGAATTTATAAAGCCGACCCTGAATTAACCGGGAACAAGACAAGGCTTAGTTTGTTGTCGCTGTTTTCCGATTTTTCTTTTTGAGTTGGCACTTTTTTCTGTTTTATTGGAGTGATGATCTAGTGGATGTTACAAGGTTGTTCCCCATCAGGAGTAATTATAACTTTAAATAGATAGAAAAACAAGTTATACCCTCCATTTGAATCCATCACTTCTTACCCTTTCATACATCAGTCTTTTTGCCTTGTTTTTACATTACTTAAACTTTACAAGACAAATGCTCTTATAATAGAAAAAGGGAAGGTGAAAAGAAGAAAAGAAAGGTAAAATTATCATTATATAAAAAAGTTACTACTGGCCATTTTTTGTTATAACTTATAAGACATTGTTCAGTGTGATCCAGCACACAACAGAGAGGGTATAAAAGTATACAAGAAAGAACCCACTCTCAGGAATCAGTTCATCTGTCATTTACCTATGCATTATGTATCTTCCTTGCATATATTTTCTTCTGTTGGCTATGGTTTGGCTATACAGCTGCTGGTAGACTTTCTACTTCTTTCTATATGCTACTCAAAGTTTCTGCATGAACATCAACGGAGAAGAATTTAAAAACCAGCGGATTACTTAAATAAATAAAGGGTTGCATAAAATATAAGTATTTATGAGTTTTTATACCTATCTACGTTAATCCCTCCTTGCTAGCCACGATCGGCTCTAACACCGACATTTCAATGGCTTCTTGACCAAAAGAAAACTTAGACGGTTAAAAAGAATCGTAATTTAAGAAGCAAAAGAAAACTGACAAAGCAGTGTAATACCTTGGCACCTGCAACTAAACTAAGATTTACTAGAAACCATGCTGATGGCTGAACTGCTGGGAAGTATTAGAGATATTGTCAGACATTGTAGTTGATACAAGCATGCTGTCATCAGCTTCGGATGAACTCTGGGAGAAGACGGATTTGATTTCAGCGGCAAATTTTGTAGGAGAAGCAAATAAGTTGTCAGGAAGGGTGTGCTCAAAGCTGCTTCCATAAAAGATACGGGGAATATGCCATTAGAAGAGGGGAAATTGAGCAACAATCATATGGAAAACAACCTCTGGTTGTTGAAGAATAATTAAATAAATAAAGGTGTTCTCTCTATAAGAGCTTAAGCTGTTCTATGATGTGGTTCAACATCTAGAAAGAGTGCATAGATATTTGATACATACAGGGTGCCCTTTTTTCTTCTCGTTTTATCTTTGTACACATTCACATAAAGGATGTTCACGTACACATTCACATAAAGGATGTTCATGTACACATTCACAAAAAGGATGTTCAAGTTGATAACCTTATATTTCATCTAGAATTGATTTTCAATACCTCTCTGAGAGATCGCAGTAATCAGGATTTGAAATCTCCTTGCTTTCGGTTTCAGTATTATTGTTATTCGAAACTTCAGTTGCTTTGAATATCTGCTTCTCATTAGATGCAACTGCTTCCTGGCTAACATTAATCTCTGTGAAAAAGAAATATAAATAGCCACTCGTTATACACTGAGACACTAAATTTCTTTTTTGAATAAGTAACTCTAAAGATAAATGTAAATCGAATATAAGAATTCCAATGAGCTGACCTTTTGGTATTTCTTGATTTATGGCATCAGATGGAAGAACAAGACTTTCAAATTTCTGAGGCTGAGACTGCAGTGAGGAATTTGGGACAGCTACTGACATGCTTGGCATTATTTGATGATTATGATGCTGATTTTTCACGTCCATGAGTTGAAAATTCATCATCCGTCGCCCTTCAAGTTCAATACTATTCTGTAATTCAGCCTCCTGCTCGAATTGTCTTCTCTGCATCATCTCTTGTGAATTGTAAACTAATTTAGACCCTAATGGGATGATAAAACGAGAGTCAGATAATAGATTCATTTATTAGAGGTGAATCAGCAGCCTGGCTCATTTGCTTACCAAAAGGGAGATCAAAATGCTCTCTTGAAGCAAGCTCTGATGGGCTTAAACAAGCCATATACTCTTCTCTCTCCATCTGTTGTTGTTGAAATTGTTGCTTCCTAGGAGTTGTTTGATTTATAATAGAATGAAAGAATAAACATGTTTTCCATTAAGTGAAGATATAGAATGAAATTGGTACCTGTCTGCGACTTTTCCCTTTTCTTTGTAGGGTTTAACAAGCACACGAGAGTTGCACACAAAATGAGGGTTTCCTTTCGCCAAGATAAGCTTGACAGTCTCCGGGTAGGCAAACGTAACAAATCCAAACATTCTCTTCTGCTGATATGGAATTCTAACATCTTGCACTTGTCCATACATACTATAAACAGAATTTATTAGGATAATGAGTACACGATTTACTTGCAATTTCAAGAACCAATGTCTCGAGCAGCCACGAATCACTAACCTGAAGTAATTAGAAACATCTTCTTCCTTAAATGTACTATCAGCCGGGAATGTCAAATAAATTTGTCGGGAGCTTGAATTCGCACTTCCGATCAATCCCATTGCTGAATAATCATTCCTGTCAGGTCGGCATCGTCCAAATTTGTGGAATTCTTCACCCATCGTCAATGCAGCAACATCAGATCTATAATGCAGCATGTTGCCAATAAGATATCACGGAGAACTAGTTGAAACACGAAAGCCCCACATAAAAATGTTGTCATAATTAGAACAAGTCGACAACCAAAGCATTGGCTAATTGATATTCCATTCTCAACTGTCTAAAACCAAACATCCCACTTGTTTCAAATATACCTGTTGCTGTGGTGACATTAAACATACAGAGGCCAGAAAATTACCATACAACTAAGATTATCAAAGCAGAAGTCAAAAGCCAATAATTATTTAATAAGAAGCAGAATTAAAAGCCAGAATTAGCATAACCCACTTACCATAATGTGCACAGTTAATAAAGCAAAACAGCAATGCCAACTCTATGCAATCAGAAAAACAAGAGAGAATGCAAAACCAAGAAATGCCCAAAATCAAAAACAAAAGCAAAAATGCCAGAACTTAACTTAAAAAACAGTCAATTTTTTATAAAGTAAAAATATAGGTGATTTTCCATAAAAGCACCTCTGATTCTCATTCAGAAAGTTCATGCACTTGCTGTAAGCAAAAGGATTGTGACGTCCTAAAGCCATAAATGCCACCTTCTGCTGTTGAATGGCCTTTATTTTCAACAACTCATCAATCCCTGAATCAATCTTGCTTGGAGACCCCGCCTCAATTGCTCCACTATGCAAGAATTTGCAACTGCTACCATTCTTGCAAAACCCTCTTGCATAGAACAAGCAAGGCCTCCACCCGAAACTGGTACCGCCATTTTCATCCTCTACACAGTTAAGAAAAGCAGCATCGTTCACTGAACAACTCCTTCTGTGAAATGGATGGGAGTGAGGTGAAGGAATGTTGTTGACATCCTCACCATAAGGGAAAAACAGAGAATCACTTCTCCCACTTGGACTCATTATTGGATCCACCATAGAGTCATCAAGAAATGACAACTGATCTTGAACTCCATGATGTAGCCCCACACCCCCACTAATTAATTCATCACCAAAATCATTTCCACGATAAAAACGCGAAGAAAGTGGAGATCTTGATGAGCCTAAACCAATGTTGCTATTATTAAAATTAGTACTAGAGCCATTGACCACAGCAGCATAAGAACCAGGCCTCGGACTACTCGAAAATCCTGCACCAGGAGAAGAAGGGTGGTTGTTTAAATGAATCCCATTATTTGGAATCAAGATTCTAGGTGAAGTTTGGCGAAACGGGCTGTTTGGCCTAATGAGATTTGACAAAGGAGTTGACGGGTTAGATGAAGGGCTATTCAAAGAGAGACCCAAAAAGGCCTTTGCTTGGTTGATATAGGATAGCAAATGGGATTCAGGGCCAAAGGCTAACCTTATCATCTCCTTCTCCCCTTGTTCTTGTAACAGTATGTAACCCATGATTTTTGAAGCGTTTTCTGGATCCAAACTTTTCATTCTTGACATCACTGTTCTTGTAGCCTCGTGTATATCCATTTTTCTAGTATTTTTCACTGTATTTTCTCTTGGTTTTTCTTTTTCCCTGTCGAGAGAGTGAGGGAGAGAGAGAGAAGGGTTTTAAGTGCTAGTGTGACGTCTGAAGACTCAAAATCTTAGATAGATTACAGGATGGTGAGATTATTAGGAAGCGGTGGCTAAGATTTAACTTTGTTGTAAAAGGTAATGATAGGAATGTGTATATAGTTGGATAATCATATAATACGATATACGAGGGGAGTACGTGAGTGTATGTATAGAGAGAGAGAGCAAGTACTTGTGCCAATTGATATACGAGTAAAACGGGATTTTGCTTTATCTTCCAACTTTCATTTCATTTATTTCTATGGGCATCTTTTGTAATTCTCTTCCATCTTCTCTCTCTACTCAGAAGCTGATGATTTAATAGTGCTGTTTCATTTTCAGGGCCAAATGGTGGCTGTAAAAGGGGCTGAAGAAGGCGGAAGTGTTGTGGTCGTGGTTAGGGGTTAAGGAAATTTACTTTGCTTTGGTGATGATGCAGTAACTAGGAACCCAGTCACCCACAACTTTTGTTGGCAGTGCAACCTGCAACCTTGGGGAGTGTAAAACTCTCTCTCTCTCTCTATATGATTATTTATCGTGTAAATGTGGGGTGCTCTCTCTATATATATATACCTCTATTCCCTTTATATCGATCGTGTATTTCATGGAGTACACTCTCTCTCTCTCTCTCTCTCTCTCTCTCTATGTAGATTATTTGTGAGCTGTGGGGTTCTGTTTTTGTCTCTTGTGTGTTGGGTGCATGTTGGGTAATTTTGAAATTATTTTTTGAAATATTTATAAATTATAAATTTAATTGAATAAAATTTATATTTAATTAGTTTAAATTATAATTTTAAGTATAGTATAAAGGCTTATATATATTTTCATTTTGGAGGTGGGGGGTTATAAATCAATTTGGTCCCTCAACTTTAGCCTATGTTCTAATTCACCCCTAAATTCAAAATTCTTCAAATTAATCAACAACTTGAATTTTAAGTTCTCCTCCCTTCCGTCCACATTTGTTTTACTTAATGTCAATGGAACAACTTATTTGATAAGGTGGATTATATAAGGTGGATTATATTTGACTTGCAGGGACGTCGTATCTCATCATATCCCACATCCCAAATTTGTAGGATGAGGTACGTTTTGATGAGATGTAATTTTGAGTTTAGGGATGGAATTAGGACACGAGCTAATTTTAGGGCCAAATGGGTTTTTAACCTATTATGGGATTCAAGACTCTCCTATATGTTTGGTATAGTTTTTTTTAAACTTCTTTTTCTCAAACTCATTTTCAACTACATATTTTATGTGATCCACAACTTTATCAACTTTTCAACCACATATTTCACCAATTTTTTAAAAATCTCCTAAAAAACTACTTTTAAACTTAACTAAGCAAGCACATAAAATATGGGATTCAATATCTTTCCCTAGCAAAGAATCTCTATCTCTTATATATTATGGTATTGTAATGTAGTAATGGAATTCGCCGTTTCGACTACCATGATACTATATTCCATCGTCCCTTTTTCTGTAACGTAGTTACTATCTAAGTCACAAAACAAGATTTTTAACCAATAGCTTGTTGTCAAAATTGACGAGAACAATCGAGAAAAACAGAAAACATAAATGTAGGAACGAGATGAAGCGATGTATGTCGTAGAAAATCTCCTTAAAACAGATTTTGTCTCCTATAAAAGTGCTAACACGATCAATAGACGTCTGTCTCTCAAGATACGACGATTCTTATAAAATCGAAATTGCATTATACTGACCTTGTCAGTCGAGCCAAAATATTGATTGTACTTTTCTCGAATTGAATGAAAAACATGAACTTTAAGAAAGTTGCACAAAACTATTTCGACAGAAATTTGTTCAAAAATTACATAGACGGAATTTGAAGAGGATGGTAATTTATAAATCAATAATTCATAATTGATTTAGTGTGAAAAAAAAATTGAATTTGGGGGTTTATACTTATAGAATTTGAAGTATCTCTTTAAATGAGTGTGTACTTATAGAATTTGAAGTATCTCTTTAAATGAGTGTGTGCCTCTTTATGAATAGGTGCATCATTTGGTATAATTAATCTAAGCCATTAGATCACACTATTTCATATTTTTATGTGATGTGATAGTTCAGATTAAATATTGAATGAATATGTCCATTCATCATATCTATTCACCAATTATGAATGAATGTGTTCATTTATCATATTCATTCACCAATTACTTAGTTTTTATTGGAAACTTTTTCAATTCACCCAAAATTAATTGTAATTGTCCACATCATTAAATATATTTAACGATTCAACTCGATAAAATTCAATTAATTCAAATTACATGTTGACGTTGTTGATTGAAAATCATATTCCACAACTCTACCATTTTCATGAAAGCCGGTATATTTTTGCCCCAACCCATTGTTTGATATTTCATTGGCAACCAAGTAATTTTTTTACTTAGTCCAGAATACATTCAGATCTTCCGTTCATATAATGTCTTTTTCAAAAACTAGAACAACTGAATATAAGGTACATTAATTAGTAGGTATGACTATAGCTAGTCATTCTAATTCCATTGTTAAACTCCTAAATTCTTCGAATCAATCAACTTTACTTTAGACTTTCCATCCATCCATTCACCCACCACCCCCTCTCCCAACAAATTTAGGGATGAAATTAAAACACGAGTCAAGATTCAAGGACCAAAAAGATTTTTAACCCCATTAGGTATCCTTTTTTCTCTCTAGGGTAGACCAGTAGAGTCTCTTATGTATTATGGTGGGTTTTCCCTCTCTCAGTCTGTCTCCAACGTTGAATCTCTCTCTTATATAGTGTGGGGTTTGTCTTTATACAATTAGACAAAACAATGCTGAGTGGGATTATTGTGGATTCAGATCTGTTCTAAAGGGAAAATATGGGTTTGTCCACTTTCTTTTAAAGTAGAACATAATTGTTGGTCTAAATATGGGAGAAATGGGTCGGGTCTCCTGCGTTAAAAACACTTTGATTGATCCAAATTTTATACTAATCACTCAACTTCATTTTATTTTAAATAGCATGTCTTGAGGTATTTTAACAATTAATTTATACACGCATCCTCAATATTTAATTATTTCTACACTTTTAACATTAACTTTTCTTTACATTTATGATTTATTTTCTTAATTGTTATACAATTTTAGTACAACAACCTCCCTCCCATGTAGAGGTGGCAAATATATCAAACTGTCCGGTCAAACTTGAAATTGGAAGGGCCACACAAAAAATCAGATTGGATTAGCCATGACCCAATTTTATATCGCTCATATTTACTGGGCCAATCCAACCCGATTTTGGGCCACATAACTACTAGGCCAGTCCAACTTAAAATTTTCAACTTAAATTTTTAATTTATTTTTTCAAAATAATTATTTAAAAAATAAAAAGTAAAATTCCACCATCTCCTCCAGCAAACCCCCCCACTTCCAAAACAGGGGGGAGAAACCCCACCCCCACCCCCACCTCCACATCCACAATCTGGTCGCGAAGTTAGGAAGAAATATCCCAATTTTGCAACAAATAGGGATGGATTTCTCCACTATTTGTTTCCTGCCAGCACGATTGGAAACACCCTATATGCTGATCGGGTTTTTCATGTCGCAGCAAATAGGGGAGATTTCTCCTACCTTATTTCCTGTCAGTGCATACTTGTTTTGAGAGAGAGGAGAGAATTGAGGCCGTGGAAATTGCATTTGCAAATGCCATTCTTATCTAAAGATCAATTATGGAAATTTTTGGGTCCTTTGAAGAAGATTGTGTGTGTGGATAAGGAGCTGAGAAATGTATATAGTAATGTTAAGGGTTTGACATAAAAGAGTGAAAGAAAAGAGTATAAGGGTGTGTTTGATTGAGAAGGGTGGAAAAGGAAAAAAAATTTCATGTTACAAGGAAAATAAAAACCACAAAAATGGTGAAAAAATATTTTTCAACAAAGTGACCAAATTCACGCTTTAAGTGATTGTACCTTAGAATTCATTTTCTTTTTCCACCTTGTATCAACAGCCAAAGTTGGAAAACATTTTCATTTGATGTGACATTATTTTCTATGAATGTGACATTTTCTATGGAAAATGGTGCAATCAAACAAGGTGGAGGGGGAGGGGGAGGGGGAGGGGGTGGTGGGGAGGTTGGTTGGGTGGATGAATGAGGGTGGGGACTTCGGCCAATAAATTTTATCGGGCCAGTCTAAAATAATTGGGTCAGTCCGATTTCGTCCTGATTGGTTTAGTGGGTTAGTTGTACCAGGCCAAATATATCCAGTTTTTATTTGACCAATTTTTTATTGGGCCAACTCAGCCCAGAATTCGGTTTATCTAAGCTAGCTTACTGGGCCGACCCATTTTTCCCACCTCTACTCCCATGCCACACTCTACTAAGAAACTCCCGCAACGATGACAAAATGAATGGAGAAGTAATTTGATAAATTGACATGAAGATAAAGGAAGAATAAATCGATAAATTGAGAAACCAATGCCGAGCATTTAAAAGTTTACCTCTCTATTGTATGCTATTCACCTCCAATCGATATATTTTTAATTGGGTAATGATTCAATCATTTGTTTTTTAATAGACTCTTTTAGAGTTTAGATGAGAGTATCGATTTCTTCAATTTTTTACTACTTCCAAATTTAAGTGATAGAGAGACATATTTCATGCACCATTCTGGGTATATCATGTGAAAATTATGAACAAATTAGTTTTGTTAGATTTTCTTTTTGTAAGACGTAGTACTCAAAATTTTTAAAACTTGATGTAAATGGCAATTATATGTAGTGGGGTGAGATGAAAGAGATGTTGATTTTTCTTTCTTTTATTTTCCTTATTGAATTTATTTGTTTTAAAGTTGAAGGTATGTCTCTTGTTGAACAAAAATTTAATTTCCTTAAAGAGGATAAAAAAAAGTTGAGGATGAAAGTGTAAAAGTCATCAAATATTGAGGACCGCATGTGAAGTATACCAATCTTCATATTTGCAACTACAATTTTGATTGTTACACTAGTTTAATTGCACAAAAAGTCACTAATATTTACTCATTCTTGCACTTATTTTTTCATCGTATTCTTATCAACAATCTTTTATTAATTAGTATATCTAGTCTCTGATGACGCTTTATGTATAAAAAATCTATTAAAATAGCGTAAAACAACTTATTTGCCCATGTCATTTTTAAATAACAAAAACAACAACAAATAGAAAAGTACGAGACAATATTTATTTCTCATTTCAAAGTACGCTAAATAAAATATTTAGACATCATCATCAAGGACTAACTATGCTAATTAATAGAAGAATATGGATAAAAATGCGACAAAACAAAAAATGAGAATACAAGTACAACAATAAGCAAATATTATAAAAATTTAGTACAAGAAAAAAATGTGACATCAATATGACTGCCCTTTGACTAATAAATGATAACTAATAACTACTTATAAAAAAGAATAACACGATAATGTTTATTAGCAATCAATCGGTATATTAATATTGATAAATACTAGGTGTTTAATTTTGTTACTAAGCAAGTTTCACGTGTGGTCCCTAAAACTTTTAGCAAGTTTTTAATCAGGTCACTCGATATTATTTTATTTCAATTAGGTTACTGAAAATCATATCGCCATAGATATTCAATGTAATTAGCTTATTGTATACCAACTTACCACCATTGCATACTTAATTGATGAAAAATGCTTAACCGAGAGTCATACCACAATAGATATTTCACATAATCGCTACATTGCACAACCACGCATGTTACAAAGGCGTTAAAAAAACATGTCTATTAACTTTTTAATCTAAAAACATTTCCATGACCTTTATATTACTATTTTCGTTTTTAGAGTGCCATATAGCAATTACATATAAGATGAGTTAAAGTATCATTGTTGACTAAGCAATTTTCATCAAGTTGGGCGAAGATGGGTAATAAAGACGGCAAAAATATCTGATCCACTCCAAATCCGATTGATATCGAGTGGAGCGAAAAATTCTCAAATCTGCCCCGTTGCCATCGCTAATGGATAACAAAATGACAAAACGATGAAATTTGAAACTAGTAACACTAGTACACATGGGAGTGCATTGGAAATAACCAATGCGTGTAATTTAATTTTCTATAGCATGATTGTGCGAATTTAATTTTGTATGATTGCTTTATGGATTACATAATTTCAGTACAGAATGGTGGTTGTTATTCGTAAACTCAAGGGTCTTTTGATATGTCAAAAAAATTGAGATCAATAGATATAGTCAAATAACTCGGTACGTTGAGAACTTAAGGCAAACAAAGTAATAAGCAAGTATTCGCGTTCGAAAATCGTCACCTCTAAGAAGTTTAAATTTGAAGTCGGTATTTAGCGATAACTAAATCGAATCACAAAAAGACTGTTGGAGAAAATGCAAGTTTAAGTGAGAAACTAAGTATAAGGACTAACTAGTAATTTAAGCACATATCTAATTATTCGATGTCCGATGGGGATAAGACATAAAGATGGCTAGTCAAGAGGATGTAATTGCAAGAAATTAAAATATTATATGGAGATAAGACATAAAGATGGCGAGTCAAGAGGATATAATTGCAAGAAATTAAAATATTATGTTTTTATATAATTTGAGAGTGTAGTCTCGCGTCTTTAGTGGAGTAGGCAAGACTAATGATTATACTGTATAGTCTTCGATCGGCTCGATTGTGGTATAATTATTGAAGCTCAAATTATATAGGTCTGACTGAGTCCTTTTGGTAGCTCCTTTAAAAGTTCTAGACTTAATTTCACTAGTGATGAAAGTTCAAGGATTGCACTAGTAGTTTAATTATCGAAACTTGAATTATGCTGTACATTTTATATCCCTTTAAAGAGTGCCAAATTAATGAAGAATATGAGAAATGAATTATTTTGTCTACATATTGTTTGTAGTTGAGAGGTTAATGGTTCTTGAAAACCAATATCTTGAAGGCACGAATTTCTTCGAATTAACCAAGCATTTTCACTATTTATTTCTATCTTGTTTTGTTCTTTGATATGAACAATTCGTGTTCGTAGCATTTGGTATCAGAGTCGGGAATTGAGCAATCAATTGAGGAACATGTAGAATGTTTGGAGAAGATGATCAAAGTATATCGAATTGCCAAAAGGAACTTTGGTGCAAGATGAATGAGTTATTCAAGATTTTAGTTGCAAAATTGCAATATTCATTCATCAAGCAAGATATCAAATGTATGATTGAAAAATTAGAGGTATTGATGAATGAACAACATGGTTTGAATTCGACGTCAAAACATTCAGGATGTGTGGACATGGAAAAGGCACCCAAGGTCAACACTGCAATTGGGGTTGCTACAAAGACATCAAATATAGCGCTTGTTTGATGAAGTTTTTTAGCATATTTTAATAAGAAGTTTTTAAGTATATAATTGAAAAGTTAATAAAATTGAGAGTCTAATAAAATATGTGATTAAAATTAATTATTTACTTTTACTTCAATATTTTAGTAGATTTTTAAGTTCAAGCTCTAGTTTCCTTATGTTGACTTTGTGCATTTGGATGTGACTTGGCAAAGAATAATGAACCCAGAGGTTCTAACTGGCCACTGGAAACTAGAGAAATGGAGGCTGAAGGATTTCATGACAAACTTGGAGGCAGTGTCGGTTATGATATTTTTGAGGTTCGAGATGAAGTTCAAAAATTAGGCTATCAGAACAAAGTCTGATAAGTCATGAGTAGGACTGTTAGTGGGTTGTACTTTAATATTTTTTGTTTGAAAAATAGGTCCCTTTAATTTTGGGCCACTATTTAATAATAGTCATGCTACTCGTGGAAATGTGACTTGCTTTGTTTTATTGGGTTTCAAACTTTTGAACAAATATTCTTTTTTGGACAATTTTAGTAACCATATAAAATTTTTTTTTTTTTTTAATATTAAAAATGGACTCCCTTCGATTTTGGACTCAAAGCGGTTGTCTCACTCGCCTCGACCCAAAACTAACTCTGCTTGGAAGTTTCAGATTAAGTGTAATTGCACAACCTCTCTTTGTAACGAAGAGAACAATTACACTTTCGAATGAAAATTGCTGGAGAGAGGCATGTCACGTAAAGAAATAACTTCATTTCAATGTCATTCATCAATTAAGCATCGAAATTGAATATAGAAAATATAGTTGAATCAATTGTGCATTTTTAAGAGAACTTCAAAAAATTGCCATATATAATTATAAATTGAAAACGAAAGAGAAGATTAATTGTTTTGGAAAAATCCACCCTCGAGGACAATGGTATTTTCACCGGAGAACAAATGTTACAAACCTATTTTAATTTTTAGGTAATTTATTTTATTAGTATTTTTATTTTGCAAGATTTTAGCTGAATGAGTCGAATTAATTATAGGAGTCATGGGCATATCTTTTGCTAATTATTTGATATTATTGTGTTAGTGAGAATTATCTTGTACATTTTATATCTCTTTAAAGAGTGCAAAATCAATGAAGAATATAGGAAATAAATTATTTTGCAAATATATTGTTTGTGATTAGGAGGTAATTGGCTATTTGAAAAGTAATATTTTGAAAAGTCCGAATTTTTTCGAATTAACCTAATATTTTCAATAAATTATTCTATTAGTTTTGTTAATATAGGAACACCAATGCGAACAATGATCTCCTGTCCTTTGGGGACAGGATAATTTCACCCACCTCAGCAGGTGGGTGGTTAATGATAAAATATTAGAGATCACCACCCACACCAATGCTATTCATCAACCCAACATTAGTTTATATCACACTAATGTTATTGTCATGTTGTTCAATCGTAAATAAGACCATATTTTTATATTTAGCACTTGTTTGATGTTGATAATAATTAAATTTTTAGGAGATTTTGATAAAAATGGGTGAAATTTATTATTAAAAAATTGATAAAAGTTGTAAATTTCATAGAATGTGTGGTTGCAAATGAATTTTAAAAAGTGACTATCAAATAAAGAATTAAAATATATATTAATTAATGTCACTAATTGTTAAGAATATGTTTGGTAAATATTTTTATAGATTATAAATAGTAGATCTTATAAAATGTGTCGATAAAAATAAGTAAAAATTGTGAGTCATACGAAATGTGTGAATAAAAATAATATTTGACAAACTTGTAAGTGTTTATAAGTACACACAATCATAGACACACATATTTGGTAGTGCTCGAATTAATTTTTTAAGTGCTTTTATTATAAATTGTTGGTGAATGTGTGAATAAAAAATAGATTAAAAGTTATGAATATTAAAAATATGTTTGATCAGTTTAAGCAACTGAAATTATAATCACAACCGCATGGAGTTTCTCATCTATTGGCCCCAAAAAAAAAACATCTGTTTTCATCTTCATTCTCAAAATTGATTTTTTGAATTTTTTTTATAAATAAGCCACTTTTTAAAAATAATTTCAACTTTATCAACTTAACAAATTTATTTTATAAATACTATATAATTAATATTATATTAATTAATAAAATAATGAATTAAAATCAAATAGGACCACGTGAATTCCTACATGAATTGTGTTAAAATTTGACCCAAGTTTGTTTCTTGAGTCTTTGATTATTTTTACGGTAAGTCATTTATCTTTGTAATATCTCCACTTTAGTCCTTGTAATTTTACTTTCATTTTAATTTCGTCCTCTTTTATTTGCAACCCAAGTCCTTCAACTTTAAAATTTTTGCAAGTTGTTCTCCATATTTAAACTTTATGTTAATTTAGTTCTTTATAGTATCACTATTTGATACATATGTTACAAATAATATTGTGTATCAATGTTTGATACAAATGTTACAAATGATATTTTGTATTAGAAATATATATAACAAATACAAACAAAACTCATGTTCTTTTCAATTAAAACATTTGCAACAATCTGTGTTACAAATTGAAATGTAAAAACATCAGTGATATAGAAAATCAATTCATGTAACATGTGCTGTGTAAAATAACATAATATAATCTGTAACATATTCAATGATACAAAAATATCATTTGTAACATTTGTATCAGACAGTAATACATAATATCATTTGTAACATCTATATCAAATTGTGATATTAAACAGAAACTATTACAATTGTAAAACCAACTCTAAACTTCAACAAGTTAGTATTAATATACATATTGGACTCTAAAAATCTATTGATACTGTGTAACGTCAGTATGATATAGATATGTAACACAATGTCAAATTTAACAAATAGAACTAATGATTTCATCATTTTTAACATATGTAACGTCAGTTATACAAAATATCAATTCATATAACACGTGTTGTGTAAAATAACATAATATAATATGTAACATATTTAGTAACATATTAAGTGAGAAAAAATATCATTTGTAACATCTGTATCAAACATTGATACACTATATCATTTGTAACATATAGTGATACTATAAATGACTAAATCGCATAAAAGTATAAATATGGAGATCAATTTGCAAACACTAAAAGTTGAAGGACTTGGATTACAAATAAAAAAGATGAAATGGAAATGAAAGAGGAATTATAGGGACTAAACCGTGAAAATAATCAAGGACTTAGAGAGCAAATTTAGGTCAAAATTCATAATAATTTATGTGGGGATTCACTTGGTCCTTTTTTATTTTAATTTATTATTTTTTAATTAATATAATATTAATTATGTAGTATTTATAAAATAAATTAGTTAAGTTGTTAGATTTGAAATTATTTTAAGATTGGTAAGTAGTGGCTGTAATATTCCCTTTATTTTTCTCCATCATATCTCGATTCTTCAAATTCAATATTATCAAATCCACCTTCTTCTTTATCTGCTATATCATTTTCAAAATTGATTTTTTCGATCATATTTCCTCTATTCTTCAAATTCATTTTCCAAATCAAATTTTCAAAACCACTTTATTTTTTATCTACTACATATTTGAATTGCCATTGAATTTAAATCGTAACCTACGATCGAATCCACCGCAAAAAAATGATACATATTAGTCTAAGCATATTCAAATATGTGATAAATACGACTGTGTATATAATCCATGATATAGGGCTGTTCTCCTCCACCTAATGGAGAAAATTATTTTGTCCACTGGACACTTGTCCAATTGGCATTGGTAGAGTGTTTGACTTTCATGTTAAACACTTTTTACTCTCCCAATGCCCACTTGAGCAAAATAATTCTTTTTTTTTTTTTTTTTTTTTTTTTGATACCCAGGTATCCTAGCTTCGCTAGACTATATCCTGGACCCCCAAGACCCTTGCCCCTAGAACCTTGGAGGAGGTAAATCGCGGGTTATGCCTCAACTGGCTCCCAGGTTCCCCTCATCCGACCGTACACTTTTGCGCACAAGGAACCGCCTCCAAAGTGATTGCTCCATACCGAATAAAATCCAGCCGCAGGTTCCCACCAAGATTCGAACTCCCACCCTGCCGCTGGAAGCAAGCCTTATGTTGATTGTTCCACCAGTTGAGCTATGCCCCGGGGGGCTTGAGCAAAATAATTCTTTCCATTAGGTAGAGGAGATAAAGTCAAATCCATGATAATTCTATATGAGCCTGTGACCGTATAAATAAACAGTGTCATATAACGAAATTCCTCTTCTTATAAAACTAGTGTGAGCACGTGCAATGCACGTGATACCTCGTTAATTAAAAATATAATAATATTTATTATATTTTTATTTTATGAATTGATTTGATATTGGTAATTTAAGTGAAAAAAATTAAATATTAAAAAATCAGGTGATTAAAACTTAAATATAAGCATGCTTATAACTTAAAACATAGTTTGTTAAAACTCATTACAATAGATGACTCAAACATATGATAAAATTGAATTCAATTTGCTTCATAAAAGCCACTATTCTTAAGCATCATTTTCCCCATAAGTTGCATTCTTTCTCGAAGATTAAGTTCATTCATTTATAATAATTTAATCACGTAAAGAAAGCCGAATGCTTTTGCATTAAGAAATTTCACGTTTGCTCCAGAATAAGACTCTGGACATAAGTATTTGCAACAACACCCGTATATTAATTTCAATTTTTTTTTCAAATAACTTAAATAAAAGATAAAGAGAAAGTTGAATTTAGCTTACACCACCAAATATTTTGATTTTCAAGTACGATAAATTAAGCATATTCGATAATTGTACCAATTCAATCATCGCGGTGTTTAGTGACAGAATAAAAAGTTCATAAAAATCTTCTTTGTTGCTTTAGATGAAGCTCTGGAGATAATTAATAAATTAATTGATCAAATCGTTTCATATTCGATTTTAAACTATTATAACAACATAATTTCTAAATGTAAATAAGTCACGTTATAGTTGATATTTGATACAAGTTAGAGATTGTGGGTCACAAATGTGTAAAAAAGTAAACAAGTCAATAAACATATTAATTACAATTAAAATTATTCCATAACTACCTATGTGTAAAAAATAGCATCTTAAATACAAATTTCTTAAGTACTAAATAGAGTTTGCATTGCTAATGTACAAACAAGTCATTTTCAAAAATAATAATCTAGAGTTGTATTAATATTCAAAAGGAAAATGACAATAAATTTATATACACCATTTTGTTATTTATTTAGGGATAATTTGCACCAATTTTTATAAAAATTAAGTTAAAATGTGAATAATACAATTGGAGCTCTAATAGACTAATATTTGTAGTTAATAAACGAATAACTCAATTAATAAAAGTATTTGAATATCAAATTTATAACAAAATTATTATTTTTATGTTGTAACAATAAAATAAAATTTTTAACTTTAAATAATAAAATTACTTAATAATAATAAAATAATTTTATTTAACATATTTATTAATAATTATGAGCTTAAATTTTAAGCTATTTTATAATAGTTCGTAAAATATACAAAATAATTTAGTACAATATCAATTTGGTCAATAAAGTGTCTATTAAAAAAAAGGAACTCGTTAGTTTTTTTTTTAATTTTTTATAAAAAATAAAATTATCGGACCCATTTGCACTTTTTACAAATATTAGAAATTCAATTACCATTTTCTCTAATTAAAACTAATGTCATATTTATCTTTTTCATTAAATAATGACCAATTGCGCATCAAAACACATATGTTAGAGGTGAAAAAACGTTAGGGATGATTTATGTACTAAAGACAAAGGTATGGGACCATTTGCGCTAATTTACCTTTTAATTGACTATTATGAATAGTGAATTTAATATTTACACTTTTTATATAGATAGAAAATTTACCTTTTAATTGACAATTATGAATAGTGAACTTAATATTCACACTTTTTACATAGGTAGGAAATTTACCTTTTGGTTGACCATTATGAATAGTGAACTTAATATTCACATTTTTTATATAGGTAGAAAATTGCACACCAAAACACATGTTAGATGTTTTTTGCGTAAAAAACAAACGTTAGAGATGATTTATGTACTGAGGACAAATGTGAGGGGCCATTTGCGCTAGTTTACCTTTTGATTGACCATTATTAATAGTGAACTTAATATTCACACTTTTAATATAGGTAGGATAGGAAATTTACCTTTTGATTGACCATTATAACTAATGAACTTAATATTCACATTTTTTATATTGGTAGAAAATTGCACACCAAAACACAGATGTTAGAGGTCTTTTGTGTAAAAAATAATCGTTACGAATGATTTATGTACGGATGACAACTGTGATGGACCATTTGTGCTAATTTACCTTTTGGTTGACCATTATAAATAGTGAATTTAATATTCACACTTTTTATATAGGTATGAAATTTATCTTTTGGTTGACCATTATAAATAGTAGACTTAATATTCATACTTTTTATATGTGTAAAATGTAAAAAATTGCACACCAAAACACATATGTTAAATGTTTCTGTGTAAAAAACAAACATTAGGGATGATTTATATACTGAGGATAAATATGAGGGACCATTTGTGATAATTTACCTTTTAGTTGACCATTATCATCGACCGTAGGAAAGTTTGCTTTACTATAAAAAAAAAAAGTATTTTTTTATCCATCACTACATATTCATCATCTCAAACTAAAATACATATCTATTCGCTCAATTTCCCAATTTTTCCATATTATTTAAAATAAAAACCTCCTCAAATAAAACTCATCCAGTCTCATTATTTTCAACTAATCAATCCTTTAAAATTCTTTAAGGTCTACTCCTCAATCTTTTAAAGAAGCTGTATACTAGTGAATAGTAAACTTAATATTCACACTGACGTTGAGACTACATTACTATGCAACGGGATTTAACGAACCAAAACCCTCATTATATTTACCCAGTCGAAGCCTAAACACCGGTGGAAAACCAGCTACAATGGTGAACGCAGAGGCAGAGGCTGTGGATTTTGAGCCGGAGGAGGACGATCTGATGGACGAGGACGTAGGAGACGCCGCCGCCGCCTCATCTCCAAGCCGAGCTGGAGCCGCCGCTAATATTCCACGGCTCAAGTCCGCCATTACCGGTGGCGGCTCATCTTCCGCTCCCAAGAAGACAAAGGGCCGCGGCTTCCGCGACGAGGCTGCTGCCGAGTCCGAACGCAACACCCGCATGTCCGGCCGTTTCGATTCTCTTGACTCAGACGGTGGCCCCGGGCCCGAACGATGTGAGTGTTTGAAACCCTAAATTTTGAAATTATGTTGAGTTTTAGTTTTTCCTGCATTTTTTCAGAATCTTATGTTTCTAGTTTAACCGAGCCCGTCCCGAGCGGTGTTGTGTGACAAACACACATTTTTTTATTTATATTTTTATATTTAATTTTGTTGTTTATGGTGTTTAGAAGCGTATATTTGCATCTTATATTTGCTAAATACAGATAAGGAAATATGTATTATGAATATGAGTTGTGATTTAGGAATTTCTGCAATGTCTGTTAAGTTTTGAATATTTTTTATGAATTTATTTATTCAGGGTTTTTTATTTTCCTTAATTCAGAAATTGGGATCTTGTCATTTATTTTCTTGGGATTACAGAGGGAAAAAATCTATCTTTTAGTTGATGAATGCAGGGGAGGAAACAAAAATTGGGATAGAAGAGATGTGAATATTTTTTATCTGGGTGAATTTATTTTTGGTTTTTGTCGTATTTTTCAAGGGTTTAATTATTTCGAGTTTTTAATTTCTAGGGTTCTGTGGACAAAGTATTACATTAGGTTTTTATCATTTGGTTTTGGGCTGACGAAATCGGTCTCTTAGCTGAATTGTTGAGGGAAGTAAGTAAATGAGACAGTGAGATGTGAAGTTTTAACTTCTGACTTCTCATTTTTGTGTAATTTTTGCTGTTGATCATTTGTCGGTACTTATTAACAAGCGTCTAAGTCTTTATAATTCTCTTATGTTCTTCAGGGTAAAGTTCTAGCCTTTCTGCTGAATAATTAGTGGAGAGGAAAGAATAAGAAATTGGAATGTCAATTTTAATTCTGTCTTTTTTTCATGGCATCATCTACTAATTTCTTTATTTGAAATAGTGGGGAGGAAGGAAAAATTAAGAAATTGGTATTTTTGTTTTTAGTTTGATGCCGACATTGTGTGAGTTCCTGATGTAGGAAAACAAAGATTCAATAATTTGTTTTGACAGCTGAGACGACGAGTCCCATAATGGTGTCATTTATCTCTATATTTTTGTAATTACTTCCTAGATTAATTATAGGAGCATAAATCTTCTTACTTAGGAATATGGCTTGTCTGTGAGTAATTGATGCTTCATATTGGCATCCCCTTTATGTTGGCCAAAGTGTACATCAGTCCAAATAGCTGAAGATCTTGAGTTCTGCAGTTTTAGAATTGGGAAGCTTCTTGTCAATGATGAACATGAAGCACTGAACTATTCAATCTCCTTCATTTATATTAGATAATAAAAATCATAAAAATATAATCTTTGGCATGGTTATAGAGGTTATTCTAATATTGAAGATTGTGCTCTCTATACAATCACCGAATCACGGTTACAATATGCCAGTTGATCAGGGATTCAAAATTTGAGTAGTAATCTTTTCTGGCATCCAAAGATATACATTGTAATTTTTAAGATAGGAGTTTGTTACGATCCCATTTTTAACCTTTAGGAAATTTATTTTTTTTATTTTACAATCTTATTGTTTCTAATGTTCTAATTTGAATTTGTCTAGGTAGTTAGAGGGTCATGTCTATGTTTTTGTGCGATAGTGGTTTAGTGTGTCTATTTTCTAGGAATTAGTGATTTATTATATGTCTATTTAAAGAGTGTAAAACAATTGAATGGGAACCAAGAAGAAATTATTTAACATTTTATGCTTTTGGAGGTCGGTTTCCTCGAAAAATCAATTTGGAGGTGAAGGGTCCCTCGAACGGGCCTACAATAATCTTCTTCTTTTTTTTGTTATTTAGATACACGTCCATATCAGAGTTTTAGTTCTGAAGGTTTTGAATTTCTGCAGCAATTGAAGGATGGATTATTCTCATTACTGGAGTTCATGAAGAGGCACAAGAGGATGATCTACAAAATGCATTTGGTGAATTTGGGGAGATTAAAAATTTGCATTTGAATCTTGATCGGCGCACAGGTTTCGTCAAGGTCAGCAAAATTTTGTTCCATTTTTTTGGATTGTTCAATTAAGATGATAAACCTTTGACTGGTGCTTGTAACATCATGTGTTGATTAATTTTGCACTAACGAAACTGAATAAATGGAGAA
Source organism: Forsythia viridissima (assembly GCA_030279155.1). Lineage (NCBI taxonomy): Eukaryota > Viridiplantae > Streptophyta > Magnoliopsida > Lamiales > Oleaceae > Forsythia > Forsythia viridissima. The sequence goes on along the minus strand of CM059034.1, from coordinate 21,142,784 downwards.
TGCATGCCTAGCAATTTTGAGATTGTGATTTTTTTGGACAGGTTTATAAAAATTAGATGTTCCTTCACATAATATGGGAAGAATATAAAAGGGGAAGAAGTTTCTGACTGAATTTTGTGTTTCATACTTGGGTCCTTTTTTTGCTTCGTTTTTCTGTATGTCTTGATATACCCGTTGGACAAGTTATTTTGCTTGGTGATTGCACTTTTGTAGTTTTGGTAGGGTCTTATCCCTTTTCTGTATAAAATCTGTGTCATCTTTGTTGCTTTGCGTTAGTAGACTCGGGTATGGGAATTGAGTGCATGTGTGTATCCAATTCTTAGTCCTTTACAATTAGATAGATGGCATGTGTTGAATCCCTAACAACTATACATATCGTGATTTGTTATTATTTTAATGATGCATTTGCTAACAGGATTGATGGAAAGGTAGTTGAATAAAATTTTGAGTGTAAAAAAGGTAGTTGAAGAACATTTAACATGGTGAGCATTTTGGTGATATTGAGTTGTTGAAAGAGTACAATATATTTGAGTAAATATTGCTGTGTGAAAATTGGAACCCAAGAAAAATGCCAATATCTCACATTGGTGACAGCATCCCATCTTTCAAATATAGTTTAAAAAGGCGGAACTGAGGCGCGCCTCGTAGTGCCTTGAGGCATTAATGGTGGTGCTTTTTTTTAGGTTCAGGTGTCTCATTTCGTGAGGCGTATGCCTCACGATTCATGCCTCATGGGCGTGAGCATGCGCCTCACATGTCACTTAAATTTTGTTATTTTTTTTTTTTTAAAATGAATTTTTAATTGGGCCCTCTGAACTTAAACAAAAATTAAAAATTTGGACCTAAAAATATGAAATATAAAAACAAATATTTGAGTCTTCTTTACAAATAAAAAACACAAAAATATCTACCATCGCTCACGTCAACTGGGCACTCTCTTTGCAATTAATGGATAAGGAAGAAGATTGAATAGAAATTGCCAGTAAAGATGAAGAAGATGATAGGGGAATTAGATATGACGTTGATTCCATGGAAGATGTTGCTAATAGTGATGATGATAATCGGAGCACAACCTTTTGATCTTTATTAGTTTAACTATTTTTTCATTGCAAAAGGAGTAAAAATTGTCGACAAATAATTCATATTTTTGATAGTCTACTTAAGTAAGAAATTTTAATTGAGATTCTGCTATTTATTGGTGAAATAAACTATTTTTATATTAATTTACAGTTTTTTTGACTAATTATTTAGTTTGTGGTGAGGATTGCGCCTCAAAGCACTTCGAGGCTAACGCTTCGCCTCACAAATGAAAACTGTCTCATTACCTATTTTCTCATTTTTAAACAATTTCAATAAAGCAAGGCCTAATTATTATTGTGACGGCTGTCTTTCAAACGTTTGCATTCCTAAATGTGCTAAAAAGCATGTTTGGCATGGTTTCTTTTAAACTATGTTTTTTTAAACTCATTTTCAAACTACTTTATCGTATGCAGCCTGATGAGCGTCAGCTAATCACGAGAGTAGTTCTTGTTCAGTACCTTTCACAAGACTCTGCAGCCAGACTTGACTCTATCCCTATAGACGACTAATGATAGGGGCCCCAATCCCAAACCACCCATCGTGAACTACGTTCATTGCTACGACTCTTACTCAGGGTCTTCTTTTTATTCATATAAGGATCATATGTGGTTTACGCCTTTTTTTAGTCCCAAGAGACTCTCCTCGACCTTAAACTATAAAATGATCCGGCCGGCCGGAAAACTCCAAACTCCAAACTCCAGCTCTAATAGCAAGAGGCTCAAAGAAAAGCTGCTCCATGCTGGTACCCGACCCACAACTTTTATCAACTTTTCAACCCACATTTTACGAAATTTTTTCAAAATCCCTTAAAAAAATTATTTTAGCATATGTTTGGTAGTGCTAAAATTAATTTTTAAGTGTTTATATTATAAGTTGTAGGTAAATGTGTAGTTAAAAAATGAGTTGTAAGTTGTGGGTCTTATGAAATGTGTGGATAAAAAGTATGTTTGACCAGTTTGATCAGTTGAAATTATAATTTAAGCAATGACAAACATGTCCTTAAACTCTACCAAATTAGCACTAAGTCAATTTCATGTAGAACATTTATTTATCTTATTAGTTGAATAGACTAAGAAGATGTTTGGCTAAGCCTTAAAAAAAAATACTTTTTGTCCAAAAACACATTGGTTAACTTACATTTTGCTTCCTATTTAGTAAAAAATGAATATTACTTGCTGTCAAAATAAGTAATTTACTTATTTCTATCTTTCACCATTAGAAAAATTTATTTATTGTAAAACATACTCGTTTACTTAGAAGTAAATTTGCGTAAAACACAACTTTTCAAGATTAGCCATACATGTTCTAAATATTGGTATAAAGATCCAAAGAGGACTGATATTTGAGCACACTTGACATTAAAGGCCTCCTATGAAATTCAGCCAAAATATGAAGTGTGTCTCTTGTGCAAGCTTAACCTGTTCTAGTTTTGTTTTCTGAAAACTAGCCATGTTGTTTTAATATCTTGCAATTGTTTTAGAAAAGTGAAGACATTTGTAGCTGGCTATATTTGTTCAAAACTGAAAAATGATTACTACAGGACCTCTTTGAAAAAAAAAAAGGATTTTATATAAATTCTATCTAAGTTATTATTTCTAGCTAAAATTACGAGTGGGATTCTTTGTGTAGAATCAATTTTTTGTAAATGATGTTTTAAGGGCAAAACTCATTTACTTCGTTATTTAAGTAGAACATTTTGTATAACTGAATCCAAGTTTGTCGAGTGCTTTAATCCTCTTCCTTTTCTGGGTACGAAGAAAAATGGGTAGTGTTCAATTCCCCAAATCTCCTTCCCGTGAGATTTGATGTTCAAGCAGGTTGATATCTTAGTAATATTCACTTCAACCCAAAGTCATCTTTATACAACAAATAGTCACTCTTCTAATTCAAAAGATTCATCTACAACAATCGAAGCTAAACATGATTGGCGTGTATATATATGTACTTGTGTGTGTAGCATCGATTGCTTTGGGTGATTCTTGCACAATAACTAAGCACGATCTGCTGTTTTATAGGGCTATGCGCTAATAGAATACGAAGCATATGAAGAGGCACAGAGAGCTATAAATGAGACAGATGGGACTGAATTGCTCACCCAAACCATAAATGTGGATTGGGCATTCAGCAGAGGTCCATTCAGGAGGAGGAATATGAGGAGGTAGAGTCTCCTGTGTGTTTTCTAATGGTCATTTCATTACTGCTTTTTCTGTGAGTGATCTAGTCCGGATTGAATATCCTTGCAAAAATTTCTGGATATGATCGGGAAATGTACGTATCTTTGGCCGAGCATAAACATGAAAAGAAAAAATAATAGAAGTTCGTATAAAAAAGAATGGATTTGCTCTGGAGTACAAGTAATCTGGAACAGGGATGACAAATTAGGACTAACAATGAACCCTAAGTTCTTTATTTATTACTATACCCATGTTTTTAACAAGGCTTTGGCCTTCGAGTTATTCCTTGTTATGTGTATATGATTTTGTTCGTTTATTTGCAGATCGCCTCGCGGCCATCGTTCTAGGAGTCCAAGGAGAAGATTCTAATCTTGTGGGGCACATCATGAAATAGCTATCTATTTGGCTCAATAGATTGTTCTGAAAATGCTAATTTTGTTATTAATCACGTGTATGATTGTTGTTGTTGTTGTTGTTGAGGGTGTTTTTTTTTTTTTTTTTTGGGTTGGTTTTTAATCTTTTCTGACCCCCCCTTTACATGAATACTTAATTCTGAGGCTTTTGCTTTTAATGTTCAATTCTGTCTTGCTCTTTATGCATATTGTGTGCGCTTTACTTCACGTCTTTAAACAGACCACATAATTTATAGCACATAACACTATTACTATTAGGGTAATTTGCAACCGCCGTCCCCAATCTTTAAATTTTTGGCACTTTTATCCTCATTCTTTATTTTTTTGCACCCATATCCTCAACCTTTCTAAATTTGGTGTCTGAAGTTTCCAACCTTTGAACTTTTGGCATTATCTTCATTTTTTTATTTTTTTACACTCATATCCTCAACTTTTCTTAATTTGGTGGTTGAAGTCTCCAACCTTTGGATTTTTGTATCATATTTTTTAATTTTTTAATTGAAATTTATGAAAAGTCTATTTAAAGCTAAGTTTTGTGAGTAATTTTGTCTATAAATATTGGTTTATTAAAAAAAAATTATTTTTAAAAATTTTAGAAGATTTTCTTCATTTTTTTGCATCCATATCTTCATTCATCATTATTTTGCACTCATATCTCGAAATGGAGCATTAATAAAAATATAGTTATATGAATAATGCAATATGCAGAAAACAGGTCTGGCTAAAAGAACAAGGTGAGTTTTGGAAGATGGAATTGCTGTATGCATTATTCCAAGGCACAAAGGCGATTAAGAGCATGGACGAAGAATAAATTCGGGCAGCCATAGAGTGAAGGAAAAAAAAAAAAGAGAAATAGTCACGCGGAACTTTGTACGGGTAAAAGCTGAGAGGGTGAAGAAAATTTTGTACTTTAAAGTTTATTCAGTTAATTGATTCCAATTCTTTTATAGTCGTTGGTGAGTTTGTTGAACCACTTTAATTCATATTTTTCTTTTTTCGGTTTGTTTTCATTTTATATTGCGTTTGTTGCTTGTTCAGCAAATTTTTTTCCACAACTTATTTACAAGTACTTATCCAATTATAAGTTTCCGAGTAGTTCGATTGATTTTATAAACTACAACGGTACAACCTTTTATTTTATTATTATTTTGACTGAATTTTTCTTCCATAAAATATTTTTAATTATCAAGAATATGTTTTAAATATATATGGTTATGTAAATTGCATTTTATAAATATTGTTCAAAATTTTATATGATTAAAAAACCACAACTTCCCTTCAAAATACACAAATAATTTTTTACAATAACACTTGTAACAAAATGTACAAGTTATTAGTACAAACACACATTTTTATAGCAATTGAAATAGCAAGGTGCCTAGCACGTGCGGGCAATGAATTATTCATTAAACAACTGTTAAATAATTATCAATTGGTGTTAAACCCTTTTGACATAAGTAGACAATGTAGATGAACAATGATCAAATATCGAAGAACATCTACGAGCATTCTTCTTTCATGGAGCTCGAACATCTGAATCCAAAATCATTGCATTCAATCAACAACTCATAAATGAATACATGTGTAATCAAGAAATTAGAAAATTAAGGAGATGTATCAATTGACAAAGTGATGAAATACTACACATATTAGATAATGCATGTAATTATACATATTTGTCACCCTCAGGACGTGTGTGTGTGTGTATATATATATATATATATATACATACAACCAGAGGGTGGAGAGAACTTAAACATTGCACGCCATGGAGAAGAGTAATACCACATACCTAAACAATGAGTGGCTTCTCATTTATGCTTCAAGACGACAATCAAACTCCGCATTAACATCCTTCTCTATTTTTGTTGGCTCCAATCAAAAAACGTCACAATCTACGACCAATAAGAAAGATCGACATCTAATGGGCCTAAATATTGTAGTTGGTGCCATCCAAAATAATATCGATAGGACCAGTAATATTAACATCTCTAGTGGAAGCCTTATATTCTAACTGAATCAGAACAAATGGATATCTGAACGATAAATTTCAGCCGAAAAAAAGATAAAAATGCAATTTTGGAGGCCTAAACATTGAATTTTGGCCGAAAAGGCCCTTGATCAGGACAAATCCCCCTTGTGAGGGAATTTATACCCCCTTGCAGAATTCCATTGCCGGTCCTGTGATTATCGAACCTTGAGGCGAACTTCATGAATTTGGCACTCTCTCTGAGTTCCAACATATATTTTGCATTTAAAATCCATAAGATTTTTACGAAAATAATTGTTAACTTAAAATTCAACTATAAAACAACAAACAAAATATATTAAACAGAATATTTATATTATAATAAAATAACAGTACAATAGATCACTTAAATACTACCCGTCTTGCGGTTTTAGAAGCAAAAATATTAATCAAATTTGAATAATCTAGTTGTTCAACAATTTCTTTTTCAATTGATAACATAGAAAATCTATTCAATCTTTCGTGTGACACAGTTGATTGGATATACGTCTTGATCAATTTCAACTTTGAAAAAACTTCTTTATATAGATGCAACTATAACCGGTATGGTTAGCAAAATTTGTAAGCAATATAAACATTGGGAAACAACAATCAAATGTCTTCAAATGTTGTAGCACTTCAATTGCTCTCTTGGTTTCACTTGGTATGTAACACCTCAAGACTGTCAGCTCAGAACGTAAATTAACCATCTCCATTAATGTCTAAATAGCCATTATGTTCCAGATACTTCTCAAGATTCATATAAGCTTTCAACAAACTCGCAATACTCACACGCTTTAATATCTCCAAATTAAACAAAAACCCAAAGATTCAGGGTTTCTTTAATTTGAGAAGGGTGATGATACATATATTTCAAATATGCATATAAGTTTCTCTTCCATAAACGACTATTTTATATATCTAGCCACCTAGTTTAGTAGGAAACGTTAAATGCAAACTAACAATATTGAATTTGTTGGTTATTAGGATTTACTGTTTTATTAGGATTTGAGTTTATTTGAAATATTGGTTAATAAATCTTATCTATAAGATAAACCTTATCTATAAGATAAAGCTTATCTATAAGGGTTAGTGATTTAGGATTAGTATATTATCACGTTTTTAGGTCATTCAAATGTGGGTGGTTATTTTGATTTTATCCTCTTGTAATTGGCTATATAAGCCGACTGTTTGCAGTCAATTTATTCATACTTTTGCACTACAGAAATATCATAGTGTTTTCAACATTTGGTATCAGAGCCCCATCATAGGGACCTGGTTTTGTGTGAGTAAAAGAAACAACAATTTCTTGTGAGTGGTGTGCTAAAAGGAATGGCAGCAGAGACTAGCTTTGTGCAGCCTGCGATCCCAAAATTTGATGGTCACTATGATCATTGGTCGATGTTAATGGAGAATCTACTCCGTTCAAAGGATTACTGGGGTCTTGTGGAGAATGGGATACCGGCAGTAGCAGACGGGGATGAGTTAACAGAAGCACATCATAAGGCTATTGAAGAAGCAAAGCTGAAGGACTTGAAGATAAAAATTACCTGTTTCAAGCTATAGATCGGAGTATGGAGACTATACTCAATAGGGACACAGCAAAGCACATTTGGGACTCGATGAGGCAAAAATATCAAGGCTCCACCAAGGTGAAGCGTGCACAGTTGCAAGCTCTTCGAAGAGATTTTAAAACTCTCTACATGAAAGAAGGAGAGACTGTAAATGATTATTTTGCTCATACTCTCACTATAGCCAACAAAATGAAGGCACATGGTGAGAAAATGGGTGAAACGGTCATTAATGAGAAAATTTTGAGGTCTATGACTTCAAAATTTGACTATGTGGTCTGCTCTATTGAAGAATCCAACGACTTGGATACTTTGACCATTGACGAGCTGCAGAGCAGTTTACTTGTCCATGAACAAAGGATGAATGGCCATAGAGAGGAAGTACATGTTCTAAAGGTTGCTCATGAAGACATAACAGAAAGAGGAAGAGGTCGAGGAATGATCAGAGACAGATGAAGAGGTAGAGGAAGACAGTCTTTTAACAAGGCTACTGTGGAATGCTTTAAATGCCACAAATTAGGGCACTTTAAATATGAGTGCCCTAGTTGGGAGACAGGAGCCAATTACGTAGAGGTAGATGAAGAAGAAGAGCTGCTGTTAATGTCTTATGTGGATCTGAACCAAGCAAAAAGAGAAGAGGTGTGGTTTCTTGATAGTGGATGCAACAATCACATGAGTGGAAATAAAGAATGGTTCTCTGATTTGGATGAATGCTTCAAACAAACAGTAAAGCTGGGCAACAACACAAGGATGGCAGTTGTGGAGAAGGGAAATGTCAGACTGCAAGTCAAGGGAATCACTCAAATAATCTCTGAAGTTTACTACATTCCTGAGTTGAAGAATAATCTGTTAAGTGTAGGACAACTTCAAGAAAATGGTCTAGCTATTTTGTTCCAACATGGGAAGTGTAGGATCTTTCATCCTTTAAAGGGTTTGATTATGCAATCTGAGATGAGTATGAACAGGATGTTTGTTGTGCTTGCAGCCATGATGCCTAAAGCTCCTACTTGTTTCCAGGTTGTGACAGAAAATGCAACTCACCTATGGCACTGCAGATTCGGACATTTGAACTTCAAAGGGTTGAGTACCCTTCAGTACAAAAATATGGTCAGTGGCTTGCCTTCACTTAGAACCCCTACAAAGCTTTGCACAGATTGTCTGGTTGGTAAACAGCACAAGGAATCCATTCCTAAAAAGAGTCTGTGGAGGGCCTCACAGAGGCTGGAGCTTATACATGCGGACATATGTGGTCCTATAAAGCCTGCATCAAATAGCAATAAAAGGTATTTGTTAAGTTTTATCGATGACTTTAGTCGTAAAACTTGGGTTTACTTCTTGCATGAAAATTCAGAAGCTTTTGCTGTTTTTAGAAGATATAAAGCATGTGTTGAGAAAGAGACAGGTGCATATATTAGATGCTTAAGGACTGACAGGGGTGGAGAATTCAATTCAAATGATTTTGTTGAGTTTTGTAAAGCTAATGGAGTGAGCAGGCAATTAATTGCAGCATATACCCCTCAGCAAAACGGAGTTGCTGAGAGAAAAAATAGGACAATCATGAATATGGTACGTTCTATGCTCTCAGAGAAGCAAGTTCCTAAAGTTTTCTGGCCTGAAGCAGTAAGGTGGAGTGTGCATATTCTCAACAGATCTCCAACTTTAGTAGTACAAGATAAAACTCCAGAAGAAGCATGGAGTGGCATGAAACCTAATGTAGAGTATTTTCGCGTCTTTGGCTGCATGGCTCATGTGTACATACCAGATCAAAAGAGGACCAAGTTGGATGATAAAAGCTACAAGTGTGTCCTTCTTGGTGTGAGTGACGAATCAAAGGCATACAGGTTGTTTGATCCAGTTTCAAAGAAAGTAGTTGTCAGCAGGGATGTTATATTTGAAGAAAATGAAAGTTGGAATTGGAATAGAAGTCAAGAAGAAGTAGGGCTTGACATCCTTGAATGGGGTGACAGTGATGATGAAATTAATCAAGAAAGGAATGAAGCTGAAGAAGAGACTAATGAATATGAGAATGGTAGTGCTTCAAGTGGAGTTGGTTCAAATGATGCTAGCTCATCCTCTAGTGAGTCACCTGCTGAGAACTTACCAAGCTCAAATGAAGGAAGGGTGAGAAGAGAACCACCTTGGATGCAGGATTATGTAACAGGAGAAGGCTTGTCAGAAGATGAAGGTTTGAATGCTATGATTATGCTTACTGAGGATGATCCAATCACATTTGAAGAAGTTGTCAAGAGCAAAAAATAGAGGGATGCAATGAATGCAGAGATTGAGTCGATTGAGAAAAACAAGACCTGGGAGCTGACAACTCTGCCAGATGGAGTGAAGTCTATTGGAGTTAAATGGGTGTTCAAAACTAAACTCAACGAGAGTGGAGAAATAGACAAGTGCAAAGCGAGGCTTGTGGCTAAGGGATATGCACAGCAGTATGGGATTGATTATACCGAAGTTTTTGCTCCGGTTGCAAGGCTTGACACTATTCGATTGATACTTGCTCTAGCAGCTCAACAAAGTTGGGATGTTTTTCAGTTGGACGTAAAGAGCGCTTTCCTTCACGGTGAGCTTAGTGAAGAAGTCTTTGTGCAACAGCCTCAAGGATACGAGAAGAAAAGTGAAGAAGGCAAAGTGTACAAGCTGAGAAAGGTATTATATGGGCTCAAACAGGCGCCACGAGCATGGTACAGCAAGATTGAAGCTTATTTTGGTAGAGAAGGCTTTGAAAAGTGCTACTGTGAACACACATTGTTCACAAAGTCGAGGGAGGGAGGTAAACTCTTAATTGTCAGTCTTTATGTTGATGATTTAATTTATACTGGCAATGATAAGAGTATGTGTGATGAATTTAAGAAGTCAATGATGTTAGAATTTGATATGTCTGACTTGGGGATGATGAGGTATTTTCTTGGGGTTGAGGTGCTACAAAGTTCAGATGGAATTTTTATGTGTCAAAGGAAATATGCTCATGAAATTTTAGCAAGGTTTGGCATGGACAAGTGTAACCCAGTGAAGAATCCAATAGTTTCAGGTACTAAGTTGTCGAAAGATGAGGCAGGGACTAAAGTTGATGCAACTTTGTTTAAGCAGGTAGTTGGTAGTCTCATGTACTTGACTGCAACTAGACCTGATTTGATGTATGGAGTAAGTGTTATTAGTAGGTTCATGTCTTGTCCTACTGAGCTTCATTGGCTTGCAGCAAAGAGAATACTCAGGTATTTGAAAGGTACAACTGAGTTGGGGATCCTTTACAAGAAAGGAGGCTGCAAGGATCTTATAGCTTACACTGACAGTGATTTTGCCGGGGACTTGGATGATCGGAAGAGTACCTCAGGATACGTATTTTTGCTTGGTTTTGGAGCAGTGTCATGGTCGTCCAAGAAACAACCTGTGGTGACTTTGTCTACTACTGAGGCGGAGTACATAGCTGCTGCCTCTTGTGCTTGTCAAAGTGTGTGGTTGAGAAGAATTTTGGAAAAGCTTGGTTATATGCAGAACAAGTATACTACTGTTTTGTGCGACAATAGTTCAACTATTAAGTTATCCAAGAATCCTGTTCTGCATGGTCGAAGTAAACACATTGACATTCGCTTCCATTTCCTTCGTGATCTTGCAAGAGACAGCATTGTTGAACTGGTGCATTGCAACACTCAAGAACAAGCTGCTGATATAATGACAAAGCCTCTGAAGTTGGAGACATTCTTGAAGCTTCGAAGTATGATTGGAGTTTGTGAGGTTCCTGATATAAACTGAATGCTGAGAAGTATTCAGTTTAAGGGAGGTATTGTTGGTTATTAGGATTTACTGTTTTATTAGGATTTGAGTTTATTTGGAATATTGGTTAATAAATCTTATCTATAAAATAAACCTTATCTATAAGATAAAATTTATCTATAAGGGTTAGTGATTTAGGATTAGTATATTATCACGTTTTTAGGTCATTCAAATGTGGGTGGTTATTTTGATTTTATTCTCTTGTAATTGGCTATATAAGCCGACTGCTTGCAGTCAATTTATTCATACTTTTGCACTATAGAAATATCATAGTGTTTTCAACAGAATTGAATTAATACTTATGAAAATTAACAAACAGTGCCTTTTGAAATCTATGTCGTATTTGAAAATTGTAACAAAAATAATATTTTAAATTTTTTATTTTTGCCTAGAGGTGTGTTATAAAATCTCCGTAGACACCGACATCGTCTCACAATGAATGAGAATGTTTGGTTTAATTAAAACTAACTCAACTCGAACACACATGTATTTCAATTATTTTGATGATTTGAACTAAATTATATTCTGTCAATTATATGAAAGTAATTTAAGAGTTTGAAAAGAGGTTAAGAGAAAATTCAAAGATAAAGTGCATTAGGGTTCCAACTCCACCATGAAATTCATTTTTATTCTTAAATTTCCGTAATCAAACCAATTCATACTCACATTGACCTTTAATGATTCAATAAACTTTCTCAAGTGAGTTAAACATATTTTCATACACGACTCTTAAATAATAAATAATGTATCGACGAATTTTGTGAGGAAAAGAACCATTCGCCCACTTCTATCAAAAAATACATTTAATGATTTGTATTTCTTTAATAAGAAATAAATCTATATTCTCAAATTTTTAATGATAAATAACATAACAATGTTTTTGTTTAGAAAAGAAATTCATTCCCACCGTTTTCCAACACCTTTAATTACCTATTACATTTTCACATCAAAGACAAATCTGACTATGAATTATTTTGTAAAGTTTGCTTAACCAGGGACAAGTTCTAAAAAGCGTAAAGCGTGGCTAAATGTGGAGGTCGAGCTTCAAATTTTTCGAACTTAGGCGAGGCCTAGGCGAGAGCAAAATAAGGAAAAAGAGAGGGCAAAGCGTGAGGCGCGATTAGGCGTTCAAGTCTTGGCGGGCATTTTAGAACAGTGACCGGGGGGTAAAGAGAAGGGACGGTCTTTATACCCTGACAAAGTCATGCGATACAACACCTCATAGCACTAACGACTTTTTTGAAAAAGGTGTGATACGTATGTTTCAAATATGCATATTTTCTATTTCAAAAATGACTATTTTATATATCTATCTGATTTAGTTATTGAATTGAATTAATACTTATGAAAAAGAATAGTGCCATTTGAAATTGATGATAAATATTTTTTTCCTCATCCGACCGCGGTGGCGACAGTTGTGGAGACCTGTAAAATAGTGGCGGGGCTTCTATCCCCCTGACAATCTCGGTGTGATAATCAGTATATGATTAATTCAGATGTACAGAATAGCAATGTAGAGAATAATAGAGTTGTTTTTACCTAGGGAGTTGGTCCCTATTTATATGGGTGACCTGTAGTTACGGCCTTTAATGATCTTTAATAATAGGTGTCCCTTCATCTCCTTCATTGTTAGGAGTTAACGAGGGACGTTACATCTTTCCAATCGCCAATGGTAACTGTCATCCTGTGGGTCACCTCTCTGGCTAATTCAACGACAATTGGGTTATTGCTGTCTAATTGTAAGAGGTGAGCTATGAGACCATCGAGGTGGGCGAATCATTGAGACGGGACGTACCAGAACGTGCCACTATTGACAAACAACATATAACAATTATAATTGTTTCTATCATCAGAAATCTATGTGGTATTTGAAAATTAGAATAAAAGTAATATTTTAAATTTTTATTTGTGCCTAGAGGTGTGTTATAAATCTCTGTCGACACATGCATCTATAATTTACATACATCGACACTAACAGATACAAATATGTCTTATTGTCTGAGTATATAAATCACTTTTACACGCCGTTCGGTCCATACATTAAAAGGTCCAATGAAATCATCTCTCCCATAAACACATCACATCATTTAGTACCAATTTTTTGAAAACCAGATTAGGCATTGACTCACAAAAAGTAAAATATTCAAGATTTTAAAAAAAATATGATTCCTACAAAATCAAGACTTATTGAAATGAAAAAAGAACTTTTAGATTTATGTATTCAAGAAATCAATAATCTCCTTTAAAAAGACTAATTAGTCCCACAAAATCTCATTGGAGCTGTTCTGCTCTCTATGTCACAACCAAAGTAAAATAGAAAGATGTTCTCCTCTTCTCGATATCAATTATAAACTTTTGAACAAAGTTCTTCAATGGATCCGTTATCCAATTCATCAGAAGAAAGATCTCCTCAATTGTCTTTACAATGATGTGATATTTTCAAAATTAGATATGAAATTTGGATTCTAGCAAATTGAAATTGCCAAATATGATCGCTACAAATCTAGTTTTAATGTTCCTTTCGGTTAATACGAATGGAATGTTATTTCATTTAGGCTGAAGAACTCTATTTCAGAATTTTAAAAAGTTATGAATGATATTTTCGATCCATATCAAATTTTCTCAATTTTTTTTTTTTATATCTGTATTAATTTATTCCGAGTCAATAGAACACTTGTTCAAACATATTGAGATTTTTTTTTTTCAAAATTATCAAACATAATGATTTGGCTGTCTTAGCTAAAAAGGTCAAGGAATTTGTGAACAAATTCCTAGATGAAATTAAAGACAAGAATCAATTATAAAGGGTTTTAGGATGTGTCAACTATATTGCAGTCATTGTTTCTAATATTCGTCAAATTTGTGAATCCCCTTTTCAAAGATTAAGAAAAGAACTAGTCGCTTGGTCTGCTTCTCAAACTAACGCTGTTATTAAAGTCAAAGGATTAGTCAAATCTCTACCATGTCTTTGCATACTTAATCCTCAAGCTTTTCTCATCATTGAAACTGATGTTTCAGATTTAGGATATGATAGTATGTTAAAACAAAAAATCAATATTAAAGAAGAATTGGTGAGATAGGTGTTTAGTTACCGCACAAAAGAATTACTCAACAATCGAAAATGAGATTTTATCTATAGTAATATGTATTACAAAATTTCATGATGATATGATCAACAAAACCTTTTTAATATGTACCGACTCCAATGCTTCTAAGGAAGTTTTACAAAAGGACGTAAAAATTTTAGTGTCAAAACAAATCTTTGTAAGATGGCAAGCAATAGTGTCTTGTTTTGATTTTCAATTGAATATATCAAAGGTACTGACAATGTTGTTCCAAACTTCCTAACAAGGAGATTTTTGCAGGGATGAACACATAAGACAAGATGAGTAAAAAACCAGATACTTCATCGTCCTCTTCTCAATCAAAAAATTCTTACGCCATGGACCTTGTTAAATCAAAAACACCTTCTCCTTCATCAAAATCCATTGTTTCCCAAAAGACAGCTCTTCTTTGTGGCTCGTCTTCCTTTTCTTCAAAAGATAAACAAATCACTCAAAATAAGTTCAAAGTTCTGTGCCAAATTTCAAAATCACCTTCAAACGTTCTTCAAGCCACTTGTCAAAACCCAATTTCTTCAAGCCAATCCAATCTATCCATTATCAATAAAAGTCAAATGCGAGCAACGAGCTATTTTCCCAAGGACGAATTCGAGACAGTTGTTCTTCTCAAAAATGAGCACAAAGCTCCTTCTCTTCAACAAAATCTTTCCTGAAGGATTTTTGTTTATTCCAGAAAATGTTTTCAAAACCATAAATTCTATGAGTTTATCTTGGTTGATATATATTCAATTGAGATTACTCATCAACCCAATCCTTAAAATCCTGGTTTTTCAAAAATTAAGATTCTCAATGTTCTCACACTTTTCGATTGGAATTCAGGTATCCTTTAAGAAATAAATTTCTCAAAATATTTTCATCCACAAACCTTCTCTTACAGTGATTATATTCAAGCATGGAATTATATATTCTCTTACGTAGTTCTACACATTCTTGGTTTAGTCTCTTCCACAAAATTTGTCCCAAAACATTTCCTAAGTGGTTTCAAGAATGGTGACACATTTTTGGTCTCTTCAAAGAAATCCTCAATGTTTTCAACCTCTAATATTCAAGACGAAAGCCAACTACTACATTTTCCTAGACAATTCAATTTAGATTGAATTTTTTGTTGGGATTTTTTCATCAATGCTCAAGTTCCTCAATTCACTCCAAGGACCCTAATAAGAAGATTCAAGATTAAATGGTAGGAAAAATTCACTTTATCCCGCGCCAATTATCAAGGAGTTTCTTGAATGGAAAAATCGTCAAGATAAAATTCTTCAAAAATCGCTTGCACCATTTAAACAAGGACAAGAGAAATTTTTTTTTTTTTTTTAAAAAAATTTCTCACTGAAATACAGCAGTTAATGGCAACATTAGCTCAATCTTCCAATCCTCAAGAAATTGCAAAAATTCTTCACAGTATCTCTACTGATCAAATGACAGCCTGACGTTGATCAAACCGAAGATGATTGCTCCGGGTTTGAATTTTGGACCCCCTCAAAATTATTCAAAATTCCCGATGGGTCATCCCCAACATTATTTAAAACATTTGAAATCCGAATTTGAAATCCAATAATTTGCCTATATAAAGGGCATCCCCATCGGTCATCAAGTATTTTGAGAAATCTGGAAATACACAAGATATAATAGTTTTTATATTTGTTTCTGTCAAAATTCATGTGTACATGTACAAGAGTTTCTTGCAATCAAGTCTGATAGTCTATGCGACCTTCACTTCTTCAATTATCAAATTTGTAGGATCCATATTGTAAGTTCTCTTCAATTATTTGCAATGACACTATTCAATTTTACTGTTCACTATTCACTATTATCAATTATTATGACTATTTACCTATTTCCTTATTCCGCATCAAATGTTATCCGTTATCACAAATATCTAGTTAAAGACTGTTCGTTCAAATAAACAATTATCTTTACATCTTTTTCAAAGAATCATGCAAGATTAAATTGCCTTTGCCAAGGAGGTTATAGCGTTGGAAAGCCTGGACTCCGTATTGGTAAGCATGATAAGCAAGAGATTGCTTGGCGTTCTCGCAGTGGTGTTCCCGTTATACCAGACACGAAGAGAAGTTTAGTCAAGTAAGTTTCTAAGAAATTATGTCAAGATCTCTGTTTAGAAGAACAAGTAGTTTTATACAAGATCATAATGATAACCGTTCTCAAAAGATTATGAATAGCTGAGATTGAAAAACAATTACATAATTGGTCAATCCTTAAAAAAGACAATACTATTTCTCAAATTGGAAAGTTCGAGTTTTTTCAATAATATTCTATCAAAACTACTTAACAAACTATTTCAATAAATTAAGATATGGAAACTACTTCTCTATTTTGTCCAGAAGCTCTTAGACATCGTCAAGTAAAATACAAATTTTTATATATTGGCCTTATTTCAAACCTCTTTTTAGATACTCCAATCCTTATTCTTCCTAGAGATAAAAGAAACAGAAAATTTTCAAAATCTATTTTATCAATTCTCGAGTCTAATCTTGATAAAGGTCCAATATTTTTCAATTGTTATCCAAACTTTTTGTTATATATATATGCACTAAAAAAAAAAAGTACAAATACCACTTATGTCTTTATGTTCTTCTTTGAAAAGCTACACAATCATTTCTCCAATTTCAATTCAATCTTATTATATCGATCCCTTCTTGATCTATGCTTTTCAAACCATTTAACATTTTTTTAAATAAATAGTGAAAATCGATAAACTCGTGGCTGGTTCAATGGTTTCTGATTGAATCGGCTATGTGACTAGTTTGTTCACTAATTTTTCTTTACACGACTCACTTTATAAATGAATAGGTTTGTCAAGTTGATTTTCTATGCTAAGGCACTGCAAATAGAATGTGACGTGCAGTTTCATCAAGATCTCCAGGGATTTTGAAAATTGATTGTCTAACTTGTGCTTGTGTAATATGGAGAAATGATATTAGAGGCACGTAATCTTTGATGTGAACAATTGCCTTAACTCATGGAGTGTTCGAATCCTTTTCCTGAATTGTCGTATCGAGAAAAAGCCGAGAGAGCGAGGAAAGTTTTGTACTTTAAAGTTTTTCCTGAATTGTCGTAAAATATTTGTAATTATCAAGAATATGTAAAATTTATTGTAATATTTCTATGTTGTAAATATGTATTGTTATTTAAATTGATTTTTCTAAATTGTTTAAAGTTGTATATGATTCCAAAACAACAACTTTCCTTCAAATACACAAAAATAATAAATTTTTATAATAATACTTGTAACAAATGTACAAGTTATTAGTACAAACACACATTTTTATAAAAATTGAATTAACAATGAATTATTCCTTAAACAACTGTCGAATTATTAACAGTTGGCATTAAATATTTTTGACATAAATAAATAAATACAGATGAACATTGACCAAATATCGACGAACATCCCTCTTTCATGGAGTTTGAACACCTGAACCAAAAATCATTATACATTCGATCAATCAACAACTCATATATAAATACACGTGTAATAGAGACATTAGAAAATTAAGGAGATGTGTCAATTTACAAAATGATGAAATAGATAATGCATGTAATAATTATACATATTTGTCAGTACTATGTTATATAAACTAATGTGCAAATTTATATGAACGAACCAGAGAGTGGAGAGTACGTACCTAAACATTGCAGGCCACGGGGAAGAGTAATACCACAATAGTTTGCAGTATTAATGAGGGTACTTGGAGTGATAACACCTTGACCTTGTAGGGATAACACGACAGGGGAGCAGCTGCATGCAAAATCGAAGTTCTGAGCAATACTGCAACAAAGAGATTGTGCACCAATTCCTCGAGCAACTGGCGGGACAATCGGCACCATGCAGTTGGTTGCAATACCAATAACTTCACCAATGATGACAGGGGTGCAGCCTTGTTGAGCTATGGCAGTTTGGAAGCTGAAAAAAAATTAGAAATGCAGCAGAAGCTACCATTAATAAGGCTGAGGCTTTGATTCTAACAACTTCCATATCTGCGAGCTTAATTTGTGCACTTGTGTGTGTGTGTGTTATCCTGTTGCTGATGGAGAATAGAGGTCGTAGCTGCTCATATATATACTCGAAGGATTGGCACGGCCAGATTACAAGAACTAAAGCAAAAATTTAATTAATTTCCATTTTTCTAATTAATTATTTGTTCGAAAATTGAAATATATATGTAACAAATGATGAGCACAGAGAACGAGGGTGTCATTATGATACTACTTAAAGATTATTATATTGAACTTCTTCAACTTTACAATTTAAATATTCTGCCAATAATTTGTTTAAGCCATGAACGTGGGTATTTAATGATTTTTTTTAAGGATTTTCCATGATTTTCTAGATTATTTTTAATGGGAGTTTAAATATCCCGTGGCTAGCATGAAATTTATTTTTAGTTTCTTCAGATTACTTAAAGATTTCTTGAGATTGTTTATTGTGCTGTACATGCACTACAACAAAGAGGGTCTATAGCGGCGATGTCTATTGCGACGACAAAAAGTCATTTATATTGATTCTACATAGTAGAGACGACCAAGAAATGTCGTCGTAATACAAACAAAAATTGTTACGACGACATATGTCGTCGCTATAGAACATACACCGTCGCTGTTACGTAGAGGCTATAACGACGTCTTTCCGTGTCGTCGCTACTAAGATTCGGAAAGGGCGGGAACTAATGGCGGCATTTTGATGCATAAATAGCGACGACAAATGTCGTCTCAATTGATTTGCGAATGATAATGTAAGTCACGTGAATCATGAATTATCTCGTAAAGTGTGTTGAGCTCTATAGCGACGACATACGTCGTCGCTATATATCAACATTATTTTAAGCGGGAAAATTGGCTCCCAATTGTTATATATAGTGACGACATATGTCGTCGCTATACCTATGTTGATCAAATTTTGCAGGCGCGTGACTAATTACTTTCCTCGTAAAATAGGAATGCTCCTTTAGCGACGACATATAGACTCTCTTTTATCTTCTTCCCATCTCTGCATTTCTGTATTGCATACTACACACGAAATAAATTCTTCTCCATCTCCGTTTCTTCATCTCTATTTCTTCATAATCATCTTTATTTCTTCATAATCATCTCCATTTATTATCAGTACTGTATTTGTAAGAATATAGTATTTTACAAGTATGGTTATTGATAAAAGTTGGACAACAATTAAAAATCGCACAAAATCTGCAGATTTTCAGAACGGTTTGCAAGCATTTATAAACATGGCGATGCCATACGTTAACGACAGAGGAAGAATTAAATGTCCGTGCAAAAAATGTTTAAACGGTCTCACACATCCATTAGAAATTGTCGAGGCTCACATATTTCGTAATGGTTTTGCGGAGAGTTATGTCACCTGGATATATCATGGCGAGATCGATGTTCGTACTGCGAATGTGTATAGACAGAATGAGCGAGATGGTGTGGAAGATGAGATGATGGATGTAATAGATGACGTAGTTGGTGGCACAGTATAGGAAGGTCTAGGGACGATGATGAAATGCAGCATCCCGTTGATGGAAAGGCATGGCGGGATTTTGACATGAAACATCCAATGTTCGCAAGTGAGATCAGGAATGTCAAGTTAGGTTTGGCCACAGACGGATTCAATCCATTCGATGACATGAGTCTGTCGTACAGCATGTGGCCAGTAGTTGTAACAGTTTACAACTTGCCACCCTGGTTATGCATGAAGCCCGAATACCTCATGATTACTCTGTTGATACCTGGTCCTAAAGCACCGGGTAAGGACATTGATGTATTTTTACGACCATTAGTGGATGAGTTGAAAGAATTGTGGGCCAATGGGATTGACATGAAAGACGGTTGAACCAACAGCAAGTCGGTATTTAGACTGCGTGCATCTTTGTTGTGGACTGTTAACGATTTTCCAGCGAGAAGTAGTTTGTCCGGTTGGAGTGGTCATGGGTACAAGGCATGTCCGACGTGCAACGAGGATACTCCTTCAGTCCGTGTGATAGGTAAGACAGCTTATGTGGGTCATCGTTGGTTCCTGCCATCCAGGTATCATTTTCAGAGCAATTTAGACTTTGATGGGAGGACAGATAGGCGACCACCTCCGCGTCGGTTAACTCCTACAGACATTTTAGCACAGTTAAGTCATGTCAGATATAGAAGTCCAGGAAAGCACCCAAATTACGGTGGCGCTACAATTCGGAGAAGTGATGACGAGCTCAATTGGAGAAAAAAGAGCATTTTCTATGAGTTGCCGTATTGGACTTCTACAGAGCTCAAACATAACATTGATGTCATGCACGTAGAGAAGAATGTATGTGATAGCTTGCTCGGCACAATTATGGACGATCCATTCAAATCAAAAGACACAGTCAATGCGAGGCGCGATCTAATGCAATTAGGGATCAAAAGGGAGTTGCACTTGTATCAGAACGGGAATAAGTGGATGAAGCCTGCCGCATGTTACACCATGTCTTCTTCAAATCGTAAGAAATTTTGTCAATTTATCCGATCGGTTGAGTTTCCAGATGGCTTCGCTTCTAATCTTCGGAAGAATATTGCTCCAAATGACAGTCGTATTATCGGGTTGAAGTCACATGATTGCCATATTATCATGCAACGGTTATTACCAGTCGGATGTCGGGCGTTTTTGAATAAAACAATTACCACGGTCATTATTGAACTGTGCACGTTCTTCAGAAAGCTTTGTGCAAGAACACTAAAGGTTAGCGACATGATAGCATCCCACGATCACCTTGTACTCATTCTCTGTAAGTTGGAAAGGATATTTCTGCCAGCCTTCTTCGACATCATGATTCACCTCGTAATGCATTTACCAGAAGAGGCAATCCTTGGAGGTCCGGTGCACATGAGATGGATGTATCCATTCGAGCGATACTTGAAGAAATTGAAGGGCTACGTCAGAAATCGAGCTTGGCCCGAGGGATCAATAGCTGAAGGGTATGTTGTGGACGAGGCATTGACCTTTTGTTCGAGGTACTTCCAGGACATAAGGACAAGGTTCGATCGACCAGACAGAAGCGAGGATGCTACTGTTCCACAGACACAACTTTCTGTTTTTCAGTCGCAGTGTCACCCACTTGGAAAGCAGTCACCAACGACGTTTCCTACTCAAGTTCGAAATCAAGCAATTTTTTACATCCTGAACAACTGTTATGAAGTTGAGCCATTCTTGCAGTAAGAAGGCGTTAATTCTTGATTATTATTCTTTTATCTCGAATTAACTTTATCATTTGAAACGAACTAATGAACGTTGATCTTCAATACTTTGTTCAGGGAACATAGGCAGGAACTAATGAACAGTGGCTGTCCAAACATCGAACTAGTGCACAGAAGAGACTTTTACGGTTGGTTCTACAGAAAGGTAAACGAACATCGACTGAATAAAATTGCAAGTTTTCAACATAATTGCTTTCAATAACTGAGAATAATTCTTGTCATGCAGCTATATGCAATGCGCTAAAGCCACAACCATCAAGTTTCTCATGAGTTATTTGCGTTGGCCAGTGGATGTTACCAGCAGGTTATGTCATACACGGCTTGTGTTGTCAAAGGAGTTCGATTCGTGACATATGATCGTGATATTCGAAGAACAACTCAAAATAGTGGTGTGTCCGTCCCAGGGACTGGGGGTGAGATTTACTACGGGCAGCTGCAAGATACACTGGAGCTACAATATGGACCGAAACTTTCAGTCTATCTGTTTCGATGCAAGTGGTTTAGGTGTGATGGGAGACGGATGGTAACTGAGAATAACGTTACCAGTATTGACATCAGTGCAGAGGCGTTCAAGGATGATCAGTTCATACTTGCTAGCCAAGCACAACAAGTGTTCTACATTGAAGATCCATCTCGTGGTCCGATCTGGCGAGTAATACAAATTGTCCATCACAAGAGCACGTGGGACACAGTGGGAGCTAACATCACATAGATTGACCTGCTCCACAATAACTACTCTTTCGGTTTATCTCTAGTAGTTGATATTGACAACATAGAGCATGTATCCTTGCACCGCGATGATGATGAAGCTGATGAGATCGAAGCATCGGTTATCAGGAGAGCCTCGTCAGATACTGCAGGAGAAACTTCGTTTATAAACGACGATGATGTTGAAGACGACACAAATGCAGAATACGAGGATGAAGAAACTTCGAGTGAAATCAATGAGGACGTCAGTGACCATGATGTGGATCAATCGTATCATGATAGTGAATCAGATTGAAATGTTATTGTGCGTCACTAAATTTACAATGTCAGGTTACTTTAAAAAAATGCATGTTCAAATTGTTGTTACTGTTTTCGGCTTGAATGTTTGTCATTCATACTATCATTGGTATTGGTCAAAACGCGAGTTTGGATGGAGTTTCAACATTTGTGTACATAATGTAGAACAAAAAAGTTCTACAATTGTACAAAAACATGATTTCATTTTCCCATTATATCTTCAATCGTAAAACTTGAGGGACTTAAGTTGCAAATAAAATTGAAGGAAATTGAAATAAAAGAAAAATTAAGAGGACCCAAATGAAAAATGTTTAAAGTTGAATGACCCAAATAAATATGAAAACATAAAAATTAAATATTAAATATTAAATACTAAAAATTATTATTGATAATATTAAATCTCAATAAATATTAAATATTAAAAATTACAAATTAAAAATTCAATATTAAATACTAATAATTTTTATTGATATTATTAAATATCAATAAATATGAAAACATAAAAATTAAATATTAAATATTAAATACTAAAAATTATTATTGATAATATTAAATCTCAATAAATATTAAATATTAAAAATTACAAATTAAAAATTCAATATTAAATACTAATAATTTTTATTGATATTATTAAATATCAATAAATATGAAAACATACAAATTAAATATTAAATACTAAAAATTATTATTGATAATATTAAATCTCAATAAATATTAAATATTAGAAATTACAAATTAAAAATTCAATATTAAATACTAATAATTTTTATTGATATTATTAAATATCAATAAATATGAAAACATACAAATTAAATATTAAATACTAAAAATTGTTATTGATAATATTAAATCTCAATAAATATTAAATATTAAATAATAATAATTATTATTGATATTATTAAATATCAATAAATATTACAAATTATTGATGATATTAAATATTAAAAAAATTATTTTACTGAACAAATCCCTTTGAAATGAGATATCAACAACGACGACATATATCGTCGCTATTTTCATGAAAAATGGGCGCCCCTTTTTAAGCGCGAGTTATAAAAAATCTGAAAAATATGTCGTCGCTATTGAACCCTAAGGCGACGACATATGTCGTCGCTATAGAGCCAGTCCTTTTAATTCACGCCATCCCTTCTTCTTCTTCGTTTTGGCTGCGATTTCCTCCTCCTCTTCCAGCGCCGTCGCCACGAACTTGTCCGATTGGTAAAAATTAATTACGAATTTGAATTATACTCTACTATGAAATACTTTATTTGGTTCAAATTTAGAATTTTCCGAAATGTTTTGCAGCCGGTTCTACTAGTACATTTTGCAGCCGGTTCTTTCAATATTACTTCACTATTTCGTTAGCTCCTCCAGGACTCGAATGTAAGAATAGTTCTCCAATTTTTACTGTTTTTCCTTCTCATTATTTTTATATTCCAAAATAGAACATGAATAGGAGTATTAATCGGTTTGTTATTGGTTTATCAATAATTGCTTCAACTATTGTATTCATATTTATCTGCAATTGTATTCATATTCATTTTGTATTACTTCTGTAGTTCTGTGGAATGAGTTTAGGGACTTATTATATTTGTAAATTAATTTTTTAATTTTCATCAAAGTGTGATGCACGGGATATTATATTTGTAAATTCATTTTTTAATTTTCCTTTTTTAATGTTGGTTTTTCATTTTTGTTTTCGTTGCATTTGTTGAGGTTAATTAAGTGAATGCTACGTAAATATTATTTCTTGTTTTAAAACTATAAATGAATTAGATGACAAATACAAATATATATATAAAACAAAAAGTAGATGTGTGGTTTATCAAATAGGTGCGTTGTTTGCCACATGGACCAGTCTGTTAATTTTGATCGACAAATATTAATTTATATATAAATGAGAAAACAATTTTGTAAATTCATATATGCATTTGAAATAAAATTGAGTTCATGCTTAGTTTTGGAACAAGGGGCATAATTCATATACCATTTGTGTAATTAATTCCATATGATGTGTGTTTTGAGCAATTTTTTTTCCAAGAAGAATATATCTATCTCTTAATTTTTAAGAACTTGTTTGGTAGAGCTTAAAAA
Organism: Forsythia viridissima; assembly: GCA_030279155.1. Taxonomy (NCBI): domain Eukaryota; kingdom Viridiplantae; phylum Streptophyta; class Magnoliopsida; order Lamiales; family Oleaceae; genus Forsythia; species Forsythia viridissima. Next base: position 21,118,304 of record CM059034.1, on the reverse strand, counting down.
TTAGCTAAAAAGTTGAAATCAAAATAAAATCTATAATTTTTATTAATTTTTCAATCATAAATTTTATCAATCTTTTATCAAAATCTATTAAAATACTTCACCAAACAAGCGCTAAATATGAAAAAGTTAGAAAAATATATCTGCAATTTTATAGTAGTTTAGGGACCAATTTATAATAAAATAAAATAAATTCAAATTTTCCCATAAATTCAAAGTTTAGGGACTTATTTGAAATAAAAATTAGTTTAGGGACCAATTTATAATAAAATAAAATAAATTCAAAATTTTCCATAAATTCAAAGTTTAGGGACTTATTTGAAATAAAAATTAGTTTAGGGACCAATTTATAATAAAATAAAATAAATTCAAAATTTTCCATAAATTCAAAGTTTAGGGACTTATTTGCAATAAAATAAGCTTAGGGACCAATTTGAAATTAAATATAATAAATTCAAAAATTCACATTAATTCAAAGTTTAAGGACTTATTTGAAATAAAAATTAGTTTAGGGACCAATTTATAATAAAATAAAATAAATTCAAAATTTTCCATAAATTCAAAATTTAGGGACTTATTTGCAATAAAATAAGTTTAGGGACCAATTTGAAATTAAATATAATAAATTCAAAAATTCACATTAATTCAAAGTTTAGGGACTTATTGGAAATAAAAATTAGTTTAGGGACCAATTTATAATAAAGTATAATCAAGTCAAAATTTTCTATAAATTCAAAGTTTAGGGACTTATTTGCAATTTTACAGTAGTTTAGGGACCAATTTGAAATAAAATATAATAAATTCAAATTTTCCCATTAATTCAAAGTTTAGGGACTCATTTGCAATATAATAAGTTTAGGGACCAATTTGAAATAAAATATAATATATTCAAAATTTCTCATAAATTTTAGGGACTTATTGGAAATAAAAATTAGTTTAGGGACAATTTATAATAAAATATAATAAATTCAAATTTTTCCATAAACTCAAAGTTTAGGTACTTATTTGAAATAAAAATTAGTTTAGGGACCAATTTATAATAAAATATAATCAATTCAAATTTTTCCATTGCTTCAAAGTGTAGGGACTTATTTGAAATAAAAATTAATTTAGGGACCAATTTATAATAAAATAAAATAAATTCAAAATTTCCCATAAATTCAAAGTTTAGGGATTTATTTGAAATAAAAATTAGTTTAGGGACCAATTTATAATAAAATAAAATAATTTCAAATTTTCCTATAAATTCAAAGTTTAGGGACTTATTTGAAATAAAAATTAGTTTAGGGACCAATTTATAATAAAATATAATCAATTCAAATTTTTTCATAAATTCAAAGTTTAGGGACTTATTTGCAATAAAATAAGTTTAGGGACCAATTTGAAATAAAATATAATGAATTCAAAATTTTCCATAAATTTAAAGTTTAGGGACTTATTTGCAATAATATAAGTTTAAGGACTAATTCGAAAGAAAATATAATAACTTCAAAATTTTTCCATACATTTAAAGTTTAGGGACTTATTTGCAATAAATTAAGTTTAGGGACGAATTGGAAATAAAATATAATACATTCAAATTTTTACATACATTTAAAGTTAGTATGGCTGACGTGATGTTGACAATTATGTCATGTGTTAGTATGACTGACGTGATGTCGCACGGAGGTGATGGTGCAAGAGATCCTCCACAGCAGCCATCTCACCGGCTCTCTTCGGCATGCGAGTCTAGTAAGACTTTTCGTTCAAATTGTAATTATTTATTATTTTATACATATCGTTGAAAATCGTATAATCAATACATTTTACAATTTCTTTATTTTCAGCACCCCCGCCAAAGCGACAAGGTATCTCTCGAGGCATCAACCTTGAGATGGTTTGGCAGGCGAATGGGAAGATGCCACTTCCTATCGCGTTCGACAATGTCGAACGCACAATGCAGCCGATCGGAAATAACGCGAAGTATTTCACGCCCTTGGTTGGGAACCAAGTGAGATTCACCGTGCCCCCGTGCTACCCTTCATGGACAGAGGTTCCAGAGGAGCAGCGGGCACGGTTACGTAGCATTATCGATGTATGAACTTAAATTAGTTTTGTTATTAGTACACTTAATAAATACTTGTTTTACGACTTCTACAGTAACGTATTCTTTTTTCACTCTTGTAGAGCTACTTCGATCTACAGGGCGATCGATCGCCCGACGAGTACCGGGCAGTATGTGCCGCAGTAGATCGTCTGGCGGCCGATCGTTATCGCGATTACAAACTCAAGGCGCATAATCACTTAAAAGCGCATGGACCGAGCTGACCATACGGCGAGATGTCCGCCGAGGACTGGCAGAAGTGCATTGACTTCTTCACCAGTCCTACTTTCGTGGTACGTATTATTTATATATTGTTTACGATATTTTATATACTCTTTTAACTAATACATTTTTGGCTAATCAATTATATGTTATACCTTCAGGAACGGTCCTCCAAAAATAAAGTCAATCGGGGTAAGGCTAAATACCCGAGCGTGCAGGGGTCGAAGAGCTTCTCTGTCACGCGTTGTTACGATCAGGTACAACATATAAATTTTCAATATCATTATAAATATCTTCACTACATTACGTAAAAATGTATACTAAATTTTACGTTTAAATTGTCGTAGCGGGACCCCGAGACCCAAAAGTGGCCGGGGATTATTGATTCGTTCCGGACGTTTCACACCTTCCGGGATGGCAATTGGGTCAACTTGCAGGCGGCTGGTGATTATGTGAGAATTTTTAAATTATGTTAATATAATTTTATCTGACATGCATGATATTATTATTTATTATTATTTTTTCACTGAACAGGATAAATTTGTTGAGTTGAGAGAGACTCAACAGACATAAGTCGCCTCCAATAGCGCGTCATTAGACGAGCGTGCTATTGCAAAGAAGGTTCTCGGAGAACGACGAGGTCACGTCTGTGGGGTTGGTCGGGTTCCGAAGGGCACCTCTCCCTCACTAGATTCGACTGCTGCATCGTTTGCCCCACAAGGAACTTCCCATCAGTCCTCTGCAGACCCCTAGAATAATGATCTTTGGTTTGCCATGTATGAGGATCAGCTACGCCAAATGCAGCGTGAAATTGAGTTTCTAAAAAGTAAAATACCAACTGCGCCTGCGGAGGAGGAGGACGGGGACGGGGACAACGGTTTAGAGTGTCTGTAGATTTTTTGAATTTTTTATATATTATTTATATTATTTGCAAAAAAAAGAATTTTTTAAAAAAAATTCAAAACGTTTATAGCGGCGACAATGTCGTCGCTATAGTAAATTACATAATTTGTATTCACGACGACAAAATGGATGCACGTATAGTGACGAGATAATGGTCTCTATTATTTTGTAAATAGCGACGATTTTTACGACGACTGTGTCGTCCCTATAAGTCAGTTTTCGAGATATGGCCACGACGATATTGCGACGATGTTGTCGTCGCTATAGATACAAATTTATATAGAGACGACGTAAAGTCGTTACTATAACTCTAGAGACACTAACTTGTTGCAGCGACATATAGCGACGACTATGTTGTCTCTAAAACATTAAAGAGACGACTTTTGAATATTCAGCGACGACAAGTGTCGCCGCTATTGCCCTTATTTCTGGTAGTGAGAATATATCTTGATCTTCGTTTAATCTTCAAAAGAATAGATCTTGATCTTGGTTAAATCTTCGTTTCTTATTTCTTCTTTTGAATTCTCTCAAAAAATCGAATCTTCAATTATGAGTTAAGAACTCATATATAGTCCCTTCATTTTGTCCTAAAATATCATTAAAATCGTCTTTTAAAAGGTTTCTTAATTGGAGTCGAATTCAAAAAGGTAACAAAATCCGCATGAGAAAATTTTACATTGGGCGATCGGGCACTGTATACCCGGGCGATTGCCCATGCATGATTTTTGGCTTATGTGGTTGACAATTCGTGCTGGACGTTTGCCCAACTAAGTTTTTTTCTGTGGTTGTTTTTTAAAACGGTCATAACTTCTTGTAAGAAACTCTAAATTGAGATCCATAACATGTGTTGGACTCGAATTCAATTATCTTTTTAATGGTATATCATTTGCTTTTTGGATATTTTAATCCCAAAATTTGTGGTCGAATTTTTCCACATACTTCGATAGATAGTTTCTCAATTCGATTATTTGATTTTCAGGTGTTTGAACATTTGCTTCAACTCTTCATTGTCACTTCAACAGACTTTGAACTTATTGATTTTATCTTCTTCCTTATCCTCCAATATTTGGCTCTTGACATTCACTTCAAAAACTCAACTTTTTCTCATTTACTTGTCGATTTTACCAAATTGTTGCTCTTTTCGTCCATTATTTTTCAATTACTTATAAACAAGTCCAAAACTTAAATAGAAAGAACAATATACTAAACTAAGTAGAAAGTCAATAAAATAACGAGATAAAAACTTAGTTTTAAAGTTCGAATAAGTACACAAAATACATTTATCTATAGTAAACACAATAGTTAATGCTAGTGCTTGAGCTTAATCTTTCGTAGATGCTCTAATAGATGTGTACACCGTTTATGGTAGAATTTCGATAAAACAATTATTGGTGTTGTTCTTAATTTTTGTACGTATTTGATGGATTGATTGACTCTTGATACTGGATCTAAAATTATCATAAATATTCTAATTTATTTACAAGTTTGAAATACAACAAAATAATGCACAAAATACGTGGTATGTTAAAATTGAAAATACCAGACCTAAGCTAGCAGGCCGTTGGCGTGGTCAAGTTTGTGTTGCTTGTTGTTTAGCTTATTTTTTCTTTAATATATATAAAGATCAATTACTTTATTTGAAAATAAACATGTGATTTTTAATTTTTAATTTTTTTTTTAAAGATCAGTTTTCTTTCTAGGATCAAGATGAAAAATGACTGAAAATTTTGTCAAGATCCTCAAAATTCTCAAAAAATTATATTTACATTTATTAAATATAAGTGAATGTGGCTTATTAAAATTTTTGTGGAAGGTTGTTATAATTGTTGGATAATAAACCTAAAGCAACAAGATCAATACGATTATTTAATATAGAGAAACAAATAATTAATTGACAATATTGAAAAAAAAATAAAAAATCTTCAATTTTTAATCAACGGGACAACAATGATGAGTGAAATTAAAGGCTCAAATTAGTCAATCTCCAACAATTCCAATAATGGTAACACCACAAATCTTGATCAAAGTACACTACTAAACAACCCATTATATTCTACATAAAGTGAATGTTATTCTCTACAAAGAAAAAGAAAGAGGAGGGACATAAATAAGGCTAGCAGCGGTGCACAATAGAGACACGAAAAAGAGAGACAGAGAAAAGACGCAGCCAAGGTTTTTCTCTCTATGTACGTATATCTATATTCTCACCAAAGAATATTATCAACTCTCATAATGGCAGCCACTATATCTAATATATATAATAATTACACCAATAAATGAGTTAACCTATGATTAATTAACCGAGCAACTGGGTCGTGGCTTATTACTCAAGGTTAACTACAAAGTGCTTTGATTCATCTTTGTAATTGGGCTACTTAATTGTTGGATATTGGACATTAATAATAAGTCTTTGATCATTGGCCAAGCCTACGAAGTATAATTAAACCGACCTATTTAATCATCATTGTCTCTTTGTTTGTTTGGGACCAAAAATCCTAACAAATCTCCACCTTGGTTCCAAATAAAAAAATAATCTACAAAACTCAAAAGACACATACTCAGTAGTTGTCAAAAATGAATTCTAAATTAATTAATTAGAACTCAACATACATGTACCAATATTTAAAAGTGTAAGACAACTTCTAAACTTTATCAACGTGAGCACCTTAGTGACCATATCTGCAGAGTTATAATATGTATGCACTTTCTCAAGTTTAATCAAATTTTGAGATACAACATCTCTAATAAAATGCAGTCTAACATCTATATGTTTAGTGCGTTCATGAAAAACAGGGTTTACACAAATGAATATCTAATTGACTATCAGAATATATAGTCACATTATCACTTAAAACACATAGTTCATTAAAGGCTTCAGTAGCATCTATATATTCAGATTCAGTAGTGGAAATAGCAACAATATGTTGGAGTTGAGATTTTTAACTAATACACGAATCACACAAAGTAAACACATATGATGAAGTAGATTTCCTATTATCTCTATCTCCACCATAATTAGTATCAATAAAATCCTTTAGTTTCACACCTTTAGAATCAGTTTTATATATTAACCTTACATCATATATACTTTTCAAATACCTGAGCAACCATTTTAAAGCTTTCCAATGAGTGGGTCCTAGATTAGACATGTATCTGCTCAAAGTACTAATAGCAAAAACCAAGTCTGACATAGTACAAACCATCAAATACATCACAAAACCAATCACATTTAAATAAGAAATTTTATTCATACATGCAACTTCTTTTTCATTTTTAGGTGATTGTTCTTTAGACAACAAAATGATTACCAAGTGGCATAGAGACAGATCTACAATCAAGCATTCCAAACTTTTTCAAAACTTTAAACACATATGGAGTTTGATGTATAATTAAGTAAAAATTAGACATATCTCTATTTATTTCCATGTCAAGTATCTTTTTAGCATGCCCAAGGTCTTTCATATCAAATTCTTTACTTAACTCATTTTTAATATTGTTTATCGCTTTCATGTTAGAACCAATCAATAACATATCAACCACATAAAGTAACAAATACACACAGTCATTTGTGATGTGGTGCTGGTAATACAAACAATAATCAAACTCGCTCTCTAAACAAGTCATTTCTGACTTGTTAAATTTGACATCTTTACTAATGATTATCTTTATACCATTTTAGTTTCTATCCCACAACCTATATCCCTTAACTCCTTTAGGGTAGCCCAAAAAGACACACTTCCTAGCTCTAGGTTTAAGTTTTTCCTCACTCTGATGAGAAAAAGTAGTACAGCCAAAAGTTTTAAGCATAATATAATCAGTACATTTACCATGCCATTTTTCATAAGGAGTATCACCATTCAAAGCAGTGGATGGAATCAAATTAGTCAGATAGCAAACAGTCATAACAGCTTCACCCCAAAACGATTTAGGCACACCAGAACTCAACATCATACATCTAACATTATCAAGCAAAGTACAATCCATCCTTTCAGCAATCTCATTATGTTGGAGAGTATAAGACACATTTTTATATCTAGTAATGTCACATTCATTACACAAGTTATCAAAATTACCATTGCATAATTCAAGATCATTATTATTACGCAAATATTTTATCTTTTTGCCAGTCTGATTCTCTACTTGAACTTTCCAATTTTTTAAATTTAATGAAAGTTTCACTTTTATCTTTCAATAGATAAATCCACACACATTTGAAAAAATAATCAATAATAGACAAAAAATATTTGTTACCACCAAAAGTGAAATTTCTGCCGGGACCCCACGAATCTGTATGAATGTTATCTAACACTTTAGATGTCTTGTGTGTGCTAGATGAAAATGATATCCTATTATGTTTTTCAAGCACACAATAATCACAAAATGACATGTCAGACATTCGATCATTACCAAACACACCCTTATTATTAAAGAACTTAAGTCTCTTAATACTAACATGAGCAAGTTTATTATGCCACTTAAGTGTGTGATCAATGTTAATGGAAGCAATAGTAGAATTTAAACCACATACCACTTCAGCACGCACAATATAAATGCCATTTCTTCTAACAGTCTTAAAGGGTCTAAGTGCACCTTTAGTCATTTTTAACATGTCATTACCAAGCATACCAGCAAAACTTATTTTCTCCAACTCCCCCGCAGAAATTAAATTTCTACCCATGTGTGGATGTATCTAACTCCCTTCATTATACGCACAAAGCCATTATCAAATCTAACAATTACATCACCAATGCTAGTAATGTTTTATGCAATACCACCCCATGCAACGAGATTTCCATGATTACTTTCATGCAAATGATCAAACCAATGTTTATTTGATGTGATGTGAAAATATGCACTGGAGTCAAAAATCCACTCATCTATATGGAAGTTCATAGACAGGTTAATCTCATTAGGCTCGAAATTTAAAAGCATAATAAACCTCACCAGACTCATCTCTAGGTATTACTGCATTTATCTCATTATTTTCTCTCTGATCTCTCTGTTTATAGCAGTTATTAATGAAATAGCCTAATTTTCCACAACCATAGCACTTCTAACCTTTTTCTCTACCCCGTAACTTAGAACAACTTCTACCCTTTCTATTGCCACCATTTTTTTGCTCACCTCCACTCCCACCCCTCGACTGATGTCTATCTCTCACAAAATGGATCTCACCATTTTCTCTCTCATTTTTTTCGAACTTCAACTCTATCTCCTTACTTTTTAAAGAGTCTATGGCAATGTCAGGTGTAAGAATCTCACTCCCATACTTAATTCCATTCTTAACTTCATTATATGAATCAGGAATGACATTTAATCATAACTTTGTTAATTTTAGGAACCGTTTCACCACAGTTTGTAATATCTTGCACAAACTTATTAAAAACATCAAGATTGTCAACCAAATCTCTCTAGGGATGAATTTTTTTTCGAGAAGATAAATTTTGTTTGGATTGGATTGAATTAAATAAAGATTTTCTAAAACATGATCTAATAAATTCAATCTGATAGAAGTATAAGCAAGTTCATCAAAAAATTCTTTTTCTGATCGCCAGTAACATTGGGACCATAAAAATTATCAATAGCTTTTGAAATTTTTTGCTGAACCAAAATATCTTTTATTTTCTGTTGCCAAATAGAAAAATCACATTTACCAGTAAAGACACTCAAGTCAAAACGATGTACAGACATCTCAACAAATAAGAATACACACCAACAAGCACCTCAAGATAATCACGCAGAAAAACCTAAATGCATCAATATACACTGTTTTAGATTTTCAGGGTTTTGCGAGATTCGTGATCTCAGTTCAAAGGAACTGTCAAACGGGTAAAGTCTAGGTGATAGTTCTAAATAATAACAATAATGCACAGAAAACAAAGTACTGCAAATAATTAGCACCAAAACAAAAGCTAAAACAAATCACAATAATGGACACGTAAATTCCTAGCAACAAGCAATAGTTACTCCACACAATAACCCCAAATCTAATGGCTACCCCACATGATGGCCTATTATTATATGAATTTAAAAAGGATCAACCAATTTACCAGAGCGGACCAATCTGACGGTCCGTAATATCGGAGAGATGCAAATTTATATATTTTATTCTTTATTTTGCATATTTAAATTTCAGCAGAGTTGGAGTAGAAAGATGACACTAAGCTCGAATTCAAACTGTCCAAGAAAAGCACTCTTGTCCAAATAATTAATCTGCAGTCAATAAAATAAAAAAATCAGAATAGCATAATAAGCTATTTCAATAAAAAAAATTAATTTCACAAAATAAAAATAAATTTTTGGCCGAAAAGGAATTTGTTGCCGGTCGTTCGCCATTGCTACTATAAGTTCTAGTCCAATATGTTCCCAAAAGCCAACCAATCTCTAATACCAATTTGTTTGATAATAAACATAACGCTCCAAGATCAATAGGATTATTTAATATAGAGAAACAAATAATCAATGGACAATATTGAAAGCAAAAATAAAAAATCTTCAATCTTCAATCAACGGGACAACAATGATGAGTGAAAGAGGCTCAAATTAGCCAATCTTCAACAATGGTAACACTACAAATCTTGGTCAAAGCACACTCCTAAATAACCTACTATATTCTACACAAAGTGAATGTTATTTTCGACAAAGAAAAAGAAGGCAGAGGGACAGAAATAAGGTCAACAACGGCGTACAATAGGGATGCAAAAAAGGGTGGTAGAGAAAAGAGGCAGCCAAGGTTTTTATATCTCTATTTGTGTATCTATATTCTCACCAAGGAATATTATCAACTCTCATAAGAGCAGCCATTATATCTAATATATATAATATTTACACCAAGGGTAATTATATATCTTTACTATAATATAAGTGTATATCACCTATTTACTATTCACCCTTCAACCAACGCGACATCGTTTTGTTAATTTAGTATTCCTAATTTCGTCCAAATCTCACCATTTTGTCCTAATCTTTTGACACTTTTTTTTAATATTAAATTAATATCTTTGGCCGCATTTTTTGACTTCTTCATCTTTTCTTTTCTTTTATTTATTTTAATATACATATATTAGTATCTTTTAGCCGCAATTATTGACTTCTTATATATTATAGTAAATATATATTCATTTCTCCCTTCATAAGTCATCAAATTTGGTGCTTTTTTATCCCCAGTTGCTATGGGAAACAAAGGACGAAATACAATCGATTCCTAAAGGTTTTGGTAAATTTCATTTTCTCTAAACTGCAGTTTTTGTTGTCCAACTTAAATATTTTCTGCAGCTTATACATTAAGTATTTTTACATAATTTCAGTTGGAGACGATATCCCTATGGGTTACCTAACCATTGGCTTTGGTTTCACATAATTTCATGTTATATAACTCAAGTTATGGACAATTTTGTAAATTGCGACAACATGAATCCGAGAAACTGCTTTGGATGTTTCGGTGAGCATTTTAGTGTGGCAAAACATGTCGTCGGATTATAAAATTTTTATATGTGGTAGCTACATGGGTATTCTACGTTCCGTGAAAATTTCATATTGTTCGATGATCGTTTTCTATGTCAAAGAATTTTTTTTTGCTCCATGACTGGGTGAATTGTTTCTCCAAACTGCACTTTCTGTTGACCAACTCAAAAATATTCTACACCTTATATATTAAGTATTTTTACATAATTCTAGTTGGAGACGATAGATCTATGGGTTACCTAACCATTGGATTTTGTGTCACATAATGTCATGGTATATAACTCAAGTTATGGACAATTTTGTAAACTGCGACCGTATGAATCCGAGAAACTGCCTAGGGTGTTTCGGTGAGCATTTTAGTAAGCCGAAACATGTCGTCGGACTATCAAATTTTGATACGTGGTAGATAAATGAGTATTCTATGTTCCCTGAAAATTTCATATTTTTTGGTTATCGTTTTCTATATCAAACAAATTTTTGTTACTCCATGACCAGTGAAGAAATTTTAGCAACACTGCCCTTATTTTGAAAATTTTATTTACCTGGTCATGGAGTAACAAAAAATTCTTTGACATAGAAAACGATCACCGAACAATACGAAATTTTCAGGGGACATAGAATACTTAGGTAGCTACCACATATCAAAACTTGGTAGTTCGACGGCATGTTTAGGCATACTAAAATACTCATCGCGAAACCTCCTAGGCTGTTTTTCAGATTTATGCCGTTGGCGTGCCGAAATCGATATTATAAACCAATCAAAAAACTTTAAGTAGTGTAAATATCTTCTTAAACTTTTGTGGACCTTGGTTTTGTGGTAGTTTTAGTGGATTCCCATGTTTTGGTTACACGTTAATGATGTGAAATTGAAAGGTTTTGCTAAACTTCATGTTTTTCTAAGATACAGTTTCTGTTGTCCAACTCAAAAATTTACTGCACCTTATATATTAAGTATTTTTACATAATTCTAGTTGGAGACGATAGCCTTATGGGTTACCTAACCATTGGCTTTGGTTTTACATAATTTCATGTTCTATAACTCAATTTATGGATAATTTTGTAAACTGTGACAGCATGAATTCGAAAAACTTTCAGATTTATGCCGTCGGCGTGCCGAAATCGATATTATAAACCAATCAAAAAACTTTAAGTAGTGTAAATATCTTCTTAAACTTTTGTGGACCTTGGTTTTGTGGTAGTTTTAGTGGATTCCCATGTTTTGGTTACACGTTAATGATGTGAAATTGAAAGGTTTTGCTAAACTTCATGTTTTTCTAAGATACAGTTTCTGTTGTCCAACTCAAAAATTTACTGCACCTTATATATTAAGTATTTTTACATAATTCTAGTTGGAGACGATAGCCTTATGGGTTACCTAACCATTGGCTTTGGTTTTACATAATTTCATGTTCTATAACTCAATTTATGGATAATTTTGTAAACTGTGACAGCATGAATTCGAAAAACTAACTAGGATGTTTTGATTAGCATTTTAGTAAGCCGAAACATGCCGTCGGACTATCAAATTTTGATATGTGGTAGCTACATGAATATTCTATGTTCGCTGAAAATTTCATATTTTTCGGTGATCGTTTTCTATGTCAAATGAATTTTTGTTAATCCATAACTAAGTGAAGTTTTGAAATTTTTTTTTCCCCTTTTTTTCCCACTTTGCCTCATAACTCGGCAGGCAAAGTTAGTATTAAAAAAAAAAAATTCTCCAAATGAGTTTCTCGAGAAACCAAAAAAAAAAAAAAAAAAACTTTCTCGAGTTACTTGTGAAAAAAAGAAATTTTTTTTTTCATTTTTGCAAACTTTCTCGAGAAAAAAAGAAAAAAAAAATTCATTTTTGCAAACTTTCTCGAGTTACTTGAGAAAAAAAGAAAAAAAAAATTTCATTTTTGCAAACTTTCTCGAGTTACTCGAGACAAAAAGAAAAAAAATTAAAATTAAATTTTTTTTTCTTTTTTCCACTTTGCATGTTTGAATATGTTTTCTTTTTTTTTTTTTCTTTTTTTTTTTTTTAGTAATTTGCACTTTTAGTCCACAGCCTTTTCATTTATAACAAATTTACTCCTAATCTTTTTTTTAAACATTGGCCATCCCCGACCTTTGAATTTTGTTGCAAATTTTATTTTGTCCTCCTTTTTAAATAAATAAGAAAAAAAACTAATAACAACAAAATAAAATAAAAATGTAAATGAAGTCCTACAATTTTTAAAAAGTAGTCCATTTTGATTTTGACATTTTTTCATTTTTTTAATTTGCACTTTTGGTCCAAACATTTCAAATTTGTAACTAATCTACCCCAACTTTTTTTTTTGGGCATTGGCCATCCAACTATCACCCTTTTGTCCTACATATTTGCATTAAATTTTTATAAAATCAGTTTTTGTTGACTTTGCTATTTTTTTTTTTTAATATTTGGTTTTGGTTTTGTCGAGTAGCTCTAAAAAAAAATATAATAAAGAAAAAAATACAAAAATTTGTCAGATAACTCGACTTTTTTCTTTTTTTAATTTCGATTTTAATTCAGTTTACCTTTTGAATTGTAAGGTAAATTTTTTATATTTTTCAAAATTTTTTTTACATATTGTTCTAAATAAATGCAGCATATGTTTAAGAATCAATTTTTTTTTCGAGTAGCTCGACAATCTATCATGACAAAAAAATTTAAAAAAAATATATTTTTTGTCGAGTAAGGTTTGTCGAGTAACAGTAGTCGAGTAACTCAACAAATATTTTTTTTGAGTAGCTTGCTGATTTGTCATAACCAAAAAAAATTTATTAACAAAATAATTTTGTCGAGTTGCTCGACATCAATTTTTGAGATTTTTTTTTTATATTAGATTAATCCATTAAGCCGCAATGTTTGACTTCTTTATATATAATATAATATAATATAATAGGGGTGTGTGTTTGTCGAGTTGCTCGACAAACACACACCCATATAAATCAAAATGGGCTTTTACATTTCTTAAATTTTTTTATTTAAATACATTGGGTGTGTGTTTGTCGAGCAACTCGACAAACACACACCCATATCAATCAAAAGGTTTAGCCCATTTTGACTTTACTTTTTTTTTTTTTGATTTTAATTCAGTTTACTTTTGAATTATAAGGTAAATTTTTTATATTTTTTTTACAGATTATTCTAAATAAATGCTGCATAAGTTTAAGATTCAATTTTTTTTTGAACAAAAAATTAAGAGTAAATTAGGAAATAACTGTTCACGTCATCGACAACATTATTTTTGAAATTATTTTTTTTATATAGTTTTGTCGAGTGGTTAGACGTGGGCTTTTGTTTTTTTTTCCCGAGTATATATAATATTAGAGTCTTAATTTTTTACTTTAGTTTTTCCGTCCAATACGATCTTAGTTATTTCATTTTTATTTGTACGAGTTACTAAATTTTTTTATACAAATTGTGTGTTTATTTGGTTATGCTTTTCTCAATAGAATTTCAACATTTGACTAAATTAATTGTATTAAATGGTATGTTCAAAAATATGTTTTTCATATTTACTATTTACATATTATACATTTAATATTTTTTGTACTAAATTTTTTTATACATATATATTCAAGCAGTGCCTACGTGCAGGATTCTGTTTTTGTTAATAGAATTTTAACATTTTGCTTAATTAATTGTATTAAATGGTATGTTCAAATTAGTCAATAGTGAATACTTTTTATTCAATATTGAATTTTATTAAATATTTTTTTTAAAGTTTGAAAACTTAGTGTGCAATTTTAAAATTATACAATCAGACCTTATAATTCTAAAACAAGGGATCTTTTAATACAATTTTTAAAATTGCACAGAAGACTTCCTTTTTATTTTTAAAACAGTAAGCCTTCTCATGCAATTTCAAAAATTGCACAAGAGGCTCTTCTATTTTTATTTTAAATTTGAGGGACTTACTATGCAATTTTCAAATTACATGGAAAGCCCTCTTTCCAAAACAGGAAAAAAACACCCAAAAGGGTATCAGGTTGCTCGACAACATTAGTCTGTTGGTGTCAAAGAACTGCTCTTAAATGAAGCGGAAAACGGTGCATTATATTAAAATTTTGCACTTCTTCACCAGAACAATTGCTTTTCTTTCAATTTGCAGAGTGGTATTAATTCCCAACAATCTTAGAATTCAGCAGTAGGTTTACAAAGGGTAATTATTAAAAGAAAAAAAATAAGATAGAAAAGAATATATATATATATATATTTATTTATTTATTTATTAAAAGTCGAGGAAGTCGAAAATTTGATACGGAATCCCATGTTGTTGAGCTCCTCATGGACTCCCATTTTGTCGAGCTGCTCGACAATGGGACTCACATTTTTTCGAGCTACTCGACAAAATTGGGGCCTTTAATTAATTAATTAATATATATATATATATAAAATCTTTTCTATCTTGTTTTTTTCTTCTAATAATTCTCCTTTGTAATGATATGTTAGTTTTCTTCTTCTAATAATTCCCATTTTCTCGAGCTGCTCGACAAAGGGACTTCCCAGTAGGTCTCTTTGGTTTGGTTATGTTATTCTTCAATGGGGCTGGGAGGGGGAAAAAAGCATTCAAGATCAGTCAAAAAAATGTTAGATTTTGACATGAATGGAATATAATTAAATATCTTACAATGCAAGAATAAAATACACAAATATAACAAACTAAGCTTATTCCTAATAAGTTGGTGCAGCTACAAGAATCCTTTCCTTAAATATAGAGCTACCCACTTTAAAAAAAATTGTTGATTAATGACTTTGTCGTATCTTTTGAATATTTTTTTTTAACCTTTGTCGAGTTACTCGACCAAAAAAGAAATAAATTAAATTTTTTTTCCTTTGTCGAGTTATTCGACCAAAAAATTTAAATTTTTTTTACCAAAAAATTAAATTTTTTCCCCTTTATCGAGAAACTCAACAAAAAAAAAAGTTAAAAAATTGTCAAATTGGACTTTGTTGAGTAAATGGACAAAATGATATTAAACATTAATTTTATTCTAAAAAAAAAAAATTTTGTCGACTAACTCGACAAAAACCCAAAAAAAGAAAAAAAAAATTCCAAAATAAAAAACATATTTAGAAAAAATTTAAAAAAATGTTATCCAATAAAAATAAAATATTTACTTTTTTATTTTATTTTGTTGTCATTAGTTTTAATTTTGTTTATTTAAAGAAGAAGACAAAACAAAATTTGAAACAAAATTCAAAGGTCGAGGATGGTCAATGCTAAAAAAAAAGATTATGGGTAAATTTGGTATAAATTAAAAAGATTGTGGACCAAAATTGCAAATTACAAAAAAAAAAAAAAAAAAGCTAAAAGACCACACAACTAAAAAAAAAAAAAAAAAGAATTCAAAGACTTTGCCGAGTTACTTGGCAAAGTCAAAAAAAGATTTCAAAAAAAAAAAAAAATACATGACTTTGCCGAGTAACTTGGCAAAGTAAAAAAAAAAAAAAAAATTTCAAAACTTTACTTAATTATGGATTAACAAAAATTCATTTGACATAGAAAACGATCACCGAACAATATGAAATTTTCAGGGAACATAGAATACTCATGTAGCTACCACATATCAAAATTTGATAGTCCGATAGCATCTTTCGGCTTACTAAATTGCTCACCGAAACATCCTAGGTAGTTTCTCGGATGTATGCTATCACAGTTTACAAAATTGTCCATAACATGAGTTATATAACATGAAATTATGTGAAACCAAAGCCAATGGTTAGGTATCCCATATGGCTATCGTCTCCAACTGGAATTATGTAAAAACACTTAATATATAAGGTGCAGCAGATTTTTGAGTTGGACAACAGAAACTGCATCTTAGAGAAACATGAAGTTTATTAAAACCTTTCAAGTTCACATCATTAACTTGTAACCAAAACATGGGAATCCACTAAAACTACCACAAAATCAAGGTCCACAAAAGTTTAAGAAGATATTTACACTACTTAAAGTTTTTTGATTGGTTTATAATAACGATTCCGGCACGTCGACGGCATGAATTCGAAAAACAGCCTAGGAGGTTTCACGGTGAGTATTTTAGTATGCCTAAACATGCCGTCGGACTACTAATTTTTGATATGTGGTAGCTACCTGAGTATTCTATGTCCCCTGAAAATTTCGTATTGTTCGGTGATCGTTTTCTATGTCAAATAATTTTTTGTTACTCTATGACCAGGTGAAGAAATTTTTCAAAATAAGTGCAGTGTTACTAAAATTTCTTCACTCGGTCACTGAGTAACAAAAAATTCTTTGACAAAGAAAACAATCACCGAAAAATATGAAATTTTCAGGAAACATAGAATACTCATTTAGATACCATATATCAAAATTTGATAGTCCGATGGCATGTTTCGGCATACGAAAATGCTTACTGAAACATCCTAGGAAGTTTCTTGGATTCATGCGGTCGCAGTTTACAAAATTGTCCATAACTTGAGTTATATAACAGAAATTATGTGAAACCAAAGCCAATGGTTAGGTAACCCATAGAGCTATCGTCTCCAACTGGAATTATGGAAGAAGGAACTGAGAAGAAGGTATCAGCAACAACTGGTTTTATTACGGGACAGAATATGATGTTCATATCGATCTATTATGCGCCTCTGCATCTAGCATTGGGTAGACCTCATACAATAACTGCCCTAGCTCTACCATATCTTTTGTTTCATTTCTTTTGGAACAATCACAAACATTTTTTTGATTATGGATCTACTACCAGAAATTCAATGCATAATTTCAGCATTCAATGTGTATTCCTGAATAATCTCATTTTTCAATTATTCAACCATTTCATTTTACCAAGTTCAATGTTAGCCAGATTAGTCAACATTTATATGTTTCGATGCAACAACAAGATGTTATTTGTAACAAGTAGTTTTGTTGGTTGGTTAATTGGTCACATTTTATTCATGAAATGGCTTGGATTGGTATTAGTCTGGATACGACAAAATCATTCTATTAGATCGAATAAGTACATTCGATCTAATAAGTACCTTGTGTCAGAATTGAGAAATTCTATGGCTCGGATCTTTAGTATTCTCTTATTTCTTACCTGTGTCTACTAGTTAGGCAGAATACCGTCACCCATTCTTACTAAGAAATGGAAAGAAACCTAAAAAATGGAGGTGCATGTACGGTTCCTAAGGGATATAATTTTACCCTAATCAACCGACTTTATCGAGAAAGATTACTTTTTTTAGGCCAAGAAGTTGATAGCGAGATCTCGAATCAACTTATTGGTCTTATGGTATATATCAGTATTGAGGATGATACCAAAGATCTGTATTTGTTTATAAACTCTCCTGGCGGATGGGTAATACCTGGAGTAGCTATTTGCGATACTATGCAATTTGTGCGACCAGATGTCCATACAATATGCATGGGATTAGCCGCGTCAATGGGATCTTTTATCCTGGTTGGAGAAGAAATTACCAAACGTCTAGCATTCCCACACGCTTGGCGCCAATGAGGTTTTTTTATTTGAGAGAAAAAAGAAGACTATGCCTTCGCCATATGAATATTAAGTAATAATAGCATGGCACTTCGAATTCGATATGCAAAATTTTTGTATTGTTTTTTTTTTTCAAAAGATTCGATTATGTATCGAGAGAGTAGTATGAGATAAAAGGTAATTCCGATTTTCTTTTATCTATCGGGAGTCCAGTTCAGCGTCACAAACTTTTTTGTTTTCACACCGAAGGGCTCTTAACAATATTTATGTTATAAAAAAAGAGTGCGAAAAAAAAAAAACAAGATTTTTCCTTATTTGATTGGATCAAAAAAAACTTTGGGATTGCTGAATCAAAGACATAAAAAAAGAATCAATTTAAAAATAGAAAGCAACGGAGCCATCATAGTATTTTTTAACTCCTTCGAAAGGAAGGGTGGCAATTTGATCATTTATCCATCTGGGTCTGATAGATTCTATTTTTCTCTTTCTTCAATGGAAGGTAAGGGTCAATTTTATTGTAGAGCCGTATGCAATGCACAAAATATAATGCCCGTACGGTTGTTCAATTCTATCTTTTTTTTTCCTATTATTCTTTATCTTTCTTTCTTTTCTCTTCGTTTCATCACGCGAGATAGAGAACTGTTATATCATCAGGGTAATGATCCAATTCAATAAAAATATAAAAATGGTAACTTTACCATATCAATTTACCAACATCCAAACGTCGTTTACAAATCTTAGTTATTTAATTTTTTTTATGAGTCATTTACTTTTTTGGTACAAATTATGTGTTTATTTGGTTCTACTTTTCTTAATTAATTGTATTAAATGATAGGTTCAAAAATATATTTTTCATATTTGTTATTTACATATTATACATATAATATTTTTTATACTAAATTTTTTTATCTATATATATTCAAACAATGCCTACGTATAGCCTACGTGCAACGCACGAATCAAAAAAATTTATTTTTATGCCAATAATTTTTGCTATTGGACCCAATTTTTTAAATATTTCACTAATTTACCCATAAATTTTATTTTTATGCCATTGGCCATCCCCAACATTTAAATTTTGTTGAAAGCGCAATTTCACCATTTTTTTCCTTTTTGTGGGGGGGTTTTTTTTTTTCGATTTAAGTAATTTTTTCCATTTCTTTTTTTTTTTTTAGTTTTTGTCAAGTTATTCGACAGATTTTTTTTTTATAATAAAATTAATGTCTTTGGTTTGTCAAGTTATTCAACAATAATTTATTAAAAAATAATTTAGTCGAGTTACTTGACATCAATTTTTGACACTGTTTTTTTAAATTAGATTAATCTTTTTAGCCGCAATTTTTTTATTTTTGTCGAGGTTTTTCAAATTTTTTTTTGGGTTTTGTCGAGTAAATTTGAATTTGTTAATTTTTCTTCCTTTTTTTTAATTTGCCCTTTTAGTCCCAACTTTTTAAATTTGTAACTAATTCACCCACAATTTTTATTTTTTTTACCATTGACCATCTCCAACATTAAAATTTTGTTGAAAGCCTAATTTGACTATTTTTTTTCTTTTTTGTGGGATTTTGTCCTAAATTCTACAATATTCATTTATTTGTCCTAAATTCTACAATATTATAATTGCTACATGTGCAACGCACGGACTTAAAACTAGTATATATATAAAATTGCATCCAAGGATAATAATTGCATCCAAGGACCAACAAAAGTTCCTTCAAGTAAATGGGTTAACCTGGGATCAATTAATTGAGCAACTGGTTCGTGGTTCATTACTCAAGGTTAAGTACAAAGTGCTTTGGCCCGTTTTTATAATTGGGTTGTCTAATTGTTGGAGATTGGATATTAATAATAAGTCTTCGATCATTGGTTAAGACTACGAAGTATAATTAAACCGACCTGTTTAATTATCATTGCCTCTTTATTTGTTTGGAACCAAAAATTCCAACAATAATCACTATATATTGTCGTGTACTTCATTTTCTACAAAATGAAATGAAGGATGGGTGACACACATAAGCATTTTCAAATGGTGTATCTTTTGTGAAGGAGGATTTTCTTCCTATAGGAGAGAGGGGTGGCAAAAGAGCAGCAACATATGCTTCAAGGCATGATATCAAAATAGGAGCAAGACTATCGCTAAAATTTTATTTACATATTTCTAAAATTAGTTCAAAAGAGTATGAGGAGGACGACATGGATAAGGAAACATGCACGATGTGGGAAGAGGGGAATACATTCATTGAATTTAAAAGACGCAGCTGGTTTCCAAGGCCGTGGAAGAGAAATAACATTTTTACGAGACTTTAAAAAAATCTAAAAAATAAAGTGTATCGCACATTTAATAAACTGGTATTCACTAAATATCAAGAATAAAAACGTAAATATATATTTTTCTTTAACAAGAAAAAATAAAGTACTCTATTCAATATTTCACGCAAAAAATGAATGAAAGGTAAATTCTTTCTCTAAAAAGATACAATTTTAGACTACGAACATTGATTAGAAAAAGAAAACTAGGTTACTACATGTAAAAATTTCAAACAAATTCACTTTATAAAATTAAGCCAAAAAATAATATGAAAGGGTTGACTTGGTGCATGTTTGGCTAGGCTTAAAATTTTACTTATAAGTACATAAGTAAGTTTGAAAATTAACAAATTTAGTTGGTCAAAATTGAAAATGCACAAGTTACTATTAAGATAAGTAACTTTTTTGATAATAACTGAAAAAAAAAGTAACATTTATAAACATACTTAGGATAAAAATATACTTCAAAGTAGATTCAAATTAATTTAAGCTTAACCACAAGTCACAACATACTTGTATTGTTCAATCTCGTTTGTGGAAAAATGTATTGGAATGAGAGTAAATTCGATTAGCTGGGTCTATTTTGCAACCTCCACCTACCAAGTCAAAGAAGGTATGTATTATATGCACAATTTTGAGGATTAAGAAAAAGAGTGGGGTTTCCATAGATCCTTGCATCGCGCCGATGGTCAGAAATGGTCCATGTGGTATCCAACGTCTCAAAATTCATGCGTGCAACAAATGCATATATAAATATTATATATATGTAAAAGGTTCACACGTTTATTTATGTCCATATATGTACCTTGTTTAAATATTTGACCAAAACGAGGTAGTAACTAAGTGTTTAACGTATGTCTGGTGGAGTTTAAAAATAAATTTTAAAAAAATTTTGAAAAAAGTTGATGAAATATATGGTTAAAATATTAATAAAAGTTATAAGTTCCACGAAATATGTGGTTGAAAATGAGTTCGAGAAAAAAAAAATTTTAAAAAATCTAACCAAACATGCTTTATAAAATGATTGTACACATAATATTATTTTCGACTATATAATCCGTTCCTTGTCAACACGAGCTACATTGTCAATGTACGATACATTGACGATCTTCCGATATTAATTGGCCAAAATGTATTGCATCATGTGCATGACAACATACCATCTGCAATTATAACTCATCCAACTACAAATTTATGCAATATATTATAATTTCTTGTAAATACAGGCTAGTTGTTCATGTTCGATATGGGAAACAATTTTAAATTGATAAATCTTGTATGCACACCACCTACAATGGCCAGAAAATTTTTAAATTAATACGAGTGGAACAATACAACACAACACAAGACATGTACTGCCAGTTTTGCTTATTGATTATCTATTAATTAATTTCGTTTTATTTTAAGTTTTTCTTCTTGTGATTGAAGCCTCGGAGTCCATGGTTGAATTATTGCTTTATTGAAACAATTATTAATATTATATTTAGACAGAAAACTGTCTCTTGCAACTTTAATTAGTTTAATCCTACTATTCTACAAGTTTTAATAAAACTACCAAAACTCTAATTCTTTATAATGTTGCACTTCACTGTAAATCTGTAATAATATTTTTTTTCTTTTTTTTTTTATTGAAAATGTAAAAATATATAGATAAAAAAAGGACTATACCAGTACGTTGGGCATCCCCAGGATAATATTTTTTTTTCTTGTAATTACAAACTATTGAACGCCTCAAGAAATGATTCTTTCCAATGAAAAATGCTTAATTAACAATATTTCTATTAATCTTTTTTAATTAGTGGGATGGTATTCTTTAACACATTTATTTTTATATTAAAAGAATAATTAATGTATAAAGAATTGAGAGTCCGTTTGGTAGAGTTTATAAACTAGTTTATTTGATCAAGAATCGTCAAAAATACCAGGCTACGAAGACAAAATTTTGGGTCAAATAAACTATTTTTTGTCAAATAAATAGTTTATAAACTCTACCAAACGGGCTCTGAGACTATTCTTCTTAATTAATAAGACAATATTTCAGAATTAAACTTCAAGATTCAATATTAATTAAATGCTCGAGCTCAAATGAGCAGTCAAAATTGGTGTACTAATACAAGTTACTATCTCGTAAAAGTATGTTCATTTAAATACGATAACAATAATTAATATATAAAAATTAGAACTACTCTTCTTATACACAAACTTGACCTTTTAAAATTGGCCTAAATACATGCTAAGCACCCATTAATTCATGTGGTCCTTCATATGGTAATTGATTAAGTATTATTAACTTGACCGTTTCAAGAGTTAAACAAATATATATATATATATATCACTTGAACCAGTAGAGAGGTCGATAAAACTTAGGTATGAAATTCGTGTCAAAAGGGTTTTCTAAATTTTCTCGAAAACCGTCTAGGCTTGACCTCGTTTAATATTTGTATAAGAAATTTCCCAGATTCGTCTTCGAGGTCCATCTACGGCGTTATGCAGTGTTTCATCAACTAAACATTGCATCCAAAATGAGTTCAGTCAAAGAAAGACTTGGATTTTCATCTGATAACTTTGCTGTGGGTGGCCTATGCAAAACCCTACTGATTGCAGGTCTTCTTCTTTATTTGATCATCCTTTTTCAGTCCAATCAAAATCCCAATTGCCCTGCAAATCCTAAGTTGTTTTCTCCATTCCTAAAAAGGGACCCCTTTTCCATTAATTCTCGTACAAATCAAACGTCCGAGGATACTCCAACAAATCTCAGCCACCTTGTTTTTGGACTTCTTGGTTCTGAAAAAGCATGGCATCAGAGAAAAGCATACATCGAATCATGGTGGCGGCCAAAGGTGACGAAGGGATATCTGTATCTAGACGAACCTCCAACAGGAGAGCTCCGCCCATGGTCGACGGTGTGGCCGCCATATCGGGTCTCGGACGACCTTACTAAGCTCCTTCAAGAAACCAAAGCTCAAGCCCCAGTCATGATCCGAATGGTTCATGGTATAATGGAAGTCTTTCGAGAGCTCAAGGACAATGAAAACATCAGATGGATAGTCATGGGAGATGACGATTCGATATTTTTCGTTGAAAATATGGTTGATGTTCTTGCAAAATATGATCATACAAAATATTATTACCTAGGTGGGCAGTCTGAATTTATTATGTCAAATTTTTGGTACTCATTCAACCAGGGATTTGGTGGTGCTGGATTCATGTTGAGTTATCCTTTAGCCAAAGCCCTGGCTAAAGATATGGAAGGATGTCTCAGGAGATATGCACATTTCACTTCTGCTGATAAGATTACCTTTGCTTGTATAGCTGATATTGGAGTCAATCTGTCTCCCCAGAAAGGAAGTCACCAGGTAATTAACATAGCTTCTTATTACATTGAATTATTATACCGTCCCATCTAAAAACTTAATTTTAAGACCGTCTCTTTTCAAGTGTATGTTTGATTCATTTTTTTTCAAAAACTTGACATTGAATTTTTATTGTAAATATCGCCTATAAACTTAAACTCTAAAGTCGTAATCGGTACTAACAACAAAACATAAGACAATGTACAAGATTTTAATATTTACAACAAAGGTTTGGACTCGACCGGAGAAGCATTTAATAAATTTGTTGGGTGTATTGTTTGGTCTTATTCAATCTAATCTAACAATTGTTAAAAATATTTTTTATTTTATTTTTATTAGTTTTATTAATTTATTAAATTTAGTTGTTTAATCTATGAATTTTATTATTTTTTAAAAAATTAAAAAGCAAAAAGAATATATTTTCTACTCTAGTACTTCTTAACAACTTGTTTGGCATAGCTTAAATAATAATTTTAATTGGTCAAATTAATCAAAATTATTTTTTATTAACACATTCTATAATACCCACAACTTATAAGTATTTAAAAAATAATTTTAGCACTTCCAAACATACACTAAATGCCAAACCCACGTGTATTTTGTGCATGTAATTTTCCTGATTTTGAATCGATTTGGCTATTTTCCTTTTTAAATTAAAATTGACATTTTCTATACTTAAAAATCATATATAAAATAAAAATACCTATTTTTCAAAGAAAATATTCTATATAAATAGTTAACTAATTTATTTAATGATGGTATTGATTTATTTCTTCATTGCAGATTGATTTACGTGGTGACATTTCGGGTTTTCTTTCATCCCATCCAAAATCTCCACTCATGTCCCTTCACCATTTCGACGGCGTGCAACCAATATTTCCCTCTATGGATCGTTTTGAGTCCACGCGCCACCTTATGAAGGCGGCGAACGTAGATCAGTCTCGAATGTTGCAGCAAACCATATGCTATCACAGGCAACACAAGTGGTCATTTTCGATTTCTTGGGGTTATTCTGTCCATATATACGAGAGAGTTATGCCTCGGAGCTATTTACAAAACCCTATTGAAACGTTTCAAATGTGGTCGGAAATGTTGAGTCCACCTTACTACATGTTTAATACACGCGTGCTTTCCAACTATTCTTGTGAGGCTCCTCATGTTTTCTTCTTTGAATCCATAAAGAAGACATCAAAGAATGAAATTGTTACAAGTTATTCTCGTGCATCACCACGAAAAATATTTTTGAGTTGTTCACCAGATGAAAGTCGTACTGCAGAACATATTTTTAAAATTGAGGTCGTCTCACCAGCAACAAAGCGCATTGAGGTAAGAGAACCATTATTTTTCAAAATAATAAGTTACTGTTTTCTTGCATATAAATATATAAAAAAAAAAATATTTATTTGACTAGAAAAAAAAACTATATTTTAGAATTTTTAAGTTTAGCTAAACATGTCTTGTATCACATGGAATGTAAATAAAATGGGGAAAAAAAAATCGGTCGAATTATAAATACTTTTTTTTTTAATGAACTAGTCAAAATTAAATTATATTCTTGTTATCATTTAATAAATTCATATTTAATTAATATTTTCATTAAATTTAGTTCTTGCTTTTGATTTATCTTTCTTCTTCTTTCAGATGGATAGATGTGAATGCTGTGACATTGTTGGAATAGTTGGGAACAAAGCTCATATCAAATTTAGAGAGTGTATGACTGATGAAATCATCGCTTGATTAAGTTGTACCACCAAAATTCTTATACTAATTAATTTTGTTCTAATGCAAGCTTGTCAAGTTGTACCATATTTAGCTCACAACATATTTTTGTTAGTTTTTTATGTTTCTCCATATAGGGCTCGTTCGGTCGAGTTTTTTTTTGCGAAAAAATAGGTTTTTTTGGTTACTTTTTGACTTTTTCAAATTTTTTGGTAGTGTAAAAAGGGTTGAAAAGTCAAAAATTGTAGGTAAAAAAATGATTTTTTTTTTTTTTATAAAAATGGCAGCCGAACAAGCACATAGTATATATTTTCAATCCTAAATTTGTCTTCTGCCATAAGATTTCAATGTACGTATTAACTAACCATGAAGAATACACATTCCTATTTTTCAATGCTCTACTACGAGTATGGTCCATCTCGTAAGATTTTACCTACTACGTAGGTTCTTTAGCCAATAACGAAGCCCAAATTCTCCATGGACAATATTCTTCTTTGCAACGAGGTTGGACTATCTCTTTGTCATTAACCTTAAATATAATTTGAAACCTATTATTAATACTGAAATTTTTAACAAGAAGCTTGAATTCGTCTTGTGGCCTAAATCTCAACCCTACTTCAAGCTCAAGATCTATCATGCTTGTTTCAGCATTAAAATATGGATAACGAATTACTTTTTCTTTACTGTCAGGATTAACACTTTGAAGCTCATCCGATGTAGCGTATTCCAAGCTGTTTTACTCATTCATAACAGATACTATCTATTTTCTCATATTCAGTTCAATGTCATCGGTGACATTTTCTTCAAATGGCAAATCATCATCTTCACCCACACTGTAATCTAAATTATTGAAACTAACATCATCTTCTTCAATAGTAGGAACATTTTGGTTCACTGCCACAATGTAAATTTATTAACAAATTAAAATATATGTAACGAACACAGTCAACAAATTGAACAACTTGTCATACAACTTAGAATTTAAAAAATTCCTTAAAGTGACCATGGACACAAAACATTCATGTTGCAATATGTGTAGTAAGCGTATGTTTGATAGTGTTGAAATTATTTTTTAAGTGCTTATATTATAAGTTGTTCGTGATTGTGTGGATAAAAAATAGATCGTAAGTTGTGGGTTCTATGAAATGTGTCAATAAAAAGTATGTTTGGCCAGCTGAAATTATAATCTAAGCATGTCCAAACATATGCTAAGAAAAACTGACAACAAAACAAAGAAAAAACAAAAACAAAACATACCATTTATTGCAGTAGACAGTGGTCCCCAAACCGTGTACATCAAAACAAAAAATAAAATAGTTGTTTTAGTGGTCCCAACTCTCAACATTATCATCAACTTAACAAATATATTCAAAGTGGTCCCAAATTCATCTTCTTTCAAGAGAAATGATCTATCTCCATAGTGGAGAGTAGTTATCAAGGCCACTAAACACATGTCTAGTGGCCATTGGATAGTCAAATATTTATTCAATAGTCTCTGGACACGTGTCTAGTGGCCTTGATAACTACTCCCACTATGGGGAGTAGATCATTTCTCCTTCTTTCAAACCCAATAAAGAGACACATAAATCAATAAAATGATGGTGTATTGTGTTTACCTTGAGAAGGTTCCCAACATTTGACATTTGCATCTGATTTTGGGAGAAAATTAGGGTTCATATACAGATATTTGGGTTGATTACTTTTGCTGCGAACGGCTAGGTTTTTTCTTCTTCTTTGCTGGCGGGAATTGATTTTTGCTTATATGTGTTGTTTCTATTATTTTTTATTTTTTATCTTTTGGGAGGAGCAACATGGATTTTCCTTGTTTGTTGAAAGAGGGTATCTTTTTTTTAATGACGTGGTAAAAAAATTAATATCATTAATGTCACATGGTATTTAACGGTGATATGTAGAGTACTAAAGTTGACGATATTAACCAAATGACTTTTACATTAAAGATGTCAAACTTTAGTGACTTACTTGTGTAAGAAAACAATTTCAATTTTTTTGAAAACTTTAATGACTGTTGTTGAAATTAATCCAAATTTGTTTATTTTTATTTGTTATTGTTTTTCTTATTTTATTTCTATTTTTTGTATTTTTTATTTATTTAAGTTAAAGGGCATAATTTTCCTTTCATGTGACATTAATAAAAAATTTGGATGTATATCGTCAATAGGAATTTTCTGTGTTAATTAATGAAAAATTAAAAATGATAGTACTATTAAAATTTGATAAGAATGATTCAATACTCATGGTGGAATGTACCCTGGATTTAACTAATGCTACCAATTATTAATAATTTCACATGTTAAATGTGAAATAAATATTTATCTAAAATATTTATCAAAATATCTCCAGGGAAAAAGGAAGATTCGTGGCTTTAAAACAATTGTCAATACAAGACACTGGATGGGAACACGGTGCAAGATTCAATGGTGAAATTTCAACAACTCAGAAGAGCCAAATGAAGATACCTTATCTTAATATTTGATACTTTCACCGTTCAGAAAAATATGCTTATTTTTATTTTTATACAGATTAAGAAAATATAATTATTATAGTTGAAACTAATATATCACCTGTGTGATACACGACACTTGTTTTTTATAATGGTGATTTCAAATAAAAAAAAAAGTATCATATAAATAACATTTA
Organism: Forsythia viridissima; assembly: GCA_030279155.1. NCBI lineage: Eukaryota > Viridiplantae > Streptophyta > Magnoliopsida > Lamiales > Oleaceae > Forsythia > Forsythia viridissima. The sequence goes on along the minus strand of CM059034.1, from coordinate 21,090,131 downwards.
ATTTCTTATTGATATTGAAAAAAAAACAACATATCTAATCCAGATTTTGAAACACCTATTTGAAAACCACGTTTGTAGTCGAATTGATGCGGACTTTAAATCGTATGAATTTAATTTTAAAATTGTCATATCTAGTTTATTAGTTTAATTGACTTATTATTTTTAATCAATAAATAAGACTCTTTGATAATATACACAATTATATATTTTCCATGTATTGATTTTTTTTTTTTTTTAAAAACTCCAACCTATTTAAACCCACTATGGGAAGCATAAAAAAAATGTGGAGAAAATAAATCTATTTTTTGGAAAACTATTGCATTATTGCCTAGTTCTCGTGCATTGATGTTTCATTTTTTTTAAAACATAACTTATTTGAATTCCTCAACCGGTATAAATTAAGATCTTATAACACATACTCTTACATATGTTTTGTATTTTTAAGTGAATTTATCTTGTTTTGGAAGATGTGCATTTTTTTATATGTTAATTCTTAATATTATTCATTTTAACCGAGTATCATAGAAAATTAAAGCATTGGAAAGTTCATCTTGATTAAATTGTATTGGAATACTGATTATTTATATTGGAATACTTTTTATTAATTATATGAAGTTGGGCAATTAATTAATTAAATTTTAATATTATGAAATATTAAAATTTTGTCATTTGATTTAATTATATTTATATATATAATAATAATATTATTATAAAATATAATATAAATACTTTAATATTACGTAATATATAATATAAATAATATAATATTAAAAATTATTGAATAATTTTTTATTATAATTTGAAAAATAATTTTTGAATATGTATAGATAAGTTTTTTTAATATTCGACACAAATATTATTAGATGGAATTACTAAAAATATGCTGTGACATTATTGGAATAGTTGGGAACAAAGCTCATATCAAATTTAGAGTGTATGACTGATGAAATCATCGCTTGATTAAGTTGTACCACCAAAATTCTTATACTAATTAATTTTGTTCTAATGCAAGCTTGTCAAGTTGTACCATATTTAGCTCACAACATATTTTTGTTAGTTTTTGATATTTCTGCATATAGTATATATTTTCAATCCTAAATTTGTCTTCTGCCATAAGAGATTTTTCCTAATTTAACTCTCATATAAAATTTTGGAATTTTTATCTTAAAATATTAATTTTGATCACTGGACTAGTCCAAATTTTATATATTAATTATAATTTTTTATATAAACGTTGTAAAATTCTACCTTTAACGTACTATCGCAAAAATTTATTATAATTCTAAAATATATTGTTTACAATTACTATTATTATTTTCATTAGTCATTGTTGTTAATAATATTTTAATGAGGAAATTACACCCATTATTATGTATATACAAAATATTCTTAAATTTACTTTTTTAATATAAATATTCTAAAAATACTGTGTATTATTTATATATTAATATTTATTTTTTTATATTATAATATGTACAAAAAGGAAATACAATATATTTTTTCCATTAATTCCGCAGAGAGAGAGAAAACACTTGGAGAGAGAGAAACAGTAGTCATCTTCACAAACCAGTGTTCTAAAATGCTTGCTTAGACTTGATGCCTGGCCTTGCCGCCTCGCCCCGCATCGTTCATTTTTGCGCAACGGTTGCGCATTTCCATGCTTAGACGTGCCTAGGTTCAATGCGCGACCTCGCCGCCTCGCCGCTCATTACGCATTTTAGAACCTTGTCACAAACCCTATTTAGCACACCAAACCCGTCGAAAATCGCGATCAGAATTGGAAAAACAGCGAACAGATCTTCATCCCAATCATCTCTCCGTGAATGCACAATCCCAATATCAGTCAATCCCCTAAATCTCTAGGGTTCTCCACCACCCATATCACTTAATCATCTAAATCACTAGGGTTCTACATCTAGATGTAACCATAACACCTCGATTTGCAGAAATTTCAGTCGCCAGACAAAGGAACCGAACATGGATGCACATATTGAAGGAAGTCGCCGACGAATAGGTGTATACTAATATGTTGCAAAAGTTGTTACAAAATCAATTTGTATTGTCCCTATTCTTAATCTGTTGCAAACATTGTTACAAAATCAGTTTGCATTGTCTCTGTTACTAATCTGTTGCAGATGATGTTACAAAAATCTGTTTCGTTGTCTCTGTTATTAATGTGTTACAAACGTTGTTACAAAATCAGCTTGCATTGTCTCTGTTACTAATATGTTGCAGACAATGTTACAAAAATTTGTTGCGTTGTCTATGTTATTAATTTGTTGTAAACATTGTTACAAAAATCTGTTTTGTTGTCTCTATTGTTAATCTCTTGCAAACGATGTTACAAAAATTTGTTTCGGTTATAAATATGAGGATGTTATCATCGGACACGATTCTGCATGAAAAAGACGCTTTGCAGTTGGCCGAGACGAGTTGCAGTTTATTGTAATGTTGGAGAGATGTTGAAATGATTAGGATTGTAAATGATGAAAGAGAGAGAAACATGAGAGAAATTAGATTGATGAGAGATAATATCTTAATTAGTTATATATAAAATCTTAATCAAAATAGTAAATGAGATAATTAAGGATTCTGTTACAATATTTAATCAATTAAATAATTAATTAAAAATTAGATGAAACCCAGTATTTTTGGAATAAAAAACATGTTACAGTTTTTTTTATAAATAATAACATAAGATGGCTTACTTGTGAAAATTTCTCTATTTTAATCTCATAGTTCTACTTTTTATTCTTCACTAGTTGAACTTGAGATCTGACTAGGGGTGGCAAAAAAGTTCGTGAGCTCGCCAGATCGGCTCGTAAAAGCTCGGCCCAACTTGGACTCGAGCTCGTGCTCGTCTCATTCGACTCGATAAAATACAAGCCGAGCTCGTTTTGGGCTCGTGGACAGTGCCCACGAGCCGGCTCATGGGCTCGTGCCCACAAGCTAAAAGGCACGAGCCACAAGCCGCTTGGCTCGTGGCTCATGCCAACGGTCATATTTTTACTTTTTTTTTTTATTTTTTTAAAAAAATTCAATTATTTTCTTATAAATACTCTATTCTAAACTCATTTTTTTACACTTTAATCTCTCAATCTATTATATACTCAATTCAATCGAAGCATTTCTGATATTTTCTTTCTTTCTTTTTTCTAAATTATCCAAAAAAAAAAAGAATCAAGGTCGAGCCGAGCTGAACTCGTGGGTAGCTCGACTTGGCTCGGCTCCACTCGACTCGTTCGACCCATGAGCTCGTGTGCCGAACTGAGCCAGCCCCATTACTATGCCTAGATTTGACAAAAGTGTCAAAAACTATTGGCACAATGCCCTAATATTTTGTAATTTACTTTATAATGTAAACTATTTATTAAAATAATCTTTAATTTATTCACTTTCTTTACGCGGAGAAAATATTATAATAAAACTCAATAACTAAGATAAGTTTTATTGAGTATATGGACATAACTAAATATGTATAAATTGTTAAAATGGTGGTTAGTTAGTGATCAACATCCATTTGGTCGAAGGCACTGCCAAACAAGATGTTCACGGCGTTGTCATAATCGACCAGCATTCATCCTAGCTCGTTCCTGGCTACAACGACGCGAACTACCAAGGCATTGCAATGTGGGTAGTGGATACCGGCATCATCCTCTTTTGTGAACGTGATCTATGGGGCCCTGGGCCGGTGCCTGTGAACCTGCCAACTTTTCACCAGGTCTTCTCTTGCTGCTTTCGCGTAGTTTCACCGTGAATTCATCGTGTGCCCTCCAACATAGGGCCCTCCAATAATTGTGTTGATCACTAGGATCGGGGGGACTCTTGCAAGTCGTTCCACCCTTGGTGAATCTCTGTTTCTATCGTTCTACCTGTCATTGCGGCGAGGTCTATCGTACTGGCGTCGGGATAGAGGTCTTCGCCCTTGATTGAGCAGTTTTTGACGCCCTCGAGCCGGTCGGTTCTCCTCCCCTTGCCGCTAATTTCCTCAGTTGATCAATTCTCTTACGTCGGAACAATCTTTTGTATTGTGCACCCAGATCCTATGTATGCGACATAAGTTAGGTGGAAGAACAGCTAGCTGAAGAATTGCTATGGCCGGTTCGGCATGGGAGGCCGGGATCGTCTCCATCTGATTGAATCTCCTATAGCGATTGTTATATGGCTCGAAAGAATGCTTTCCTCAGAAGCGATTGAAGCGGGGTTCAGGAGAACGCCGTCTCTCCATGCGATAGCGATCTCTTATTTCTCTTTCTGTTCTCGATCATTTCCTCAAATCGGATCACTCACTGGATCAAGTCTACCAACTGACTGTAGGTTTTAGGTTGGCTATTCTAGACATCTCTCCAGAAGGGGGTACGCATGTGAAACCCGATCACCAGTGCGTCCAGAGCTTTGTCATCAGTGATGTTCTCGATTTTGTTGATGACAGGGCTGAACCTTTTGAAATAGCTCTTCACCGACACTCCCTCCTTTTGCCGAATGTCGTGGAGTTGGGTGATATCAGCTATCATTGTTCGGTTTCCAATGAAAGCATTGATAAACTCCCGCTTGAGTTGGGGCCAGCTCCTGATGCTTCCTGGTTTCAGTTTGTTGTACCACCTCTTCGCATCGGATGTGATGGTGGTATAGAAATTTCTGCACTTCACTGCCGGGATGTTACCTTGGAGCCTCATCTTGTATACGTTGATGTGATCAGTGGGATCACCTCTTCTGTTGTACTTCTCCATATGGGACATTTTGAAGTTAACCTAGAGCTCCCTAGCCTTCAGCTCTAAGGTGAACGGGAGATTCTCGTCATCTTCATCCTCATCGCATTCTAGCTCTTGCCATTCATCCTTCAGCCTCGTATGAATAAGCTTTGGGTCCTTTCTTCCTTTTGTGCAGTGCTCGCTGCACTCACTGATGTGCGCTGGTAAGGGTGGTGCTATAGTGGATCCCACCACAACTTGTCAAACACACTGGCAGCCTGAGCTAGCTGGTTTCCTCATGCCGGAAGGGGTCTTCTATTTTGGTTGTCTTGTGAGGCCCTTGAATTCACTTTCCGATGGTTTTTGGCAATTGAAACTAGCAGGTCGTCCTGAGATCGACGACTTTCTATCGAGCCAAACCTTCACCGGGCATAGCTATGTTTGGGCCCATGTTGAAGGGATTGATTCTCCAACAGTTCAAGCACTGCCTTCATCCGAGCATTGTCTAGCTTCAAGTCCTGGTTTTCTTGCTCGACCATCTGCTTCTGTCGTTGTATTCTTCTCTTGCGGTGGGTTACGTTCTGAAGGGCTTGAACGCTTTCCTGCCGCAAGTCAATGTGAAGGGACTCTACTTCTTCTTCTAGAGAGTTTTCTGTTGTCATGCTCTTTCGGGTAGAAAACACGTTTTTACTAGGAGTGAACACGATTCGATTTAGGCGGTTTGTGATAAATTTTTAAACCAAACCACTTAAAGCGGTTTGAAAATTTTCCAAACCAAACCAAACTACTTCACATTCGAAACCAACCCATTTTTTTTTGCGGTTTGGTTCGGTTTAAAACCACGGTTTAGCAAACAAACAAAAAACATATATCGAACAAGTTAAATCATAAATATTAGTCTATAATATCACGATAAAATATAAATATTAGTATCAATAAAAGACAAAATGTATTAGCATCACAGCCAACCAAAACAAGATATTCCAAACCAGAGTTCTATACTTTCAAATCTAATCATTATAATACAATAATATGATAGCAATAGTTTAGAGTAGCCTCTTGGTTGATATTAATTGGCTCAATATCTCTAGTTGTAACACATGATTCATTTTCTGCATTAAGATAATAATATAGCAAATGTATTCATTAATTATAATTAAATGATATAAAGCTGGTAATAAAAGAAAATGAATATAAATATCAAATACGATAATACATTTTGACCACTAGAAGAGAATGCAGACTTAGAAGAAACTAATGATATTTGAATGGCTAAAACATCTTTGGCAATTGGGGAGACAATCGTGTACTTATTTACATTTAATTTTTACTAAAATAATATGTCGAAAGGTTTATTGGTCAAATCTTCACAACGATCATATAAATGATTATCAAATCATTGTTCTCAGCTTGAGCTTCTCAAATAAATCTAGCTTTAAAAATTGATGGAATGGGTTTGAAAATACTCAAAGGAGCTTGTGAAAGACTTACACTATCAGATTGAGTAGCATCTTTTGATGAAACTAATGATGAAGTCATCATTTCCTTATAACATCCACAAATCTGGTAGAAAATAAACTAAATCACTACAAAGAAAATAGAGAATTTGTCTGAATTACAGATCGAATCACTCCTCAAAATCCATAGGAAGTTTGATGAAAGAAAATTAAAGTATGGTTATTGTTTAGGCGAAGGCGAATCAAGGGTTTCGGAAGCGGCGATCAGGATCGAGAACAAAATGAGATAAACGGTAATATGGATGATGGTGGATTTTAATTGGGTTGAGTATTTGGTTTAATTGGGTTGGGTCTAATATAGATAATGGATGGATTTAGGTTTAATTGAGTTGAATAAAATTTAAATTAGTTTATTTTCTATTTTTGATTAATTTATTTTAATTTATTTTTTATTAAACGGTTTAGTGGTTTGAAACGGTTTGAAAAAATTGAAACCTAAACCAAACCACTTCGAAGTGGTTTAGTTCGGTTCAAAACCAAAACGTTGACGGATCCACGTGGACCCAAACCAACGATTTTGAAAAAACAGTTTCGGTTCGGTTTGGAGGTTTCGTTGTTTAACCCTAGCTTTTACCACAAGTTTTAGGTTGTGTAACGTTTTTCAATTCCCACAGACGGCGCCAATCTGTTGACGTTGGAATCTGCAGTATCCACGTGTTAATAGATCTCTAGTCAATTATTTGCCAACCTGTATGTTACCTGCACACTAGGATGACCGTTAGGCACCAAGATCAACAGAGAAAAATGGTCCGACGATCGTTGGTACTCCGACGATCATGTTAACTACTGTTATATGTAAAGGGATAACAATATACGGGGAATAATAAATGAGTGTGGGAGAGACAAGCATGCAGAGATTTGAATAGAGTTTAAGGGTGAGAATAATGCGTATCTTAGAACTACCGGAGATGTTGTATTTATAGCTTCAGAGTTTTAATTGATTTAAGAAAACAATCAATTAGATATCTGATTGTATCCTCCTTCCTTATGGAATAAGGACGATTGGTTGGCAATGCAATCTCCTATATTTTAGCCCTTATTTGAGTTGATTCCTATTATTACGTTGCCTAAATTTTAGGTGATCGATATTTAGTTTTCGTGGGGCTTAACTTGGGCCTTCATGGGGTTTTTATAAGGACTTTGTTGATGTGGATGCTCTATTGAAATCTGGTGGTAACATATTGTTAATATTATATTTAGTTTAATCCTACTATTCTACAATTTTTAATAAAACAACCAAAACTCTAATCCTTTATAATGTTGCACTTCACTGTAATAATATTTTTTTTCTTGTAATTATAAACTATTGAGCGCCTCAAGAAATGATTCTTCTTATAAACAAACTTGACCTTTTAAAATGGGCCTAAATACATGCAGTCCACCCATTCATGTGGTCCTTCATCTGGTAATAGATTAAGAGATCATTTTGTGTGGATTATAAACTATTTTATTTGATCAAAATGATTTATTTGATTAAAAATAATAAAAAAATATATATATATTACAAAAGTAATTTTTTTTAGTCAAATAAACTATTTTTGAATTTTATCTTAAAATATTAATTTTGATCACTGGACTAGTCCAAATTTTATATATTGATTATAATTTTTTATTTAAACGTTGCAAAATTCTACCTTTAACGTACTATCGCAGAAATTTATTAGAATTCTAACATATATTGTTTACAATTACAATTATTATTTTCATTAGTCACTAGTTGAACTTGAGATCTGACAAAAGTGTCAAAAACTATTGGCACAATGCCCTAATATCTTGTAATTTACTTTATATGTAAACTATTTATTAAAATAATCTTTAATTTATTCACTTTCTTTACGCGGAGAAAATATTATAATAAAACTCAATCACTAATATAAGTTTTGTTGAGTATATGGACATAACTAAATATGTATAAATTGTTAAAATAATAATTAAATTTGGTACAAATATTGCAAAAATCATAGATTTAAGGGTAAATTATACACAAGGTCCCCAATCTTTCTAGTGTCTCAGTTTTGTCGCTATTAAATTGAAAGTAGGCATCATCTCCAACATTTTATTAATTCACACAAATAGTCCTTCCTAACGATTTCAATCCAACCGCTTCTTTATTTTTAACACTTCATTTTACTTCTCATTATAAGTATTTATTATTTTTTCTCATGCTTTCCTCTATTTTCCTCTATTTTATTTTGTAAATATACACTATTTAATTTAGTCACCATATGAGTATTGAAAACTAGAATTATTTGAATGCTTTTAATTATAGAGAGTGAGTTCGGCTCTCTCTCTATCTCTAAATTTTAAGAGTCAAACTCACTATCTATTTTAAAAAGTTAATTTGGACAATCTCTTGAAGTATAATTTTAAGGGTTGATTCTCTAAAATAAAGAGCATTTTATATTTAAAGAACCTTTTAGAGATGCTCTTATAGAGAAAGAAAGATAGAAGTGCCAAGATATTCTTCTATTGCCCGACCAAAAATCATTTTTTTGGAAAGTAGGTAATAGGCACTAGAAAAATTTCGATTTATTAATCAACAACAAATTGTTAGTGGGTAAATTCATTCATGGTAACTATATTTTTACTCTAGCGTCAATCAGGTAATTGTTCAATTAGGTAACTACATTTTAATTTAATTTTAATCGCGCAACTCCATCCAATTTTGTCACTTGGACTGACAGAAATGGATGGCGTGGCAGTCAATAATTATGGCTGTATTTATTTCACTGAAGTTGAAATTATTCCACGTCAACGTGTGATGAATGTCATTTATTGACTACCACGTCATTCATTTTCATCTGTAGAATTGGATGACGTTATCTCAGTTGAAATGAAATTAATGTGTAGCAAGTGGACCGAAATTAAATTAAAGTGTAATTACCCGGTTGAACAAATAATTACTTGATCGACACTAAAGTGAAAGCATAGTTACCGTGAATAAAATCTACCAACTTGTTAGTTATATTCTAAAAGGACATTTGCATTTTATATCTACAACCTTTGAAAAAATGTAACAAATCTATTATCAACCTTTTTTTAGCATAATCTATTCCCAACCTTTCAATTATATTGCAAAACTTATCATTACCTCCATTTTTTGGCCATTAAATGACGGATTTGTCCTCCTTTTTAAATAAATGAAAATAAAAGAAAGCAGTAGTTTGGAACATCCACTGAGCATCGTCTTTTGTGCATCTACTCCATGATGGGCAAAGTAAGTATGTCTTTCTCTCTCTCTTCCAATGTGTATTTATTGAAGCATTCACATAGATTGTTCAATAACATATCATATTTTGAAACTGTTTGGAACTAAGATTTTGACGATTGGGCAACTAGTTTTGCACTTAACCAGTAATTGTAGGTGTCCTTGTTTTCCTTTTCTATTTTTTTTTCATCCAATATTTGAAAACTGCCACATAAGTAGACATGGCTACCCTTCACAAATAATCCCTAAGTTTTATGGCTATAAAATCCTTTAGAAAAAAATTAGCATACATATGTCGAACACAAAATCGATGTTTGGCTAATGGAAACAACTCAGACACAATGTTATCTAACCCTTTTTGTCCGTTAGACATAAATTTCAACCCCGTAAATGTGTTCAACGTCCAGATCTTTCCCTAAAATTTTTAGAAAATATGACCAACTAGCATTATTTTCAATTTCAATGATCGCATACGCAACTGAAAAATACAGTCATTCTTATCAATGGCCACTGTTTTCCTCTTAGGAAGCACCCATCTATGCGAATAACTGATCTACAGCCTGCCAAGAACCCTTTTTTACAAGCCTCAAAGCAAACATAGATACCCTTAAACACAAGTTCATCTAAACATAAACACAAGTTCTTCTAACTTGTACTGCATATGAGCCCAATAAACAAAAATGTTCAACTAATGATCCTTGTAGCAATTCCTTAACATATCTCCTAACTCTCCATGCCACCGTGTTACCAACGTCAACACCATACTCCTTCACTATAGTTATAAATAATTTCAGGTCCATTGTGGTGCAATGTTAAAAGTCTCAATGTACGTATTAACTAACCATGAAGAATACACATTCCTATTTTTCAATGCTCTACTACGAGTATGGTCTATCACGTAAGATTTTACCTGCTACGTAGGTTCTTTAGCCAATAACGAAGCCGAAATTCTCCATGTACAATATTCTTCTTTGCAACGAGGTTGGACTCTCTCTGTCATTAACCTTAAATATAATTTCAAACCTATTATTAATACTGAAATTTTTAACAAGAAGCTTGAATTCGTCTCGTGACGTAAATCTCAACCCTACTTCAAGCTCAAGATCTTTCATGCTTGTTTCAACATTAAAATATGGATAACGAATTACTTTTTCTCTACTGTCAGGATTAACACTTTGAAGCTCATCCGATGTAGCGTATTCCAAGCTGTTTGACTCATTCATAACATATACTATCTCTTTTCTCATATCCAGCTCAATGTCATTGGTAACATTTTCTTCAAATAGCAAGTCCTCATCTTCACCCACACTGTAATCTAAATTATTGAAAGGCAAAGAGGCAGCACAATCAATGCTGCAGTAATGCCCCATTAAAATATGCCCTTGAGCCACACAAAAATCTCATTCCTCATCAATGTTGTGCCACTTGTCAACCAAGGATACAGACTGTCAGCAGCAGCATCACATCAGCCATGCATGAACTCACGAAACAGATCAGGACGGTCCAGATCTACAGTTCGAACTGAAGGCCACCCATAACTATAGTCAATAGTAGGCCTTGGGGGGCAATTATTGATACCCGGCCTGACCTGTCACAACAACCAAAGAACTTTTCATTCTAGATGTGAAGGTTCTACCGAATCACACGAAGGAGGTCCTACCCATTCAGGTCCAACCAACCAAACCTATATGGAGAGGAGTTCCCTCGTTGGGGAGGTCTTACCCACCCTACTTCAGGTCGGATGCCTTACCACAGTCTCCTACTGTTAAATTCATGTCATCAATGGCACGTCTATCTACGTGTCAAACGTCAGACCAGCCGCTCGTCAGTTGTAATTAATGCAGATGTCACTTCACATTAAATGTCCAAAAAGGAGAATATCTTATGAGCATTTAATGCTCAGCTTGACGTTAAATGAATGTAATCATCACATATCTCCTATAAATAGGAGACTTAAATATCCCAAGAAGGGACATCAATTGCTGGTAATAAATAGCACTCTCAGAAAGAACTTCCAAATAGGTCTTCTATTACAATTTTACGTATCTATTTTACTTCAACCACGTCTTACCTTAATACTTAATATTAAGTTAGCTTCAGAAATACCATGTCATTTTCTAACGTCCACAGACAATATTCTTCTTTGCAACGAGGTTGGATTCCCTCTTTGTCATTAAACTTAAATATAAAAATTGAAATTTTTATCAACAAGGTTGAATTCGTCTCGTGACCTAAATCTCAACCCTACTTCAAGCTCAAGATCTATCATGCATGTTTCAGCAATAAAATCTGGATAACAAATTACTTCTTCTTTACTGTCAGGATTAACACTTTGAAGTTCATCCAATGTAGCGTATTCCAAGTTGTTTGACTCATTCGTAACAGATACTATCTCTTTTCTCATATCCAGTTCAATGTCATCGGTGACATTTACTTCAAATGGCAAATCATCATCTTCATCTACACTGTATTCTGAATTATTGAAACTAACATCGTCTTCTTCAATAGCAGGAACATTTTGGTTCACTGCCACAATGTAAATTTTTTAACAAATTAAAATATATGTAACGAACACAGTCAACAAATTGAACAACTTGTCATACAACTTAGAATTTAAAAAATTCCTTAAAGTGACCATGGACACAAAACATTCACGTTGCAATATGTGTAGTAAGCGTATGTTTGGTAGTGCTGAATTATTTTTTAAGTACTTATATTATAAGTTGTTGGTGAATGTATGGATAAAAAATAGGTTGTAAATGTGAGTTCTCTAATAAATGTGTGGATAAAAAATATATTTGACCAGCTGAAATTATAATTTAAACATACTCAAACATATGCTAAGAAAAACCAACAACAAAACAAAGAAAAAAAAAACAAAACATACCATTTATTGTAGTAAACAATGGTCCCCAAATCGTGTACATCAAAACAAAAAACAAAATAGTTGTTTTAGTGGTCCCAACTCCCAACATTATCATCAACTTAACAAATAAATATATTTATTATAATTCAAAGTGGTCCCAAATTCATCTTCTTTCAAGGGAATTGATCTACTCCCCATAGTAGGAAGTAGTTATCAAGGTCGCTGGACACGTGTCCAGTAGCCATTGGATGGAGAGTAGATCATTTTCCCTTCTTTCAAACCCAATAAAGAGACGCAGAAATCAATAAATGATGGTGTATTGTGTTTACCTTGAAGAAGGTTCCCAACATTTGACATTTGCAGCTGATTTTGGGAGAAAATTAGGGTTCATATATAGATATTTGGGTTGATTACTTTTGCTACGAACAACCGGGTTTTTTCGTCTTCTTCGCTTGCGGGAATTGATTTTTACTTATTTGTGTTGTTTCTATTTTATTTTTTTTTATTTTTATTTGGGATGAGCAACATGGATTTTCCTTGTTTGGTGAGATATGGTATCTTTGTTTTAATAACGTGGCAAAAAATTAATACCGTCAATGTCACATAGTATTTAACGGTGATATGTAGAGTACTAAAGTTGACTATACTAACCAAATGACTTTTCCATTAAAGATGTCAAACTTCAGTGACTAGTAGTGTAAGAAAACAAATTCAATTTTTTTTTTAAAACTTCAGTGACCGTTGCAGAAATTAATCCAAATTTGTGTATTTTTATTTGTTATTGTTTTTCTTATTTTATTTCTATTTTTTTGTATTTTTTATTTATTTAAGTTAAAGGGCATAATTGTCCTTCCATGTGACTTTAATAAAAAATTTGGACGTATATCGTCAAGAGAAATTTTTTGTATTAATTAATGAAAAATTAAAAATCATACGTAATATTAAAATTTGATAAGAATGATTCGATACTCATAGTGGAATGTACCCTGGATTTAACAAATACTACCAATTATTAATAATTTCACATGTTAAATGTGAAATAAACATTTATCTAAAAAGTTTATCAAAATATCTCCAGGAAAAAAGGAAGACTCGTGGCTTTAAAACAATTTGTTACCACACGATTATGATATGGCCACCACGTCAGCATAGGCTCCATCTAAGCCCAGTAAGTGCCCAGTTCGTAATCTATCAAGAACTCTATCTGGGCCCTGCTAGGGCCTTGGAGGGGTCCGTCACGCGCTTGGGCCTTCTTTAGCCAGAAATCCACGAGTCACGTAGAAGGCCTCGGCGCCCGCATGCGAACCATAGGGCCTCGTCAGGCCTCGCATCATTCATAACCAGCGAGCAACTCAATATGTCGGGGCAACCAGAGAAGTAATTAAAGAAAGATTGCGTTGGATTGGGCACACGAATCTCCACAAGGAAACACAATCATGATCTCCTAAAATCATGCAACGTGATAAACTCAAGGAAGGTAGGCAATCTTGAGTATCTTGATCACATAAGGAAGGAGGATCCGATTGGGGACCGAATTGATTTGTCTTCCAAATTAATTAGAATTCTTGCGCTATAAATACAACGTCTCTGGTTGTTCTAAGGTACACACTTTTTACGCTTAAGAATCCCACCCTAAACTCTGCTCAAATCTCTGCCTGCTTGTCTCTCCCACAACCCTCTTTTGTTCCCGCCCCCGTGTATTTCTCATATACCGGCTATTGACTTGATCGTCGGAGTGCCAACGATCGCCGGACCCTTTTTCTTCGGAGATCTTGGTGCCTAACGGTCGTCCTAGTGTGCAGGTAACATTCTACCTGAAGGAGCATGACATCCGAACAGTCTACAGAAGAAGAGGTAGAGTCCCACCACACCAACCTGCGACAGGAAAGCGTTCAAGACCTACAGGACGTCACCCGTCGCAGGAAGAGAAGACATCAGAAGAAACTGACGATGGAACAGGAGAACCAGGACCTCAAGATGGACAACGCCCGGATGAAGGCCACGCTTGAATTGTTGGAGAATCAATCCCTCCAACATGGACCCAAGCGCAGCCGTGCCCGGAGGAGTCCCTCACCCACTGGTTCGCTGGACAGCCATGGCTCCCGAGAGGAACCCCCCGTTTCTAGCGACCGGAACCCTCGGAACCCAGCTCCAAAGCCCCCACAGGACGGTCACAAAGGGAGGCCCTTCCCTGTACGTGAAAGCAACCCGGTTTCTTCGATTGCACCCCCCAGGCCACATACAGCAGGCGCAGTGAACATAGCGAGGCCCGTACGGAAAAGAAGAAAGACCCGAAGAATCAAGAAAAGGCCGAAGACGAAAAGGAAAGGCTGGAGTGTTACGAGGACGATGATGATGAGAACCTACCGTTCACCGACTACATGAAGGCAATGGAGGTGCCAGCCAACTTCCGAATGCCAATCATGGACAAGTATAATGGAAGAGGTGATCCCACGGACCACATAGACACCTACAAGACAAAACTCCAGGGCCAATCCCCCACGGTGAAGTGTCAGAATTTCCATACCACACTCACGGGTGACGCGAAAAGGTGGTACAACAAGCTAAGGCCGGGGAGTATCCGAAGCTGGCCACAACTTAAGAGAGAGTTCGTCAACGCCTTCATTGGCAACCGGACGATGATTGCTGACATCGCCCAGCTCAATGATATCCGGCAAAAGGAGGGAGAAATCGTCAAAAGCTACTTTAAACGATTCAGCAACATCATCAACAAGATCAAGACGGTGACCGACGAAAAGGCCCTGGATGCGCTGATAACGGGGCTCCACATGCGAACTCCCTTTTGGAGGGACGTTCAAAATAGTCAACCGAAAGTCTACAGCCAGCTAGTGGACATGATCCAGCGCAAAATCCGATCAGAGAAAACGATCGAGAACAGAGAAAAAGCTGAAAGGGATAGAGGAGATCCATACAGGAGAGAGGGGCGTCGCTCTCCAGAGCCTCGGTTCTCCCGTTTTCAGAGGAGGCGTTCTCCAGAACCAACCAACAACCACTACCGGAGGTTCAATCAAACGGAGGTAGCACCAGCCCCACGGGCACTAGTAGCGGCCCCCCTACCCGCGGTGACCCCGCCCAAGTTCTGTCGTATACATAGGACCAGGGTACATAACACGGAAGATTGCTCGGATGTGAGGGCTAATCAATCGCGGGAACCACGGGCCAGGTGAGAGGGATCAAGCGGCGCGAGGACGTCGAGGACCGTCCACACAAGGGCGAAGACCTCCTCCTCAGCGCCGGAACGATGGACCTCACCGCGACGGAGGAAGGAACGAGGGGGACATGGACCAACCGAGGGACGAGAGACCCCAAGGAGCCCCACCTGTCCGAGAGATAAATACCATCTTCGGAGGACCGTATGTCGGAGGAAGTACGATGAACTCGCGACGTAACTACTCGAAGGCAGCCAGGAGGGAACCCCTGAAGAGTTGGCAGGTACACGGGCATCGGCCTAGAGTGCCGCCAATCTCATTCACTGAAGAGGACGAATCCGGGATACATTACCCGCATTGCGATGCCCTAGTGGTACGCGCCATTGTCGCCAGAAATGGCCTAGGCCGGATGTTGGTCAACGACGGAAGCGCCGTGAACATCCTATTCGGCAATGCGTTCGACCAAATGGACGTGGATCACGAACTGACGGCCATCACCGAGCGGCTATTTGGTTTCATAGGGGACAGTCTTGTCCTACGAGGAAAGATTACCCTGGCGGTAGATTTCGGGGAGCCACCTTGCCACCTCCGAAAATTCATTGAATTCTTAATAGTGGACACCCGCTCCGCCTACCACGGGGTCCTCGGTAGGCCCGCGCTGAAGGATTTACAGGCGGTTACATCTATACACCACTTGGCGATGAAATTCCCCACTCCCGGAGGGATAGCTAAAATCCGTGGTAATCAGACGGAGGCACGGGCATGCTACATGAACGCGTTGCGAAAAGCTGCTAAACGCGAGGATATCACCCCAGCCGCAGCAACCTGAAACCTTGTCGCCGGCATTTCTATTTTGTCTTTCTCCTGCATTGTTTTGATCTCTTTAGAGATTTTTCTTTTTTGCCGAACGCCAAGAAACTAGGCGTCGTTCAATAATATTCGTCTTTTATGCATCCAAAGCGTCCCCCAAGCAGAGAACAAGAACACGGAAGCGAGGGAGTGTGGTTCGCGGCCAACTCTAATTAACTCGCTGGGTAAACATTTTATGCGTAAGAAAGTAAGTACAAAGAACACGGCAGCGAGGGAGTGTGGTTCGCGGCCAACTCTACTTAACTCGCTGGGTAAACATTTTACGCGTAAGAAAACAAGTACAAGGAACACGGCAGCGAGGGAGTGTGGTTCGCGGCCAACTCTAATTAACTCGCTGGGTAAACATTTTACGCGTAAGAAAGCAAGTACAAAGAACACGGCAGGGAGGGAGTGTGGTTCGCGGCCAACTCTACTTAACTCGCTGGGTAAACATTTTACGCGTAAGAAAGCAAGTACAAAGAACACGACAGCGAGGGAGTGTGGTTCGCGGCCAACTCTAATTAACTCGCTGGGTAAACATTTTACGCGTAAGAAAGCAAGTACAAAGAACAGGGCAGCGAGGGCGTGTGGTTCGCGGCCAACTCTAATTAACTCGCTGGGTAAACATTTTACGCGTAAGAAAACAAGTACAAAGAACACGGCAGCGAGGGAGTGTGGTTCGCGGCCAACTTTACTTAACTCGCTGGGTAAACATTTTACGCGTAAGAAAACAAGTACAAAGAACACGACAGCAAGGGAGTGTGGTTCGCGGCCAACCCTATCAGGCCGCTGGATAAACGATCAACTCAAAAGTACGCAACTAGGATTCATCCGATGGCGAATAAAGTTCGATCATGGCTCGCGAACCACTCCGCGCTACCAGGGACGTTATTTGCGACCTCGGATTTGTACCAATGATTTCGTAAGCAACACTAAACGCCGACAAGGCCCGAAACAAGCATATAATTCAGGGGCATCACAAACACGATAAGGGCACACACACGCAAATATGAAGGTAACTCGGCACCTTTTTATTAAATACGAAACACAATACAGGAGAAGGTATAACTGCAATATATTCTAAAACCCCCGCTGCCTCTTTGGGCCAGCACATACATGGGGTAACTAGATCTACTAACCCTATCACCTGGTCTACGCTGGCTCCGCCCAGGTTGGAGAACCTGACTTCACCATGATTGGGAGTCTCCCAAGCCATCTTGAGTTAATTTGATGGCTTATTAGACCATACTGCTCAAAAAATGCCGTTGATGCCTTTTTTGGCAGTAGGAGACCCCCTAGCCCCGTCAACCGTTCAGGGGAGGGTCGGGCTAAGGCTGCTAAGCCTAAATCCCCACCCCGTACGTTTGGTCCCCTGAACGTTGATTGGCCAAATTTTTGGTACTCTGAATGTTGATTCTCAGATTGACAGACATCTTGATGGATGCCAGCCCTCTAGCCACACCTCCATCACACGTTTTCTATCTCTACTCGATCGCACGATAATGGCAGGTTATGTGCAACAGTCTCACGATGGAAGAGTCTTGTTAGGCTTACATCCTATTTATAAAGGGCTACGTTGGAAAGGGGGGTAATGCAATAAATATGGTCGTAACAGGGAATCTGGAATGGCGCACGGAATTTCTACCTCCCCAAGGCATTGAAGACACCAACCTTCTGGGTTCCACCAGACGTCTGCGTCATCAATGCTAGGAGAATGATTCTCAAATTTAAAGCGTCTTCTCCCCTCCCTCCCCCCACCCCACGCGCACACAAAATCGAAACGTTGGATAAGCAAAAGGTCAGTTCCAATTTTATTTTTTCAATTAATTCGAGCAAAAAACATAAAGATTACAAAATATAAGTGCCCTGCCGCCTCTTCAAGGGTCAGCACACTGCGGGCCTCCCTCCGTTGGAGGGGGTGTCTGATCACTTGCGGTACTAGGTCCAGCGTCAGGAGCCTGAGCCTCGGTAGGGCCCTGCCAAAGGAAAGAAAGGTCCCATTCCGGGTGGACCTCCATGATGCTTTCCACCAACTGCTCGCCTCCAGCTGTCATCAAACGTTGGGCGAGGTCTTGATACTCAGGCGTTTCCACAAATGCATCATCGTAAGCCTCCACCACCTTGGCCCCGGCAACCGCACATTCGGCTCGGATCCTTTCCAGTTCCAGCCTTGTGTCCGCCAACAACTTGCCCTCCTCCGCGACGATAGTCTCCATCCTGCTAGTCGCGTTGGCAAGGGCTTCCTCGGCGGCAAGTGCCCGATCTTCGGCCAACTTTTGGGCCTCTTCAGCGAGCTTCTGTACCTCTTCGGCACTCTTCTGAAGCTCCTCGGCTCTTCTCCGAGAGGCCTCGGCAGCCCGCTTTTGTTCCCGTGCATCCTTCAGGCGCTCTTTCGAGGCCTTCAATTCAATCTCATACTTCCTCTTGATATCCGCCTCCCTTGCAACAGAGGCGTCGAGTTTGAATCGAAGTCCCCCTCTTTCGGACTCCAGCTGTGCCTTCTCGAGCTGTACAGCTTTCAGCTCCTCGGACAGCTTGGCGGACTTGGCCCCCTCCTCATGGCACTGACCGTCATAACTTTCCACAAAATTGAACAGTTCCTTGCTCAGCACCAGGCCCCGTATCAGGTTCATTTCTGCCATCTTCAGCCGCTCTCGTACAGTGGCCCCCTCGGCAGTCTTCTCTCATTTCTGGGTCCAGTACTTGTGCACGCTTGCCGCCATCATCGCGGGATGGGCTGGGAGCATCTCTAGGATGGAAGTTTCCAGTTCCCCCTGGCGTTGGGTTATCCGGACGGGGCTCCCTTAGTCAGACGAGGGGCCAGGTTTCTTCATACCCTCGGTTCGCCCTGATTTACGAGCGTCCCCCATAAACCCCCTTCCAGACACGGAAGCCTTACTTTTTCGCGCACTCGCATCGCCCACGTCCTCGACAATGTCCTTCCCCTTGTCCTTGGCTGGGATGGGACCGGGAGACGGATCAGTCGCCAAAGGAGGAGAGGGAGGAGGAACGACCTGACTAGGGGCGGGCTCCGGTTGCGCAGCCACCGGGGTACCTTGCGATGACCCAGGCGCCTCCCAGACGGGCACCTGAGCGGAGGACCCCTCTCCGCTAGTAGGGCGGGCAAGGTGAAGTGTGGGCACGCTTTTGAACCTGAAAGCTGTTAATCACATACGTTAGTGATTGACGCACCCAGATAATTCTACGCCATAGCACCAGAACACCGAAGCAAGTGAAACTTACGCATTAGTCCGCAGCTGGCCAAAAGTTTATCGTCTTTCAAGAGATTCCCAAGGCTCCAGAAGTCGCTGCTGAGAGATCGAACCTTATCCCACTTCGACCTCAGCTCTCCTTGGCTTCTCTTCGGGATCGGTGGCTTCCCGTAATCTGTAAAAGAGAATAAATACATCAAGTCAGGGATCATAATCAAAATTTCATATGATTGTGGCGAGTTATACCAAGATCCTCGAAATGTCGAAGAATAGACACGTGCGAAAAGGGGTCCTCGGGCGTAAATTCCCAATCCCTGCCAACGAAGATGAACCTCTCTTTCCAGTTGTGCACCTTGTTGGGACTGTCGGTGGCTGTCCCCCATTTCTGACCCGACCGGAGAGATATATTATACCAGCCGGCAGATCGGCAAGGTCGATATATGGACTCAAACTCTCTAGAAGACAAGTCTCCTCCAGCCTTGGCAACGCTCCACAAAATGTAGGAGGCTACCATCTGCTCCCAGCCATTTGGCGTTATTTGACAGGGAGCCAGATTCCAGTCCTTCAACACTTGGCGAAAAAAAGGGTGCATGGGTAGGCGAAGGCCTTGCTGCATCGCAGGCTCGTAAACTGCCACATACCTTTCGGGTGGATGGTCGGCACGCTCTTCTGGGCTCGGGGCTCTGAGCGTCACGAACGAAGGAATATCGTAGGACAACCGTATGTCTTCCAACTCCGCCTCCGTGATCCTCGACTGAGCCATAGACGCTTCGGTTGCCGACCGTTTCAGCTCCTCGTCCAGAGCCCTCACAGCCAGAGCATCCCTCTTGTCCAGAGATCTCCTCATTTCAGGCACCCCCACGTCCGGCCTCTCCTTTGCTACCGTCTCTCCCACCGACACGGGGGGCCTGACCTCCCTCCCACTCGTCGACAGAGCCGACGGGTCCTCAACCGGAGGCTCCGGATTCACCCCTCCTACGACTCTAGAGGAAGAAGATGATGTAGAGGCCGACGAAGAAACACTCCCAATAATACTAGGGTTTGTGGGAGCGTCGAACGGATTTTGTGAGTCGTCGTCTCCTGATGACATTTGGCCGTACCCAAGTAATGGTATCGTACTGTGACTATGAAAATAAACAATGCAAGCAAATTTCAACCGCTGTCTGAGTGCTTACCTCGACTGTACGACTCAAATGGCACACCAGCTTCAAGCGTCTCGTCTATCGGCAGAATAACTACAGTAAGCACGAAGGTAAGAAGAAGGTGCAACTTTTGAGGGGATGCCTGGTTTGATATAGGCGCACTCACACATCCACCGTCCAGATCCCAAGCGTTCCATCTGGGCATACGGATGGTCAACGCGTGTCTTCAATGGTATAGCAGGCGGGAAAGCGAAACCTGCGCATTTAATGAATTAGAGGCGCACGCGTCGCACGCGCGCCTCCATTCTCCCTCTCACGCGACCGCATTTAATGCATACACCCCCTCACTCATGATTACCTGACCAGAGAGGGACAGTCTTGATAGACAGAATCACGCCATCAGGGGACACGTCAGCATTGGCCTGGCCCCTTGAAGCCCTCACCCGTCATAAATGTTCAGCTTCGGACTTGGGGGACTATACTGGGTAGGTTGAATTACTCCCTGCCGAACCACCTTGAGAACACATTTCCCGTGAAGCGCATTCCTGCGAGGCACACCAACATTCTGTTTATCCTCAAAAGTCCCACGCCCATTATAAATAATAGGCTTGGACTTGGGGGACTATTGTTACCATACGATTACGACATGGCCGCCACGTCAGCACAGGCCCCATCTGAGCCCAGTAAAGGCCCAGTTCGTAATCTATCAAGAACCCTATCTGGGCCCTGCTAGGGCCTTGGAGGGGCCCGTCACGCGCTTGGGCCTTCTTTAGCCAGAAATCCGCGAGTCACGTGGAAGGCCTCGGTGCCCGCATGCGAACCATAGGGCCTCGTCAGGCCTCGCATCATTCATAACCAACGAGCAACTCGATATGCCTGGGCAACCAGAGAAGTAATTAAAGAAAGATTGCGTTGGATTGGACGCACGAATCTCCACAAGGAAACACAATCATGATCTCTTAAAATCATGCAACGTGATAAACTCAAGGAAGGTAGGCAATCTCGAGTATCTTTATCACATAAAGAAGGAGGATCCGATTGGGGACCGAATTGATTTGTCTTCCAAATCAATTAGAATTCTTGCACTATAAATACAACGTCTCCGGTTGTTCCAAGGTACGCACTTTTTACACTTAAGAATCTCACCCTAAACTCTGCTCAAATATATGTCTGCTTATCTCTCCCACACCCCTCTTTTGTTCCCGCCCCCATGTATTTCTCATATACCGGCTGTTGACTTGATCGTCGGAGTGCCAACGATCGCAGAACCCTTTTTCTCCGGAGATCTTGGTGTCTAACGGTCGTCCTAGTGTGCAGGTAACATACGAGCTGGCAGAGGAGTGACTAGAGATCTGTTGGCATGTGGACTGGTGCAGGTTCAGACGTCAACACAATTGTCAATACAAGACACTGGATGGGAACACGGTGCAAGATTCAATGTTGAATTTTCATCAACTCGAAGAGCCAAACGAAGATACCTTATCTTAATATTTGATACTTTCTCCATTTCATAAAAATATGCTTATTTTTATTTTTATACAGATTAAGAAAATATAATTATTATAGTTGAAACTAGTATATCACCATGCGATACACGACACTTGTATTTTATAATAGTGATTTCAAATAAAAAAAAAGTATCATATAAATAACATTTGATTTCTCATTGATATTAAAAAAAAACAACATAGCTAATCCAGAATTTGAAACACCTCTTTGAAAACCACGTTTGTGGTCGAATTGGGGCGGGCTTTAAATCCCATGAATTTAATTTTAAAATTATCATATCTAGTTTATTTATATGTTTTCCGTGTATTGATTTTGTTTTTTTGAAACTGCAACATATTTAAACCCACTATGGGAAGCATAAAAAAATGTGAGAAAAATAAATCTATTTTTGGAAAACTATTGCATTATTGCCAATAGTTCTCGTGTACTGATGTTTCATTTTTTTGAAAACATAACTTATTTAAATTCCTCAACAGGTATAAATTAAGACCTTGGAACACATACCCTCATATGTTTTATGTTTTTAAGTGAATTTAACTTGTTATGGAAGATGTATATTTTTTTTAAATATTAATTCTTAATATTATTTATTTTAACTGAGTATCATAGAAAATTAAAACATTGGAAAACCCATCCTAATTATATTGTATTGGAATACTGATTATTTATATTGAAATACATTTTGTTAATTATCTGAAGTTGGGCAATTGATTAATTAAATTAATTAAATTTTAATATTATAAAATATTAAAATTTTGTCATTTGATAAAATTATATTTTTTTGTTGACTCTGCGTAAATATATATAATAATAATAATAATAATATTATAAAATATAATATAAATACTTTAATATTATGTAATATATAAAATAAATAATATAATATTAAAACTTATTGAGTAATTTTCTATATAATTTGAAACATAATTTTCGGGTATGCATATATAAGTTTTTTTTAATAATCGACACAAATATTATTAGATGGCACTACTAAAAATCGTCTTTTTACCATCGAAAATTTACCAACAAATTATTTCTGTTGGTAATTAACAACGAATTATCCGTTGGGAGAAGTGACGACCTTTCACCTATAGTAATCAGCAACGATTTTTCTGTTGGCAAAGCTAATAGCTTTTCACCAACGAATTTTCACATTTCACCAACGGAATATCCGTTGGTGAAGAGTGGTTCTAATTACCTACGAAAATTCTGTTGGTGATATTAATTAATTTTGAAAATCAAAAAATGTTTCGACTTTTCACCTACGGAATATCCGTTGGTGAAAAGTGAATCATATTACCTATAGAAGTTCCGTTGGTAATATTAATTAATTTTGAAAACCAAAAAATATTTTAAAGGAGTCTGATATGAAGGCCAAGTATGAGATTGAGCTGAAGGTTGCGAAGGAGAGTTTGAAGCAGACCCATGACCAAAAAAGGGCTTCTGAGGCATCTTAAAAATGCGCTGAAGAATCTCATAAATTGGCCGAGGATTGGGCCTTCGCGGCTGAAACTCCCGTTGCCACAGCCAATAGCAACTTGGAGGATGCAGTAGCAGAAAAAAGATAAGTAGCTGGCCGAAGCCAGAGAAGAGGTGGAGAGGGTCAAGGCAGAGCTTGCCGATGCCGAGGCGAGGGCAGTTATGGCGTACCAGGACGGATTTGAAAATACGCCTGAGTATATGGAGCTCATCCATTGCTTTATGACGGTAGGAGGGGAGCAGCTAGTTGAAAGGATTGGGGAGACCCATCCAGAGTGGGATATTTCATTTCTCAGGTAACCTCCTGACAACCTTCCTGCCTCAAAGGATCCTGCAGCCACCGAAATTCCCTCGGATGCCAAGGATTAGGATGGGGGCGAAGCCCAAACTGCCACTCCCATCATAGGAAAAGACCCGCAATGTGTCGACCTTAAAGAGGCGGTGGGGTAGTATGACTTGCAAATTTCTGTTCTTTGTTTTTGTATTCGTTCCAACATTAGCAATAAAATTTATTTTCTGTTGTTTCCCTTGCATAAAATTTGATTTGCATATTGTGAGTTCCTTACTTATGACGAGACCTAGTTGCCGAGGATGACAACCTTTAATAAGAGTACAAATTGTGGAGTTATCATTTTTTGTTGGGCATGAAAAGTTGGATCTGAAATTGAGGAGTCATCCTTCCAGGCATTAATGGTGTAGCCTTTTTGTTGAATTTGAAGGATTAATGGTATTAATATCTGGGAAATTGGAATGGCACGCGTGGCATATGGCGTTCCAGTTGCCCTTTAAATAACTGTTCATTAATAACCTCAGTTAATGCTCTGCATTTCCCACGTGGTCAGGCTTTGTGTTTCCCATGCAACCCCTATATAAACACCATGGGTCTTTTATTTCATTTTTCACATGTCCATAACATCTGTGAATCTAATTAATTCATCCCAATAGCCGTAATATCTCATGGTGAAAGATGCAAAGAATGCTTCCCAGCAACTTGCCCAATTGGTTCCAGTATTCAACTTAAGTATCTCGTAAAGAAAGGGACAGAAAATCAACGTTTAGAGGACCAAGTATGTCCATACAAGTGTCCCAATCGTACTTCAGATCAGTGGTGCGCGCTGGATACCATAGAAGAAATTGGGCCTATCAGCCTTAGCGAGAAGTTCTCAAATGGTACCTCTTCAATGGACATCGATGATAAATGCTTTGATGATCCTGATTCGGATGACGAGACTGAAAGCCATCTGCCAAAGGCATCGACAACATTTTTTGAGCACTATGGCCTAATTAGTCACCAAATCAACTCATACGATATC
The DNA here is from genome assembly GCA_030279155.1 of Forsythia viridissima. Taxonomy (NCBI): domain Eukaryota; kingdom Viridiplantae; phylum Streptophyta; class Magnoliopsida; order Lamiales; family Oleaceae; genus Forsythia; species Forsythia viridissima. The sequence continues at coordinate 21,065,175 of CM059034.1, read as the reverse complement.
ATCACAGTGATATCATTTTTGGGAGACTTCCTATCATGGTGAAGTCAGACTTGTGCTGCCGACGAAGCTTGACGAAGCCCACGTAGTCCCAAAGACTAAAGGTTAATTCAGGTAGGCTATGGACCCCTTCTTGTGCCAACCCTAAAGAGGCGGCGATGTAGTAGGACGATGTTCACGTTCATTTCCTTTCATTCTGTAATCCAGACTTTGATATATAAATGAAAAACCAAGTTTAATTATCCTTGTCTGTTGTGTTGTTGAGGTTGAGATGAGTTACTTTGAACCGTAATCTAACATGTTCATCCGTCGAAGCTTAGGAGATACCTTCGCAAACATTGCGAAGTCTTTTGATCCGATAACCTCCGCGAACCATGCGAGGCTTTCTGACTTGATTCATTTAGGAACAATACGAGGCTCTCTGATCAGGATGCCTTCGCCAGATAGGCGAGGCTATGTGATCAGGATGCCTTCGCTAGATAAGCGGGGCTTTTTAAACAGAAAGCATTCACCAGACAAACGGGGCTTTTTAAATAGGGAGCCTTCGTCGGATAAGCAAGGCTCTGTAATCGCGAATACTTTCGCGTACGATGTAGGCAGATTGCATCACCATTACGCAGGAGAGGCGCAAGTTCCCAGGCGCATTTAAGTCACTCAGTCTTTACGCTTTCCTAGGATTTTTTGGAGTGCATCTCCCATACACGTGTCCGTTATCTGACGATTTGCATTCTGGGATCTGGATTAACTATTGGGATCAGGTGTTTCACCTATATATATCTATACGAATTCTCATTGTTCCCCTTAACTTTCTTCTTCTTCTCGTAGCTTCAGAACTCAGCCATTCTCATTCATGGCTAGTTTTCACTTTTCCAAGTATTATGCTTGTTCCGATAGCCACTGTCCCGTCTATGCCGAAAGCAGCGGTGGCTGTTTCGTCCTTCATTCCTCCTAAAGAATCTCTACTATCGTTGAAAAATGTCCAACGACAGGACAAAGAAAAAGAGATTGCCAAAGATGAAGGAAAGAAGGCTGTACCAAAAAGGTTCATGGAAGATGAAGATGATGCGGTGGATTCTGGGAGGGTCAAGTGAAATCGAACGACTCTTTCTCAGAAAACTGGAGAAACCACTCAATCTCCTCAAGGTACGAGACATACTTCCATTCCTGCTCCCCACGGCTGGACTGAACGCATCAACATTGGGTCTCGTCAAGACAAATTGGGTCCAGCTATTTTGGAAAAGTTACTAGCTCCGTCTGCCATAGCGGCGGCTTTAGTCCATAAGTATTCGACTTCCGCTTGGGCTAAGGCGATGGACAAAGCGGACCTATTAGAGTATTTAAAATTGGCTGAGATGAGCACCGCCTGGAGCCAAGTACTCAATTGCGAATTATACAAGGTGTTGGCAATGAAAATTGATGAATTGCGCTCGACAGTTGCGGGTGCGGAGGACATTGATGAGTTGCGTTTGGAGAACAAAATTCTTCGTTCAAGGCTTGTCGTTTCCAAAGATGCCAGGGCATAAGCCAAGTTTAAAATAATCAAGTCCGAAATGATCCAGAGGCTGTTTGTTAATGCTCGAAAGCAAGCTGAGTTGAAACTCAAAGTTTGCGAAGACATGGCTTATGTTAAGCACAAGCAGTTAGACAAAGCTTTGGCGGAGCTTACGAAGGCCAAGGAGTTGTTGGCCAAATTAGGGACCTCTGGTTATGCCAATCCCAAAGGTTCGACGGAGACGTAGGAACCATAACTTCTTGTAATATTTGTTTGTGTTGCTTTCATCAAACTCATTAATGAAAAATATCCATGTTTTGCAGCATTTGTGATGAATGTAGTTATCTGATGCTTTTCTTTAGCTTTTTGAATGTGTATGCGTTGGATGTTTATTCAGAGAGTTAAAAGAGTTGGCCGCGAACCATATTCCATCGCTGCTTTGCTTTCTTTACTTGTTTGAATACGTGTTAGATGTTTACCTAATGAGTTAAGAGAGTTGGCCGCGAACCACAATCCTTCGTTGCCGTACTTTTTTTACTTGTTTGTATGTACGTTAAATGTTTACCCAGCGAGTTAAAAGAGTTGGCCGCAAACCACACTCCCTCGTTGTCGTGCTTTCTTTGCTTGTATAAATACGCATTAGATGTTTACACAGCGAGTTAAAATAGTTGGCCGCAAAATACACTCTCTCGCTGTCGTGCTTTCTTTACTTGTTTGTATGCATGTTGAATGTTTACCCAACGAGTTAAGATAGTTGGCTGCGAACCACACTCCATCGCTGCCGTGCTTTATTTACTTGTTTGTATGCACGTTGAATGTTTACCCAGCGAGTTAAAAGAGTTGGCCGTGAACCATACTTCCTCACTGATGTGTTTTCTTTACTTATTTGTATGTGCGTTGAATGTTTACTCAGTAAGTTAAAAGAGTTGGCCGCGAACCACACTCCCTCGCTGCCGTAGTTTCTTTACTTTTATAAATACGCGTTAGATGTTTACCCATCGAGTTAAAAAAGTTGGCCGCAAACCATACTCCCTCACTGCCGTGTTTTTTTTACTTGTATAAATACGCGTTAGATGTTTATCCAGCGAGTTAAAAGAGTTGGCCGAGAACCACACTCCCTCGCTGTCATGATTTCTTTGTTTGCATAACTGAGACGGGGGTGTCATAACTCAAAAATCACTGAACTTTATTGAAATAATGTAGCGGCTGAACAAAGTCGAAAGAAATGTTGATATGCGACTTAGCGCTGATAAAAAATGAAATGAAAACTACTGGTAGTACGGGTGAAGATGGGAAATGTTCCAGTGGTGTTTCGTCTCTTTTCCATCCAAATCTTCTAATCTGTAGGTCTCCAGTCGAACCTCCTCGATGATCTTGTAGGGTCCTTCCCAAGTGGGTCCAAGGGTTCCGACCCCCACTTCCCTATTATCCAGGAAAACCTATTTTAGGACGAAGTCATTGATGTGGAAAGCTATGTTCCTAACTTTTGAGTTATAATACCTGGCCATCTTTCTTTGATAAACTGTCAGATGAAGTTGCGAGTCGGCATACCTTTCTTTCTACAAGTCAAGATTTGCTTTACGTTGATCATCATTGACTACCTCGTCGAAATGTAGGCATCTTGGAGAAGGTATTCCCACATTGATGAGAATCATTGCTTCTGTCACATACGTCATGGCGAAAGGATTTTCGCTACTCGCCATCCAATAGGTAGTTCGGTATGACCATAGGGTCTCGGGTAGTTCTTCATCCCATCCCCCTTTAGCGGATTCCAACTTCTTTTTCATGGTGTGCTTGATAATCTTATTGATGGCCTCCACTTGGCCGTTGGACTGGGGATAGTAGGGAGTGGAGAAATCCCTCTGAATGCCAAGCTCTTCACAGCTCAAGTTAGATTTCTTCCCAGTGAACTGCGTACTGTTGTAAAAAACAAGAGAATGGGGTATCCCAAAACAAAAAACGATGTTCTTCCAAACAAACTTCCACGTGTTCTCCTCCGTGATTTTAGCCAGAGGCTCAGCCTCGCACCACTTGGTGAAATAGTCCACCGCTACAACTGCGAACTTGACACCACTCATTCCAGTCGGGAGGAGACCTATGAAATCGATTCTCCATTTGGCAAAAGATCATGGACTAATGACTGGGGTGAGGATCTAAGCCAGGAGCTTTGGCACAACGGCGAATTTCTGGTACTTATCGCATTTCTTCGTATAAGCATGCGAATCATTATTCATAGTCGGCCAGTAGTATCCTTATTTTAGAGCCTTCTATACTAGGGACATCTCTCCTGAGTGATTACTGTAGATTCTTTCATGTATCTCCTTCATCACGTAATTGGCCTCATCCTGAGTAATGCAGCGCAGAAGTGGGTGGCTAAAACCTCTCTTATACAAGATCTCATCCTATAGGATGAACTTCATAGCCCTCCTGCGAAGTTTTTGGGCTTCTTCTTTATTGTCTGGAAGGACTTAATCAGTCAGGTATACGACAATCTCCTTCATCCAGTTGGGAGATTCGATGATCATCATGGCGTTCTGTGACAGAGCCTCGTCAATGGACGGCTGGCTAAGCTTTTCAATTGGGATGGCTCTCATCAAGTCAGAGTCTTTACTACTTGCCAACTTGGAAAGAGCGTTGGCATAGCCATTCTCAATCTTGGGAATCTGGAGTAATTGAAATACCTCGAAGTGGGATGGAAGATCTTTGGCATTCTTTAAATAGGCCACTATATATTGTTCGCGAGCTGTGAAGGTTCTGTTGACTTAGCTAACTTTTAGCTGCGAGTCGCTGTATATCTAGATTTTCCTTGCCTTCATCTCTTGTGCCAGCCTCAAGCCTGTTAGGAGTACTTTATATTTGGCAGCATTGTTTGAGGTTTTGAATTCTAGGCGAAGCGCATAGTTGAGATTATGGCCGTCGGAACTAATCAACATAATCCCGGCTCCAACTCCAGTCTCGCCTAAAGATCCATCAATATACAATTTCCATGTTGGTACCTCCTGAGGCTTGGCTTCAAGCAAGCCTTCTAGGATATGGGCGAATTCAGCCATAAAATCTGCTAAAGCATGTCCCTTTATAGAGGGCCTTGGCTTGTAGGAGATGTCGAATTGGCTGAGCTCAATCGACCATTTCATCAGTCTTCTCGAAGTATCTGAATTCTGGAGAATCTATCTTAGAGGAAGATTCGTCAGGACATCTATACTGTGTGACTGGAAATATGGCCGAAGCTTCCTAGATGCAATTATTAAAGACAAGGCGAGCTTTTCCATGTTTAGGTACTTTATTTCTATGTCCTATAGTACCTTGCTCACGTAGTAGACGGGGAGTTATGTCGGCCATTCCTCGCGAATTAATATTGAGCTCACCGTATTCTCGGATACCGCGATGTAGATGAGCAATGTTTTCCCCTTTTTTGGCTTGGACAGTAGCGGGGCCTCCTGAGATAGGTCTTGAATTCCTGCAAGGCATTCTCGCACTTATCAGTCCATTAAAACCGCTTTCCTCTTTTGATGGTATGGAAAAGAGACTGGCAATGGTCGATTGCCTTTGATAATAATCAGTTCATGGCCACCAGTCTTCCAGTAAGGCTCTGGACCTTCTTGGAAGAAGATGGTGATCGCATATCGACGAGCGCTTTGATCTTCTCGGGGTTAGCCTCTATCCTGCATTGATTCACCATATAGCCCAAGAATTTTCTAGATGCGACCCCGAAGGCACATTTCAGGGGGTTGAGCTTCATACGATATTTGCGGAGAATTCCAAATATTTCTCTAAAGTGTCCAATGTGGTCTTCGGCATTCACGCTCTTTACGAGCATGTCATCAATGTAGACTTCCATTGTGTTTCCATTATGTTCTGAGAACATGCGATTTACTAACTGCTGATATGTAGCTCCAGCATTCTTCAGGTCGAAGGACATCATCTTGAAGCAATACAATCCTAGGTTTGTAATGAACGAGGTATGTTCTCCGTCTCTCACGAACATCGGGATCTGGTTATAACCGGGGTAGGCATCCATAAAGTTAAGCAGCTTATGATCGGCAGTCACATCAACCAATTGGTCAATGCGTGGTAGTAGAAAGCTGTCTTAGGGGCATGCCTGATTCAAGTCAGAGAAGTCTATACACACCCTCAATTTTTGGTTGTTTTTCTTTACCATCACAGGGTTGGATACCCATTGAGGGTAGATTGACTCTCTGATGAACTCGTTAGGCAGTAGCTTGTCGACTTCCTCCTTCAGGGCACCATATTTCTCTGTACTATGAGGCCTTCTTTTTTGTATCTTGGGACGCATCTTAGGATCCACCTTCAGGACGTAGTAGGCCACGGATGGATCGATCCCCACCGTGTCGCTATGCTTCCATGTGAAGACGTCGGCGTTTTCTCGTAAGAACTGTTTAAGTTCTTCTTTCATCCTTTCACCCAGTTTCTTCCCTATTTGTAGCATCTGGGTAGGGTCTGAAGGGTTTATAGGGAACGCTTCTAGCTCCTTCGCCGGGGTGGCTATAGAATCTGAGCCTATAATCCGAAGGTCTAGACCCTCATCCAGCACACCATCTCCTCCTCAATCTTTTCGAGGTCGATATCCATTGGCTCCGTCCTTATCGTCATCACCGCGAGAAGAACGTCTTTGCACTTTGCTGCCTTTCAGAGCGCGTTCATGTAGCAGGTCCTTGCCTCTGTCTGGTTACCGCAAACCTTGGCAACCCCACCTGGCGTTGAAAACTTCATTGTAAAGTGATGGATGGAAATGACCGTCTGTAGGTCATTGATGATGGGCCTACCGAGGACTCCATGATAGGCAAAGCGGGTATCGACCACCAAAAACTCTATGAATTTCTTCAGATGACACGGGGGCTCTCCGAAGTCCACTGCGAGGATGATTCTCCCTTGTGGGATGAGGCTATCTCCCGTGAAGCCGAATAATGGTTACAAAATGGCGGTTAGTTAGTGATCAACATCCATTTGGTCGAAGGCACTACCAAACAAGATGTTCACAGCGCTGCCATCATCGACCAGCATTCCTAGCCTGTTCCTGGCTACAACGACGCGAACTACCAAGGAATCGCAATGTGGGTAGTGGATTTAGGTTTAATTGAGTTGAATAAAATTTAAATTAATTTATTTTTTATTTTTGATTAATTTATTTTAATTTATTTTTTATTAAACGGTTTGGTGGTTTGAAATGGTTTGGAAAAATTAAAACCTAAACCAAACCACTTCGAAGCAGTTTGGTTCGGTTCAAATCTAAAACGTTGATTGATCCACGTGGACCCAAGCCAACGAATTTGAAAAAGCAGTTTCGGTTCGGTTTGGCAGTTTCGTTGTTCAACCCTTGTTTTTACCACAAGTTTTAGGTTGTGTAACATTTTTCGATTCCCACAGACAGCGCCAATCTGTTGACGTCGGAATCTGCAGTATCCACGTGTCAATAGATCTCTAGTCAATCATTTGCAAACCTGTATGTTACCTGCACACTAGGATGATCGTTAGGCACCAAGATCACCAGAGAAAAAAGGTCCAGCGATCGTTGGTACTCCGACGATCAAGTCAACTACCGGTATATGTAAAAGGATAACATTATACAGGGGATAATAAATGGGTGTAGGAGAGACAAGCAGGCAGATATTTGAATAGAGTTTAAGAGTGAGAATAATGCGTACCTTAGAACAACCGGAGATGTTGTATTTATAGCTTTAGAGTTCTAATTGATTTAGGAAAACAATCAATTAGATATCTGATTGTATCCTCCTTCCTTATGGGATAAGGACGATTGGTTGACAATGAAATCTCCTAGATTTTAGCCCTTATTTGAGTTGATTCCTATTATCACGCCTAATCTTTAGGTTATCGATATTTAGTTTCCTTGCGAAAATCCGTGTGCCATTCAAACACAATCTCTCTTTGGATATATCTTTGGGCATTCTGAAATATCACAATACCTGCGGATTCGTTTGCCGGTGAAGCGCCCGGGGTTGGCCATGAATGTCGAGACTCTTCATGAGCTTCGCCATAATTAATTCGAGGGTGCTGATGTGTTTACCGGGCCTTAAATGCGTTTACAAGGCCTTCGCTAGGTACTTGAGGTTTTCACGAATACCAGAGGTCCTCGCTGGGCTTATGAGGCCTTCGTGGGACCTAACTTGGGCCTTCATGGGGCTTTTATAGGGACTTTGCTAATGTGGAGGCCTTACCGAAATTTGATGGTAACAAATTGTTAATATTATATTTAGACACATAACTGTCTCTTGCAACTTTAGTTTAATCCTACTATATTCTACAATTTTTAATAAAACAACCAAAACTCTAATCCTTTATAATGATGCACTTCACTGTAATAATATTTTTTTTCTTGTAATTATAAACTATTGAGCGCCTCAAGAAATGATTCTTACCAATTAACAATATTTCTATCAATCTTTTTATATTAGTGGGATGGAAAATAAGAATTTTTTAACACATTTTTTTATATATTAAAACAATAATTAATGTATAAGGAATTGAAACTACTCTTCTTAATTAATAAGACAATATTTCAAGATTAAACTTCAAGACTCAATATTAATTAAATGTTCGAGCTCAAATGAAAAGTAAAAATTGGTGTTCTAATTCAAGCTACTGTCTAGAAAAACTATGTTCGTTTAAATACGATAACAATATTAATATATAAAAATGACAATTTTCTATACTTAAAATCATGTATAAAATAAAAATACCTATTTATCAAAGAAAATATTCTATATAAATAGTTAACTAATTTATTTAATGATGGTATTAATTTATTTTCTTCATTGCAGATTGATTTACGTGGTGACATTTCGGGTTTTCTTTCATCCCATCCAAAATCTCCACTCATGTCCCTTCACCATTTCGACGGCGTGCAACCAATACTTCCTGTTGGAAATTGGTTTAAATATATCGAGAAATTAACTAAGTGTTAAAAACAACGAAAGTGACTTCGTGTCAATTTGGCCAAATATACAAGACCCGATCCAATCCGTTCAGGCACATTAGTTTGCCACTTTGACGCTTCGGGGAAAAAGGACAAAATCGGGTCAAAGTTTGACCATGCGACCGCATGGTTAATTTACATTGCGATCGCAACTTACTTAAATTTTAAGCAGAATGTATTTTGGTCCTTCCATGCGATCGAAGGAGACAAAGCCTTGCGATCGCATGGTTAATCTGGATGAAGTTCTGTTCTATTTTTTATACCTTGCGATCGCAGCCTAGTTAAACCATGCGGTCGCATAGGTTTGCTTGAACAGACATGTCCTTTTGAAGGGTTGCACGATTTGGTTCCATTCATTTTCGTTTTCAACCGATCTCCAACGTAAAAAAGGGCATGTGGACGTCCATTTTGACAGAGAATTGATACAGAATAGATAAGCAAACACAAAGAACTCATATATTCATTTCTTAAACCAAGTTTCTTGCATTAGTTGCATAAAATTCTGGTTTCCATTTTATTTCATCTGTTGGAGTACAAAACCAATTTTGGTTCGCTGCACTTGAGTTTTTGAAGTGCTACAAAACTCAAGCGAAGTCGTTGTATCTTGGGAGTCAATTGCCAAAGACCGAAGGCACCTTTGCGGGGCAATATTGACTTAAGGATAAAGAGTTCAACTCCTGCCTCGACTATTATTGATTTCCATTCGGTTCTTGTTTCTGCATTTTTTGGAGTCATTTCCACAAATCCGCCAACACTTCCCTCTATGGATCATTTGGAGTCCACGCACCACCTTTTGAAGGCGGCGAACGTGGACTAGTCTCGAATGTTGCAGCAAACCATATGCTATCAGGGGCAAAACAAGTGATCATTTTCCATTTCTTGGGGTTATTCAATCCATATATACGAGAGAGTTATGACTCGGAGCTATTTACAAAACCCTATCGAAACGTTTCAAATGTGGTCAGAAATAATGTTGAGTCCACCTCACTATATGTTTAATACACGTGTGCTCTCCAACTATTCTTGTGAGGCTCCTCATGTTTTCTTCTTTGAATCCATAAAGAAGACATCAAAGAATGAAATTGTTACAAGTTATTCTCGTGCATCACCACGAAAAATATTTTTGAGTTGTTCATCAGATGAAAGTCGAACTGCAGAACATATTTTTAAAATTGAGGTCGTCTCACCAGCAACAAAGCGCATTGAGGTAAGAGAACCATTATTTTTCAAAATATATTTGAATAAGTTACTTTTTTCTTGCGTATAAATATAAAAAAAAATTTATTTGACTAGAAAAAAAAACTTTATTTTAGATTTTTTTAAGTTTAGCTAAACATGTCTTGTATCACATGGAATGTAAATAAAATGAAAAAAAAAAAAAAAAATTGGTCGAATTGTAAATACTTTTTTTCGGTACAAATATTGAAAAAATTGTAGATTTATGGGTAAATTATACACAAGGTCCCCATCTATCTACTGTCTCTGTTTTGTTGCCATTAAATTGAAAGTAGGCATCATTTCCAACATTTCATTAATTCACACAAATAGTCCTTCCTAACGATTTTCATCCAACTCCTTTATTTTTAACACTTCATTTTACTTCTCATTAAAAGTATTTATTATTTTTTCTCATGATTTCCTCTATTTTTCTCTATTTTATTTTGTATATATATGCTATTTAATTTACTCACCATATGAGTATTGAAAACTAGAATTCTTTGAATGCTTTTAATTATAGAGAGTGAGTTTGGTTCTCTCTGTATCACTGAATTTGGAGAGTCAAACTCACTCTCAATTTTAAAATTTTAATTTGGACAATCTCTTGAAGTATAATTTTAAGGACTGATTCTCTAAAATATAGAGCATTTTATATTTAAAGAACCTTTAGAGATGCTCTTATAGAGAAAGAAAGATAGAAGTACCAATATATTCTTCTATTGCTAGACCAAAAATCATTTTTTTGGAAAATAGGTAATAGGCCCTAGAAAAATTTCGATTTATTAATCAACAACAGATTGTTAGTGGGTAAATTCATTCATGGTAACTATATTTTTACTCTAGCGTCAATCAGGTAATTGTTCAATCAAGTAACTACATTTTAATTTAATTTTAATCGCGTAACTCCATCCAATTCTGTCACTTGGATTGACAGAAATGGATGGCATGGCAGTCAATAATTATGGTCGTATTTATTTCACTGAAGTTGAAATTATTCCACGTCAACGTGTGATGAATGTCATCTATTGACTACCACGTCATTCATTTTCGTCAGTAGAATTGGATGACGGAATTGGATGACGTCAACACGAGTTCATCTAAACATAAACACGAGTTCTTCTAACTTGTACTGCATATGAGCCCAATAAACCAAAATGTTCAACTAATAATCCTTGTAGCAATTCCTTAACATATCTCCTGACTCTCCATGCCACCGTGTTACTAACGTCAACACCATACTTCTTCTTCATTAAAGTTATAAATAATTTCAGGTCCACTGTGGTGCAATGTTAAAAATCTCAATATACGTATTAACTAACCATGAAGAAGACACATTCCTATTTTTCAATGCTCTACTACAAGTATGGTCCAAATCGTAAGATTTTACCTGCTACGTAGGTTCTTTAGCCAATAACAAAGCCCAAATTCTCCATGGACAATATTCTTCTATGCAACGAGGTTGGACTCTCTTTGTCATTAACCTTAAATATAATTTCAAACCTATTATTAATACTGAAATTTTTAACAACAAGCTTGAATTCGTCTCGTGACCTAAATCTCAACCATACTTCAAGCTCAAGATCTATCACGCTTGTTTCAACATTAAAATATGGATAACGAATTACTTTTTCTTTACTGTCAGGATTAACACTTCAGGATTAACACTTTGAAGCTCATCCGATGTAGCATATTCCAAGCTGTTTGACTCATTCATAACAGATACTATCTCTTTCATCGGTAACATTTTCTTCAAATAGCAAGTGATCATCTTCACCCACACTGTAATTTGAATTATTGAAAGGCGAAGATGTAGCACAATCAATGCTGCAATAATGATGCCCCATTAAAATATGCCCTCAAGCCACGCAAAAATCTCATTCCTCATCAATGTTGTGCCACTTGTCAACCAAGGATACGGACTGTCAGCAGCATCACATCAGCCATGTATGAACTCACGAAACAGATCAGGATGGTCCAGATCTACAGTACAAATTGAAGGCCACCCATAACTATAGTCAATAGTAGGCCTTGGGGCAATTGTTGATACCCGACCTGACCTGTCACAACAACCAAAGAACTTTTCATTCTAAATGTGAAGGTCCTACCGAATCACACAAAGGAGGTCCTACCCATTCAAGTCCTACCAAACCTATATGGAGAGGGGTTCCTTCGTTAGGGAGGTCCTACCCACCCTACTTCAGGTCGGAGGCCTTACCACAGTCTCCTACTGTTAAACTCATGTCATCAATGTCACGTCTATCTACGTGTCAAACGTCAGACCAGTCGCCCGTCAATCATAATTAATACATATGTCACTTCACATTAAATGTCCAAAAAAGAGAATGTCTTGTAAGCATTTAATGCTCAGCTTGACATTAAATGAATGTAATCGTCACATATTTCCTATAAATAGGAGACTTAAATATCCCAGGAAGGGACATGAATTGCTGGTAATAAATAGCACTCTCAGAAAGAACTTTCAAACAGGTCTTCTATTACAATTTTACGTATCTATTTTACTTCGACCACGTCCGACTTTAATCCTTAATATTAAGTTAGCTTGGGAAATACCACATCATTTTCTAACGTCAACGGACAATATTCTTCTTTGCAATGAGGTTTGACTCTCTCTTTGTCATTAACCTTAAATATAAAAACTGAAATTTTTAACAACAAGCTTGAATTCGTCTCATGACCTAAATATCAACCCTACTTCAAGCTCAATATCTATCATGCTTGTTTCAGCATTAAAATCTGGATAACAAATTACTTCTTCTTTACTGTCAGGATTAACACTTTGAAGCTCATCTAATGTAGCGTATTCCAAGTTGTTTGACTCATTCGTAACAGATACTATCTCTTTTCTCATATCCAGTTCAATGTCATCTTTGACATTTTCTTCAAATGGCAAATCATCACCTTCGTCCACACTATAATCTGAATTATTGAAACTAACACCTCTTCTTCAATAGTAGGACATTTTAGTTCACTGCCACAATGTAAATTTATTAACAAATTAAAATATATGTAACGAACACAGTCAACAAATTGAACAACATGTCATATAACTTAGAATTTAAAAAATTCCTTAAAGTGACCATGGACACAAAACATTCATGTTGCAATATGTGTAGTAAGCATATATTTGGTAGTGCTGAAATTATTTTTTAAGTACTTATATTATAAGTTGTTGGTGAATGTGTGGATAAAAAAATAGGTTGTAAGTTATGAGTTCTATGAAATGTGTGGATAAAAAGCATGTTTGACCAACTAAAATTATAATTTAAGCATGCCCAAACATATGCTAAGAAAAATCGACAACAAAACAAAGAAAAAAAAAACAAAACATACCATTTATTGGAGTAGACAGTGATCCCCAAATCGTGTACATCAAACAAGAAATAAGTCCTTTTACCACAGTCGATAACAATTGTTACAAATAATGAAATCCGTGGTAAAAAGTTTTTTCAACAGATTAACCACGAATTTTCTTTCGTAGTAATAAAAGTCGTGGTGAATACTTTTACTACAATAGATGCCTGTCGTAAATAATATTTACTACGATTTCACCACAACTCCAAATCTTAGTAAATATTTACTTATGAACTCGTTCTCATTATATTAACAAAGAAAACTATCTATAGTAACAAGTTATTAATACGACATTTGGTTGCTATAGTAAATAGTAATTGTAAATTTTAGTAAATATTTTTATGACGAAAATTTGTCGTATAAATTCACTTTTTTATATCTTCATTCACAACAGTCTCCTCACGTCAAAAAAAAATCTTTTTTAAAAAAAAAATCTTTTTTAAAAAATAAAAATAAAATGAAAATTTTGTACACCTTGACCTCATATACATTCACAAACCATTCTTCTTGCAAAATTATTGTTCAAGCAACAAATCCAAATTAATGCAGCAAACAATATCTTCATTACTGAAAAATCAAAAGAACGGTCACCATCCATAACATAAGTGAAGTCAAATGTACTTAAAATAGTATCATTACATACAAATGGAATATAAAGTTCAACTTAAATATAACATTAATTAACTACAATTCTCCTAATACTTGTCTCTTTGACTGTCCAACTTTCAATTGCTTGTCTTCTTGATTATCTAATTCCCAGAGGCCTGAAAAAAAATGCAGTACCATAAGATAATTGGTAAAAAGTACTTTTTAGTAGAAAATGTACATTTTGTATCATGGTTTATGTTAATTTATTTGATATATATATATATCCTCTTTCGATCAAGTCTTATTAGGGTTCCTAGCCCTAAAAAGAATAAAATAAGGACGCCCGAAAAAGAGCGCCCCTATAAAAACCAAAAAAATCCCCCCTAGGAATCCATATTCCCCCGTATGGAGCCACCTTCTTTACCCCGGCATGCCTACTTCCTTGTTTTCAAAGGGGATGGGTACCACCAGGCCCATCCAGGCGACCACTGTAGTATCAGGAGCAACCCGACTTGCAGCCATCATATGCCCGCCTTCTTGTACTGATGTTGCCTTCTTTCTTAAAAACTTAAAAAGAAAGAAGAAAGCCCGCAAGTAAGTTTTACGCCTTGAAAGCGGCAGGCCCATGAATGCGCTTTTCCTAGCGATATATATATATAATATCAAATAAATTAACATAAACCATGATACAAAATGTACATCTTCTACCAAAAATAAATAGAAATCATACAATGAGTGCACGAGCGTAGTTGTCATTTGGATTCCCACCCAATTCAATGCGCATTTCAAGATATACACTCTACACATCATTGGGCCTACCAGCTTCTTCTATCTGTAAAAAGTACTTTTTAACACAAAATATATGGATCAGTATATATGTGTCTGTGTGTATGCTTATATATATATATATGTGTGTGTGTGTGTGTGTGTGTGTGTGTGCGCGCGCGCGCGCATGATTTTCTCCCGGTGCGATGAAGAGGCCCCAACATCATACGATTCTACATGTTTTTCTGAGATTTCCTACACACAAGTAATTTAAATAAGTCAACAAACTATAGTCTCTTTCGAAGTTTTGGAATGGAAAACCAGGATGGCCATGGACGTTCATGTTCCATAATACAACCATAAAGAAGCACTTGAACACAACTAAAAAGTGAAGGGTGATTGCTTAACTCTATTCTTAGGCATGCATTCAAATCGTAAGAAAAGTACCACCTAACCAATTTCAGGAAAGTAATCTGATCAAGGATAAATTTCTACATTGTAGGGGTATACAGCAATAATAAAGTTATTCGAAAAAACTTATTGAGAAAAGCCAAAAAGACTCTGGAAACAAGAGCTTCATAGAAAATAGCTTTCGTCTTTTTTTCGGGATAGATCTTTAATTCATCATGTTTATAATCTAACTCTGTAATGACAGTTGAAGATAAAATAATAGACGCGTACCTGAAAGACAACAAAATGCACATTCAAATGTATCTTAAACAGCTGTAGCGAGGACAAGAAATTAGATACATAATCAAGTTCATTCATACCATAGAACATAAAGTTTTGTATCCTAATTTGTTAAACCATTGTTTCAGTGGTCCCAACATTATCATCAACTGAACAAATAAATATATTTATTATAATTCAAAGTAATCCCAAATTCATCTTCTTTCAAGGGAAATGATCTACTCCCCATAGTG
This sequence comes from Forsythia viridissima, assembly GCA_030279155.1. Taxonomy (NCBI): domain Eukaryota; kingdom Viridiplantae; phylum Streptophyta; class Magnoliopsida; order Lamiales; family Oleaceae; genus Forsythia; species Forsythia viridissima. Next base: position 21,049,868 of record CM059034.1, on the reverse strand, counting down.
GAGAGTAGTTATCAAGGTCACTGAACATGTGTCCAGTGGCTATTAGATGGAGAGTAGATCATTTCCCCTTCTTTCAAACCCAATAAAGAGACAAATCAATAAAATGATGGTGTATTGTGTTTACCTTGAGAAGGTTCCCAACATTTGACATTTGCAGCTGATTTTGGGAAAAAATTAGGGTTCATTTACAGATATTGGGTTGATTACTTTTGCTGCGAACGGATTGGGTTTTTTCTTCTTCTTTGCTGGCAGGAATTGATTTTTGCTTATTTGTGTTGTTTCTATTTTAATTTTTTTATTTTTATTTGGGAAGAGCAACATGGATCTTCCTTGTTTGCTGAGAGAGGGTATCTTTTTTTTTAATGATGTGGCAAAAAAATGAATACCATCAATGTCACATGGTATTTAACGATGATATGCAGAGTATTAAAGTTGACGATATTAACCAAATGACTTTTACATTAAAGATGTCAAACTTCAGTGACTAGTAGTGTAAGGAAACAACTTCAATTTTTTTGAATACTTCAGTGACCGTTGCTGAAATTAATCCAACTTTGTTTATTTTTTGTTTATTTTTATTTGTTATTGTTTTTCTTATTTTATTTCTATTTTTTTGTATTTTTTATTTATTTAAGTTAAAGGGCATAATTGTCCTTCCATGTGACATTAATAAAAAATTTAGTCGTATATTGTCAAGAGAAATTTTCTGTGTTAATTAATGAAAAATTAAAAATAATATGCATTGTTAAAATTTGATAAGAATGATTCAACACTCATAGTGGAATGTACCCTAGATTTAACTAATGCTACCAATTATTAATAATTTCACATGTTAAATGTGAAATAAACATTTATCTAAAAAGTTTATCAAAATATCTCCAGGAAAAAAGGAAGACTCGTGGCTTTAAAACAATTGTCAATACAAGACACTGGATGGGAACACGGTGCAAGATTCAATGGTAAATTTTCATCAACTCGAAGAGCCAAATGAAGATACCTTATCTTAATATTTGATACTTTCTCCATTTCATAAAAATATGCCTACTTTTATTTTTATACCGATTAAAAAAATACAATTATTATAGTTGAAATTAGTATATCACTTGTGCGATACACGACACTTATTTTTTATAATAGTGATTTCAAATAAAAAAAAATATCATATAAATAACATTTGATTTCTCATTGATATTAAAAAAAAACAACATAGCTAATCCAGATTTTGAAACACATCTTTGAAATCCACGTTTGTAGTCGAATTGAAGTGGGCTTTAAATCGTATGAATTTAATTTTGAAATTATCATATCTAGTTTATTAGTTTAATTGACTTATTATTTTTAATCAATAAATAAGACACTTTGATAATATACACAATTATATATTTTCCGTGTATTGATTTTTTTTTTTTTAGAAACTAAAACCTATTTAAATCCACTTTGGAAAGCATAAAAAAATGTGGGGAAAATAAATCCATTTTTGAAAAACTATTACATTATTGCCAATAGTTCTCGTATATTGATGTTTCATTTTTTTGAAAACATAACTTATTTAAATTTCTCAACCGGTATAAATTAAGACCTTGGAACACATACCCTCATATGTTTTGTGTTTTTAAGTGAATTTATCTTGTTATGGAAGATGTGCATTTTTTTAAAATGTTTATTCTTAATATTATTCATTTTAACCAAGTATCATAGAAAATTAAAACATTAGAAAGCTCATCATGATTAAATTGTATTGGATTACTGATTATTTATATTGGAATACTTTTTATTAATTATCTGAAGTTGGGAAATTAATTAATTAAATTAATTAACTTTTAATATTATAAAATATTAAAATTTTGTTATTTGATTGAATTATATTTTTTTCCTCACTCTGCGTAAATATATATATAATAATAATATTATTATAAAATATAATATAAATACTTTAATATTATGTAATATATAATATAAATAATATAATATTAAAACTTATTGAGTAATTTTCTATTATAATTTGAAAAATAATTTTCGGGTATACATAGATAAGTTTTTTTAATAATCGACACAAATATTATTAGATGGCACTACTAAAAATTGCCTTTTCACCAACGAAAATTTACCAACGAATTATTTCTGTTGGTAATTAGCAACAGATTATCCGTTGGTAAAAGTGATGACCTTTCACCTACGGTAATCAGCAACGGCTTTTCTGTTGGCAAAGATAATAGCTTTTCACCAACGAATTTTCACATTTCACCAACGGAATATCCGTTTATTCCGTTGGTGAAGAGTGATTCTTATTACCTACGAAAATTTTATTGGTGATATTAATTAATTTTGAAAATCAAAAAATATTTCGACTTTTCACCTACGGAATATCCGTTGGTGAAGAGTGAATCATATTACCTACGAAACTTCCGTTGGTAATATTAATTAATTTTGAAAACCAAAAAATATTTCGATCTTTCACCTATGGAATATCCGTTGGTAAAGAGTGAATCATATTACCTACGGAACTTTCGTTGATGATATTAATTAATTTTGAAAACCAAAAAATATTTTTGACATTTTACCAACGGAATATCCGTTGGTGAAGAGTGAATCATATTACCTACGAAACTTGCGTTGGTGATATTAATTAATTTTGAAAACTAAAAAATATTTCGACCTTTACAAATATTGGACTCGGACGTGGGAGAAAGCTGCCGAGTAAGCGTCTATGAGCGAACTCCTGTGACTGGCAGAGATTAACTTAATCTGGGGTCTGTCTTGACCAAGGAAGTGTACAGTACCCTCGAGGGCATCGACGGCAAGTTCAGCAAGGAAGAGGACAAGTCGAAAAAGCTATCCGAAGATTTGAAAGTGATGAGCCTTGAGAAAGCGTAGCTGGAGTCGAATAAGAGGGCTCTTCAATTCAAGTTAGATTTGGTGTTGGTAAACACTACAAGAAATTTCACTTTTAACAACGAAAGTTTGGGTCTTGTAAAGTCTCTCGACGACTATTTTTCGACGAAATAACATAAAAAATGACTTTCTACGACAAAATATTGCATCGTTAAAAGTGACATTTCTTCTAGTGAAAGGAGGCTAATATGAAAGCCAAGTATGAGATTGAGCTGAATGTCGCAAAGGAGAGTTTAAAGCAGGCCCAGGACCAAAAAGGGCTTCCGAGGCCTCTCAAAAACGCGCTGAAGAATCTTAGAAATTGGCCGAGGATTGAGCCTTCGCGGCTGAAACTGCCGTTGCCACAGCTAATAGCAACTTGGAGGCTGCAGTTGCAGAAAAAGATAAGCAGCTGGCCGAAGCCAGAGAAGAGGTGGAGAGGGTCAAGGCAGAGCATGCCGATGCCGATGCGAGGGCAGTTATGGCGTACCAGGACGGAATTGAAAATACGCCTGAGTATATGGAGCTCACCCATTGCTTTATGACGGTAGGCGGGGAGCAGCTAGTTGAAAGGATTGGGGAGACCCATGCAGAGTGGGATATTTCATTTATAGGTATCCTCCTGACGACCTTCCTGCCTCAAATGATCCTGCAGCCGTCGAAATTTCCTCAGATGCCGAGGATTAGGATGGAGGCGAATCCCAAACTACCACTCCCATTATAGGGGAAGGCCCGCAATGTGCCGACCTTAAAGAGGCGGCGGGGCAGTAGAACTTGCAAATTTCTGTTCTTTTTTTTTGTATTCATTCCAATATTAGCAATGAAATTTATTTTTTGTTGTTCCCTTGCATAAAATTTGATTTGTGTATTGTGAGTTCCTTACTTGTGACGAGACCTAGTTGCCGAGGATGGCATCCTTTAATAAGAGTACAAGTTGTAGAGTTATCCTTTTTTGTTGGACACGAAAAGTTGGATCTGAAATTGGGGAGTCATCCTTCCAAGTATTAATGGCGTAGCCTTTTTGTTGAATTTGAATGATTAACGGCATTAATATCTGGGCAATTGGAAGGGGGCACGTGGCATATGGCGTTCTAGTTGCCCTTTAAATAACTGTTCATTAATAACCTCGGTTAATGCTCTGCATTTCCCACGTGGTCAGGCTTTGTGTTTCCCATGCAACCCTTATATAAACACCATGGGTCTTTTATTTCAATTTTCACACGTCCATAACATCTGGCCGTAATATCTTCCGGTGAAAGATGCAAAGAAAGCTTCCCAGCAACTTGCCCAATTAGTTCCAGTATTCAACTTAAGTATCTCGAAAAGAAATGGACAGAAAATCATTGTTTAGAGGACCAAGTATGTCCACACAAGTGTCCCAATCGTACTTCATATCAGTGGTGCGCACTGGATACCATGGAAGAAATTGGGCCTAGCAACATTAGCGAGAAGTTTTCAAATGGTACATCACCAATGGACATCGATGATAAATGCTTTGATGATCCTGATTCGGATGACGAGACTGAAAGCCATCTGCCAAAGGCATCAACGACATTTTTTGAGCAGTATGGCCTAATTAGTCACCAAATCAACTCATATGATATCATCACAGTGATATCATATTTGGGAGACTTCCTATCATGTTGAAGTCAGACTTGTGCTGCCGACGAAGCCCACGTAGTCCCAAAGACTAAAGGTTAATTAGGTAGGCTATGGACCTCTTCTTGTGCCGACCCTAAAAAGGCGGCGGGGTAGTAGGACGATGTTCACGTTCATTTCCTTTCATTCTGTAATCCAGACTTTGATATATAAATGAAAAACCAGTTTGATTATCCATGTTTGTTGTATTATTGAGGTTGAGACGAGTTTCTTTGAACCGTAATCTAACATGTTCATCGGCCGAAGCTTATGAGGTACCTTCACGAACTTTGCGAAGTCTTTTGATCCGGTAACCTCCTTGAACCATGTGAGGCTTTCTGACTTGATTCAGTTAGGAATAATGCGAGGCTCTCTGATCATGATGCCTTCGCCAGATAGGCGAGGCTATGTGATCAGGATGCCTTCGCTAGATAAGCGGGGCTTTTTAAACAGGAAGCCTTCATCAGACAAACGAGGCTCTTTAAATATGGAGCCTTAGTCAGATAAGCAAAGCTCTGTAATCAGGATGACGTAGCAAATACTTTCGCGCGCGATGCAGGCAGATGGCATCACCATTACGCAAGAGAGGCGAAAGTTCTGAGACGCATTTAAGTCACTCAGCCTTTACACTTTCCTAAGATTTTCTGGAGTTCATCTCCCATACACGTGTTCGTTATCTGACGATTTGCATTCTGGGATCTGGATTAACTGTTGGGATCAGGTGTTTTACCTATATATATATGTATGAATTCTCATTGTTCCTTTAACTTTCTTCTTCTTCCCGTAGCTTCATAACTCAGCCATTGTCATTCAAAATCAGAGGTGTATGAGTCGTGGATGGAGAAAAGACTCGTTCTCCACAACTTCTGATACCAAGTACTACGCATGTTCCGGTAGCTAATGTCATGTCTGTGCCGAAAGCAGCGATAGGTGTTTCGTCCTCCATTCCTCTCGAAGAATCTCTACTGTAGTCGAAAAATGTCCAATGACAGGACAAAGAAAAAGGGATTACCAAATATGAAGGAAAGAAAGCTGTACTAAAAAGGGTTATGGAAGATGAAGATGATGCGGTGGATTCTGGGAGGGTCAAGTAAAATCGAACGACTATTCCTCAAAAAACTAGAGAAACCACTAAATCTCCTCGATGTACGACACATACCTCAATTCCTGCTCCCCACAGCTGGACCAAATGCATCAACATTGGGTCTCGTCAAGATGAATTGGATCCAACTATTTTGGAAAAGTTACTAGCCCCGTCTGCCATAGCGGTGGCTTCAGTCCATAAGTATTGGACTTCCACTTGGGCTAAGGTGATGGACAAAGCAGACCTATTAGAGTATTTAAAATTGGCTGAGATGAGCACCGCCCGGAGCTACGTACTCAATTACGAATTATACAAGTTCTTGGCAATGAAAATTGATGAATTGCGCTTGACAGTTGCAGGTACGGAGGATATTGATGAGTTGCATTTGGAGAAAAAAATTCTTCGTTCAAGGCTTGTCGTTTTCGAAGATGCCAAGGCATAAGCCGAGTTCAAAATAATCAAGTCCGAAATAATCCAGAGGCTATCTGTTAGTGCTCGAAAGCAAGCTGAGTTGAAACTCAAAGTTTGCGTAGACAAGGCTTATGTTAAGCACAAGCAGTTAGCCGAAGCTTTGGCGGAGCTTACGAAGGCCAAGGAGTTGTTGGCCAAATTAGGGGCCTCTAGTTATGCCAATCCCAAAGGTTCGGCGGAGACGTAGGAACCATAACTTCTTGTAATATTTGTTTGTGTTGCTTTCATCAAACTCATTAATGAAAATATCCATGTTTCGCAGCATTTGTGATGAATGTAGTTATCCGATGCTTTTCTTTTGCTTTTTGAATGTGTATACGTTGGATGTTTATTCAGCGAACCACATTCCTTCGCTGTCGTGCTTTCTTTACTTGTTTGTATACACGTTAAATGTTTGCCCAGCGAGTTAAAAGAGTTGGCCGCGAAATACACTCCCTCGCTGCCGTGCTTTCTTTACTTGTTTGTATGCACGTTGAATGTTTACCCAACGAGTTAAGAGAGTTGGCTGCGAACCACACTCCATCGCTGCCGTGCTTTCTTTACTTGTTTGTATGCGTGTTGAATGTTTACCTAGTGAGTTAAAAGAGTTGGCCGTGAACCACACTCCCTTGTTGCCGTGCTTTCTTTACTTGTATAAAAATGCGTTAGATGTTTACCCAGCGAGTTAAAATAGTTGGCTGCAAAACACACTCTCTCACTGCCGTGCTTTCTTTACTTGTTTGTATGCGCGTTGAATGTTTACCCAATGAGTTAAGAGAGTTGACTGCGAACCACACTCCCTCGCTACCGTACTTTGTTTACTTGTTTGTATGCACGTTGAATGTTTACCCAGCGAGTTAAAAGAGTTGGACATAAACCACACTCCCTCGCTGTCGTGTTTTCTTTACTTATTTGTATGTACGTTGAATGTTTACCCAGCGAGTTAAAGAGTTGACCGTAAACCACACTCCCTCGCTGCCGTGTTTTCATTACTTATTTGTATGCACGTTGAATGTTTACCCAGTGAGTTAAAAGAATTGGTCGCGAACCACACTCCCTCGTTGCTGTGCTTTCTTTACTTGTATTAATACGCGTTAGATGTTTACCCAGCGAGTTAAAAGTGTTGGTCGTGAACCATACTCCCTCGATGCCGTGCTTTCTTTACTTGTATAAATATGCGTTAGATGTTTACCCAGTGAGTGAAAAATTTGGCCGTGAACCACACTCCTTCGCTGCAATGCTTTCTTTGTTTGCATAACTGAGATGGGGGTGTCATAACTCAGAAATTACTAAACTTTATTGAAATAATGCAGCGGCTAAAAAAAGTCGAAAGAAACATTGATATGCGACTTAGCGCTGATAAAAAACGAAATGAAAACTACCGGTAGTATGGGCGAAGATGGGAAATGTTCCAGTGGTGTTTCGTCTCTTTTCCATCCGAATCTTCTAATATGTAGGTCTCCGGTTGAACCTCCTCGATGATCTTGTAGGGTCCTTCCCAAGTGGGTCCGAGGGTTCCGACCCCCACTTTCCTATTAGCCAAGAAAACCTTTTTCAGGACGAAGTCGTTGATGTGGAAAGCTCTATTCCTAACTTTTGAGTTATAATACCTGGCCATCTTCCTTTGATAAACCGCTAGACGAATATGCGAGTTGGCATGCATTTCTTCCTACAAGTCAAGATTTGCTTTACGTTGATCATTATTGACCACCTCGTCGAAATGTAGGTGTCTTGGAGAAGGTATTCCCACATTGATGGGAATCATTGCTTCTGTCCCGTACGCCATGGCGAAAGGAGTTTCGCTAGTCACCGTCTGAGAGGTAGTTCAGTATGACCATAGGGTCTCGGGTAGTTCTTCAGCCCATCCTCCTTTAGCGGATTCCAACTTCTTTTTCATGGTGTGCTTGATAATCTTGTTGACGGCCTCTACTTGGCCGTTGGACTGGGGGTAGTAGGGGGTGGAGAAATCCCTCTGATGCTGAGCTCTTCACAGTTCAAGTTAAATTTCTTCCCAACGAACTGCGTACCATTTTCGGAAACAAGAGAATGGGGTATCCCGAAACAACAAACGATGTTCTACCAAACAAATTTCCACTTGTTCTCCTTCATGATTTTAGCCAGAGGCTCAACTTTGTACCACTTGGTGAAATAGTTCACCGCTACAACCGCGAATTTGACCCCACCCCTTCCAGTCGGGATGGGACCTATGAAATCGATTCTCTATTTGACAAAAGACCATGGACTGGTAACTGGGGTGAGGTTCTGAGCTAGGAGTTTTGGTACAACGGCAAATTTCTAGCACTTGTCTCATTTCTTCATATAAGCATGCGAATCCTTATTCATAGTCAGCCAGTAGTATCTTTGTTTTAGAGCCTTCTGTACTAGGGCCATCCCCCCTGAGTGATTACCGTAGATTCCTTCATGTATCTCCTTCATCACGTAATTGGCCTCATCCTAAGTAATGCAGCGCAGAAGTGGGTGGCTAAAACCTCTCTTATACAAGATCCCATCCTGTAGGACGAACTTCGTAGCCCTCCTGCGAAGTTTTTGGGCTTCTTTCTTATTGTCTGGCAGGGCTTGATCAGTCAGGTATACGACGATCTCCTTCATCCATTTGGAAAATTCGATGATCATCATGGCGTTCTGTGACAGAGCCTCGTCAATGGATGGCTGGCTAAGCTTTTCAACTCGAATGGCTCTCATCAAGTCGGAGTCTTTACTACTCGCCAACTTGGAAAGAGCATCGGCATAGCCATTCTCCATCCTAGGAATCTAGAGTAATTGAAAGACCTCAAAATGGGATGGAAGATCTTTGGCCTAGTTGAGATTATTGCCGTCGGAACTAATCAACATAATCCCGGCTCCGGCTCCCGCTCCCGCTCCAGCTCCAGCTCCAATCTCGCCTGAAGATCCTTGAACATACAGTTTCTATGTTGGTACCTCCTGAGGCTTGGCTTCAAGCAAGCCTTCTGGGATAAGGGCGAATTTAGCCATAAAATCTACTAAAGCGTGTCCCTTTATAGAGGGCATTGGCTTGTAGGAGATGTCGAATTGGCTGAGCTCGGTCGACCATTTCACCAGTCTTCTCGAAGTATCTGGCTTCTAGAGAATCTATCTTAAAGGAAGATTCGTCAGGACATCTATACTGTGTGACTGGAAGTATGGCCGAAGCTTTTTAGATACAATTATCAAAGACAAGGCGAGCTTTTCCATGTCTGGGTACCTCGTTTCTGCGTCCTACAGTGCCTTGCTCATGTAGTAGACGGGGAGTTGTGTCGGCCCTTCCTTGCGAATTAATACTGAGCTCACCGCCTTCTCAGATACCACGAGGTAGATGAGCAATATTTTCCCATTTTTTGGCTTGGACAGTAGTGGGGCCTTCTTGAGATGGGTCTTGAATTCCCAGAAGGCATTCTCGCACTCATCAGTCCATTCAAACCGCTTTCCTCTTTTGATGGTTTGGAAAAAAGACTGGCAATGGTCGGTTGTCTTTGATAAGAATCAGTTCAGGGCCACCAGTCTTCATGTAAGGCTCTGGACCTTCTTGGGAGAGGATGGCGATCGCATATCGACGAACGCTTTGATATTCTTAGGGTTAGCCTCTATCCCGCGTTGATTCATCATGTAGCCCAAGAATTTTCTAGATGCGACCTCGAAGGCACATATCAAGGGGTTGAGCTTCATGCGATATTTGCAAAAAATTCCAAACATTTCCCTCAAGTGTCCAATGTGGTCTTAGAAATTTACGCTCTTCATGAGCATGTCATCAACGTAGACTTCCATTGTGTTTTCAATCTATTCCGAGAACATGCAATTCACTAACCGCTGATATGTAGCTTCGGCATTCTTCAGGCCGAACGACATCATCTTGTAGTAATACAATCATTAGTCTATAATGAACGAGATATGTTCCTCGTCTCTCATGAACATCGGGATCTAGTTATAACTGGAGTAGGCATCCATAAAGCTAAGCAGCTTATGACTGACAGTCACATCAACCAATTGGTCAATACGTGGTAGTGGAAAGCTGTCTTTGGGGCATGCCTGATTCAAGTCAGAGAAGTCTATACACACCCTCAATTTTTGGTTGTTTTTCTTTATCATCACGAGGTTGGATACCCATTGAGGGTAGATTGCCTCTCTGATGAACTCGTTAGCTAGTAGCTTGTCGACTTCTTCCTTCAGGGTACCATATATTTTTATACTATGAGGCCTTCTTTTTTCTATCTTGGGACGCATCTTAGGATCCACCTTCAGGATGTGGCAGGCTATGGATGGATCGATCTCCACCATGTCGATGTGCTTCTATGTGAAGACGTTGGTGTTTTCTCGTAAGAACTATTTTATTTCTTCTTTCATCCTTTCGTCTAGTTTCTTTCTTACTTGTAGCATCTGGGTAGGGTCTGAAGGGTTTGTAGGGAACGCTTCTAACTCCTCCGCCAGGGTGGCTAGAGAATTCGAGCCTATAATCCAAGGGTCCAGACCCTTATCAAGCACCATCTCCTCTTTAATATTTTTGAGGTCGATATCCATTGGCTTCGTCCTTATCGTCATCACCGCGAGGAAAACGTCTTCGCACTTTATTGCCTCTCAGAGCACGTTCATGTAGCAGGTCATTGCCTCTATCTGGTTACCACAAACCTTGGAAACCCCACCTGGCGTTGAAAACTTCATTGCCAAGTGATGGATGGAAGTGACTGCTTGTAGGTCCTTGAGGACAGGACTACCGAGGACTTCGTGACAGGAAAAGCGGGTATCGACCACCAAAAACTCCATAAAATTCTTAAGATGACACGGGGGCTCTCTGAAGTCCACTGCGAGGGTGATTCTCCCTCGTAGGACAAGGCTATCTTCCATGAAGTCGAATAATGGTTACAAAATGGCAGTTAGTTAGTGATCAACATCCATTTGGTCGAACGCACTACCAAACAAGATGTTCACGGTGCTGCCATCATTGACTAGCATTCGTCCTAGCCTGTTCTTGGCTACAACGACGCGAACTACCAAGGCATCGCAGTGTGGGTAGTGGATACCGGCCTCATCCTATTTTGTGAATGTGATCTATGGGGCCCTGGGCCGGTACCTGTGAACCTGCCAACTTTTCACCAATTCTTCTCTTGCTGCCTTCACGTAGTTTCACCGTAAATTCATCGTATGCCCTCTAACAAAGGGCCCTCCAATAATTGTGTTGATCACTCGGACCAAATGGGCTCTTGCAGGTCCTTCCGCCCTTGGTGGATCCATGTTTCTATCATTCCACCCGTCATTGTGACGAGGTCCATCGTCCTGGCATCTGGATAGAGGTCTTCGTCCTTGATTGGGCAGTTTTTGACGCCCTTGAGCCAGTCGGTTCTCCTCTCCTTGTCGTTGATTTTCTCAGTTGATCAATTCTCTTATGTCAGAACAATCTTCTGTGTATTGCACCCAGGTCCTGTGTATGCGACATAACTTGGGTGGAAGAACTGCTACGAACGGTCCGGCATGGGAGGCTGGGATCATCTCCGTCTAATTGAATCTCCTATAGCGGTTATTATGTGGCTCGGAGGAACGCTTTTCTTGGAAGTGATTGAAGCGGGGTTCAGGAGAACGTCGTCCCTCCCTGCGATAGCGATCTTCCATTTCTGTTTCTGTTCTTTCTCTATTCTTGATCGTCTCCTCAAATTAGATCTCTCACTGGATCAAGTCTACCAACTGACTGTAGGTTTTGGGCTGGCTATGCTAGACATCTCTCCAGAATGAGGTACACATGTGAAGCCTGATCACCAGTACGTCCAAAGCTTTGCCATCAGTGATGTTCTCGATTTTGTTGATGACAGCATTGAACCTTTTGAAATAGCTCTTCACTGACACTCTCTCTTTTTGCCGAATGTCGTAAAGTTGGGCGATATCATCTATCATTGTCCGGTTGCCAATGAAAGCATTGATAAACTCTCGCTTGAGTTGGGGCCAGCTCTTGATGCTTCCCAGTTTCAGTTTGTTGTACCACCTCTTCACATCGGATGTGAGGGTGGTATAGAAATTTCTGCACTTCACTACCGGGATGTTACCTTGGAGCCTCATCTTGTATACATTGATATGATCCGTGGGATCGCCTATTCCGTTGTACTTCTCTATATGGGATGTTTTGAAGTTAATCGGGAGCTCCCTAGCCTTCAGCTCTAGGGTGAACGGGAGATTCTCGTCATTGTCATCCTCATCGCATTCTAGCTCTTGCCTTTCATCCTCGAGCCTCGCGGGAACAAGCTTTGTGTCTTTTCTTCCTTCTGTGCGGGCCTCGCTACGCTCGCTGCACTCACTGCTGTGCGCTGGTAGGGATGGTGCTATAGAGGATCCCACCCAACCTGTCAAACACACTGGCAGCTTGAGCTGGCTGGTTTTCTCGTACCAGAAGGGATCTTCTATTTTGGTTATCTTGCGAGGCCCTCGGATTCACATTCCGAGGGTTTTTGCCAATTGAAATTAGCAGGTCATCCTGAGATCGACGGCTTTATATCGAGCCATACCTCGAAGGGCTTCACCAGGCATGGCTACGCTTGGGCCCATGTTGAAGGGATTGATTCTCTAACAGTTCAAGCGCTGCCTTCATCCGAGCATTGTCTAACTTTAGGTCCTGGTTTTCTTGCTCGACCGTCCTATTCTGTCGTTGTATTCTTCTCTTGCGGCGGGTTACGTTCTGAAGGTCTTGAACGCTTTCCTGTCGTAAGTCAGTGTGAAGGGACTCTACTTCTTCTTCTAGAGAGTTTTATGTTGTCATGCTCTTTCGGGTAGAAAACACGTTTTTACTAGGAGTGAACACGATTCGACTTGGGCGGTTTGTGATAAATTTTCAAACCAAACCACTTAAAGCGGTTTGAAAATTTTCCAAACCAAACCACTTCACTTTCGAAACCAAACCAAACTAAACCACTTTTTTTTGCATTTTGGTTTGGTTTAAAACCACGGTGTAGCAAACAAACAAAAAATATATATCGAACAAGTTAAATCATAAATATTAGTCTATAATATCACGATAAAATATAAATATTAGTATCAATAAAAGACAAAATGTATTAGCATCACTGCCAACCTAAACAAGATATTCCAAACCAGAGTTCTATACTTTCAAATCTAATCATTATAATACAATAATATAATGGCAATAGTTTAGAGTAGCCTCTTAGTCGATATTAATTGACGTAATATGTCTAGTTGTAACACATGATTCATTTTCTGCATTAAGATAAGAATATAGCAAACGTATTTATTAATTATAATTAAATGATATAAAGTTTGTAATAAAAGAAAATGAATTTAAATATCAAATACGATAATACATTCTGACCACTAGAAGATAATGCAGACTTAGAAGCAACTGATGATATTTGAATGGCTAAAACATCTTTGGCAATTTGGGAGACAATCGTGTACTTATTTACATTTAATTTTCACTAAAATAATATGTCGAAAGGCTTATTGGTCAAATATTCACAACGATCATTTAAGTAATCTATCAAATTACTGTTCTCAGCTTGAGCTTCTCAAACAATTCTAGCTTTAAAAATTGTGGAATGGGTTTGAAAAAACCCAAATGAGCTTGTGAAAGACTTAGACTTTCAAATTGAGTAGCATCTTTTGATGGAACTAATGATGAAGTCATCATTTCCTTATAACATCCACAAATTTGGCAGAAAATAAACTAAATTGCTACAAAGAAAATAGAGAACTTGTCTGAATTATATATCGAATCACTCCTCAAAACTCATAGGAAGTTTGATGAAAGAAAATTAAAGTATGGTTGTTGTTTAGGCGAAGGCGAATCAAGGGTTTCGGAAGCGGCGGTCGGGATCAAGAACAAAATGTAGAGAGATCAACGGTAATATGGATGATGGTGGATTTTAATTGGGTTGAGTATTTGGTTTAATTGGGTTGGGTCTAATATGGATAATGGATGGATTTAGGTTTAATTTAGTTGAATAAAATTTAAATTAATTTATTTTTTATTAAACGGTTTGGTGGGTTGAAACGGTTTGGAAAAATTGAAATCTAAACTAAACCACTTCGAAGCGGTTTGGTTCGGTTCAAAACCAAAACATTGACGGATCCACATAGACCCAAACCAACGATTTTGAAAAAGCGGTTTTGGTTCGGTTTGGCGGTTTCGTTGTTCAACCCTAGTTTTTTTACCACAAGTTTTAGGTTGTGTAACATTTTTTGATTCCCACAGACGGCACTAATATGTTGACGTCGGAATCTGCAGTATCCACATGTCAACAGATCTCTAGTCAATTATTTGCCAACATGTATGTTACCTGCACACTAGGACGATCGTTAGGCACCAAGATCACCAGAGAAAAAGGGTCTGGTGATCGTTGGTACTCTGACGATCAAGTCAACTACCGGTATATGTAAAGGGATAACAATACACAAGGGATAATAAATGGGTGTGGGAGAGACAAGCAGACAGAGATTTGAATAGAGTTTAAAGGTGAGAATAATGCGTACCTTAGAACAACTAGAGATGTTGTATTTATAGTTTTAGAGTTCTAATTGATTTAGAAAAACAATCAATTAGATAACTGATTGTATCTTCCTTCCTTATGAGATAAGGACGATCGGTTGGCAATGCAATCTCCTAGATTTTAGCCCTTATTTGAGTTGATTCTTATTATCATGTTGCCTAATCTTTAGGTGATCAACAAAACCTTTCTAATATGTACTGACTGTAAGTTTCTAAAGAAGTTTTACAAAAAGACGTAAAAAATTTAATGTCAAAACAAATTTTTGTAAGATAGCAAGCAATACTGTCATGTTTTGATTTTTCAATTGAATATATCAAAGGTACTGACAATGTTGTTCCAGACTTCCTAATAAGAAAATTTTTACAGGGACGAAATAGATAAGTCGAGATGAGTAAAAAATCTGATACTTCATCCTCCTCTCCTCAATCAAAAAATTCTTACGCCATGGACCTTGTTAAATCAAAAACACATTCTCTTTTATCATAATCCATTGTCTCCCAAAAGATAGCTCTTCTTTCTGGCTTGTCTTCCTCTTCTTCAAAAGATAAACAAATCACTCAAAAATAAGTTCAAGTTTGTTTTTTTTACATATCTCGTGGCTAGCATGAAATTTATTTTTTGCAGGCCGTTGGCGTGGTCAAGTTTGTCTTGCTTGTTGTCTAGCTTATCTTTTCTTTAATATATGGAAAATTTGCAATTTTAGTCTTCAACCTTTGCAGTTTGTTACTAATCTACCTCAACCAATTTTTATACTATCAAATATTTTCAACCTTTGCAGTTTATTGCAAATCACGTTCTCATTGTGCTTCCAAAAACTTTGTAAAGGTTGGAGATCAAAAGTACAAATTTCCCTTAATATATATAAAGATGAATTGCTTTCTTTGAAAATAAACTTGTGATTTTTTATTTTTAAAGATCAGTTTTCTTTCTCGTATCAAGATGAAAAATGACTTTCTGTGAAAATTTTGTCAAGATCCTTAAAATTCTCAAAATATATATTTACATTTATGAAAATAGTCTTCTAGTTGACGCAATCATTTACCCGAACTTTAACTCAACCGGGTCCACTCTTTTCTGTTATATATATATGTATATACACTCTTCCCAAACAAAGCCAATTATCTTATTGAAATGTGTGATCCTTTGCTTCAAATTACCCATACTCCATCCATGTCAAAATTGGTATCAGAGCCAAGTTCAAGTCATTGTCAATCAAGTGAGGCATCTTCTTCTGGTCAATAAAGTCCTCTAAGTTGTTTGTCCGTTGGATTACTCTGGAGTCTCTGAAGCGTTGGTCAGCCAAAGGGTGTGTATCCCGTGTCGGTGGTCCCGTTGAGATTGAGTATTATGTCCAGACAACCTATAGTCCTTTTATTCTTAGAAGACAGGTATCAAACTTCTTTTACAATGTCTTGGTCTACAAACTGGTTCAATACATCTCGGAGTATACGTACTTCAAGTGAAGATCTCTTTCATAATGATAATGAAAATGAAGAGATAGAAAATAGACAAGAAAGCATGAATGTTAGAGAAATTCAAATCGCAGAAATTGAACAAAGGCTTCAAAATTGGTCTATTCCAAAGTAGATCATAAAACTATCTATCAAATAGGAGCATTTGACTTCAAAAAAGATTATGCTATCAAAACATGTGATCAATCCATATCAATCAAACAGAATTCTGATACTATAAGATTACTTACTAGGGAAACATTCTTGAATCATAGGCAAAAATATAAATATCTTCATATTGGTTTAGTTCAAGTAGCTGTCAAACCTCTGTTTAGGATTGGATTAGACATTCCAATTTGTATCACTCTTAGAGATAAGAGATGGTCGAAATTTAAGAAATCCCTATTATCAATAATTGATTCTAATCTTGAGAGTGGTCCAGTTTACTGTAACTGCTTTCCAAATTTCTCATTAGATCTTTCTGATGATTCAATTATGAAATTGTTATGCCTAGATATTCAAACAAAGAATCCAGATATGGTTGTTAGATCAAAAGCCATCTGTATCATTTATCGTGTTTATTACAAAGTCATGAATACAAATATGAGTCTTAAAGCTCTCAGATCTTCTCCAAAAAATGAAACTCTCTTAATTGAAATCAATCCCTTACACTCAAATGTTGCAATTCCAAGAAGATTAGCTTGGGAAGAAGTCACTAGAAACCCTCTTTGGACATTTGAAAATGAACAAACTCCAATAAGAAAAGTTCTGAGAACTAAGTTAAGAGAAATCACCGAGTTGCCAGATGGAAGTGTGCAAGTTCAATTTGCCTCTTCATCTTCAACAGCTCACTCTTCCTTTTGTTCTTCTCGCTCTGAACCTTTCCAAACTTTCAGACAATCTGAAAAACAACCCTCTGAAAAATTCAAAGGTGTTGATTTTACTCCAAATATCCTGAAAACTCATTATTCTGAAGAAGATGAAGATTCAACCCGTCATGGTTCTGAATCCCCTACTCTTTCAGATATGAGATCACAACGGAATCAATTAAATGTTATTTCTTCAAAAATTGATAGAAAGCGAAAATTCAAAAAGGATAAAGATCCTATTGTTAGATCTTTCAAAAAAAAATCTCAAGCGATTACATTCAAAAGAATAAATAAAAAAAAATGGGAAGAATTTTATTCTTATCATGAAGACATTAGTTTCTTCGAATGGTCTTATGTTAAAGTTTTTAATGAAAAACCAACAATAAACACTTCTCATAATAAATCCAAACTTTGTAAAACTTCCTCCGGAAATACCTTTCAATCTGTTCATCCCCCTTTAGAGGAAATTCTTGTCCCTAAAGGAGACATCAAAGTCGTTGCTTCTTCTCTCAAACAAATCTCTGATAAAAGAGAAAACGGAAATCCAACAATTAAAGATATTAAGAATATTCAACAACAAAACAACTATACAAATATTCTCCTCCATTCAGTTGCCACTCAATTAAATCAAATGATCAACCAGCTAAAAATGAAATTATTGAGCAAAATAAAGGAAAAGGCAAAGAAATGACTAGTACTTCTAAAACCCTTTTCAAACCTACTGAAGAAAAGGTTCAATTCAGTTCAAGTCCCTCTGATGTTCTCAATGAAATTGTCAAACAGCTTCGAAACAAAGAATCAACTAGTAAAGTCAATGTTATTGACTCTATAGAAGAAATACAAGAACAATTTGAGGAATTAAAAATTAACAAACTAAAAGATGGAAATTATGGAAAACATAATCTTCCTCACTTCTATCCAAGGCCAACCTTTCCTAATATGCTCCAAAAAGAACCAAGTCAACCACAAAAAACCTATACTGGTCTTGAAGTCATATCTTGGAATATTGATGGAATGACTAAACATCAAATCCTCCAAGTTATTGGCGAAATGTCTATGGTCTCCAGTGCTTATTCCGCAAGGGGAAATACTGATAAAGATGCAGCCGTTAACCTTATGAATGGCTTCTCTGGACAACTTAAAAATTGGTGGTTTAATTACCTCTCTCGCGAAGAACGAGAAAAGGTTACCAATGCTGTTAAATCCGAAGGAGATAGCCATTTAGACCCTACCAAACAAGATGCTGTTTGTACCCTTTTATTTACAATAATCAAACATTTCATCGGAAAACCTTCTTCCTTTATGGAAAGGGCTTCTGAACTCCTTATGAATCTTACTTGTCCAAAATTACAAGATTTTAGGTGGTATAAAGATATTTTCCTTCAAAAATTCATGCTTCGTGAAGACTGTAAATCTGCCTTTTGGAAAGAAAGGTTTATTGCAGGTCTTTCCAAGCTCTTTGCTGAAAGAGTTAGAGAATCTATCAAAGATGAATTTTCAACCTTACCATATGATGATCTTACATATGGTCAACTTATTGGTTTTATCAATAAGGAAGGTCTCTCGCTTTGCAATGATCTTAAACTCAAAGCAAAGCTCAAATCTAATAGGATGGAAGGAAGAAAGGAACTTGGTTCCTTTTGCGAGCAGTATGGATACGAACGTATTCATCCTTCCCCTTCTAGAAGTCATAAAAATCCCAAAAACATTTCAAAAATAAAAAATTCTATAAAAAGAACTTCGTTCCAGAATATTACAAGAAACAAAAGACTCCACAAATATAACAAATATAAAAGAAAACGTGAAGAATTTAAAAATAAAGACAAATCTTTCAAAGATCCTCCTCTTCGCGATCCCACAAACGCCACCTGTTGGAAATGTCAAAAGAAAGGTCATTATGCTAACAAATGTCCCTTAAATAGAAAAATTAACAATCTCCAAATTGTGGATGAGTTAAAAGCTCAACTTTTAAATCTTATTAACTCTTCCGACTCTTCTGATTCCGAAGACATTATTTATAATCTTCAAGAAGACTCTGATTATGAATATGTTTTTTCTTCCTCTCAATCCTCTAATTCAAAGAAAATCTGCAATTGCAAAAATGATTATACCTGTGAAAAAAAATTCTATCAATCTGTTAACATCGGAAAGAAAACTAATTCAAGAGATCATTGATCAAATTCAAGACCCTGAATTAAAACAAAAATTCGAAGAACTTTTAGAACCTAAAGAAGTAAAACCCTCTCAAAAAAGTTATAATATCAATGATGTTTTTGATAGATTCAAAAGAGCAAATAAGCTTTCCTCTAGTCAAGACTTGCGTAGCAAAGTCAATCAAATGAAAAGCCAAATATCACAACTTGAGATAGATCTCTCTAATCTCAAGTTTGAAGTCTCGATTTTCAAAACCCTTTCTCCTTCCTCCAGGAAAGGAAAAGAAAAAATGATTAGAACTCCCTCTTCCTCAAGTCCTGAATCTTCAAGTTCCAAATCTTCTTCTCATAGTGAAGAAGTGAAAGCTCCTAGTTCGCCCTTCAAAATTCAAAGTCCTCTTAATGAAGAACAATCAATGAATCTTATTAGTCAAATTCACTAACAAAAGTGGTATACAATTGCAACGATTATAATTAACAAAGAATAAAAACAAAACTAGGGTTCTTTTAGACTCTGGAGTAGATCAAAATTGTATTAGGGAATGAATAGTCCCTACCAAATATTTCGAAAAAACCACAGAAAACCTCTATGGCGCTAGTGGCAAAAGTCTCAATATTAAATATAAACTAACAAAAGCACATGTTTGTAATGGAGACATTTGTTTCAAAAGTAGCTTCTACCTTGTTAAAGATCTTGATCAAGAAGTTATTCTTGGTACCCCTTTTCTTGTCCAACTCTATCCAATCTCCGTTACTGAAAAAGGATTAAGATCGAAATATCTCAATCACGATATTTTCTTCGAATTTACAAATCCTCCTACTAGTAGAGATATCAATTTATTGAAAGAACATTCGATCACAAAAATTATCAATAACATAAATCTAAAAAAAAACACATCAAATATTTAAAAGAGGATATAAAGTTTTCAAGACTTTTAGAACAGTTAGAAACCAAAAATATTAAAGATCAAATTGAAAGAATTGACAAGGCCATTAGGACAGAAGTTTGTTCAACCATCCCTAATGCCTTTTGGAATAGGAATAGACATATAGTTACCCTTCCTTATAATCCCGACTTTAATGAAAACAAAATACCTACTAAAGCAAGGCCAGTCCAAATGAACAAAGAACTTCTAGACGTTTGTACAAAAGAAATTAACGATCTCCTTGACAAAGGATTAATCAGGCCTAGCAAATCTCCCTGGAGCTGTGCGGCATTTTATGTCAATAATCATGGTGAAATTAAAAGAGGTGTTCCTAGGTTAGTTATCAATTATAAACCTCTAAACCAAGTTCTTCAATGGATTAGATATCCTATGCCTCAAAAGAAGGATCTTCTTGATCGTCTTCTCAATGCTGTTATATTTTCAAAATTTGACCTCAAATCAGGATCTTGGCAAATCCAGATCAATGAAAAAGATAGATACAAAACGGCTTTCAATGTCCCTTTTGGACAGTACAAATGGAACGTTATGCCTTTCGATCTCAAGAATGTTCCTTCAGAATTTCGAAAGATTATGAATGATATCTTCAACCCTTATCAAAATTTCTCTATCGTTTATATAGATGATGTCCTTATCTATTCCGATAGTATAAAACAACATCTTAAGCACCTTCAAACCTTTTTGTCTATCGCCAAAAGGAATGGGTTTGCTGTGTCTGAGAAAAAGATTGTTCTATGTCAAACTAAGATTAAATTTCTAGGACATGAAATCTTTAGAAGCACGATCACTCCCATCAAACGCACTCTTGAATTCGAGTCAAAATTTCCAGATGAAATTCTAGATAAAACAAGTCTTCAAAGGTTTTTAGGATGTGTCAATTACATCTCTAACTTTATTCCAAATATTAGACAAATTTGTGAACCCCTATATCAAAAACTTCGTAAGGTTCCGCCTGCTTGGTCTAAAAAACATACTGAAGCAGTCAAACTGGTCAAACAAAGTGTCAAAACTCTTCCTTACCTCAATATTGTCAACCCAAATGCTTCTCTTATAGTCGAAACAGACGCCTCAGATATTGGCTATGGAGGTATTCTGAAACAAACAGTTGACAACCAAAAGAACAACTCGTTCATTATCATTCGGGCATCTGGCTCGGCCTTCAGAAAAACTATTCAACCTTCAAAAAGGAATGTCTTTCGATTGTTTTATGCATTTCAAAATTTCAAGATGATTTAATTAACAAAACCTTTCTTGTTAGAACATATTGCAAAGCATCAAAAGACGTTTTACAAAAAAAATGTTAAAAATCTGGTTCCAAAACAATTTTTGCCATATGGCAAGCAATTCTTTCTTGTTTCGACTTTTCAATCGAGTTTATCAAAGGTAAATGTCAAAGAAACCAGTCTCCAGCATCAAAGGAAGAACTCCTGAGGATTACCTCCTCGAGTGTTCTAGTTCAAAGTCAAACACCCAAGCAATCTCTTCTTCTCAAAAATCCAAAAATACCTCTGTTTCCTCAAATTCTTTTACAGTTCTTGGGACTCTCCCTTCTCAAATAAAAACTCCAGCAAATTACAAAAATGCTCTTAAACCTGATACCATTCCAGGATCAGGAAAGCTCCCACAAATTAACGATAAAAAATTTCAATACTTTTCCAAATGAACTTTTATTCATGTTGCCGAATTCGAAGACGAATGGGCAAAGTTTCCATCTCTCGAAGAATGCGTATCAAGAATCTTTCCTACTTTTCTCAAAGACGACGATCTATTTAATTTTATTGATAGAAAATATCAAGTTCTCAATGAATTCTTCTTCATACCCCAAAATATCCATCAATCAAGAATTTCGTATGAATCTATTCTCAAGGTCACAAAATCAGTCATCGTCTCCCATACTGTCAATAAACCAAACACTCATTGGATTGATTTCTCAAAGATCAAAATTCTTAGGGTCATGTCTCTTTCTGACTAGAATCAGGAACCCTGGGAACCAAAAGTTTTCTCCCTAAAAAATGGTCAAAAATCTCAATTCACTTATCAAGACTACATGAAGGCCTCGTATAATGTTCTTTACTTTTGGACCTCAAGTCATTCTTGGTTTATTCTTTTTTATCAAAATTGCGCAAAGACTTTTCCAAAATGGTTTCAATAATGGTGGCTTTACTTTGGAGCATGTGAAGAAATCTTGCCAAGCCGTGTCTCCGAAGGTTTCAACCTTTTCAAAAATAAAGGAGTAAACCTCACTCCTCATGAAGATCTTCTTTTCCAATATTGCAAAACTTTCAAAGTAGCATGGATTTTTTGTTGGGATTTCCAAATCTTCCCAACCTCCATTGATGCTTTCTCATACAAGTGTATCGTTCGACGATGTAAAGTCAAATGGTGGAAAAAATTCAATGATTCAAATGTCTGTTCAAAAGCGTTCCAATCTTGGATTAATCAAAAAATTAAATAAAAAACTGGCTCAAATTCTTCCCCAAATGACTTTCTTGCTGAGAAATCAAAAATCATGGCACAACTCGCTCAATGTTCCAATCCAGAAGCTTTTGCAGTTCTTGCTCATAAAGCTGCTTCAATGGCAAAAGCAGAATCAAGCAGGAGATTTGTTGCAGCATCTGATGTAGGATCCAACCCAGATTTCGATAATGTCAATGAGGACGATTGCCTCGGGGTTGATGTAGATTTCTTTGAATTATAATCATATCCCTTTATCACTACTCTACAGAAATGTAGGGAAAAACTGTAGATATGGTTTAATTTCAAAGATCTCTTTTCAATCATCAACAGTGTTGTGGCCGACAGCTTTTCAGAAAGAAAACAGTGATCCGCAATTATTTCAAAAAAGAAAGATTCTTTCACCAAGCATCCAAGGCACTCAAGGTCTATAAATGAAGAAGTGTTTCCTCGGTACAGGCAGAACGTTTTCAAATCATTTTCTTTTATTTTTTAGGAAGTACTTTGCACATTGTTGTAAGTATCTTTTTATTTCAATTATTTCAAGCTTCTGTATTTCAATTTCAAATAAGTTATTGTTTTTCAAATGGATGACCCAATTGATGTTACAGATTTATTTACTTGTTCGATTGAATTTTTTCATCAATATATATCTCAAATTGATGATTTATATTTCTTAGATCTATTATCATTTTTTATGTTTACACCAAGCATACAAAATTATTTTACTTGCATCAATAGCATATCTCTCAAAGAAACAATTATTAGCAATCGAATGCAATTCCTACGATGCCAACATTTTCTATCTCATTTCCCCGATACACTCTTCCGAAACAAAGCCAATTATCTTATTGAAATGTGTGATTCTTTGTTTCAAATTACCCATACTCCATCCACATATATATATATATATACCAGTTTTAAGCCCGTGCGTTGCACGTGTAGCAATTATAACATTGTAGAATTTAGGACAAATAAATGAATATTGTAGAATTTAGGACAAAATCCCACAAAAAGAAAAAAAAAATAGTCAAATTGGGCTTTCAACAAAATTTAAATGTTGGGGATTGTCAATGGTAAAAAAATAAAAATTGTGGGTGAATTAGTTACAAATTTAAAAAGTTGGCACTAAAAGTGCAAATTAAAAAAAAAATTGACAAATTCAAATTTACTCGACAAAGCCCAAAAAAATGAGAAAAAAAAATTGAAAAAACTCGACAAAAATGAAAAGAATTCGGCTAAAAGGATTAATCTAATTTTAAAAAAAACAATGTCAAAAATTGATGTAGAGTAACTCCACCGAATTTTTTTTAATAAATTATTGTTGAATAACTTGACAAACCAAAGACATTAATTTTATTATAAAAAAAAAATTGTCGAGTAACTTGACAAAAACTCAAAAAAAGAAAGGAAAAAAATTTCTTAACTCGAAAAAAAATACCCCCACAAAAAGAAAAAAAATGGTCAAATTGGGCTTTCAACAAAATTTAAATGTTGGGGATGGCCAATAGCATAAAAATAAAATTTATGGGTAAATTAGTTAAATATTTAAAAAATTGGGATCAAAAGCGCAAATTACAAAAAAAAAAAAAAAAAAAACCTTTCCAATTTCAAATTGGGCTTTGTCGAGTAACTTGACAAAGTCCAAAATAGAGAGGAAAAAAAAATGGAAAAACTCGACAAAACAAAAACAAAAACAAAGAAAAAAAGAATGGAAAAATGAAAAAATTGGGCTTTGTCGATTAACTCGACAAAGCCCAAAAAAGGATTTTTTTTTTTAAAAAAAAAAAACCTTTGTCGAGTTACTCGACCAAAAAAATTAATTTTTTTTTTCTACCAAAAAACTCAAAAAGTTAAATTTTTTCCCCTTTATCGAGTAACTCGAAAAAAAAAAAGTTACAAAATTGTCAAATTGGACTTTGTTGAGTAACTCGACAAAATGATATTAAGCATTAATCTTATTTAAAAAAAAAAAATTGTTTTTCGAGTAACGCGACAAAAATCCAAAAAAAAAAATTCCAAAATAAAAAACATATTTAGAAAAAATTTAAAAAAATGTTGTCCAGTAAAAATAAAATATTTACAATTTTATTTTATTTTGTTGTTATTAGTTTTTATTTTGTTTATTTAAAGAGGAGAACAAAACAAAATTTGCAACAAAATTCAAAGGTTGAGGATGGTCAACGCTAAAAAAAAAGATTATAGATAAATTTGTTATAAATTAAAAAGGTTGTGAACTAAAAGTGTAAATTAAAAAAAAAAAAAAAAAAAAAAAAGGCTAAAAGCCCACACAACCAAAAAAAAAAAAAAAAAAAAAATTTCAAATGACTTTGTCGAGTAGACAAAGTCAAAAAGAAAAAAAAAACCACAAACAAAAAACAAAAAAACATTTGAAGTTACTCGGCAAAGTCACACCAAAAAAAAAAAAAAAAAAAAAAAAAAAAAAAAAAAAAAAATTTAAATGACTCGACAAAGTCAAAAAAAAAAAAAAATTCAAAAACTTTGTCGAGTAACTCGACAAAGTGAAAAAAAAAAAATTCCAAACATTTTGTCGAGTAACTAAACAAAGTGAAAAAAAAAATAAAAAAAAATCAAACACTTTGTCGAGTAACTCGACAAAGTGAAAACTCAACAAAGTAAAAAAAAAAAATCAAAATCTTGAAACTCAAAATTTTCAAAAATGATATACAATTACAATATTTCTCTCTCAATAAACGACCATATGAGGACCATAGAAACTCAAAATTAATGTTTTTAATTGATGAAAACAGAGTTAGAGCTAATAATTTCCTTTTTCTATAAATTCTGATTTAAGTTATAATAATACAAAAACGACGTACCTCATGACTAAATAGAGCCACCATTAACATCCATTTCAGCGAGCTAGAACCATTCACATAATATCTTCAGAAAACAGAAGACACCAAATTATACAAGAATCAAATATTGATCAGTGATTAAACATATATACACAACCAATTACAAAGTTAGTATGGATTTTATCATTTTATACATAAACAACCATAAAAATTAACTCGACAAAGTCAAAAAAAAAAAATAATAATAATAATTCAAAACTTCACTTGGTCAATGATTAACAAAAATTCCTTTGACATAGAAAACGATCACCGAACTATATGAAATTTTCAGAGAACATAGAATACTCATGTAGCTACCACATATCAAAATTTGATAGTCCGACGGCATGTTTCGGCTTACTAAAATGCTCACCGAAATATTCTAGGTAGTTTCTCGGATTCATATTGTCATTGTTTACAAAATTGTCCATAACTTGAGTTATATAACATGAAATTATGTGAAACCAAAGACAATGGTTATGTAACCCATAGGGCTATCATCTCCAACTGGAATTATGTAAAAATACTTAATATATAAGATGCAGCAGATTTTTGAGTTAGACAACAAAAACTGCAGCTTAGAGAAACATGAAGTTTAGCAAAACCTTTCAAGTTCGCATCATTAACGTATAACCAAAACATAGGAATCTACTTTTACCAACACTTGGTCGTATGAACTTCGAACTTCTCTTTGGGAATACTACAATAAATCTTGGTTATCTTGATAGCGTTGAAATATCTTTATTTATGTGAATTTCGGATATAGAAATCTCTGTGTCATACCATAATAAGTTGGATATGCTGTTGGTCATTTATTTGACTTCTTCATCTTTTACTTTATTTTATAGGACAAAAATGTGAGATTTGCCACATAAAAAGAAGAAGAAAAAAAAAAAGGAATGACAAGTCAAAAAATACGGCTAAACATTCAAAAACAAAAACAAAAGTCAACAAAAGCTGATTTGTTAATAATTTAATGAAAATTTGTGGGACAAAAGTGTGAGATTAGGACAAAATTAAAATAATAAAACACCAAAACTACCTCGTATTGGTTGAAGGTTGAACAGTAAATAGGTGATAGACACTTATATTATATACTAGTTTTAAGGCCGTGCGTTGCACGTCAGTGAAATCTATAGGAAAAATTGTATGTCGAGAATAGTTTATTGATACGATATAATATCAAATTTGATATTAATAAAATTTGACTTGATAGACAGCAAAAAATAATAATTTCCAAGCTTGAAAGGAAAGAGAAAAAACAACTAAAACGAAATAAGATAGAAAGTGAAGCATAGTTATGCATGTGTAGGGAAACAATAGGAAATGATTTAAAATAAAGAAAAATATTAACTAATATATAAATATTAGTTAATAAAGTTAGAGACGATATATTATATTAATTTAAAATAAAATATAAATGTTTATTATAATAGCTATTTTAGTATAAGATATTATATTAAGATTGAGATTGATGAGTTTGTTAAAGAATAAGATGAGGAATCAAAAAAAGAATAAAACTTACATGTATTAGATAATGTAAATAAAAAAATTAAACTGAAAAATGAAATATATGCGTTGGTGAAGTTGTTTGAGTATCTTGAAAAATACAAAATCATGTTTGTTGCCATTGTTGGGTAACGTGATCAAAAGTGTGATAGAAAATATATTTAGTAAACAATTTAGGTAACTCGATAAACTGAAAATTGGATTTTTTGAGTTACTGGACGAATGAAGGAAATTTAAAACTTTGATTATGTTCTTTTTTTTTTTTTTTTTTAGATTATGTAATACATCTAAAAACTTTTTTATTCTTATGTGGGCGTGTTATGAAAATAAATTGTAGTAAAAATTTATTACAATAATGAAATTTTTTGTTACAATAAAAACGTCAAATTAGATAATGAAAATAAATGTGTTTTTTTTAATGAGTAATTATAATAAATCTTTGAATGTAATTTATAATAATATTTATTATAGAAATTATAAATACAGTACATAATTTAAATAAAAAAGGAAAGCCCAAAAAATGAAAAATATGTACTGTTGAAGTTAGTGGAGTAATTTGAGAAACAAAAAATTACATCTGTCGATTTGTTTGATGGAAAATGTGAAAAATTTATTTAGTGTATGATTTATTAGAAAATAGTCAAATAGAATATATATTATATAAATCTAGTATATATTAGAATCAGTTCATAGAATATATTTTATTGTATTTTATTTTAGCAGTTAGTATAATATGTTATAAATAAAAATTGTTATAATAAATTTATAGCATAGTAAAAGCAATTTTTTAGTAATATATTATTAATCAATTATTACATTATTATGAAAATGTAGTGATTAAAATAAATTTTTTATGACACATTTCTATAAATTAATAATTGTAGTATGTATTTTGACGTAATTTATAATAATATATATTACAGAAATTATAATTATAGTACATAATTTAAATAGAAAAAGAAAACAGAAAAAAATGAAAAATATGCATTGTTAAGGTTATTCGAGTAACTCGACAAACTAAAAACCATGTTTGTCGAGTTACTCGATGAAAAATGTGATATAAGACCAAAAATCATAAAACAGGAATATTTTTGTGAAATAAATTGTTAACTTATTTCATAAATGAAATACATACATTTTTTTATTTAATTGATTATTTATTAGAGTATAGCAAAATAAAATATATATTATAAAAATTTAATATATATGATAGTTAATCAATAGAATATATTATATATTGTTTTATTATGATTAATTTATGTAGTAATTTGAGAAATATAAATTTGAGTTGTAAATACATAAAATAAAGTATAAAATGGGAAATATGCACTGTTAAAGTTAATCGAGTAACTCGACAAACAGAAAATCATGTTTGTCGAGTTACCCGATTATAATTGTCATATCAAATTAATGTATTCAATACGTCAAGTAGCTTGATGAACTCATAATCGATTTGCCCGAGTTACTGGACGAAGGAATAAAATTCATAATTTTTACTATTTTGTTTGTCTTTTTGATTTAAAGTTGTCATATATTTAAATAATTTTTTATTGTTATTCAGTGGTATTATTTTTGAAGAAACTCGTGAGGCTAACAGTTGGATTTGTCGAGCAAATTGATAAATATTGCACATATAGAATTTTATTTAATGCATGATTTATTAGAACATAGTAAAATAGAATATATATCATATAAATTTAGTATATATGAGAATGAGTTAATAGAATATATTTTATTGTATTTTATTTTAGTAATTAGTGTAATATGTTATAAATAAAAATTGTTATAATAAATTTATAGCATAGTAAAAGCAATTTTTTAGTAATATATTATTAATCAATTATCACATTATTATGAAAATTTAGTGATTAAAATAAATTTTTTATGACACATTTCTACTAAATAGATTTCATCATGAATTATGAAAATAAATTGTAGTAAAAATTTGTTATGACAAGAACTTTTTTTGTTAAAATAATTATTTGAACTATAGTACGAAAATAAATGTGTATTTTTTAAATTAATAATTGTAGTATGTATTTTGACCTAATTTATAATAATATTTATTACAGAAATTATAAGTATAATAGATAATTTAAATAGAAAAAGAAAACAAAAAAAATGAAAAATATGCATTGTTAAGGTTACTCGAGTAACTCGACAAACGAAAAACCATGTTTGTCGAGTTACTCGATGAAACATGTGATATGAAAGCAAAAATCATAAAATAGGAATATTTTTGTGAAATAAATTATTAACTTATTTGATAAATGAAGTAGATATATTTTTTTATTTAATTGATTATTTATTAGAATATAGCAAAATAAAATATATATTATAAAAATTTAATATATATAATAGTTAATCAATAGAATATATTATATATTGTTTTATTATGATTAATTTATCTAGTAATGTGACAAATATAAATTTGAGTTGTAAATACAAAAAATAAACTATAAAATGGGAAATATGCACTGTTAAAGTTAATCGAGTAACTCGACGAACAGAAAATCATGTTTGTCGAGTTACCCGATTATAATTGTCATATGAAATTAATCTATTCAATACGTTAAGTAGCTCGATGAACTCATAATCGATTTGCCCGAGTTACTGGACGAATGAATAAAGGAAGGGGAAAATAATTATCAAAAATAAACAAAGCAGGTCTTACTATCTTACCTAGTTCCCAAGGTGGGAGAAATTATAAGTATAGCACATAATTTAAATAGAAAAAGAAAACAAAAAAATGAAAAATACGCATTCTTGAGATTAGTTGAGTTACTCGATGAACAATGTGATATAAAAGCAAAAATCATAAAACATGAATATTTTTATCAAATAAATTGTTAACTTATTTGATAAATGAAGCACATAAATATTTGTATTTAATTGATTATTTATTAGAATATAGTAAAATAAAATATATATCATATGAATTTAATACAATATATTATATATTCTTTTATTATGATTTTTTTATGTACTAAGTCGAGAAATAGTGTTTTGAGATTGATAAGTTGTGTAAAAAATAACATGGAAAAAATAAAAAATAAAAAAAATTAATTGTAGTGTATATTTTAAATAAAAAAAATAAACCAAGAAATTAAAAACATGCACTCTTGAAGTAACTCGAGTAAGCCGACAAATCTATAAGCATGTTTGTCGAGTTCCTGGATTATAGATGTGATATTAAATTAAGCTATTTGATAGGTCTAGCAGCTCGATAAATTGGAAATCGAGTTGGTCGAGTCACTCGGTGAACTAATGAAATTTAAGATTTTTATTATTTTGTATTCCTTTATTATTTAAACTATGTAATACATTCAAATAATTATTTATTTTGATTTTGTGGTGTTATTTTTCAAGAAAACCGTGAGGCTGAAATTTGGATTTGTCGAGTCACTTGATAGACAAAGTATATAAAAAAATTTATGTAATGTATGATTTATTAGAACAGAATAAAACAGAATATATATCATATGTATTCAATGTATATGATCATCGATGAATACAATATCTTTAATTTTATTTTATCTGAGCAATTAGTATAACATATTATAACTAAAAATTGTTATAGTAAATTTGGACCATAACAAAAGCAATTTTATAGTTATATATTACTAATCAAAGATTAAATTATTATAATAATATAATGATTAGAACGAATTTATTATAAGAAATTGATATTATATAGATTTTGTCATAAATTATGAAAAGAAATTGTAGTAAGAATGTGCTATAATAATGAATTTTTTTGCTATAACATTTCTGTGAAATTGTGTTACGAAAATAATTTTTTTTTTTAAATTAATAATTATAATAAAAATTTTAACATAATTTATGGTAATATTTATTACAAAAATTATAAATATACTATATATTTTAAATAACAAAAGAAAACCAAAAAATTAGAAAATATGGATAATTTATTAGATATTTGTTTTTAGCTTTTTTTGATAAATGTTAATATAAATTTTGTTGTGAGTTATACCATATTTTTCATTGGGTAACTCGAGAAAAATGATTTCAGGTTTGTCGAGTTACTCGATGAAAAATGTGGTATAAAATGAATATATTCATAGTTCAAGTAACTCGAGAAATTGGAAATTGGGTTCCTCGGGTTAGCTGGTCAACGAATGAAATTTTAAATTGTAATTATTTTCTTATCCTTTTTTTTTAAAATTATGTAATATATTTAAATAAGTTTTTATTCTTATAACAGATTTTTATTGTACTGTGTTTTTATATTTGATAAAATGAAAAATAATTTATTATTTTAATTTAAAATAATATATTATTTCTTTATATGATATGTACTGTATTATGAGATATTATTTTAATATTTATTTATTTAAATTATTTAAAATACTGGCTATGTTGTTTAATTTGTATGTTGTAATGTTTTGATTTGAGAAGCTGGTTAATGTGAAATTTGTATTTGTTTAGTCACTTAATAAACGAAGTATATACAAAATTGTGCTTTCACGTATTTTATATTTAAATATACATAAAATAAGTTTATGCAGAAAATATAAAATAAAACAGAAATTACTTAAAAGTCAAAAAGGTGCAAAACCCTATTTTTAATGTTGGACACGTGTAAGTGGAAAAGCGTTCATTGTCATTTAATGGGCCACTGAATCTGTCTTAAACGGCCAAATTTGCTTTCACCGTCATTGTTGGACAAACAGTTATCTTTGTTTGAGTTTGTGGAGGTTTGAAGGAGGCACGGTTTTATTTTGCAAAAAAAATATACTTTGGGCGATATTTTTTTTATCACATCATAAGATCATCATTATAAGGTATGTATGTTTATTTTGTATGAGGCTATAAAATATGAATTACATTTTATGTTGGACACATGTAAGTGGGAAATTCTTAAATGTCATTTCACGGGCTATTTAATCTTTCTAAAATGGCGATTTTTTTTTGAAGCTGAAATTTACAAAAACAGTATTGTGTGCAAAGAAATTGTATTTTGGGTGTGTTGTTTTTTAACACATCATAACATCATCTTGATAAGGTATGTATTTTAATTGTGTATGATAATATGAAATATGAATAATGTTTTATGTTATTTAATGCATGAATGTAATTATATATATACAAATTATTGTTTTATAAGTTGTTGTAGTCTAATATATGTACACTATGTAGTTTATTTTTATATCTGTGGTAGAAGTTGGCTGATAAGTATGATGATAAATCTTTTTCAGATATGGATGTTGAGTACGTGGTGAGCGAGAATCGCAGATTTGGTGGAGTCATTACACAAATTAGTAATTTCACATATGTTGATGTTATAATAGAAAATTATAATGAGGACCAGCTTCAAAAATTTAGGAATAGTTGTTTTGCGCACTTTGAATATTTTCGTGGTAGGAGATGTCAGTTTAGTGGGAAGTTGGTACATGAATTTTTGTTGAATACTGTACATACGAACAAGGGAAATGAGGTATGGTTTAAAATAAAAGGGCAGTTATGTAGATTTGGAATGCAGGAGTATTGTTTGATAGCAGGATTGTTGTGCCATAATAATGATGATAGTCTTAGTACAATAAGAGCTTTGGCGAGGCATAGAATTCGTAGAAGGTGGTTCAATAATTTTGCATATATATCCTTAAATGAGCTCGAAAATGTTTTTATTAATTGTGACAATGAGGAAGATAAGTATAAGTTAGGGTTGGCATTATTAATTGAAGGAGTTATTAGGCCTATGGAGAGAAAGAAAATAAATATAGAGACATTGTCTTTAGTAGACAACTTGGATGTTTGTTATGAATATCCATGGGGCCGACATTCATATTTCACGCTTCTTCGTTCTCTATTGACTTCTTGGGAGAGACGTGCATTGAAGTGTATTGATAGTAGGGCTGCGAATGCAAAATATACCATATATGGTTGCCCTCTTGTGTTTCAGGTAAATATTTGAATTATTTATAATATTTATTTAATGTGCCATAAATATATTGTGTTGATCATGACTTAGTTTTGGTTCTTTTTTGTATAGATATGGATTTATGAGACATGTCGTGAAGTTGGTGAAAGATTTGCTCAAAAAGTCCATGATACGTTTCCACGTATTGTAAATTGGGATGCACAACATCGTGTTGGGAAAAAAGAGCTGGATGTCTTTTTTGAATCAACTGAGGTATGTTAACAAAAATTTTGTTATGTAGAAGAAATATTTGATAGTTATGAAAGTGATGTTTTTTTTATTCTATTTTTTGTAGATGCATGTTTTACCAATACTTGAACCAACTGCAGAAGAGATAGAACAACCATATCTATACACAATGGTGTTAATAGAGGATGTAGGAGATGTACGAGTTGATGTAGTTGTTGAAAATTTTTTGCACGGGGTTGAAGAAAATGATGAAATTGGGCAAGGAATAGAACCATTTGAGCCTCAAAATGTAGTTGGTCCAGATGCTGTAGAAGTGTATGGAAATATTGTGCATGGGGTTGAAGAGTTTTTTGAAGGTAATGAACAAATTGAACAAGTGGGGGCAGAAGATCTTGGTGGACATCAGGGCTGGTCTCCATATATAGTTGTGGAGGAACCTGTAAATAATTGGCCTTCACGATATGTGGATGAAGGAGAAGAAGGTTATGAGAATGAAGGGGCGCAAGGTTATGAGGATCAAGGGGAGCAAGGTTATGAGGCTGAAGGGGAGCAAGGTTATGAATATGAGCATAACGATTATTATGCTACCAATCAATTGGTACAATCATTATTTGATGATCAAAGAGTATATATTGGTGATCAGTTGGGTAGTTTAAGAGATGAACAAAGAGATTATTTTGATTATCAATTGGGTAATTTTAGAGATGAACAACGGGATTATATTGATAATCAAATTCGTAATGTGGTTGATGCTCAACGTTCATACTTTGATGAACAGTTAGGAAGCACAAGGGATGATTTGATGTCCTCTTTGAATCAGATGGAATCATCCATATCTAGGAATAGTGAAAAATATTTTGATGAAAAAAAAAAGGAGATGCAAGAATATATTGGTACGAAGTTGGTGGCTTTTGAGGTTGAACATAGTAACATGATTGGCAGTTTACGTGAAGATCTTTGTTCAAAGATTGAAAGTTCTACTTTGAAGATTGAAGATATGTTGAAGGGGAAATTGGCAGAGAAGCACACTATTGTAGGAAGTCATACAGTGAAACAGTTGACTGCTCCTGTGAAACAAAGAGCAGATGATAAAGATGAGAAGAAGAAAGAAAGTGTGTCTTCTATTGACATTCCTATATTGTGTGACATTGATGAGGAAAGACAAGTTGAATTTCTTCATTGGATGCATAAATCAAAGGATCAGTAAGTTTTAATTTTTTATTTGGTTATTTGTTATATATATATTATGTTTTTATGGTATTTATCATAATTTTACTATTATAGAGATGTTGTTCGATTGCGTGGTGGGAGTGGTGGGATTAAATTGACAAAGCAGAAGCTTGAATATATTGGAAATCCTGAATATATACTGGCAGTTGAGGTATGTGTAATTTCAATTTGTTTATCTGTCATGTCTATTGTGAGGTATTAAAATATATTTTAAAGATAAATATTTTTTATAGGATATGGATAATGCGATGCATTTGGTTAGAAAAAGAACAGCAAATTTTAGAGATATATTCTCATCAAGATATGGGATACTTGACAGTGGATTTGGATTACTTGTTCGAGCCATTGGTTCAAAAATTTTGGATTCTACAGGACAATTGATGCGGAAAATTCCAGTTTCTTACCATGGTTCTATGGAAAGAAATGCAAATGGTTTGATTCCTAAAAGTTTTGGTAAAAATTGGAAAAATTATGATCATATATTGTGGCCAAATATTATTGATGACAAACATTGGGTCCTTTTTGATGTTGATCTATTGGGTTGGAGGCTTACAGTCTACGATAATAATTACCATTTTTATGATGAAGCAGTCTTGTATCGATATGTTGTTCCTGCTTCATTCCAGATATTATTCAAAAATATGTGGTTGCTGAGCGGGCAGACCTTGGGAAAAAGATGATTCAGCCACTTGAATATTATAGGAAGTCATATGTTGACATACCACAGTCTATTCGATATAGGTAAGGAATTAGAATAACTGTTTTTACTTATAATCATATTTATATATACTCACAAGGTGTTTAATCATATTTGCAGTGATAGTGGCATATTTGTTATCAAATATGTTGAGTGTCTTCTGGCTGGAATACCTATTGATGCTGTCGAATTGGAGAAAATAAATTTGTATAGAGGAAAGCTTGTAATAGATTTTTTTTACAATGAATTATTTTTTGTCCCGAATCAACGGAATGAATACATATGATGTTTGTGTAATGGAATCAGAATTTTTTTGTCATTTTTATTTTATTCATTGTACTTATGGGTTGACATTATACATAGTGAAAAATATGTCTGTTTTATTTCATTCTTTGAGCAAGTTTATTAGTTTATGTAGGAAAGTTTTATTTTATTATAAGATTTTGAGTTTAAATTGGTACCGTTTTGCTTTTTTCTAGATGAAGAAGACAAAAAATATATATTGTGTGTTCTGATTTAAAGATTATTGGAGGATAAAGAGACAGGGTTTTTGGAATATTTTTGAGTCACCGAGACAAGAGATTCCAGCAATTATTAAGCTGGCTCATTCATGACGCAGTAATAATTCCAGACAGTATAAATCTATGGTTTGTTTTCCCACGGGCTATATAAGCCATTGGGATGTTGACACGTGTCAATTTATTGCTTGTGGAACATTGTCAATTTTTTCCTTCTAGATTTCTTTAATTAATATTCTTCGGTTGTTTCCTACCATTTTGTTTAATTAATAATGGTCAGGTTAGGTTAATGGGTTGAAGTTATTTTTTAAATTTTCATAAATATTTATTTCTACATGTTTGTTAGATATTAGATATGCTATTTCGATTTTGCCATGTCTCTAATAAATTTTTGACATATTGATATATTAATTAACGAATTAAAAATTGAACGAGCAGTTATTTCGAGTCATCAAATTTCAACTTATCCTCAGAAATAGACAAATATTAAAATCTTGTTAAGAGATTTGTATAGTTTCAATTAAGAATTATACATCATTAAAATAAGTATTTATATTTGTTTATGCTAAGGATTTGACAAATTTAGGAATCTTGTTAATTAAGCATATATTATTAAAATACAAATAAAAAAAAATTTAGCATTGTTTTCTACAAACTTGAGATGCTTAATTAACAAATGAACCATTTATCGTCAAATAGTAATAGACTCGTAAACAAATGTAGTGCATACGAAAAAATTCCAACTAAACGTGGATAACATTAGATATGGTAAAATATAACGAAATTGTATGATTTCTTTTTCGAACACTTGATTGATGTGATAGTGAAGTTTATATTAATTTATCATTTATTAAAAGATAATAAAATAAAATATATATAATATAAATGTAATATATATAATAATCAATTAATGCAATATATTATATTCTATTTTATTTTATCCTAACACTTACTATAACACATTATAATAAAATATTATTGTAATAAATTTAGAGCATAATAAAATTATTTGTATAGTAATACACTATTTGTTTACAAATATTTATAAGTATTAAAACAATATGTTATATTTTCTTTTATAATGATTAATATATTTTTTAAGTTGACAAATCCAAAATTGAGATTCATGAGTTGGTTAAAAAATAATGTGACAAAATTAAAAAATAAAAATATATTAAGTGTATTACATAATGTAAATTAAAAAAAGTAAAGTAACAAATACAAAAGATTTAATGTTGTAATGACGTGAGTAACACGAGAAACGTACAATCATTTTAAATCAAGTTACTCGATTTATTAAACACACAAAAATGTGATACAAAATAAATTTTTTTTCTAGCTGAAGTAGTTTGGCAGAATGAAAATCAATTTCCTTGAGTTACTGGACAAACGAATGAAATTTAAAAGTTTCATTATTTTCTTTTCTTTTTTAATTTATATAATGTAATAGACAATAAAATTAATTTTGTATTAATATATTGTTAATCAATTACTAAATTATTATAATAATTTAGTAAGTACGATCAATTTTTTATAACAAATTTATATGAAATAATTTTTTCGATAATTTATTATAAAATGTATTATGTATGTATTTATAAGTCATTCTGTAAATATGAATATAAATTTTGTTATAAAGAATATTAGATAAAAAATAACATGAAAAAACTAAAAAATAAAGAAATTTAGGTAGACTACATATTTTAAATAAAAAAAGTAAAAAACAAAATAAAAAGTATGCATTACTGAAGTGACTCGAGTAACTCGACAAGATTACAATGAAGAATTATTTAAATGTATTAAATAATTTAAATAATAAAAAAACACAATATAATGAAAATGTTAAATTTCTTTCATTCATGGATGAACTCAATCAACTCGATTTTCAGTTTATCGAGCTGCTTTACCTATTGAATAGATTCATTTCGTGTGATATTTTAAATCAAGTAACTCGACAAACAAGATTTTGGCTTTGTCGAGTTACTCGAGTTATTTGATTAATGCATAATTTTGATTTTGTTTTTTCTTTTTTTTATTTAAAATATGTAGGCCACTTAAATTTCTTTATTTTTTAGTTTTTTAATGTTATTTTTTAACGAAGTCGTGAACCTCAAAATTGTATTGATGAAGTTCCTACATAAATTCATTATAATTAAATTCATTATTTTAATAAATTTTACTAAAATTTATTTTCATAATTCAGAATGAAATCTAGTTAATATGAAATTCTTATACTAAATTTATGTTAAATACTACATTATTATAATAATATAATAATTAATTAATAATATTTTACAACAGATTTCTTTTGTTTTCCTATAAATTTATTGTAACAGTTTTTTAGTTATAATATGTTATACTAATGGGTAAGGACATGAAAATAAAAAAAAAAATTATTTTCTTAGTTTATTTTAATAAAAAACAAAACAAAACAAATTAATAAAAAACAAAACAAATTAATAAACATTTTGACTTACTTTTGTTTGTCAAGTAACTTGGGTAAATCGATTTTGAGTTTGTCGAGTTGCTTAAGGTATTTAATAGATTTATTTCGTGTCCTATTTTTAATCGAGTAACTCGACAAACTTGCTCTAAGGTTTATCGAGTTACTTGAGCAACTTGAAGAAGGCAATACAATGAATCAGTATGTTGCATGAATAATATTTGATATCGTATAACTTCATATAATATATTATAATAAAATAGCGATTATATAAAATAATTATATATTATTTTAAAGTGAAATAATATATTATATTTAGTTTTTTCAAAAATAAAAAAACATTGTAGTAAAAATGTGTTATATTATTATTTTTTATTTATTAGACTTATTCTAATATTTTTTATAACAAAATTTATAAATAAATGTTTTATAAATTATTAAAAAATGTACTTTATATTTATTTATAATTTTTTAATATATACGAATACAAATTTTGTTATAAAGAATATTATAATAAGTCAAATAAATAAACATAATTTTATTTCATTGATCAAATATTAGAATATAGTAAAATAAAATATACATTGTAATCAAGGAATGTTATGTATTATATATTCTTCTATTTTAGCAATTAATATTATAGTAATAATTATAATACGAAATTAAGTGAATAATAATGAATTCTGATAAAAATGAAAATAAATTTTGTTATAAATTAGGCAATCATATGCTATAACTTTATATAATATATTATAATAAAATAGCTATTATATAAAATAATTATATATTATTTTAAATTAAGATATTACATTATATTTGATTTTTTAAAAAATAAAAACATATTGTAGTAACAATATGTTATAATATAGATTTTTATTTATTACACTTATTCTAATATTCTCTATAACAAAATTTATATTCATATTTAGAAAAAGACTTATAAATACATACATAATACATTTTATAATAAATTATTAAAAAAATTATTTAATATAAATTTATTATAAAAAATTGATTATAATTACTAAATTATTATAATAATGTAGTAATTAATTAATAATATATGAATACAGAATTCATTTTATTGTGTGTTACATTATATAAATTTAAAAAGAAAAGAAAATAATGAAAATTTTAAGTTTGATTGGTTTATCCAGTAAGTCAAGGAACTTGATTTTCATTCTGCCAAGTTACTTTAGCTATAAAAAATATTTATTTTGTATTACATTTTTGCATCGAGTAACTCGACAAACGTGCTTTTAGGTTTGTCGAGTTACTCGAGTAATTTCAACAATCCATCTATTGTATTTGTTACTTTATTTTTATTTATTTACATTATGTAATATACTTAATATTTTTGTATTTGTTAATTTTGTCATGTTATTTTTTAACTAACTCGTGGATCTTAAAAGCTATCATATAACATAATTTTATATTATTTTAAATTCAGATAATATGTTATATTTGATATTTTCAAAAATAAAAACATAGTGTACGAAAAATGTGTTATAATAGTTATTTTTATTTATTACACTTATTGTAATATTCTTTATAGCAAAATTTGTATTCATATTTATGAAAAAATTTATAAATAAATATGCAGTACATTTGAAAATAATTTATAGATGATTTCTTTCATATAAAATTGTTATAATAAATTGATTATAATTACTAAATTATTATAATAATGCAGTAATTAATTAATAATATATTGATACAAAAATGTTTTTATTATACTATAAATTTATTATAGTTATTTTTTTATAATTTCTTATAGTATTTGCTAAAATAAAAAAATTATTAATATTATATTTATATTATATATATTATTTTTTACTATATTCTAATAAATGATAGGTTAAATAACATTTTTTATATACTTTATTTATGAAGTTACTTACCATATTCAAATTTGAGCCTCACGAAGTGCTTGAGAAATAATACCACAAAATAACAATGAAGAATTATTTAAATGTATTAAATAATTTAAATAATAAAGAAACACAATATAATGAAAATGTTAAATTTCTTTCATTTATTGATTAACTCAACCAACTTGATTTTCAGTTTATCGAGTTGCTTTAGCTATTGAATAGATTCATTTGATGTGATATTTTAAATCGAGTAACTCGGCAAACAAGATTTGAGCTTTGTCGAGTTACTCGAGTCACTTTAATAGTACACACTTTTGATTTTGTTTTTTACTTTTTTTATTTAAGATATGTAGTCTACTTAAATTTCTTTATTTTTTTTGTTTTTTCACGTTATTTTTTAACGAAGTCGTAAATCTGAAAATTGGATTTGTGAAGTTCTTACATAAATTGATCATAATTAAATTCGTTATTATAACAAATTTTACTAAAATGTATTTTCATAATTCAGAATAAAATCTAGTTAATATGAAATTCTTATACTAAATTTATGTTAAATACTACATTATTATAATAATATAATAATGAATTAATAATATTTTACAACAGATTTCTTATGTTTTCCTATAAATTTGTTATAACAGTTTTTTAGTTATAATATGTTATACTAATGGGTAAAGAAATAAAAATAAAAATAAAATATATTCTCTTAGTTTATTTTAATAAAAAACAAA
This sequence comes from Forsythia viridissima, assembly GCA_030279155.1. NCBI lineage: Eukaryota > Viridiplantae > Streptophyta > Magnoliopsida > Lamiales > Oleaceae > Forsythia > Forsythia viridissima. The sequence goes on along the minus strand of CM059034.1, from coordinate 21,009,466 downwards.
ACAAAACAAATTAATAAAAAACAAAATAAATTAATAAACATTTTTATTTACTTTTGTTTGTCAAGTAACTCGGGTAAATCGATTTTGAGTTTGTCGAGTTGCTGAAGGTATTTAACAGATTTATTTCGTGTCCTATGTTTAATCGGGTAACTCGACAACCTTGCTGTAAGGTTTATCGAGTTACTCGAGTAACTTGAAGATTGCAATACAATGAATCAGTACGTTGCATGAATAATATTTTATATTCTATAACTTCATATAATATATTATAATAAAATAGCGATTATATGAGATAATTATATATTATTTTAAAGTGAAATAATATATTATATTTAGTTTTTCCAAAAATAAAAACACACTGTAGTAAAAATGTGTTATATTATTATTTTTTATTTATTAGACTTATTCTAATATTTTTTATAACAAAATTTATAAATAAATGTTTTATAAATTATTAAAAAATGTACTGCATATTTATTTATAAGTTTTTTAGTAAATACGAATACAAATTTTGTTATAAACAATATTACAATAAGTCAAATAAATAGACATAATTTTATTTCATTGATCAAATATTAGAATATAGTAAAAAAAAATATACATTATAATGAAGTAATGCTATGTATTATATATTCTTCTATTTTAGCTATTAATATTATAGTAATAATTATAATACGAAATTAAGTGAATAATAATTTATTTTGATAAAAATGAATATAAATTTTGTTATAAATTAGGCAATCATATGCTATAACTTTATATAATATATTATAATAAAATAGCTATTATATAAAATAATTATATATTATTTTAAATTAAGATATTATATTATATTTGATTTTTTCAAAAATAAAAACATATTGTAGTAAGAATGTGTTATAAGATTGATTTTTATTTATTACACTTATTCTAATGTTCTTTTTAACAAAATTTATATTCATATTCACAAAAAGACTTATAAATATATACATAATACATTTTATAATAAATTAGTGAAAAAATTATTTAATATAAATTTATTATAAAAAATTTAGTATAATTACTAAATTATTATAATAATGTAGTAATTAATTAATAATATATTAATACAGAATTAATTTTATTGTGTATTACATTATATAAATTAAAAAAGAAAAGCAAATAATGAAAAATTTAAGTTTCATTGGTTTGTTCAGTAAGTCAAGGAACTTGATTTTCATTTTGCCAAGTTACTTTAGCTATAAGAAAGATTTATTTTGTATCACATTTTTGCATCGAGTAACTCGACAAACGTGCTTTTAGGTTTGTCGAGTTACTCGAGTAATTGCAACAATACATCTTTTGTATTTGTTGCTTTACTTTTTTTTATTTATATATGTAATATACTTAATATTTTTTTCTTTTTTAATTTTGTCATGTTATTTTTTAACCAACTCGTGAATCTTAAAAGCTATCATATAAAATAATTTTATATTATTTTAAATTGAGATAATATGTTATATTTCATGTTCTGAAAAGTAAAAACATGGTGTATCAAAAATGTGCTATAATTTTTTTTTTTATTTATTAGACTTATTGTAATATTCTTTATAGCAAAATTTGAATTCATATTTTTGAAAAAACTTGTAAATAAATATGCAGTACATTTGAAAAAAATTTATAAAACATTTATTTCATATAAAATTGTTATAATAAATTGATTATAATTAGTAAATTATTATAGTAATGCAGTAATTAATTAATAATATATTGATACAAAAAACTTTTTATTATACTATAAATTTATTATAATTATTTTTTTATAATATCTTATAGTACTTGCTAAAATTAAAAAATTATTAATATATTGTATTAATGAATTATGATATACATTAAATTTATATTATATATATTCTTTTTGACTATATTCTAATAAATGATAAGTTAAATAAAATTTTATATATACTTTATTTATGAAGTTACTCAACATATCTAAATTTCAGCCTCACGAAGTGCTTGAAAAATAATACCACAAAATAACAATGAAGAATTATTTAAATGCATTAAATAATTTAAATAATAAAGAAACACAATATAATGAAAATGTCAAATTTCTTTCATTTATGGATTAACTCAAGCAACTCGATTTTCAGTTTATCGAGTTGCTTTAGCTATTGAATAGATTCATTTTGTGTGATATTTTAAATCGAGTAACTCGGTAAAGAAGATTTGGGCTTTGTCGAGGTACTCGAGTCACTTTAATTATGCATATTTTTTATTTTCTTTTTTACTTTTTTTATTTAAAATATATAGTCCACTTAAATTTCTTCATTTTTTTGTTTTTTCATGTTATTTTTTAACGAAGTCGCGAACCTCAAAATCGGATTTGTGAAGTTCTTATATAAATTGATCATAATTAAAATCATTATTATAACAAATTTTACTAAAATTTATTTTGATAAATCAGAATGAAATCTAGTTAATATGAAATTCTTATACTAAATTTATGTTGAACACTACACTATTATAATAATATAATAATTTATTAATAATATTTTACTACAGATTTATTTTTTGTTCCTATAAATTTGTTATAACAGTTTTTTAGTTATAATATGTTATACTAATGGGTAAAAAAATAAAAATAATAAGAAAATATATTTTCTTACTTCATTCAAAACAAATTAATAAACATTTTTACTTAATTTTGTTCGTCAAGTAACTCGGGTAACTCGATTTTGAGTTTGTCGAGTTGATTAAGGTATTTAATAGAGTCATTTTGTGTCTCATTTTTAATCGAGTAACTCGACAAACGTACTCTTAGGTTTATCGAGTTACTCGAGTAAGTTATTTTAGCTATAAGAAAGATTTATTTTGTATCACATTTTTGCATCGAGTAACTCGACAAACGTGCTTTTAGGTTTGTCGAGTTACTCGAGTAATTGCAACAATACATCTTTTGTATTTGTTGCTTTACTTTTTTTTATTTATATTATGTAATATACTTAATATTTTTTTCTTTTTTAATTTTGTTATGTTATTTTTTAACCAACTCGTGAATCTTAAAAGCTATCATATAAAATAATTTTATATTATTTTAAATTGAGATAATATGTTATATTTCATGTTCTGAAAAGTAAAAACATGGTGTATCAAAAATGTGCTATAATTTTTTTTTTATTTATTAGACTTATTGTAATATTCTTTATAGCAAAATTTGAATTCATATTTTTGAAAAAACTTGTAAATAAATATGCAGTACATTTGAAAAAAATTTATAAAACATTTATTTCATATAAAATTGTTATAATAAATTGATTATAATTAGTAAATTATTATAGTAATGCAGTAATTAATTAATAATATATTGATACAAAAAACTTTTTATTATACTATAAATTTATTATAGTTATTTTTTTATAATATCTTATAGTACTTGCTAAAATTAAAAAATTATTAATATATTGTATTAATGAATTATGATATACATTAAATTTATATTATATATATTCTTTTTGACTATATTCTAATAAATGATAGGTTAAATAAAATTTTATATATACTTTATTTATGAAGTTACTTAGCATATCTAAATTTCAGCCTCACGAAGTGCCTGAAAAATAATACCACAAAATAACAATGAAGAATTATTTAAATGTATTAAATAATTTAAATAATAAAGAAACACAATATAATGAAAATGTCAAATTTCTTTCATTTATGGATTAACTCAAGCAACTCGATTTTCAGTTTATCGAGTTGCTTTAGCTATTGAATAGATTCATTTTGTGTGATATTTTAAATCGAGTAACTCGGTAAAGAAGATTTGGGCTTTGTCGAGGTACTCGTGTCACTTTAATAATGTATATTTTTTATTTTCTTTTTTACTTTTTTTATTTAAAATATATAGTCCAATTAAATTTCTTCATTTTTTTGTTTTTTCATGTTATTTTTTAACGAAGTCGCGAACCTCAAAATCGGATTTGTGAAGTTCTTATATAAATTGATCATAATTAAAATCATTATTACAACAAATTTTACTAAAATTTATTTTGATAATTCAGAATGAAATCTAGTTAATATGAAATTCTTATACTAAATTTATGTTGAACACTACACTATTATAATAATATAATAATTTATTAATAATATTTTACTACAGATTTATTTTTTGTTCCTATAAATTTGTTATAACAGTTTTTTAGTTATAATATGTTATACTAATGGGTAAAGAAATAAAAATAAAAAGAAAATATATTTTCTTACTTCATTTTAATAACAAACAAAACAAAACAAATTAATAAACATTTTTACTTACTTTTGTTCGTCAAGTAACTTGGGTAACTCGATTTTGAGTTTGTCGAGTTGATTAAGGTATTTAATAGAGTCATTTTATGTCCCATTTTTAATCGAGTAACTCGACAAACTTGCTCTTAGGTTTATCGAGTTACTCGAGTAACTTGAAGAATGCAATACAATGAATGAGTACGTTGCATGAATAATATTTGATATCCTATAACTTCATATAATATATTATAATAAAATATTGACAACATAAAATAATTATATATTATTTTAAAGTGAAATAATATATTATATTTACTTTGTTCCAAAAAAAAAAACACATTGTAGTAAAAATGTTTTATGCTATTTTTTTTAATTTATTAGACTTATTCTAATATTTTTTATAACAAAATTTATAAATAAATATTTTATAAATTATTAATAAATGGATTGCATATTTATTTATAAGTTTTTTCATAAATATGAATATAAATTTTGTTATAAAGAATATTAGAATAAGTCAAATAAATATACATAGGTTTATTTCATTGATGAATTATTAGAATATAGTAAAATAAAATATATATTGTAATGAAGTAATGCTGTGTATTATATATTGTTTTATTTTAGCAATTAATATTATAATAATAATCAGAATAGAAAATTAACTAAATAAGAATTAATTTTGATAAAAATGAATATAAATTTTATTATAAATTAGGCAATCATATGCTATAACTTCATATAATGTATTATAATAAAATAGCTATTATATAAAATAATTATATATTATTTTAAATTAAGATATTATATTATATTTGATTTTTTAAAAAATAAAAATATATTGTAGTAACAATGTGTTATAATACTGATTTTTATTTATTACACTTATTCTAATATTCTGTATAACAAAATTTATATTCATATTTAGAAAAAGACTTATAAATACATACATAATACATTTTATAATAAATTATTTAAAAAATTATTTAATATAAATTTACTATAAAAAATTGATTCTAATTACTAAATTATTATAATAATGTAGTAATTAATTAATAATATATTAATACAGAATTACTTTTATTGTGTGTTACATTATATAAATTAAAAAAGAAAAGAAAATAACGGAAATTTTAAGTTTCATTGGTTTGTCCAGTAAGTCAAGGAACTTGATTTTCATTTTGCCAAGTTACTTTAGGTATAAAAAATATTTATTTTGTATTACATTTTTGCATCGAGTAACTCGACAAACGTGCTTTTACGTTTGTCGAGTTACTCGAGCAATTTCAACAATAGATCTTTTGTATTTGTTACTTTACTTTTTTTTATTTATATTACGTAATACACTTAATATTATTTTATTTTTTAATTTTGTCATGTTATTTTTTAACGAACTCGTGAATCTCAAAAGGTACCATATAAAATAATTTTATATTATTTCAAATTGAGATAATATGTTATATTTGATTTTTTGAAAAATAAAAACACAGTGAAGTAAAAATGTACTATAATATTTATTTTTATTTATTAGACTTATTGTAATATTCTTTATAGCAAAATTTGTATTCATATTTATGAAAAAACTTATAAATAAATATGCAGTACATTTTAAAATAGTTTATAAAACATTTTTTTCATATAAAATTGTTATAATAAATTGATTATAATTACTAAATTATTATAATAATGTAGTAATTAATTAATAATATATTGATACAAAAAATGTTTTTTTTATACTATAAATTTATTATAGTGATTTTTGTATAATATCTTATAGTACTTACTAAAATAGAAAAATTATTAATATATTGTATTAATGTACTATGATATGTATTAAATTTATATTATATATATTCTTTTTGACTATATTGTAATAAATGATAGGTTAAATAACATTTTTTATATATTTTATTTATAAAGTTACTCAACATATCCTAATTTGTGCCTCACGAGGTTCTTCAAAAATAATACCACAAATAAGAATGAAGAATTACCTAAAGTTAGTAAATAATTTAAATAATAAAGTGCCACAAGATAATGAGAATGTTAAATTTCATTCGTTCATGGAGTAACTTAATAAACTCGATTTTCAGTTTATCGAGTTGCTTCAATTATTGAATAGATTGATTTTACGTGTCAATTTTAATTGAGTAATTTGATAAACATGATTTTTGGTTTGTTGAGTTACTTGAGTAACTTCAACAATGCATATTTGTAATTATTTTTGTCTACTTTTTGTATTTAAAATATGTATTCCACTTAAATTGTTTTATTTTTATTTTTTTTGTATTTTGTTTATTATTATTAATAAGTATACATATCTAATAATAAAAAGTTAATAGTCAAAAAAAAAATATATAAAAATACAAAATATATAGATTTGTTAAATATAATTTACATCAATATAGTACATTACAAAAAGCTTGTATCTAGAAAGGACAAAACTTTAGAAATATTACATAAAAAAACCTAATATTCATTCAAAGTATTGGAAAAAGTTGACAATGCATACAATGATATTATTTGTTTTTAAATGTTGTCTTTCTCTTTCGAAAGTCGTGTATTTCTCTCTGCTCTTGGCGTAGGCAATTTCTCTGGGATGACTTCAGTCTCAGATGAGATTGGATGTTCTTCAATTTTTCTCTTCTTGGATTTAGGCTCAGGTGAAGAAGGGAAATTAAGTTGTTTCACTGCACTTGGAAATGTTTGCCCTTGAAGAGGCATTGGTGTGTCAGCGGTATATGCTACATCTTTTCCTTTGTTACTCCTTGATCTTGTACTTGTAGAACTGATCGACATCGAAGGAACTGATTCATTAAGGAAGATAATGTCATACTTGTATTCATTGTCGAGGACATTTTTCTTCATTCCTTTAACATAAAAAAATTGTGCTTCCTCCAATGTGATTCTAATTTTTTCCAAGACTTGTGATCCACTGTCCATTAGTTGTTGGCCTGTGTATTGTAAGAATTTTTCTGCTGTATCTCCAATCATAGTCCCAGATAATGAGCCTGTGGAGTCTTCAAGTTCCAGATATACACGTGCCCTAAAATATAAAAAATGTTAAAAATGTTGCATGTGTAAATAATTATAAACGATAAATGATTTGTAAACAATATTATACCTTGGTACTGCAACTGCATGAGAAAATTTGCAGAAAACGCATTCGTATGTTTCATTCAAATCAGCACTTGATATTTTCTTGCAAGTATTGCATGACATGTACCAAAAGGATTGTTTAAAAACTCTCACGTATGCACGTGCGTGAACCCAGAAATATGCATATCCTGTTAGCTATTGTTGAAAATAAATTGTATAAATATTATGCAATAATGAAAAAAAAATTTCTATATAATATTTTAAATAAGATTAGGCTTACTCCAGATAACAAATTTGGAATATGTTCAATCTTTGTGATATTCTTTATGTCTGGACTGGAAAGATTCTTTGTTGCCGAGGATGGATATATCTTTGTCAAGATCATCTCATCTAACTTGTCCGAATTTGTTTCAACCCTTGCACAATGTTTAAAAATATTAGCAATGTATACACATGTATATATATATATTTCAAAAAAATATAATAAAAAAATATATTTTTACCAAGAAGTAAGCTCAATCACTTGTTCTAAGTGGGCATTGAAGGAGAAAATGCTGTTGGCCTTGGTTGAAATTGAAAGGCCTGTGCATGAAATAAAGATATAGATATATTTATTGGAAGATCTAAGATTGCCTACAAATTTTGTAATATTCGATTGATGATTTATAAAATTATTGACAATATATTACCACTGAAAGATGTCACTTTTAAATGGTTTCCAATGATGATTTGTTTTGTGCTCAAGTTGTCAGCAATGAAACGACACTCCTTCTCCACAAAATTATCCCACATTGTTAGCAACACAGTGTTGAAGCTAGTATAGAAACACAGAAAATATATGAGAAAGTGGTATATGAATTTCTTGAATAATATTATAATTATTGGAATATATATTTATAGATGAAAATAATATAGCTATATATATATAAACCTTGTGTCGATGAGAACTACATCTTGAATAGATGTTTGTGTTTCAAACCTAGTTTGCACCAGCCTTTTAGGTTTGACATCAATTGCAACTCCAATAATACCTAAAGGATAAAAATAAGAAATTAGGACAAATGAAATTTGTTATGAATACAATGGAATGTATAAAAAGAAACATGTTCGTTTTCTTGTGAAATAGGAACAAGTACTTATATCAGAATTTGAGTCTATATAAGATTCCAATTTGTCGAAAGGAACAAAATTATATGTAGAAGATATTAAAACACTGTGGTCTTCATTCACTTCTTCGACTCTTGTTCGACCAGATATTGTCCATTGTATGTTGCCCATCGAAGCTTGATACTCAGGCTTTGTAAATTTAACATTTGCATTTGAGACAAGATATGTTTTACCAAGTAATAGCTTGTCTTCGTATGTCGAGATGTTCGCATCATAAATAGTTGCATGGACTCTATTTTTCTGTATAATACCATACATTTAAATTAGATATTTTGTATAAACATATATATAATTTTGGCTAGATATTATTTTTGAATATCAAATAAGACAATTTAAAGCTATAACATATTAAAGGCGAAAAAAATTTTTTAAAAATTTTATGTGGCTAAAATGAAATAAATCAAGGCACATAAATAATAGATTAAAGTAATATACCTCAGGATCCATAAATACCATATTTTGATATTTTGTTGGGCTTCGTTGAGCTACTCGTGGAAACGATTTTTCCACAACAATGATTTTTGCTGTCCAGTTTGTATCGTTGGGAGCAATATTTGGTATTAATTTGTACTGTTTATCCATTGTTTGATCCTGTAGAAAATGTCAAATATAAATTAAAGACTATAAATAAGTTATCAAAGTGAAATAATATTTATACTAATAATGAATTGTAAGAGTATATAATGAAATATAGTATGAAGTTGTACTTCAAATCTGAAAGAGGAGTACGAGGATACAAATATTGAGAATTAAAGACTTGTTGATAAATGCTAATATAGAATGTTTGTTGTGTTTGGTTTGTAATCACAACTAATGTATATATATAGAGGTATATAGTATCTATTATGCCAATAGTAAGGATATGTTTACTCAATAGGGGTCTAAATCTTCTGTCCTGATTGATGCTTGCCTTATGACGCCGTAATTAATAAATGATGTGGGCCCCAATAATGATGCCATAAAAACTCATTCATAGTTGTCCTCACTTCATCCTACTCAGCCCCAATTAGTTTAAATAAAGTGCTGATTATACTTATAATAGATTTGAAGATTCCAAAATATTAATATAAGCACTCAAAAATTTTATGTCAGTATTTCTACTATTATGTTAAATTATAGTAAAGGCAAATTGATCAAATTGAAATAAAGAAAATTTTATTATTATAATGTATATTATTTAAAATTATGTAATAGAAAAAATTTATTATTGAGTTAAAAAAGTTTATTAAGATTTTAATAAGTATAATTAGTTATTATACATTTAAGTATTTTTGTGTATCGAGCAAGAAAATATAACCTATAAAATTAAGAATAAATAAAAAAATAAATAATTGATGGTTAAATTGTGAATATGAAATTTGCTTTACTTAGTAATATACAATGAAAATAAGTAACTACTACAACAGAAGAAAAATATTATTCATTAGAGTTCAAACATATATGAGACTTGAGTAGATTCGAAGTTATTATTTTCTAAGCTGAAAGATTACACTGTTAGAGATTATGAGATGAATGGATGAAACTATAATAAAACAATAGGTAAGGAAATGTATAATAAAGTAAGCTTTAAATTAGTAATTTATAGATAAACCAGAATACACAAAAATCTTTTCGATAAGTGAAAAAAAAAATTTATTTAGGATTTATGTAGAATGCAAAAAAATTAAAGTGTTCAATCACAATGTTTATACTGTAAATGTTTCTATTATTTTAATGAAGTTAAGTTAAAGTTAAAATTAGTCAAGAATTCTTAGATGCGTGAGAAATAGTGATGTTAGGACCATTTGTGACTATAAATAGGAAAATAGGAATCATATTTAAAATAGAAGAGTGAATTGGGATCAAATTGTTACAAACATGAAAGAAGAGGCAGTCCTTCTTTCAATTAATAGAAGATAAGATAGGGTCCAGCATTTATTACGTATTGCGTGTCTTCAAGGAGATACAGACCAGCCGTCTAGCATTAAATGATGCGTGGAAAGCAAAGCAAGAATTGGAGATGAGGATATGAAACTCGAATTGGGAATAACGAGGTGAAGCACAACTTGAAGATATTAATATACGTTAATGTATATACAATTTTCATACGTGTATGGTGAAAATGAATAGATTAAAGATGATGTTGACATGTGTACAATAAAAAGATATTTGTACATTTATGATCTGAATTATTACTTGTATTAGGTATGATTATATATAAGAGTAGACTAAGTAGTAATCTATAGTCTATTGTATTAATTTGTCTGAATTCAATGAAAGTAAGCAATAAATTATACTTAGATATTTTTTAGTTACAACTATTGATTTGTGTTCATTTAAATATAGAGGAAAAAAAGTCATATAGAATATAAAAAAATTTTTATATTGTTAATAGCTAATGACTTTATAACATATGTATAAAAACGCGTTCAATGGCAAAAGAAATATAAATTGATAACATTAAATATTTAAATATTTGTACTTTAAATATTTGTTTGTTAAATTTTGTATTCCATTTATTCATTTACCTAAATCAATACTACGTTCTTAGAAAATCGATTACGTTTCATAAAATCATGAATAAGATAAATTTAGTTTTAAACTTTAAAAATTCAAATTCGATAAACATAATGTATTTTAAATGAATTTTTTTTCATATAATTATGTTGGTTATCAAATACACTTTATAACTATATCTATTATACAAATAAATTTAATAGAGACTAATATAGCTTTTTAGAGTTTAATATATAAGCATCATTACAAATTGTATTAATAGCAATGAAAAAAAAAATTTTATACTAATCATATTTCATAAATTCATTATTTGAATGAACGTGTTATATAATATTTAGTATATCTATAATACGAATATAAACATATTAAATATTAGCAAAATAAAAATACAATAATAAAAGATGTTTTACTTTGTTAAAAATAAACGGTCAAAAGTTGGTCTAAATTTAGCATAAATATATTATTAAATTTTTATTAAATTATTCATAATGTAAAATTAAAAAAAAAATAATCATTGATAAATCTACACTATTTGTAGTATAATATTTGAAGACAAAAAAAAAAAACAGATAATAGTAAAATAAAATTCAAAAACTATCTAAATCAAATGATGAGTTTTATTATTTTGGATTATAAATCGATGCTGTTACAAACCATACATAACTATAGCATTATACATCTGAACAGACTGGCCATTCATTCACTACAGTATAAATAATTTAAATGCTCTGTATATATTTTCTTCAAAGTTTTATACAATATCCTTCACCAATTGTAATGTAAGAATACACTGGCTCTTTATTGACTGGAATACAATTCATGTGAAAGCTTTTTAGAAGTAATATTCAAAGAACACATAGAATATACTTCATCAATATTCACTGCAATATCATTCATGTCACAGATTTATACAAGTGTTCTTCAAAGAACACATAGAATACACTTCAAGAATACAATTTAAACTATTGTTTAAAAAGTAAAAATTCCCTAATTAAAAAAAAAATATGCATAATAATAATTAAAACACTATGAATGCACAATTGCTAATATTTCTGTATAAACTACATTCTTTGTACAACAAAAATGATTTTTAAATTTATCATTTGGTATAATTAATGCTTTTATAGATTTACTTGTTTTTGCTCTAGATAATGCAACATAAAGTTGACCATGAGAAAATACAGGTTCAGGAAGATATAGTCCCACATAATCTAGTGTTTGACCTTGAGCTTTATTTATTGTCATTGCAAAACAAGCACGAATTGGAAATTGCGTTCTTTTAAAAGGAAATGTACTCTTATCACTTTCAAGTGGAATAAATGGAATTCTAGGTAAAAAAACTTTCTTCCCACGCCACTCTCCAACAGATATTTCAGCATGAATAACATTACGCTCAAATGCACGACAAATTAATCTAGTGCCATTACATAATCCTTCAGATGGATTAATATTTCTTAATAACATAACAGGACAATTTTGTTTCAATACAAGTTCATGAGGTGGTATACCATTTGGAGTTAGTGTATTAAGAAAATCTTCATGAATACTTTGTTCATTTTTTTCTAATGTTTCATCAAAGCTATAATATATAACATTTTCACCAGCAATTTGATTAAGTACAATATTATTTATTTCATCAACAGCATTATTTGTAGGAGTTAAAATAACTCGATTAATCATCTTATCTAATTCATTGGTATAATTTTGTAAGTTTGGATAAACACTTTCGATCAATTCTTTTAGAGAAACTATCTTGTTATCAAAGGGTATAGCTATTTCATCTGGTAATGTAATCATATTACAGGTATGCCTAGGTTGAATTCCATTGCCTATATCGAGCAGTAATTTAGAAAAGTATGGGTCTAATTGAGCTCTCATATTTTGCACCAATTGTAATTGTATGAAATTTGGCCATAAGTATGAATACACTAAACTTGATCCAATGATAACTTCTTTATTTCCCTTTTGAACTACTGGTAATACTTGTCGAAAATCACCTCCTAAAACAACAACCTTCCCTCCAAATGGTAATATAGAATCATTAACATCTCTTAGCATTCTATCTACAGCCTCTATTGCATAACGGTGAACCATTGGTGCTTCATCCCAAATAATCAAATTTGTCAATCTAAAGAAACTTGCTAAAGCAGATTGCTTACTAACAGAACATGTCATATTGTGATTTATTTCAAGTGGTATCTTAAACCGTGAATGTGCTGTTCGTCCACCAGGTAATAAAGCAGCTGCAACACCTGAGGAAGCAGTTGCTAAACCTATAAGATTTTTAGATCTAATTGTAGAGAGCAAAGCTTTATATAAATAAGTTTTACCAGTTCCACCAGGTCCATCTATAAAATACAAACGACTTGTATTACTATATACATCTGAAAGAATTTTGTCATAGGAAATTTTTTGATATTCATTCAAGTTATTTGCATACATAGTATTGTTAGCATGAATAACATTGTTTAATTCTTCATTAATAATCTTAGCTAATATGTCTTCTTGTTCCATATATATTTGAAAAGGTACAAGATGATAATCATTTATATTTTTATTATTTGCTTCTAATATAGAATTGATTTCATGTAGTGCTTTTATTTCTGCATTTGCAATGGACATACTATTAGATAAATAATCTTCACATAAAAATAGGCGAAATTTTGTCCATAATACATCTGGATTATTAGGAGAACATAGAATGAGTATGGTAGCAAATAATCTACGAAGAGAAGAAGGCATTTGATAATTAATAGCTTCATCTAAACAAAACTGACAATAATTATTGTCTTGTAATAAACCAAGTGCCATAGCCGTTTCACGAAAAGAAGACAAATAAACACCATTAACTAATTTTAAATTTTGAAATGAAGTTGCTCCTTTAATATGATTTAATAAAATACGTAAATAATATCTTTCTCCTTCAGTTATAGTAGATGTAACTATTCTACCAATAACATTTCCTTTCTTCCTTCGACACCATATTTTCCCTTGGCCATCCCATACAAAAAATTTTGGAAAATCTTTATATAATAATGTTTTTGCAAGTTCATTTGAAACATTCATATGAAAAAATTCAGTTAACATTGTGCGTTGTCTAGATTCATTATTGATTACTGTTTCTAAATTTTCATAATCTCTATATGTTATCAAGTGGTTATTTTCAAGATGTAATTGTAATGAGATAACTGAGGGAGACATTTCATACAAAACAAATCCATATATTCTCCACATTGCTTCAGGTGGAGAAATCCAACGACCATTTTGATATATCTCAATTTCATCAATAGAATTTTCATTATTAGTATTACTAATTGAAATACTTACACGATCATAGCCTTTATACACATATTTATAGAGGTATTTAACAGCTTTAACTGTTGAACATATTTCCACATTAATATGGCAATCAAACTTTGCACACAAATATGGATTGTAAGGTACAACCCATCTATTGTCTAATAAATGTCCTCGAATCATAAATGATCGTTTATCATTCAATCGTCTATAAGTTGGATAAGAATTATGGCCAATAGAAGTATTTGAAATATATTCCTTTGGATATTTATTCTTACAATGACCATTTCTATCCATACAAACATTATGGGGATTCAAATGACCACATGGACCATGCATCATATGTTTAACAACAATAGAATGAAGGTGAGGATATTTTACTTTGTCTGGAATTTCACATGATACAATAGAATCAACTCTATCAATATTATTAATTTTCGCATTGCTTTGTAAGATGAGCAAGAAATGAGCATGTGGAAGTCCTCGTTTTTGGAATTCTACAACATAAATATATGCAGCAACAGGCCCAAAGATTTGGTGCTTAAATAGATCAACTTTAAGTTCTTCTAATTTAGCTTTGAATATTCTAGCAGTCAAATCTGGTCTATTCTGTCCTATATCATTATGCCTTAACTCTTGTTTTATTTCTACCCAATTTGGGTTACATGTCAATGTTAAAAATAAATCAGGTTTACCAAATTTTTGTACTAATGCCATTGCATCCATATATCTTTTTTTCATATCTCTAGGACCTCCAACAAAAGAAGAAGGTAAAATAATCCGACGACCAATTTGTGCACCTCTATTTTGACCATTTTCTACACTATCTACAACTCCTTGATATAATTCAGCACGAATTTCACTTTGATTTTGACAAAAATAATCTAATCGACTTGTTTCAAGTTTAACATACATATCTACTACATATTGTTGCAGAAGTCTACCAGCATGAAGTAAAACATTGTTTTGTGTATCACGTACCTGTAATTTGAAGCAATAGTATTCACGGCAAGATACTTGTAAACCTTTCTTATTCTTCTTGTGAACTGCAGAATAGAAAAATGCAAACAAATTTAATGAAAAGAAATTCTAAATTGAATGAGTTTAAATGAAGAAACACATTAGTAATCTTTACCTTTTTTTTCTTTCTCTATTATATCAGCTGCACAACTCATGTTTTCAGTAGAAACGGAATTCTCATTTGTACTATAAATATCAACTGTATTATTTTTTGCCTTTTCAATACCTTCATGCCAACCAGTCTCACCGAAGGGAAATAATAATGGGTACTGTAGGGGATCATAACATCCATAATAATAATGTATTCTATGTGAATTATTAGAGTGACAATAAATTGATATATCACGATATCTTATGTCTGCAGATGGGTCCTCATCAACCCAAACTGCAGCCACTTCAGATGTAGAAGGTGCATTATATACTCTTTGATCAAGACCAGCATCACATCTAATTTGTATTTTGCAAGTTTGAAGATTTTCAATATCACCTAAGGAACGAACAAATCTAGAATATGGATTAATCTCTAATATATTTACTAATATATGTAGTAAAGATGATGAGAAATTGATACATGTATTTAATCTATTTTGTATTTCGTTGTCTGTATCATAAAAATATAACTGTAAATATGATGGATTACTATCAATGTTTAGAATTGGATTTATATAATGGTATACTTGTCCTTGAACTCTAAAAGTGTAAATACCTTTGTAGTTAGTAGATTTAGATAAATCTTTATCAAACTTCACTCCAAAAGAGGTAAAAGCAAAATGGTTATTATAATTTCGCACATTATTTTTAAAATCCAATGCTTCATCTGTACTTGAAGTATATAAATCATATAAAATAGAGGGAGAACAATTGATATGCAATCTAATTTTTCCATCAGCACAACAAAAACCTTTACTTTCTTTTTCAAATTTTTTTGCAAAACAGTGAATACAATTTGTTGGAGTACGTAATACATAAGTTTCTGTGGGTACATGTCTCATAGTAATATTTGAAATACAGGGAGTTAATTGGAATTCATGATTTTGATTTTCATGTTCTTCATAATAAATATTGCTTTCTATACCACCATCTTCTAAATTGTTAGAGTCAATGAAAGAAATTTCATGTCCATCTTCATTCAATTCTTGAGCTATAAAAAATATGACAAATGAAAACAACATAAATAAATAAATGGGAAAAAATTGTGCATAACGGAAAAAACATAAAAACAAAAAAAAACTTTAGCTCACCAGATAATTGCAAACTACCTATTGAATTGACATCGTTCAACTCAACATCTTCAAGTAACTGAATCCTTGTTTTTTGAATCTTCTTGTTAGATTTATATTGTGTATGCTCAGCATACATCTGTCTTCTTTTCTTCTTTTGTTGTTCTTTATTTGAGTCAACAATTTTTTCACCTGTCATCTAATATATTTTATCATATAATAAATATAAAAATTAGTCTCATTCAATGTAGAAAAAAAAAATATATACTATAAACATTATTAAGACAAATATGAATAAGATTAGTACATACATGTAATAACCAACAAGGAAAAAAATTGTATTGCTTAAAATTGTAATATTCAACTATAACATGTAAATACATGATATAAAAAAAATACTTATTAATAAAGATATAATGAAAAAGTAAACCAAAGAACACAAAAAATAATTAATTTCAAATTTCTATCAATGAATAATTACATACCTATAAATTGAAGTTAGGAACTTGGTATAAACCCACTGATGAAGAACTGATGAAATCAAAAAAATGAATATAAGATCTTCTACAATCTATACTCAAACTCAATAGGTGAAGAAAGGAGATGAGAATTATGATTTCAAATATAAGTAAGAAAGTACAATGATTTCGAGTAAGAAAAAGAGCAAATCAACAAAATTCTAAGGTTTGATGAGAGTAGAAATAAGAGAACAAGGCTAAGAACAAAGAAAATAGAAAAGAAGCAAAAACTGTCTATATATGTCTGATACAAATAAAACA
The DNA here is from genome assembly GCA_030279155.1 of Forsythia viridissima. Classification (NCBI taxonomy): domain Eukaryota; kingdom Viridiplantae; phylum Streptophyta; class Magnoliopsida; order Lamiales; family Oleaceae; genus Forsythia; species Forsythia viridissima. The sequence goes on along the minus strand of CM059034.1, from coordinate 20,992,143 downwards.
AAGGAAATATATAAAATAATACTGCCAAAATAATATCGTATATTTATAATAAGTGCATGGTTTAGATGTACATAAAATTATATATGTTATTAATAATAAGTACAAAGATAAGGACAAAGAAATGAAAAAAACTGAAAACTAAGTAAGTTATAATTTCTAAATGCGTACACGTGTTAATAATATGGTAACATTTTGAATAAATTAAGTTTAATAATTTTTCTTAATTATCTCGTAAGTTGGAAAGATTTACTAAAATACAAAAATATGCATCCAATAGAAAATGAAGACCAGATATTATACACAAATTTTGAAGTCAAACATTGCGGCTACTGTGAGAAACAAGATTATACAATATAATAATTGCAAAATGCAACAAACACAAAAATTTATGTAGAAATATTGACAGCTAATTACTCGAGGAAATCGAGAAACGACATTACATTTTGTCGAGTTCATCGAGAAAACAACTTACACGAACAGCAGAAATTCATACTAAATTTGACAATCATTATTAACAATAATGAAAGCTGATCATTACATTAGAAATCATATAATGACTACAAAATTAAATGCCTGACATTTATAAAAAAATACATATATATAATTTCTCATTTGTTGATGTTCTAATTTTTGTTTATGTTTTCATGAAAATCCAGTAAAAATAAAATCGAGTTAGTTGATAAATTTTGATGGAATATTAATTTTTTTTATTTTTGTTAGAGTTATTCAACAAAATCAAACTAAAATCTGTAACAAAATATAAAGGTCGGGGATGGGCAAAAAAAATAAAAGGTCATGCTTAAAGTTGTTATGAAATGAAAATGATATAAAGTAAAAGTAAAAATTACAAACAATTAAATAAATAAATAAATTGCTAAAACCCCATAAAAATACGAATACAAATTTTGTTATAAACAATATTACAATAAGTCAAATAAATAGACATAATTTTATTTCATTGATCAAATATTAGAATATAGTAAAATAAAATATACATTATAATGAAGTAATGCTATGTATTATATATTCTTCTATTTTAGCTATTAATATTATAGTAATAATTATAATACGAAATTAAGTGAATAATAATTTATTTTGATAAAAATGAATATAAATTTTGTTATAAATTAGGCAATCATATGCTATAACTTTATATAATATATTATAATAAAATAGCTATTATATAAAATAATTATATATTATTTTAAATTAAGATATTATATTATATTTGATTTTTTCAAAAATAAAAACATATTGTAGTAAGAATGTGTTATAAGATTGATTTTTATTTATTACACTTATTCTAATGTTCTTTTTAACAAAATTTATATTCATATTCACAAAAAGACTTATAAATATATACATAATACATTTTATAATAAATTAGTGAAAAAATTATTTAATATAAATTTATTATAAAAAATTTAGTATAATTACTAAATTATTATAATAATGTAGTAATTAATTAATAATATATTAATACAGAATTAATTTTATTGTGTATTACATTATATAAATTAAAAAAGAAAAGCAAATAATCAAAAATTTAAGTTTCATTGGTTTGTCCAGTAAGTCAAGGAACTTGATTTTCATTTTGCCAAGTTACTTTAGCTATAAGAAAGATTTATTTTGTATCACATTTTTGCATCGAGTAACTCGACAAACGTGCTTTTAGGTTGGTCGAGTTACTCGAGTAATTGCAACAATACATCTTTGTATTTGTTGCTTTAATTTTTTTTATTTATATTATGTAATATACTTAATATTTTTTTCTTTTTTAATTTTGTCATGTTATTTTTTAACCAACTCGTGAATCTTAAAAGCTATCATATAAAATAATTTTATATTATTTTAAATTGAGATAATATGTTATATTTCATTTTCTGAAAAGTAAAAACATGGTGTATCAAAAATGTGCTATAATATTTTTTTTATTTATTAGACTTATTGTAATATTCTTTATAGCAAAATTTGAATTCATATTTCTGAAAAAACTTGTAAATAAATATGCAGTACATTTGAAAAAAATTTATAAAACATTTCTTTCATATAAAATTGTTATAATAAATTGATTATAATTAGTAAATTATTATAATAATGCAGTAATTAATTAATAATATATTGATAAAAAAAACTTTTTATTATACTATAAATTTATTATAGTTATTTTTTTATAATATCTTATAGTACTTGCTAAAATTAAAAAATTATTAATATATTGTATTAATGAATTATGATATACATTAAATTTATATTATATATATTCTTTTTGACTATATTCTAATAAATAATAGGTTAAATAAAATTTTATATATACTTTATTTATGAAGTTACTCAACATATCTAAATTTCAGCCTCACGAAGTGCTTGAAAAATAATACCACAAAATAACAATGAAGAATTATTTAAATGTATTAAATAATTTAAATAATAAAGAAACACAATATAATGAAAATGTCAAATTTCTTTCATTTATGGATTAATTCAAGCAACTCGATTTTCAGTTTATCGAGTTGCTTTAGCTATTGAATAGATTCATTTTGTGTGATATTTTAAATCGAGTAACTCGGTAAAGAAGATTTGGGCTTTGTCGAGGTACTCGAGTCACTTTAATTGTGCATATTTTTGATTTTCTTTTTTACTTTTTTTATTTAAAATATATAGTCCACTTAAATTTCTTCATTTTTTTGTTTTTTCATGTTATTTTTTAACGAAGTCGCAAACCTCAAAATCGGATTTGTGAAGTTCTTATATAAATTGATCATAATTAAAATCATTATTATAACAAATTTTACTAAAATTTATTTTGATAAATCAGAATGAAATCTAGTTAATATGAAATTCTTATACTAAATTTATGTTGAACACTACACTATTATAATAATATAATAATTTATTAATAATATTTTACTACAGATTTATTTTTTGTTCCTATAAATATGTTATAACAGTTTTTTAGTTATAATATGTTATACTAATGCGTAAAAAAATAAAAATAAAAAGAAAATATATTTTCTTACTTCATTTAAAAAAAATTAACAAACATTTTTACTTAATTTTGTTCGTCAAGTAACTCGGGTAACTCGATTTTGAGTTTGTCGAGTTGATTAAGGTATTTAATAGAGTCATTTTGTGTCTCATTTTTAATCGAGTAACTCGACAAACGTGCTCTTAGGTTTATCGAGTTACTCGAGTAAGTTGAAGAATGCAATACAATGAATCAGTACGTTGCATGAATAATATTTGATATCCTATAACTTCATATAATATATTATAATAAAATATTGACAATATAAAATAATTATATATTATTTTAAAGTGAAATAATATATTATATTTACTTTGTTCCAAAAAAAAAAACACATTGTAGTACAAATGTGTTATGCTATTTTTTTTAATTTATTAGACTTATTCTAATATTTTTTATAACAAAATTTATAAATAAATATTTTATAAATTATTAATAAATGGATTGCATATTTATTTATAAGTTTTTTCATAAATATGAATATAAATTTTGTTATAAACAATATTAGAATAAGTCAAATAAATAGACATAGTTTTATTTCATTGATGAATTATTAGAATATAGTAAAATAAAATATATATTGTAATCAAGTAATGCTGTGTATTATATATTGTTTTATTTTAGCAATTAATATTATAATAATAATTAGAATAGAAAATTAACTAAATAAGAATTAATTTTGATAAAAATGAATATAAATTTTGTTATAAATTAGGCAATCATATGCTATAACTTCATATAATCTATTATAATAAAATAGCTATTATATAAAATAATTATATATTATTTTAAATTAAGATATTATATTATATTTCATTTTTTAAAAAATAAAAACATATTGTAGTAACAATGTGTTATAATACTGATTTTTATTTATTACACTTATTCTAATATTCTGTATAACAAAATTTATATTCATATTTAGAAAAAGACTTATAAATACACACATAATACATTTTATAATAAATTATTAAAAAAATTATTTAATATAAATTTATTATAAAAAATTGATTATAATTACTAAATTATTATAATAATGTAGTAATTAATTAATAATATATGAATACAGAATTCATTTTATTGTGTGTTACATTATATAAATTTAAAAAGAAAAGAAAATAATGAAAATTTTAAGTTTGATTGGTTTATCCAGTAAGTCAAGGAACTTGATTTTCATTCTGCCAAGTTACTTTAGCTATAAAAAATATTTATTTTGTATTACATTTTTGCATCGAGTAACTCGACAAACGTGCTTTTAGGTTTGTCGAGTTACTCGAGTAATTTCAACAATCCATCTATTGTATTTGTTACTTTATTTTTATTTATTTACATTATGTAATACACTTAATATTTTTGTATTTGTTAATTTTGTCATGTTATTTTTTAACTAACTCGTGGATCTTAAAAGCTATCATATAACATAATTTTATATTATTTTAAATTCAGATAATATGTTATATTTGATATTTTCAAAAATAAAAACATAGTGTACGAAAAATGTGTTATAATAGTTATTTTTATTTATTACACTTATTGTAATATTCTTTATAGCAAAATTTGTATTCATATTTATGAAAAAATTTATAAATAAATATGCAGTACATTTGAAAATAATTTATAGATGATTTCTTTCATATAAAATTGTTATAATAAATTGATTATAATTACTAAATTATTATAATAATGCAGTAATTAACTAATAATATATTGATACAAAAATGTTTTTATTATACTATAAATTTATTATAGTTATTTATTTATAATTTCTTATAGTATTTGCTAAAATAAAAAAATTATTAATATATTGTATTAATGAATTATGATATATATTATATTTATATTATATATATTATTTTTGACTATATTCTAATAAATGATAGGTTAAATAACATTTTTTATATACTTTATTTATGAAGTTACTTAGCATATTCAAATTTGAGCCTCACGAAGTGCTTGAGAAATAATACCACAAAATAACAATGAAGAATTATTTAAATGTATTAAATAATTTAAATAATAAAGAAACACAATATAATGAAAATGTTAAATTTCTTTCATTTATCGATTAACTCAACCAACTCGATTTTCAGTTTATCGAGTTGCTTTAGCTATTGAATAGATTCATTTGATGTGATATTTTAAATTGAGTAACTCGGCAAACAAGATTTGAGCTTTGTCGAGTTACTCGAGTCACTTTAATAGTACACACTTTTGATTTTGTTTTTTACTTTTTTTATTTAAGATATTTAGTCTACTTAAATTTCTTTATTTTTTTTGTTTTATCACGTTATTTTTTAACGAAATCGTAAACCTGAAAATTGGATTTGTGAAGTTCTTACATAAATTGATCATAATTAAATTCGTTATTATAACAAATTTTACTAAAATGTATTTTCATAATTCAGAATAAAATCTAGTTAATATGAAATTCTTATACTAAATTTATGTTAAATACTACATTATTATAATAATGTAATAATGAATTAATAATATTTTACAACAGATTTCTTATGTTTTCCTATAAATTTGTTATAACAGTTTTTTAGTTATAATATGTTATACTAATGGGTAAAGAAATAAAAATAAAAAAAAAATATATTCTCTTAGTTTATTTTAATAAAAAAACAAAACAAAACAAATTAATAAAAAACAAAATAAATTAATAAACATTTTTACTTACTTTTGTTTGTCAAGTAACTCGGGTAAATCGATTTTAAGTTTGTCGAGTTGCTGAAGGTATTTAACACATTTATTTCCTGTCCTATTTTTAATCGAGTAACTCGACAAACTTGCTGTAAGGTTTATCGAGTTACTCGAGTAACTTGAAGATTGCAATACAATGAATCAGTACATTGCATGAATAATATTTGATATTCTATAACTTCATATAATATATTATAATAAAATAGCGATTATATGAGATAATTATATATTATTTTAAAGTGAAATAATATATTATATTTAGTGTTTTCAAAAATAAAAACACATTGTAGTAAAAATGTGTGATACTATTATTTTTTATTTATTAGACTTATTCTAATATTTTTTATAACAAAATTTATAAATAAATGTTTTATAAAATATTAAAAAATGTACTGCATATTTATTTATAAATTTTTAATAAATACGAATAAAAATTTTGTTATAAATAATATTACAATAAGTCAAATAAATAGACATAATTTTATTTCATTGATCAAATATTAGAATATAGTAAAATAAAATATACATTATAATGAAGTAATGCTATGTATTATATATTCTTCTATTTTAGCAATTAATATTATAGTAATAATTATAATACGAAATTAAGTGAATAATAATTAATTTTGATAAAAATGAATATAAATTTTGTTATAAATTAGGCAATCATATGCTATAACTTTATATAATATATTATAATAAAATAGCTATTATATAAAATAATTATATATTATTTTAAATTAAGATATTATATTATATTTGATTTTTTCAAAAATAAAAAATATTGTAGTAAGAATGTGTTATAAGATTGATTTTTATTTATCACACTTATTCTAATGTTCTTTTTAAAAAAATTTATATTCATATTCACAAAAAGACTTATAAATATATACATAATACATTTTATAATAAATTAGTGAAAAAATTATTTAATATAAATTTATTATAAAAAATTTAGTATAATTACTAAATTATTATAATAATGTAGTAATTAATTAATAATATATTAATACAGAATTAATTTTATTGTGTATTATATTATATAAATTAAAAAAGAAAAGCAAATAATCAAAAATTTAAGTTTCATTGGTTTGTCCAGTAAGTCAAGGAACTTGATTTTCATTTTGCCAAGTTACTTTAGCTATAAGAAAGATTTATTTTGTATCACATTTTTGCATCGAGTAACTCAACAAACGTGCTTTTAAGTTTGTCGAGTTACTCGAGTAATTGCAACAATACATCTTTTGTATTTGTTGCTTTACTTTTTTTTATTTATATTATGTAATATACTTAATATTTTTTTTCTTTTTTAATTTTGTCATGTTATTTTTTAACCAACTCGTGAATCTTAAAAGCTATCATATAAAATAATTTTATATTATTTTAAATTGAGATAATATGTTATATTTCATGTTCTGAAAAGTAAAAACATGGTGTATCAAAAATGTGTTATAATTTTTTTTTTTATTTATTAGACTTATTGTAATATTCTTTATAGCAAAATTTGAATTCATATTTTTGAAAAAACTTGTAAATAAATATGCAGTACATTTGAAAAAAATTTATAAAACATTTATTTCATATAAAATTGTTATAATAAATTGATTATAATTAGTAAATTATTATAGTAATGCAGTAATTAATTAATAATATATTGATACAAAAAACTTTTTATTATACTATAAATTTATTATAGTTATTTTTTTATAATATCTTATAGTACTTGCTAAAATTAAAAAATTATTAATATATTGTATTAATGAATTATGATATACATTAAATTTATATTATATATATTCTTTTTGACTATATTCTAATAAATAATAGGTTAAATAAAATTTTATATATACTTTATTTATGAAGTTACTCAACATATCTAAATTTCAGCCTCACGAAGTGCTTGAAAAATAATACCACAAAATAACAATGAAGAATTATTTAAATGTATTAAATAATTTAAATAATAAAGAAACACAATATAATGAAAATGTCAAATTTCTTTCATTTATGGATTAACTCAAGCAACTCGATTTTCAGTTTATCGAGTTGCTTTAGCTATTGAATAGATTCATTTTGTGTGATATTTTAAATCGAGTAACTCGGTAAAGAAGATTTGGGCTTTGTCGAGGTACTCGAGTCACTTTAATTGTGCATATTTTTGATTTTCTTTTTTACTTTTTTTATTTAAAATATATAGTCCACTTAAATTTCTTCATTTTTTTGTTTTTTCATGTTATTTTTTAACGAAGTCGCGAACCTCAAAATCGGATTTGTGAAGTTCTTATATAAATTGATCATAATTAAAATCATTATTATAACAAATTTTACTAAAATTTATTTTGATAAATCAGAATGAAATCTAGTTAATATGAAATTCTTATACTAAATTTATGTTGAACACTACACTATTATAATAATATAATAATTTATTAATAATATTTTACTACAGATTTATTTTTTGTTCCTATAAATTTGTTATAACAGTTTTTTAGTTATAATATGTTATACTAATGGGTAAAAAAATAAAAATAATAAGAAAATATATTTTCTTACTTCATTCAAAACAAATTAATAAACATTTTTACTTAATTTTGTTCGTCAAGTAACTCGGGTAACTCGATTTTGAGTTTGTCGAGTTGATTAAGGTATTTAATAGAGTCATTTTGTGTCTCATTTTTAATCGAGTAACTCGACAAACGTACTCTTAGGTTTATCGAGTTACTCGAGTAAGTTATTTTAGCTATAAGAAAGATTTATTTTGTATCACATTTTTGCATCGAGTAACTCGACAAACGTGCTTTTAGGTTTGTCGAGTTACTCGAGTAATTGCAACAATACATCTTTTGTATTTGTTGCTTTACTTTTTTTTATTTATATTATGTAATATACTTAATATTTTTTTCTTTTTTAATTTTGTCATGTTATTTTTTAACCAACTCGTGAATCTTAAAAGCTATCATATAAAATAATTTTATATTATTTTAAATTGAGATAATATGTTATATTTCATGTTCTGAAAAGTAAAAACATGGTGTATCAAAAATGTGCTATAATTTTTTTTTTTTTATTTATTAGACTTATTGTAATATTCTTTATAGCAAAATTTGAATTCATATTTTTGAAAAAACTTGTAAATAAATATGCAGTACATTTGAAAAAAATTTATAAAACATTTATTTCATATAAAATTGTTATAATAAATTGATTATAATTAGTAAATTATTATAGTAATGCAGTAATTAATTAATAATATATTGATACAAAAAACTTTTTATTATACTATAAATTTATTATAGTTATTTTTTTATAATATCTTATAGTACTTGCTAAAATTAAAAAATTATTAATATATTGTATTAATGAATTATGATATACATTAAATTTATATTATATATATTCTTTTTGACTATATTCTAATAAATGATAGGTTAAATAAAATTTTATATATACTTTATTTATGAAGTTACTTAGCATATCTAAATTTCAGCCTCACGAAGTGCCTGAAAAATAATACCACAAAATAACAATGAAGAATTATTTAAATGTATTAAATAATTTAAATAATAAAGAAACACAATATAATGAAAATGTCAAATTTCTTTCATTTATGGATTAACTCAAGCAACTCGATTTTCAGTTTATCGAGTTGCTTTAGCTATTGAATAGATTCATTTTGTGTGATATTTTAAATCGAGTAACTCGGTAAAGAAGATTTGGGCTTTGTCGAGGTACTCGTGTCACTTTAATAATGTATATTTTTGATTTTCTTTTTTACTTTTTTTATTTAAAATATATAAACGCCTAAATTATTAATGAAACAAAAAAATTCAAAGTTGAAAATACTAAATTATCAAATTACTTACATGCAAAAAACAATAACCAAAACATAAAATTTAAAAATCGCCAATCTAGAATAACTACAAATTTTTTAATATTTCCACTTTGCCGATTGACTCGACAAAGTGAAAAAAATGAAAAAAAAAATAATAATAATTTAAAAAAAGGAAAATTTATGAAAAAAAAATTAGACTACTTTTTAAAAGTTGCAAGACTTAATGTACATTTTAATTTTATTTTCTTATTATTAGTTTTTTTGTTTTTAATTAAAAAACCTAGCCAAATTAAATATAAATAAAAGTTTAAACGTCAGAGATGAGGGAAAAAAATTAATAATAAGAAATTTGTTATAAAAGGAAAAGGATGTGGACTAAAACTGCAAAAAAAAAAAAATAATAAATAAATTCCTAAAAGTCCACAAAAATAAAAAATGTTAAAAAAAGAATTATTTCCAAGGTCTCCAACTATTCCGAGTTACTCGATAAAGTAGGATAAAGAAAATGTTTTTATTTTTCCTACCTTGCCGAGTTACTACCTTGCCGAGTTACTCGGCAAAGTGGAGAAAATAAAAAAAAAAAAGATTTTTTTATTTTTGAATTTTATATTTTGTCATGAAATTGTCCAAAAAAAATAATTAATAATAATAATTTTGCATTAGCAAAATGGAGAAAAAATTATTTAAAATAATTTTTTTATATTCTGTCATGAAAATGTCCACCTATAAAATAATAATATAATTTTAACAATCAATAATCACAATATCATACAATACAAAGTAATTTTATATCACATATAATTTAATATAAAATCTTATGATAAATGCTAGAGTCAAAAAAATATATAGACGCCTAAATTATCAATAAAATAAAAATATTCAAAATTGAAAATACTAAATTATCAAATTACCTACATGCAAAAAACAATAACAAAAACATAAAATTTAACAATTAATATAAATACAAAATTACAATGACAAAGTGGGAAAAATTTAAAACAATTAATTTATTTTTTTATTTATTTTTATATTTTGTCATCAAATTGTCTATAAAAAAAAATAACAATAATAATTTTGCATGAGCAAAGTCGGGAAAAAAAATGTTTATTTTATTTTTATATTAAATCATGAAAATGTCCAACAGGAAAAAAGTAATAATTTTTATAACCAATAATCATAATTTCATATAACATAAAATAATTATACATCATATATAATTTAATAGACAATCTAATCATAAATGCTAGAGTAAAAAAAATATATACATACAAAAAACAATAACCAAAACATAAAATTTAACAATTAATATAAATACAAAATGGAATATGTTTATGAAATGAAGAACAACAGAAACCACATCTAATAATAAAAAAATCTCCTAAGTCAAGTGATTGAACAATAATCACATGATAAAATACCGGACAATAAATATGTTCGAATCACTCGATAACTAAACTAAAGAAATATTTTCCAGTCTCGACAACGAAGGAAATAAACTACTAAAACAAAGCAAGATACAAAGTCAACAAAAGTTGCGCATGTCTACAGAAAACAAATCAAATGATTTAAACAAATAATAAATAAAAAGGTAAAAAGCTTTGGAAAAATGACAGCTCCCATAAAACGAAGAAAAGTCAACAAAGGCAGCCTTGTTAACAAGTTAAACAAACTTATAGTACTAATAATAAGATTTGGACAAAATGAAGACTAAAACTACATCAAAACGACGTCGCGTTGGTTGAAGGGTGAATAGTAAACATACCATAGACACTTATATTATAGTCATGATATATATATATATATATTAGAATTATTTTATGAGTTAGTTACACTAATGATCTTCGTTCTTTCAGATTTGTAACGATTCCATCCTCATTCAATTTTTTTAACAGATATCATTCCCATCCTTTCATTTATTCGCATAGATGATCCCTAAATGACTATTTTGACAATTTTGCCTCTAACTTAAATAAATTCAAATAATAATAAAAAATACAATAAAAAATTTGTAATTAGACCCCTAATCTTTTCAAAAATACAAATAAATCTTAAACTTTTTATATTATTCAAAATAATTAAAAAAAATAAAAAAATAAAAAATCTCACTTGGGAGCAGGAGAACATGACTGATTGAAAAGTATTTTATGGTGTATTTATTAATATATTACGTTTGATTGTACAATATTGACTTAAAGTTGTATAAGTTTTTGATATATTACATTGTATTGACAGCTATCAACTTTGGATTGTACGATATTGACTTAGAATTATATAAGTTTTTGTGACATTAAATTGTATTGACAGCTATCAACATATATTCCTATTAGTGATGGGCATTTTTGTGGTCTAAAGCACAGGTCCATATAAAACTTGCTATCCATTTCATTGTGATAATTTCACCGTATACTACAAAATATAAAATAATTTAAAAAATACTATTTAATTTTTTTTATTCTAAAAATACTATTTTTTATTTTCATAACACTTGTTGTTACATTTGTTATGTTTGTTAATAACAAATGTAACACATTTATTATAACTAAAATAACTGTTCGGTGAAATCCCGCAAGCGTACGGGTTCGTTGACAAGTAATAGTAAAAAGTGAGTAAAAGAGTATCGTTCCCACGAGGATTAGACTTTAGCTTAATTTCGACCAATTCGAGCTTAAATCGAACACACAATAAATGTTTGGATCAAGAAAGTATGAAATTATCTAACCTATAACTACGATTTAACTAAATGCAAATATAGTTTTTGGAGAAAAATCAAGTAAAGAATTTATGCTAGGAATCCGACTCCACCCTTTATATTTACTTTAATCCATGAATACATACTTCCTAATCCAAATAAATCTTAATTTGACAATCGACAATCCTTAATTGTCTAAAAATCTCTGTCGAGTAGAATTAGACCTATTTTCATATAAGTTCCAAAATATTCCTATTTTGAATACGAATACATAAAAACGCATTTAACGGCAAGATTGTCTAAATTGATTGCACCAAGCATAGGAAATTATTCCTAATTTCTATTGACTTGGTGTTTATAACCATAATGAGCTAATTTATTTTGAACCTTTCAGAAACGAAAATAAATCACAAACGCATTCAAATGGTGATCAACCATTTAAACGGACATCCAATCCATGGCATAAATCAATAAATCATAAATTAGGATTAAGAAAAGGAATTCATGAATTAAAAGAACATAATAAGGTTTATATCATCATCCATAGCATAAAAAGTTTAGCCCATCATGTTTAATTTACAAAAACACATAATAAATGGAGAATTTATCACCCGGACTATTTGATTGCAAGAAGAACTTTGAAGATTAAATTGGCCCTCTTGAATGTCTTCAATGGATTGCCCAAGAATCCCAAATTTCTCTTGCTTGAAATTCCAATAATCTTGCCCGGATGAAGAAATTCTTGTAACGATCTTGTGTTTTGCCTTCTTCGTTCTCTCCAAATTCGACTCCCTCATTGTTATAAGAGTTTTCTTCTTTATATGGGTTCAATTAGGGTTGAATTTTGTACCCAAAGTCTCCAAAAATCTTCCAAAAATAGATTTTTAACCTAAATAAGTCTTTGGCCGCAGATCTGTCCGCCCAAGCGGGTGCCACGGCCGCTCGAGCGGACAGAACGAGCAGGTTTTTGGCCGAAGGTCCGCTCGAGCGAGCCTCCGGCCCGCTCGAGCGGACAGAGTTCTGTCCCGCCGGCGACTGATTTTCAAACGGCCATAACTTCTTGTAGGAAACTCCAAATTGCAATCCGTAAAAAGCGTTAGAACCGTAATTCAATTATATTTCCAATGGTATATCATTTGCCTTATGGAAATCTTTGTACCAAAGGTTGTGCTCTAATTCCTCCACATGCTTCGGTTGTAGTTTCTCAATTTGCTTCTTCGGCTTTCGGGTGTTTGATCCTTCACTTCAACTGTTCATTGTCACTCCAACACACCTTAAATCTATTGATGTATCTTCTTTCTCATCCTCTAATATTTGGCTCTTGATATTCACTTCAAAAACTCAATTTATTCTCATTTACTCGCCGATTTCACCAATATGACTTGAGTTCGGGGATTTTGTCCTACAATCACAAAAATGAACAAAAACTCAATAGATATCGACTCTAAAATACTTAGAATTATACAAAAACTCTTCATTTAAGGAATCAATATAAGTGTATAAATTACACTTATCAAACTCCCAAACTTGAACTTTTACTAGTCCCGAGCAAAAATAAGATAAAGAAAAGACTCAAATGCATACAAGGAAAAAAAATGTGCACACCGTTGGACTTCTTACCACTTTCACCTCTAGTATAGATCTAATCATTTAATTCAAGAAAAATGTTTAAATATTGCTACATAAAAGATTTTAACACTTATCCAATGTTCAACTTGTGTGTGTGTGTGTTAATAGCTATTTCAGTCATTATTTTAATTTGGATAGAGTTATGCAAACAAATAGATTCTTAAGTCTTTCAATCCCAACCCCCAATGGTTATATTTTCCTTTCTCCTCTCGTAAATTTCACACCATATTCAAGTATCCATCACTTCTTCTTGATGACTTTCAACCAAGGCTTGATTCACATTTTAATCTTCATCTCAAGATAGAAGGATCTAACTGATTAAGGAGAAGTTTAGATAGGCAATGATTCTCCACGATGTCAAGTGTTCTAGTCTCTAGGTCATCACTAAGCAAGTCAAACTAACTAGGCATCTAAATCTCCTTTCTTGTCCAAGACTTAGTCAGGCAAATGCAGTACTTTTATTTCGTTTTTTGCTACTGCTTTTCTTTATAATTTTGTTTTTTTTTTCTTTTTTTTTTATTCACCACAGTAGGTAGTTTTCGCTCTAATACTGAGGCAGCCCTCTTCCATGGTAGATCGTCTCCTATATATTGTTGATACATAGGGCCAGATTACTCAAGGTTAGCTTTCACACATCAGTATAGACAACTTTTTCCTTCTCGATGTGCCTTGACTAGTGCAATGTCTTTCATTGGGACTGAAAGTTGGGATTAGAATTCTAGAAAATAGTCAATGCCTAGCTTCAACCCGTCAACTTGAACTAATTATAAATTTTCTCAATAAAGGCTGAATCATCACTTCTCTAAACTATCACCTTTACCAGCTCAATCATCCCCAAACTTATTCTCAAATGTTGGTTTAGTGAATTTTTCAACTGGTACATGAAAATCAAAAAAACTATCTAAAGTCTTAAACTCAAGTCTCCATTTATATCACATAACTTGTCTCCAAACATAAGCAACAACAAAAATAACTATGTGCTCAAAGAAGTCTTAAGTCTCACACGGATAAGAAATTTTAACAAAACTAAGCACATTGTAGCAATACTCAATCATTTTTCAACAATTAATCTTAGACCAAATAGAAATCATAATAAGCTAGCAAGTTGTCCAACTATGTTACACAAAAAAAATATTTTTGACTCTTTTTTTTTTAAAATTTTTTTTTTACCACTACATACTCCAGATAAATAAAAAATAATAATAAAAACTTGACTCAACAAATCGACTACACCCCCAAACTTAAATCAACACTGTCCCAATGTAAGTACGAAGACAAATTATGAAAATAAAGAGAAGGATCGCAATACTCCCCTAGTATTCTTCTTTATGGTTAGAGTATTTGAGCACTTTGAATCGACCATGCTATTTTTCCCAAACTTATAGTGAATCTTCTAAGTCCTTTGGAGAAATTTTCTGGTTAAAGTATTTCATCGAACACTTTGTGAGTGACCTACAAAATCAAGAAATATATTATGTGATAATTGAGAAATTTCCTACAAAAGGATGACGACAACCTAGATGCAAAATTTTTACTTAAAACTATTACTTAAAAGCAAGTAAATAAAAGGGTTAGAAATTGGGTTGCCTCCCAATAAGCGCTTGTTTAGAGTCGTTAGCTTGACTTTGTAGCAATCTTTTCACGGCACTTTAAATAGTGCTTTGGAGGACTTGCTTTGCTTGCATCTATTGATTTTGCACCATTTTTCGTTTATCTTCAAAAATTTAAATTTGCGCCCCTCATAAAAATATGATTTCAGATTAGCACATTGCTCGAATACAACTACGAAAACTTCAACTTCCTCATCGATCTTGATCACAAAATCGATTTTAGAATAAAGAGGGGAGTCGGGTAATTGCTTGATAAGCGCAACATCATTAATTATCACTTTTTCATTTTGCCCATTTAACATCAATTTCTCCACATAATCTTCTTCTTTAATTGGTGCTTCCTCTGGTTGGATGACATGTATATTGTCCAAAATCTCAGGCAGTTGTTCATCATTCCTTGTTATAATGCTTGGCATGTGTTCCATTGGCTTGGCTTCAGTGTCACTTGGGAAGGTGCCTTGTGAACTCCCAAATAAAGTTGCTACTATCTGTCTAATCTGAGTTTCCAGATTTTTAAGTGAAGCCTGTTGGTGTTGTAGAGTATTATCAGTTTTGTTAATGTACTGATACATTAAGTCTTCCAACGATGGCTTGTTCTCCTGATGCTGTTGGAATCCAAGTTGTTGAAATCCAGATGGTTTTCCTTGACTTTGATTTCCCTGATTCTGATGGTTACCCCAAGAGAAATTTGGATGATTTCTCCATCCCAGATTATAAGTGTTGGAGTAAGAGTTGTTCTGTTGACGCGGGAAATTCTGAGTATAGTTGACTTCTTCAAAGTTCGATGTGAATGAATTCGTTAGTGGTAAAGTTGAAGTCTGGTGCATTGCAAAGACATCTCCAACAAGCATGTCGTCATCATCAATCTCAGAAGTTGCAATATTTCTCGATGTATTAGCCTGGTACATTGCGAAGACATCTCCAACAAGCATGTCGTCCTCATCAATCTCAGATCCTGTCATCTTGTGTTGTTGTTATTGGTGTATTTCTCTGTCCTCTTCTTCGATGACAAAAGGTTATTTTGATCTCGGGATCAAATGACAAAAGGTCGAGATCTTCTAAATCAAGCATAAAACGACTGCAAATACCTGAAAAAAAAAGCAAAAAGAAATACTAGAGTAAACAAAG
The DNA here is from genome assembly GCA_030279155.1 of Forsythia viridissima. Taxonomy (NCBI): domain Eukaryota; kingdom Viridiplantae; phylum Streptophyta; class Magnoliopsida; order Lamiales; family Oleaceae; genus Forsythia; species Forsythia viridissima. Next base: position 20,975,524 of record CM059034.1, on the reverse strand, counting down.
AAAAAAAAAATAATAATAAAAAGAAAAAAAATTCGAATTCAAGCTAAAATTAACAAAACTTAAGCTAAAAATCTTAATCCCCGGCAACGGCGCCAAAAACTTGTTCGGTGAAATCCCGCAAGCGTACGGGTTCGTTGACAAGTAATAGTAAAAAGTGAGTAAAAGAGTATCGTTCCCACGAGGATTAGACTTTAGCTTAATTTCGACCAATTCGAGCTTAAATCGAACACACAATAAATGTTTGGATCAAGAAAGTATGAAATTATCTAACCTATAACTACGATTTAACTAAATGCAAATATAGTTTTTGGAGAAAAATCAAGTAAAGAATTTATGCTAGGAATCCGACTCCACCCTTTATATTTACTTTAATCCATGAATACATACTTCCTAATCCAAATAAATCTTAATTTGACAATCGACAATCCTTAATTGTCTAAAAATCTCTGTCGAGTAGAATTAGACCTATTTTCATATAAGTTCCAAAATATTCCTATTTTGAATACGAATACATAAAAACGCATTTAACGGCAAGATTGTCTAAATTGATTGCACCAAGCATAGGAAATTATTCCTAATTTCTATTGACTTGGTGTTTATAACCATAATGAGCTAATTTATTTTGAACCTTTCAGAAACGAAAATAAATCACAAACGCATTCAAATGGTGATCAACCATTTAAACGGACATCCAATCCATGGCATAAATCAATAAATCATAAATTAGGATTAAGAAAAGGAATTCATGAATTAAAAGAACATAATAAGGTTTATATCATCATCCATAGCATAAAAAGTTTAGCCCATCATGTTTAATTTACAAAAACACATAATAAATGGAGAATTTATCACCCGGACTATTTGATTGCAAGAAGAACTTTGAAGATTAAATTGGCCCTCTTGAATGTCTTCAATGGATTGCCCAAGAATCCCAAATTTCTCTTGCTTGAAATTCCAACAGGTTTTTGGCCGAAGGTCCGCTCGAGCGAGCCTCCGGCCCGCTCGAGCGGACAGAGTTCTGTCCCGCCGGCGACTGATTTTCAAACGGCCATAACTTCTTGTAGGAAACTCCAAATTGCAATCCGTAAAAAGCGTTAGAACCGTAATTCAATTATATTTCCAATGGTATATCATTTGCCTTATGGAAATCTTTGTACCAAAGGTTGTGCTCTAATTCCTCCACATGCTTCGGTTGTAGTTTCTCAATTTGCTTCTTCGGCTTTCGGGTGTTTGATCCTTCACTTCAACTGTTCATTGTCACTCCAACACACCTTAAATCTATTGATGTATCTTCTTTCTCATCCTCTAATATTTGGCTCTTGATATTCACTTCAAAAACTCAATTTATTCTCATTTACTCGCCGATTTCACCAATATGACTTGAGTTCGGGGATTTTGTCCTACAATCACAAAAATGAACAAAAACTCAATAGATATCGACTCTAAAATACTTAGAATTATACAAAAACTCTTCATTTAAGGAATCAATATAAGTGTATAAATTACACTTATCAATAACAAATGTAACAACAAGTGTTACAAAAATAAAAAAAACAGTATTTTTAGAATAAAAAAAATATAATAGTATTTTAAAAATTAATTTATTTATTGTGGTTCTTTTTGAGAAAACCCTAATTTCATTTCTACATTTGGCACTACAACTACTTGACAATTGACAGAAATGTCATCAAGTCTTGAATTTCAAAAATAAAAATAAAATAAAATATTATTAGTAAAAATTATTTTCAACTATATAATATGTTCCTTGTCAACACGAGCTACATTGTCAATGCGGGATGGCCAAAATGCAATTGGCCAAAATCTATTAATTAATTTCGTTTTATTTTAAGTTTTTCTTCTTTTGATTGAAGCCTTGGAGTCCATGGTTGAATTATTGTTTTATTGAAATAATTGTGTTGACGTTGGAATCTGTACTATCCACGTGTCGACAGATCTCCAGTCAATTATCTGCCAACTTGTACATTACCTGCACACTAGGACGACCGTTAGACACCAAGATCACCGAAAAAAAGAGTCTGGCAATCGTTGGTATTCCACGATCAAGTCAACTACCGATATATGTAAAGGAATAACAATATACGGGGGATAATAAATGGGTATGGGAGAGACAAGCAGACAGAGATTTGAACAGAGTTTAAGGGTGAGAATAATACGTATCTTAGAACAACCGGAGATGTTGTATTTATAATTTCAACGTTCTAATTGATTTAAGAAAACAATCAATTAGATATTTGATTGGATCATCCTTCCTTATGGGATAAGGACGATCGATTGACAATGCAATCTCCTAGATTTTAGTTCTTATTTGAGTTGATTCTTATTATCATGTGCCAATCAAATACAATCTCTCTTTAGATATATCTCTGGTCATTCTGAAATATCACAATGCCTGCGGATTCGGTTGCCGATGAAGTGTCCGGGGTTGTCCATGAATGTCGAGGCTCTTCATGGGCTTCGCCATATTTAATTCGAGGGTGCCGATGTGTTACCGGACCTTAAATGTGTTCACGAGGCCATCGCTAGGTACATGAGGTTTTTACGAATTCTAGAGGCCCTCGATGTGTTATCGAGCCTTAAATGCGTTCACAAGGCCTTCGCTAGGTACATGAGGTTTTTACGAATTCTAGAGGCCCTCGCTGGGCTTATGAGGCTTTCGCGATGCCTAACTTGGGCCGTTATGGGACTTTTATGGGACATTTACTAACGTGGAGGCCCTACTGAAATCTGGTGGTAACAATAGTCTCCAAAGTCCAAGCCTATTATTTATGGTAGGCGTGGGACTTTGTAAAAAATTTGTTGATAAAAGTGAATCCCATGGTGGGCCCTCGCCTCGCCTTGACTGAGCTTTTTTAACGAAGTTCTTCGCAAATATATGCTTGAACTATTCAAATCAGTACAGTCCCCCAAGCCCGAAACCTGCTTATTTATGACGGGTGAGGGCTTTGATTGGTTTGACCTCAGGTGACGTGTCCGTGGTTGGTGTAGTTTTGTCCATGCTGTCAATCAAAGCTGTCCAGTGGTCAGGCAATAATGAGTCGGGGAGTCTACACCATAAATGTTGTTGGCGCGTGAATGGCGCGCATCTTTTCGCTTCATTAAATGCCTAGGGTTGCGTTTCCTACCTATTGCCCTGCCTTGGACACGTGTTCGCTGGATGGACGGTTCAAATGGCGTTTTTTGAATTGGACGGCAGAGATTGATGGTGCTTAGTCTATATAAGCCATTGCTTCCTCCTGCTTATCTTTCTTTCACTTCTACGTGTATCTCAAACTTTGTTAAGTATTCTGGTGAAAACAATAGAAGTTCAAGGGATTTTGGTGACTGAAGAGTTCAACTGTATATTTGAGGTAAACATTATAGGAATTGATGTGTTATATTTTGTGTATCGCCTTTGTGGTTTCTTGGTTTGGACGCTCTTTCTGCCATACTTTTCGGTGATTCCAAGGATATCTTCTTTTTGAATCAAGAAAAGTAGTAATGTCGTTTGAACACGATGATTCTTAGAATCAATCAGCCGCCATGACAGATCCTGACATTTTGTCTTCATCTTCGTCTTCACCTTTTGTTGAGGGGCAAGAAGAAACTAATCAGGGATCCACTATCGCTTCTCCCCCAAGCATCCACGAGTGGGAGGGAAGAAAATTCGAATCCTTCACCAAGGGCGAAGGCGAGGAAGAGACAGTGTGGTGCTGGAGTTCCTGAAATGAGAGGGTCATTAGATAAAATATATGCCCCTGCTACCCGACGACTTGATAAGGAGCTGAAACGTTCGGCCACTGAGGCTTCTTTGGCTCGCTCGAAAGTCAGGAAGGAGGATTTGGAAGACATTAGGCTATCTTATGATATCCCAGCTTCAGTGGTGCTCAAGGCCGCGGGCCCTGAGGAGCGAGCCGATGACCCTCCTGAAGGGTTCATTGCTATTTACGAACCGGCGATGCAACAAGACCTTCGTCTGCCCATGTATCCATTCTTTCGCGAGGTTCTGCGAGATTAGAATTTGGCCCCATGTCAAATAATGCCAAATGGTTGGAGACATATGGTGGCTGCGTTCTTATTGTGGAGGGTCGCCTAGGCTGGTGGGGGACAGCGACTGATAGCCCGAACAAAGTGCATAATTGGAAGGAGAGGTTCTTCTTCGCTGGAGGTGATTGGGAATTCATGCCGGAAGATCCTCTCCCCAATGTTTCTATCCTTAAGCAATTTGGGGAACTTGGTATATCTTACTGTTTTGTGTGATTTATGATTGTCGTCCCTGACTTAATACTTCATTTATTTTTGCAGATTGTTGGAAGTCGCCAATTCTAAAGAAGGATCAGGGCAACTTGTGGTTGAAGTTGGGTAAAGTTCACACGCTCGATAGCGACTTCCAGAGCCTCAGCAACTTGCTCAAGGACCACGACTTACTAATTCGTTTTGGACTAATAGGTAAGCCTCGTGACTTGAGTTGTATAGGAGTTGTGTTAATAGCCATTCGTAACATTCTAAGTCTTAACTACTGTGACAGTAGCATTCAGATTCAAGAGTGTCCCCTCATTTCGCCTTGTCCGAGGTAGGGGAGAGTCAAGTTCTCCGGCCTGGCCATCTTCGCAAGAGGTACCGTCGTTGCAAGAGGTGCAGGATGTGGTGCCACTGAGGACAATTAATCATCCGGCCCCGCCACCCAAGTTCCAGATTTGACCACTCCTCCTCCGCCCCCATAGGAAGTTTGATGAAAGACAATTAAAGTCTGGTTGTTGTTTAGGCGAAGGCGAAGGTGAATTAAGGGTTTCTGAAGCGGTGGTCGAGATCGAGAACAAAATGTAGAGAGATAAACGGTAATATGGATGATGGTGGATTTTAATAGGGTTGAGTATTTGGTTTAATTGGGTTGGGTCTAATATGGATAATGGATGAATTTAGGTTTAATTGAGTTGAAAAAAATTTAAATTAATTTATTTTTTATTTTTGATTAATTTATTTTTATTTATTTTTTATTAAACAGTTTGGCGGTTTGAAATGGTTTGAAAAAATAGAAAACTAAACCAAACCACTTCGAAGTGGTTTGGTTCGATTCAAAACCAAAACGTTGACGGATCCACATGGACCCAAACCAACAGTTTTGAAAAAGCGGTTTCGATTCGGTTTTGCGGTTTGGTGGTTTCATTGTTCAGCCCTAGTTTTTACCACAAGTTTTAGGTTGTGTAACATTTTTCGATTTCCACATACAGCGCCAATCTGTTTACGTCGGAATCTGCAGTATCCACGTGTCAACAGATCTCTAGTCAATTCTTTGCCAACATGTATATTACTTGCACACTAAGACGACCGTTAGGTACCAAAATCACCGGAGAAAAAAGGTCCGGTGATCGTTGGTATTCCAACGATCAAGTCAACTATCGGTATATGTAAAGGGATAACAATATACGGGAGATAATAAATGGGTGTGGAAGAGACAAGGAGACAGAGATTTGAATAGAGTTTAAAGGTGAGAATAATGCGTACCTTAGAACAACTGGAGATGTTGTATTTATAGTTTCAGAGTTCTAATTGATTTAGAAAAACAATCAATTAGATATTCGATTGGATCCTCCTTCCTTATGGGATAAGGACGATCGGTTGGCAATGCAATCTCCTAGATTTTAGCCCTTATTTGAGTTGATTTCTATTATCATATTGCCTAATCTTTAGGAGATCGATATTTAGTTTCCTTGCGAGAATTCGTGTGCTAATCAAACACAATCTCTCTTTGGATATATCTCTGGTCATTCTGAAATATCACAATGCTCGCGGATTCAATTACTGGCGAAGCACCCGGGATTGACCATGAATGTTGAGGCTCTTCATGGGCTTCGTCATATTTAATTCGAGGGTGCCGATATGTTACCGGGCCTTCAATGCGTTCACAAAGCCTTCGCTAGGTACATGAGGTTTTTACGAATTTCAGAGGTCCTCGCTAGGCTTATGAGGCCTTCGTGAAGCCTAACTTGGGCCTTCATGGGGCTTTTATAGAAACTTTGTTGACGTTGAGGTCCTACCGAAATCTGGTGGTAACAAATTGTTAATATTATATTTAGACACAAAACGCTCTTCCAACTTTAGTTTAATCCTACTATTCTACAATTTTTAGTAAAACAACCAAAACTCTAATCCTTTATAATGTTGCACTTCACTGTAATAATATTTTTTTTCTTGTAATTATAAACTAATGAGCGCCTCAAGAAATGATTCTTACCAATTAACAATATTTCTATCAATCTTTTTAAATTAGTGGGATGGAAAATAAGAATTTTTTAACGCATTTATTTATATATTAAAACAATAATTAATGTATAAGGAATTGAGACTACTCTTCTTAATTAATAAGACAATATTTCAAGATTAAACTTCAAGACTCAATATTAATTAAATGCTCGAGCTCAAATGAAAAGTAAAAATTGGTGTTCTAATTCAAGCTACTGTCTAGAAAGACTATGTTCGATTAAATACGATAACAATAATTAATATATAAAAATTAGAACTATTCTTCTTATAAATAAACTTGACCTTTTAAAATGGGCCCAAATACATGTAGTCCACCCATTCACGTGGTCCTTGGTAATTGATTAATAGCTTATTTGGTATAGATTATAAACTAGTTTATTTGATTAAAATGGTTTATTTGATCAATAATGATTAAAAAAAAAAAAATTATGCTACAAATGCAATTTTTTTAGTCAAATAAACTAGTTTATAATTCACGCCAAACGTACTCTAAGTAATATTAATTTGACTGTTTCAAGAGTTGAACAAATATATATATATCACTTGAACCAGTAGAGAGGTCGATCAAACTTAGGTATGAAATTCGTGTCAAAAGGGTTTTCTAAATTTTCTCGAAAACCGTCTAGTAGACCCTCGTGTAATATTTGTATAAGAAATTTCCCAGATTCGTCTTCGAGGTCCATCTACGGCGTTATGCAGTGTTTCATCAACTAAACATGGCATCCAAAATGAGTTCAGTCAAAGAAAGACTTGGATTTTCATCTAATAACTTTGCTGTGGGTGGCCTGTGCAAAACCCTACTGATTGCAGGTCTTCTTCTTTATTTGATCATCCTTTATCAGTCCAATCAAAATCTCAATTGCCCTGCAAATCCTAGGTTGTTTTCTCCATTCCTAAAAAGGGACCCCATTTCTCGTACAAATCAAACGTCCGAGGATACTCCAACAAATCTCAGCCACCTTGTTTTTGGAATTCTTGGTTCTGAAGAAGCATGGCATCAGAGAAAAGCATACATCGAATCATGGTGGCGGCCAAAGGTGACGAAGGGATATCTGTATCTAGACAAACCTCCAACAGGAGAGCTCCGCCGGTGGTCGACGGTGTGGCCGCCATATCGCGTCTCGGACGACCTTACTAAGCTCCTTCAAGAAACCAAAGCTCATGCCCCAGTCGTGGTCCGAATGGTTCATGGTATAATGGAAGTCTTTCGAGAGATCAAGGACAATGAAAACATCAGATGGATAGTCATAGGAGATGACGATTCGATATTTTTTGTTGAAAATATGGTTGATGTTCTTGCAAAATATGATCATTCAAAATATTATTACCTAGGTGGGCAGTCTGAATTTATTATGTCAAATTTTTGGTACTCATTCAACCAGGGATTTGGTGGTGCTGGATTCATGTTGAGTTATCCTTTAGCCAAAGCCCTGGCTAAAGATATGGATGGATGTCTCAGGAGATATGCTCATTTCACTTATGCTGATATAATTGCCTTTGCTTGTATAGCTGATATTGGAGTCAATCTGTCTCCCCAGAAAGGAAGTCACCAGGTAAATAACATAGCTTCTTATTACATTTGACTTATTATACCGTCATGTCTAAAAACTTAATTTTAAGACCGTCTTTTTTCAGGTCTATGTTTGATTTAATTTTTTTCGAAAACTAAGACATCGGATTTTCATTGTAAATATCGCGTAGAAACTTAAACTCTAAAGTCGTATTCGGTACTAACAACAAAACACAAGACAACATTCAAGATTTTAATATTTAATTTCTTTATTTTTAGTCCAAAATATTTCATTAAGGACATGTTCGGTAGCCATTTTTTTCTAAAAAAACCCATTTTTTTGCCTACAATTTTTGACTTTTCAAACTTTTTACACTACAAAAAAGTTCGAAAAATCAATAAAGTACTAAAAAAAACCCATTTTTTCCAAAAAAAAACTACAACGAACATGCCCTAAATAATATAAGAATTTTATATTTATATTTTTAACACCAAAATATGTGCTACTAGCTCTCATTACTTGAAAATACAGTAATACTAAATACAAAACCCACGTGTATTTTGTGCATGTAATTTTCCTGATTTTGAATCAATTTGGCTATTTTCCTTTTTAAATTAAAAATGACAATTTTCTATACTTAAATTCATATATAAAATAAAAGTACCTATTTTTCAAAGAAAATATTCTATATAAATAGTTAACTAATTTATTTAATGATGGTATTAATTTATTTCTTCATTGCAGATTGATTTACGTGGTGACATTTCGGGTTTTCTTTCATCCCATCCAAAATCTCCACTCATAACCCTTCACCATTTCGATGCTGTGCAACCAATATTTCCCTCTATGGATCGTTTTAAGTCCACGCGCCACCTTATGAAGGCGGCGAACGTGGACCAGTCTCGAATGTTGCAGCAAACCATATGCTATCACAGGCAAAACAAGTGGTCATTTTCTATTTCTTGGGGTTATTCTGTCCATATATACGAGAGAGTTATGTCTCGGAGCTATTTACAAAACCCTATCGAAACGTTTCAAAAGTGGTCAGAAATAAAGTTGAGTCCACCTCACTATATGTTTAATACACGCATGCTCTCCAACTATTCTTGTGAGGCTCCTCATGTTTTCTTCTTTGAATCCATAAAGAAGACATCAAATAATGAAATTGTTACAAGTTATTCTCGTGCATCACCACGAAAAATATTTTTGAGTTGTTCACCAGACGAAAGTCGTACTGCAGAACATATTTTTAAAATTGAGGTCGTCTCACCAGCAACAAAGCGCATTGAGGTAAGAGAACCATTATTTTTCAAAATAATAAGTTACTTTTTTCTTGCATATAAATATATAAAAAAAAAATTATTTGACTAGAAAAAAAAACTATATTTTAGAATTTTTAAGTTTAGCTAAACATGTCTTGTATCACATGGAATGTAAATAAAATGGGGAAAAAAAAATCGGTCGAATTATAAATACTTTTTTTTAATGAACTAGTCAAAATTAAATTATATTCTTGTTATCATTTAATAAATTCATATTTAATTAATATTTTCATTAAATTTAGTTCTTGCTTTTGATTTATCTTTCTTCTTCTTTCAGATGGATAGATGTGAATGCTGTGACATTGTTGGAATAGTTGGGAACAAAGCTCATATCAAATTTAGAGAGTGTATGACTGATGAAATCATCGCTTGATTAAGTTGTACCACCAAAATTCTTATACTAATTAATTTTGTTCTAATGCAAGCTTGTCAAGTTGTACCATACTTAGCTCACAACATATTTTTGTTAGTTGTTGATATTTCTCCATATAGTATATATTTTCAATCCTAAATTTGTCTTTTGCGTGCCATAAGGGTGTGTTTGATTGGTTAACATGGAAAATTATGGAAAATGAAAATCTTTTCCATCTAAGGTGGAAAATACAATCCACCAAATAAGTGAGAAATTGTTTTTCAAGAAAGTTGGAAAAATTGTGCTTTAAATGCTTGTACCTTGAAAATTAAAATTATTTTTCATGTGCAATCAAACAAGAAAGGTGGAAAAGAAATTTTTTGGATTTGACAACATTTTCCATGGAAAATGTGCAAATCAAATATTTCCTAATTTAACTCTCATATAAAATTTTGGAATTTTATTTTAAAATATTAATTTTGATCACTGGACTAGTCCAAATTTTATATATTGATTATAATTTTTTATTTAATAGTTGCAAAATTCTACCTTTAACGTACTATTGCGAAAATTTATTATAATTCTAACATATATTGTTTACAATTATTATTATTATTTTCATTACACTACAAGAAAAAGGAACTATAGGGACGATACAAAATTCGTCTCTATATATAGCATTTATAGGGACGACAATAAAATGTCGTCCTTAAAATTTGTTATAGCTATAGCAAAGACACAAGTCATCCCAACACACAGTAGTCATCCTTATAGGTCCAACATCTATAGGGACGACTAATTTGTCGTCTCTATAGAGTACAGACCTATAGAGACAACACAGAATGTCGTCTCTACATCAATAAAGTCGAATAATATCGTCCTTATAACCTAAAAGATTCGTCCCCGTAGATCATAAGAAATGGCGCAATATTTTCCCGCTTTGTAAGCTAGTCCTAACAGCGTTAAAATTCGTTCCTACACGTCCAATATCTATAGGGACGATTTATTTGTCGTCTCCTTAGATTACAGACCTATAGAGACAACGGAGAATGCCGTCCCTACAGAATCAAAGACGACTATTGTCGTCCCCATAACCTAAATATTCGTCTCGGTAAGTCCTAATATTTCACCTTAAAATTTCATTTCCCGCTTATAATTTCATTGCTTTTAGACAAATTTCATTTTCCCTCGTTCTGTCCCATTATACCCCACTCTCAACCCCAACACACACACACAGACAAAAACATGACCCATTTCCCTGTCCAAATCCCTAACCCATCTTCCCCGCCTCCGTCTCTCTTCCTCTCCGGTGTCTCCGCCTTCCTCTACTGGATATATTCTGCGCCGAAGTGTTATGAGAGTGAACCAACTGCAGAAGAAAGAATAGTAGTAGCAGCAGCAGCAGAGAAAGAAGAACAATGGACAGCAGCTGAACTGAGGAAGAAGACAATAGCAACTGAAATTTGAGTTGTCCGTTGTCAAACGATGTCGTTTAAATTCAAGTTGAAACGTTGTCGTTTTTATATTTTAGCAGAATACGTTTTCTTAAGTTGTTTCTTTCTTTAAATTGTTAGTTTGGGAAAACACGTTTCTTCCCAACATCTTTAAATTTCAGAATGCACATGGAGTCTGTATATTTTTGCCGGAAATTGGGAATTGGTTCTAACTGAATTCTCTGAATTCTTCATTCCATTCATCTCTTCTCTTTCCACATTCTTCTTATTTTATTTTACCCATATTGATTTGATATTTGGTGTATGATTCTGTTGTTTCCTGCAAATATTGAGTTGGTTTATAGTGAAATCCTTACAATGGAGCTTATGGTGATTGCTCAACTGGTTGCAGAGCTTCAACCATAACAAATTGGTATCAAAGCATAAAAAAATTCTAGAAACCAACCATGGAGACACTACAAGAAACTACAGAAGATCACCTTAGAAAAGTGGAAAAAGACATTAGTGACTTGTGCCTTGCTTATTTAACACTATCTGGTAAGATTGATTCCTCTTATAAGACTCTTAAGAATATGTGCTGTAAACAAGATAGGATTGAAGAGTTGATGCAAGATATGAATTCTAAATATGAATTTATAGTAGCCATGTTGGCTAGACTTAATGTAACCCAGACTGAACAGGGAAATAAACAAATTGCAGGAGATAGTAGTGGAACTGTGATAGGTAGTGGTGATGTGGGAAACACTAACAACCAGAGAGGGTATGGAGAAGAGAGAGAGCATACACTAAGCTGCCTAAGATTGAATTTCCGATATTTTGAGGAGATAACCCAAGGGAATTGGTGAGAAAGGCTAATAAATATTTCTAGCTTCATCAAATACTTGATGAATTGAAAATGGGTATAGTCGAAATGTACTTGAAAGGGAAGGCATATGTTTGATTTCATGGATTTTCTAGTCACTCAAATGCTGATTGGGGACTTCTTTTCACTGAGGTGTGCAGGAGATTTGATTTAGTGGCTGAGGAGGAAGAAGATGAGGCAGTAGAGGAGGTGTTAACTGAGGAGGAAGATATGAGAGTCATGCAGATTTCTCTTGATTCATTAATGGGAAGACCATTGGGACGACTATTATCGTCCCTGTAGATATTTGTTCTATTGGGACGACGAATTCGTCCCAATAGTTTTTTCGAGACCAAATACGTGCCAATATTCAAATTGGAAGTGGGACATAAAGAGACGACAAATGTCGTTTCTATAGATTCAATATATATTGGGACGATAGTTTGTCGTCTCAATAGATTTTTTGAAAAGAATATTTGGACGAAAGTAAAAGACGAAAATAAAGACTATAGGGGCAATAATGTCGTCTATATAAATCATGAATATATTGGGACAACTATTGTCGTCTCTGTTGACTTACTAGAACGGGTTTATTGGAACGATCTTTAGGGACGATTATGTCGTCCCTTTAGCCCTTTAACGACGACAATGCTATCTATAGAGACGACAAAAGTCGTCCCAATATCTCTCTTTTCTTGTATTTAGTCATTGTTGTTAATAATATTTTTTATTCTTCACTAGTTGAACTTGAGATCTGACAAAAGTGTCAAAAACTATTGGCACAATGCCCTAATATCTTGTAATTTACTTTATAATGTAAACTATTTATTAAAATAATCTTTAATTTATTCACTTTCTTTACGCGCGGAGAAAATATTAAGATAAGTTTTGTTGAGTGTATGGACATAACTAAATATGTATAAAATGTTAAAATAATAATTAAATTTGGTATAAATATTGCAAAAATCGTAGATTTAAGGGTAAATTATACACAAGGTCCCCAATCTTTCTAATGTCTCAGTTTTGTCGCCATTAAATTGGAAGTAGGCATCATCTCCAACATTTCATTAATTCACACAAATAGTCGTTCTTATCGATTTTCATCCAACTGCTTCTTTATTTTTAACACTTCATTTTACTTCTCATTATAAGTATTTATTATTTTTTTTCTCATGCTTTCCTCTATTTTTCTGTATTTTATTTTGTATATATATACTATTTTATTTAGTCACCATATGAGTATTGAAAACTAGAATTCTTTTAATGCTTTTAATTATAGAGAGTGAGTTTCTCTCTCTCTCTCTCTCTCTCTCTCTCTCTAAATTTGGAGAGTCAAACTCACTCTTTATTTTAAAAAGTTAATTTGGACAATCTCTTGAAGTATAATTTTAAGGATAGATTCTCTAAAATTGAGAACATTTTATATTTAAAGAACCTTTTAGAGATGCTCTTATAGAGAAAGAAAGATAGAAGTACCAATATATTCTCCTATTGCCAGACCAAAAATCATTTTTTTTGGAAAATAGGTAATAGGCCCTAGAAAAATTTCGATTTATTAATCAACAACAGATTGTTAGTGGGTAAATTCATTCATGGTAACTATATTTTTACACTAGCGTCAATCAGGTAATTGTTCAATCAGGTAACTACATTTCAATTTAATTTTAATTGCGCAATTCCATCCAATTCTGTCACTTGGACTGACAGAAATGGATGGCGTGGCAGTCAATAATTATGGCTATATTTATTTCACTGAAGTTGAAATTATTCCACGTCAACGTGTGATTAATGTCATTTATTGACTACCACATCATTCATTTTCGTCTGTAGAATTGGATGATGTTATCTCAGTTGAAATCAAATTAAAGTGTTGCAAGTGGACCGAAATCAAATTAAAGTGTAGTTACCCGGTTGAACAAATAATTACTTGATCGACACTAAAGTGAAAGCATAGTTACCATGAATAAAATCTACCAACTTGTTAGTTATATTCTAAAGGGACATTTGCACTTTATATCTACAGCCTTTGAAAAAATGTAACAAATCTATCATCAACCTTTTTTTAGCATAATCTATTCCCAACCTTTCAATTATATTGCAAAACTTATCATTACCTCCATTTTTTGGCCATTAAATGACGGATTTTCCATCCTCTTTAAATAAATGAAAATAAAAGAAAGCATTAATTTGGAACAACCACTGAGCATCGTCTTTTGTGCATCTACTCCATGAGCATAGTTTGAAAAGACTGGAGCAAAGTAAGTATGTCTTTCCCTCTCTCTTCCAATATGTATTTATTGAAGCATTCACATAGATAGTTCAACAACATATCACGTTTCGAAACTATTTGGAACTAAGATTTTGACGACTGGGCAACTGGTTTTGCACTTAAGTAGTAATTGTAGGCGTCCTTGTTTTCCTTTTCTAATTTTTTTCATCCAATATTTGAATCCTGCCACATAAGTAGACATGGCTGCCCTCCACAAATAATCCCTAAGTTTTATGGCTATAAAATCATTTAGAAAAAAATTAGCATACATATGTCGAACGCAAAATCGATGTTTGGCTAATGGAAACAACTCAGACACAATGTTATCTAACCCTTTTTGTCCATTAGACATAAATATCAACCCGTAAATGTGTTCAATTTCCAGATCTTTCCCTTAAATTTTTAGAAAATATGACCAACTAGCATTATTTTCAATTTCAATGATCGCATACGCAATTGAAAAATGCAGTCATTCTTATCAATGGCCACTGTTCTCCTCTTAGGAAGCACCCATCTATGCAAATAACTGGTCTACTGCCTGCCAATAACCCTTTGTTTTACAAGCTTCAAATCTAACATAGATATCCTTAAACACAAGTTCATCTAAACATAAACACGAGTTCTTCTAACTTGTACTACATATGAGCCCAATAAACCAAAATGTTCAACTAATGATCCTTGTAGCAATTCCTTAACATATCTCCTGACTCTCCATGCCACCGTGTTACTAACGTCAACACCATACTCCTTCTTCACTATAAGGATCATTAATTTCAGGTCCATTGTGGTGCAATGTTAAAAGTCTCAATGTACGTATTAACTAACCATGAAGAAGACACATTCCTATTTTTCAATGCTCTACTACGAGTATGGTCCATCTCGTAAGATTTTACCTACTATGTAGGTTCTTTAGCCAATAACGAAGCCCAAATTCTCCATGTACAATATTCTTCTTTGCAACGAGGTTGGACTCTCTCTGTCATTAACCTTAAATATAATTTCAAACCTATTATTAATACTGAAATTTTTTACAACAAGCTTGAATTTGTCTCGTGACCTAAATATCAACCCTACTTCAAGCTCAAGATCTATCGTGTTTGTTTCATCATTAAAATATGGGTAACGAATTACTTCTTCTTTAGTGTCAGGATTAACACTTTGAAGCTCATCCGATGTAGCGTATTCCAAGCTGTTTGACTCATTCATAACAGATACTATCTCTTTTCTCATATCCAGTTCAATGTCATCAGATAACATTTTCTTCAAATAGCAAGTCATCATCTTCACCCACACTGTAATCTGAATTATTGAAATGCGAAGAGGCAGTCAATGCTACAATAATGACGCCCCATTAAAATATGCCCTCGAGCCACGCAAAAATCTCATTCCTCATCAATGTTGTGCCACTTGTCAACCAAGGATACGGACTGTCAACAGCAGCATCACATCGGCCATGTATGAACTCACGAAACAGATCAGGACGATCCAGATCTACAGTACGAACTGAAGGCCACCCATAACTATAGTCAATAATAGGCCTTGTGGCAATTATTGATACCCGACCTAACATGTTACAACAACCAAAGAACTCTTCATTCTAGATGTGAAGGTCCTACCAAATCACACGAAGCATGTCCTATCCATTCAGGTCCTACCAAACCTACATGGAGAGGGGTTCCCTCGTTATGGAGGTCCTACCCACCCTACTTCAGGTCAGAGGCCTTACCACAGTCTCCTACTGTTAAATTCATGTCATCAATGGCACGTCTATCTACGTGTCAAACGTCAGACTAGCCATGTCAGTCGTAATTAATGCAAATGTCACTTCACATTAAATGCCCAAACAGGAGCATTTAATGCTTAGCTTGACATTAGCATTAAATGAATGTAATCATCACATATCTCTTGTAAATATGAGACTTAAATATCCCAGGAAGGGACATGAATTGTTGGTAATAAATAGCACTCTTAGAAAGAACTTCTAAACAGGTCTTCTTTTACAATTTTACGTATCTATTTTATTTTGACTACGTCCGGCCCTAATCCTTAATATTAAGTTAGCTTGGGAAATACCGCATCATTTTCTAACGTCAACAGACAATATTCTTCTTTGCAACGAGGTTGGACTCTCTCTTTTTCATTAAACTTAAATATAAAAACTGAAATTTTTATCAACAAGCTTGAATTCGTCTCGTGACCTAAATCTCAGCCCTACTTCAAGCTCAAGATCTATCATGCTTGTTTCAGCATTAAAATCTGGATAACGAATTACTTCTTCTTTACTGTCAGGATTAACACTTTGAAGCTCATCCAATGTAGCGTATTCCAAGCTGTTTGACTCATTTGTAACAGATACTATCTATTTTCTCATATCCAGTTCAATGTCATCGGTGACATTTTCTTCAAATGGCAAATCATCATCTTCATCCACACTATAATCTGAATTATTGAAACTAACATCGTCTTCTTCAATAGCAGGAACATTTTGGTTCACTGCCACAATGTAAATTTATTAACAAATTAAAATATATGTAACGAACACAGTCAACAAATTGAACAACTTGTCATACAACTTAGAATTTAAAAAATTCCTTAAAGTGACCATGGACACAAAACATTCATGTTGCAATATGTGTAGTAAGCGTATGTTTGGTAGCGCTGAAATTATTTTTTAAGTACTTATATTATAAGATGTTGGTGTGGATAAAAAATAGGTTGTAAGTTGTGGGTTTTATGAAATGTGTGGATAAAAAGTATGTTTGACCAGCTAAAATTATAATTTAAGCATGCCCAAATATATGCTAAGAAAAATCGACAACAAAACAAAGAAGAAAAAAAACAAAACATAACATTTATTGCAGTAGACAGTGGTCCCCAAATCGTGTACATCAAAACAAAAAACAAAATAGTTGTTTTTGTGGTCTCAACTCCCAACATTATCATCAACTTAACAAATAAATACATTTATTATAATTCAAAGTGGTCCCAAATTCATCTTCTTTCAAGGAAAATGATCTACTCCCCATTTATTGCAGTAGACAGTGGTCCCCAAATCGTGTACATCAAAACAAAAAACAAAATAGTTGTTTTAGTGGTTCCAACTCCCAACATTATCATCAACTTAACAAATAAATATATTTATTATAATTCAAAGTGGTCCCAAATTCATAGGGATGGCAACGGGGTGGGTTCGGGGCGGTGCGGCCATTCCCATACTCGCCCCGTCGGGGATTTTTGGAAAGCGGGGCGGGGATCGGGGCGGGGGCGGGACGGGTATAGAAAAATCCCCATTTATCGCCCCGTTTAATTAATTAATTATATTATTTTTTATTTTTTTACATACAATTTAAATTTTAAAATATAAAAATAAAATAAAATAAAATATTCGGGGCGGGTTCGGGTAATGCGGGGCGGGGACCATGATCCCCGCCCCCGCCCCGTTTAGTAATCGGGGCGGGGAATCCCCGCCCCATTAGGGTCGGGGCGGGGCGGGGCGGGGCGGGGCGGGTCGGGGACGGGGTTTTTTGCCATCCCTACAAATTCATCTTCTTTCAAGGGAAATAATCTATTCCCCATAGTGGAGAGTAGTTATCAAGGTGACTGGACAAGTGTCCAGTGGCCATTGGATAGTCAAGCACTTATCCAATTGTCACTGGACACGTGTCTAGTGGCCTTGATAACTACTATTCCCACTATGGGGAGTAGATTATTTCCCCTTCTTTCAAACCCAATAAAGAGACACAGAAATCAATAAAATGATGGTATATTGTGTTTACCTTGAGAAAGTTCCCAACATTTGACATTTGTAGCTAATTTTGGGAGAAAATTAGGGTTCATATACAGATATTTGGGTTGATTACTTTTGCTGCGAAGGGTTGGGTTTTTTTTTTTTTTTATCTTTGTTGGCGGGAATTGATTTTTGCTTATTTGTGTTGTTTCTATTATTATTATTTTTTTTTTTAATTTGGGATGAGCAACATGGATTTTCCTTGTTTGCTGAAAAAGGGTATCTTTTTTTTACTGACGTGGCAAAAAAATTAATACCGTCAATGTTACATGGTATTTAAGAGTGATATGTAGATACTAAAGTTGACGATATTAACCAAATGACTTTTACATTAAAGATGTCAAACTTCAGTGACTAGTAGTGTAAAGAAACAACTTCAATGTTTTTGAAAATTTCAGTGGCCGTTGCTGAAATTAATCCAAATTTCTTTATTTTTTGTTTATTTTTATTTGTTATTGTTTTTCTTATTTTATTTCTATTTTTTGTATTTTTTATTTATTTAAGTTAAAAGGCATAATTGTCCTTTCATGTGACATTAATAAAAAATTTGGACATATATCGTCAAGAGAAATTTTTTGTGTTAATTAATGAAAAATTAAAAATGATAAGTACTATTAAAATTTGATAAGAATGATTCAATACTCAGAGTGGAATGTCCCCAAGATTTAACTAATGCTACCAATTATTAATAATTTCACATGTTAAATGTGAAATAAATATTTATCTAAAAAGTTTATCAAAATATCTCCAAGAAAAAAGGAAGACTCGTGGCCTTAAAACAATTGTCAATACAAGACACTGGATGGGAACACGGTGCTAGATTCAATGGTGAATTTTCATCAACTCGAAGAGCCAAATGAAGATACCTTACCTTAATATTTGATACTTTCTCCATTTCATAAAAATATACTTACTTTTATAATAGTGATTTCAAATAAAAAAAAAATATCATATAAATAACATTTGATTTTTCATTGATATTAAAAAAAAAAAAAACAACATAGCTAATCCAGATTTTGAAACACCTCTATAAAAACTACGTTTGTGGTTGAATTGAGGCGCGCTTTAAATCGTATGAATTTAATTTTGAAATTATCATAACTAGTATATTAGTTTAATCGACTTATTATTTTTAATCAATAAATAAGACCCTTTGATAATATACACAATTATATATTTTCCGTGTATTGATTTTTTTTTTTAACTGCAACCTATTTAAATCCACTATATGAAGCATAAAAAATTTGTGAAGAAAATAAGTCCATTTTCGAAAAACTATTGCATTATTACCAATAGTTCTCGTGCATTGATGTTTCATTTTTAGAAACATAACTTATTTAAATCCCTGTATAAATTAAGACCTTGGAACACAAAACTTCATCTGTTTTGTGTTTTGAAGTAAATTTATCTTGTTCTAAAATGCATTTTTTTTTAAATGTTAATTCTTATATTATTCAGTTTAACTCAGTATCATAGGAAATTGAAACATTGGAAAGTTCATCCTGGTTAAATTGTATTGGAATACTTAATTTAAGGAGAGTCTTGACTATCATTTTCTAAATTTTAAGAAGTGCTTGTGGCTTAATTTTTGGCACGGCTCATTAAATAACCCACCAATTTTTATATTATAATTTGAAAATTAGTTTTCTAAATTGTAAAGATGCCGATTGCGTTTGTACAACGAATTTCGTATGTTAAAATACAGAAATTGTTACAAATTGAAATTTTGATAAATTACAAAGTGGATAATCTTCTTATGACTGCGTAACTGCAGAATCCTCTGATTAACGATCCGAGTGTTGAAGACAAGGGGCCACGTGGCTTGAATCCTGGACTTCGAAACTTGTTGAAAATTTGATTTGCTAGAATCTTCAATGCTTGGACTTGGCTTGGATTTGATTTGTGAAGAAGATTTGATCTTCTTGGACTTGCTTTAATTTGAAGAAGATTTTGATCTTCTTAAAATTTCCCGGGTTTTGGATTTTCTGCCGGGTTGTAGATTTTCTCCTGGACTTGCTTCTGGACTTCTGTCTTTTCTTCTACCAGAATTTAACTTGTGATTTCTCTTGGGCTTAATGTCCTATTTATAGAGAAATCTCAAACTACCCACTTTCCATTTAAAACCATCCAATATGTATTAAATATAAAAGTGGCACGAATTTTCTACGTGTGTTAGTTTTAATACGAACGGATCATAATAGACTTGGGCTTTAATCAATTTAAATGGATTATTTGTTTTTAATAGGCCAAGCCCATTTATTTATTTTATTTTATTTTATTTTTTGGTGTCTACAAATGCCCCCTCAAGATTTATTCATTTATTATGAAAATAAATAAATAAATAAATTTTGACAATTTGGAATTTTATTTAGAGTTTGATTCACAATTAAACTCTTTCAAATATTTATCTATTAGTTTGAATAGAATTTCAATTCTAAACACAAAAAGAATTCGGATGAGATTGTATAGGTTGAGTTACAATAAAATTATACAACTTCAATCCTACTTGACTTGGATGAAAAGAATTTCAATTATATATACCACAATCCAACATTGCAAGTAAAAATTTATTCACTCAATGCTACAAAAATTATATTCTTGTGAAAGAGTAAATTTAGTCAACCATAGGATAGGAAGAAAGAATCCAACATTGTTGACGTATGAGTAACTCAAAATTTAAGAAGGTCAGAAGAGAGATTTTTATTTTAGGCTTGGATTTCAACAATTTCAACAGTGGTTTGATTTCTCATTCATAATTTGCAGGTAATCATGATTTTTTTTTTAAAAAAATAAAGTACACATTGAAGTACAAGAAATCATTCATCATCTCGTTCCCCATCTTTTTTTTTTTATTTTATATATATATATATATATATATATATATATATATATATATATATATATATATATATATATATCTATATCTATACTATAATATAAGTGTCTATGGCATGTTTACTATTCACCCTTCAACCAACGCGACGTCGTTTCATGTAGTATTAGTCTTAATTTTGTCCAAATCTCACCATTTTGTGCTAATCTTTTGACACTTTTTGTATATTAAATTAATATATATGGCCGCATTTTTTGACTTCTTCATCTTTTCTTTTCTTTTATTTGTTTTAATATACATATATTAGTGTCTTTTAGCCGCAATTATTGACTTCTTATATATTATAGTCAATATATATTCATTTTTTCCTTAATAAGTCATCAAATTTGGTGCTTTTTTTTATCCCCAGTTGCTATGGAGAACAAATGACGAAATACAATCGATTCTTAAAGGTTTTGCTAAATTTCATTTTCTCTAAACTGCAGTTTTTTTTTTGTCCAACATAAATATTTGCTGCACTTTATACATTAAGTATTTTTACATAATTCCAGTTGGAGACGATATCCCTATGGGTTACCTAACCATTGGATTTGGTTTCACATAATTTCATGTTGTATAACTCAAGGTATGGATATTTTTGTAAACTGCGACAGTATGAATCCGAGAAACTGACTTAGATGTTTTGGTGATCATTTTAGTATGCCGAAATATGCCGTCGGACTATAAAATTTTTATATGTGGTAGCTACATGGGTATTCTACGTTCCTTGAAAATTTCATATTGTTCGGTGCTTGTTTTCTATGTCAAATAAATTTTTTTTACTCCATGACCGGGTGAATTGTTTCTCTAAATTGTCTTTCTGTTCACCAACTCAAAAATATGTTGTACCTTATATATTAAGTATTTTTACATAATTCCAGTTGGAGACGATAGCTCTATGGGTTACCTAACCATTGGCTTTGGTTTCACATGATTTCATGTTATATAACTCAAGTTATGGACAATTTTTTAAATTGCGATAGCATAAATCCGAGAAACTGTCTGTGATGTTTCGGTGAGCATTTTAGTGTGTCAAAACATGCCGTTGGATTATCAAATTTTTATATGTGTTAGCTACATGGGTATTCTACGTTTTGTGAAAATTTTATATTTTTCGGTAATCGTTTTCTATGTCAAATAAATATTTTTTGCTCCATGACTGGGTGAATTGTTTCTCGAAACTGCACTTTCTGTTGACCAACTCAAAAATATGCTGCACCTTATATATTAAGTATTTTTACATAATTCCAGTGGGAGACGATATCTCTATGGGTTACCTAACCATTGGCTTTGATTTCACATAATTTCATGGTATATAACTCAAGTTATGGACAATTTTGTAAACTACGACCGTATAAATCCGAGAAACTGCCTAGGGTGTTTCGGTGAGCTTTTTAGTAAGCCGAAACATGCCGTCGGACTATCAAATTTTGATATGTGGTAGCTAAATGAGTATTCTATGTTCCCTGAAAATTTCATATTTTTCGGTTATCGTTTTCTATGTCAAACAAATTTTTGTTACTCCATGACCGGGTGAAGAAATTTTTGTAACAGTGCCCTTATTTTGAAATTTTTATTCACCTGGTCATGGAGTAACAAAAAATTTTTTGACATAGAAAACGATCACCGAACAATACGAAATTTTCAAGGGACATAGAATACTCAGGTAGCTACCACATACCAAAAATTAGTAGTCCGAAGGCATGTTTAGGCATACTAAAATACTTACCGCGAAACCTCCTAGGCTGTTTTTCGGATTTATGCCGTCGGCGTGCCGGATTCGCTATTATAAACCAGTCAAAAAACTTTAAGTAGTGTAAATATCTTCTTAAAAATTTTTGGACCTTGGTTTTGTGGTAGTTTTAGTGGATTCCTATGTTTTGGTTACACGTTAATGATGTGAACTTGAAAGGTTTTGCTAAACTTCATGTTTTTCTAAGATACAGTTTCTGTTGTCCAACTCAAACATTTACTGCATCTTATATATTAAATATTTTTACATAATTCCAGTTGGAGACGATGGCCCTATGGGTTACCTAACCATTGGCATTGGTTTTACATAATTTCATGTTATATAACTCAATTTATAGACAATTTTGTAAACTGTGACAGCATAAATCTGAAAAACTAACTAGGATGTTTCGATTAGCATTTTAGTAAGTCGAAATATGCCGTCGGACTGTCAAATTTTGATATGTGGTAGCAACATGAGTATTCTATGTTCCCTGAAAATTTCATATTTTTCGGTGATCGTTTTCTATGTGAAATGAATTTTTGTTAATCCATGATTAAATGAAGTTTTGAAGTTTTTTTTCCCACGTACGTGCAATGGAAAAGTGACTATTTAAGAATTTTTTTTTTTTTTTTTTTTGTAGGTGGACTTTTTCATGACAAATATAAAAACAAAAAAAAAAAAAAAAAAAAAAATTTCCCCACTTTGCCGAGTAGGCAAAGTGGGGGAAATTTTTTTTTTAATTTATCCCACTTTGCCGAGTTACTCGGCAAAGTGGGAAAATTAAATGTTTTTAATTTTCCCACTTTGCCGAGTAACTCGACAAAATGGGAAACATTAAATTTTTTTTTTTTTTTTGTAATTTGCACTTTTAGTCCACATTCTTTTCATTTTATAACAAAGTTATCCATAACTTTTTTTTTTTGGCTTTTGCCATCCCCGACTTTTAAATTTCGTTACAAATTTTATTTTGTCCACCTCTTTAAATAATAAAAAAAAACAAATAACAACAAAATAAAATAAAAATGTATATGAAGTCCTACAACTTTTAAAAAGTAGCCCAATTTTATTTTGACATTTTTAAAAAAAAATATTTTTTAAATTTCTCGAGTTATTCGATATTTTTTTTTTTTTAACATTTTGTCGAATTCCTCGAATTTAAAATATATATATATATATATATATATTACATTTGTTGAGTTACTCGACAAAAAAATAAAAATAAAAAATTTTTTTTTTTTAAATTTGTCGAGTTACTAGCCAAAAAAAAATAAAAACATTTTTTTTTTAAAATTTTGTAGAGTTACTCGAATTTTTAAAATATATATATATATATATATATATATATATATATATATATATATATATATATATATATATATATATATATAGATATATTTTTAAATCTTGTCAAGTTACTCGAATTTAAAAAAACAAAAAATTTTTTTTTTTTTAAATTATGTCGAGTTACTCGAATTTTAAAAAAAAAAAAAATTTTTAAAAATGTTGTCGAGTTACTCGAATTTAAAAAAAAAAAATTTTTTTTAACTTTTGTCGAGTTACTCGAATTTTTAAAAAAAAAATAATAATAATAATTTTTTCTTAACTTGTGTCGAGTTACTCGAATTTTAAAAAGAAAAAAACAAAAATAAAAAAAAAATTAGCTTTTGTCGAATTACTCAAATTTTAAAAAAAAAAAAAATTTTTTTTACTTTTGTCGAGTAACTCGAATTTAAAAAAAAAAAAAAAATTTTTTTTTTTTTACTTTTGTCGAGTAATTCGAATATAAAAACAAAAAAACAAAAAAAAAAGAAAATCTTAACTTTTGTCGAATTACTCAAATTTAAAAAAATTAAATAAAAAAAAAATTTTTACTTTTGTCGAGGAACTCGAATTTTAAAGAAAAAAAAATTTTTTTTTTTTTTTACTTTTGTCGAGTTACTCGACTTTAAAAAAAAAAAAAAAAAATTTTTTTTACTTTTGTCGAGGAACTCGAATTTAAAAAAAAAAAAAAAAATTTTTTTTTTACTTTTGTCGAGTTACTCGACTTTAAAAAAAAAAAAAAAAAATTTTTTTTTTTTACTTTTGTCGAGTTACTCGACTTTAAAAAAAAAAAAAAAAAATTTTTTTTTCTTTTGTCGAGTAACTCGATTTTAAAAAAAAAAAAAAAAAAATTTTTTTTTTTTTTTTTTTTTTAAATTCGAAAGAGTTTGTCGAGTTACTATTCAACTCGACAAACTTTTTCGAGATGAATACTAACTCGAAAAAGTTACTGTTCATGGAAATTTTTTTTTTTTTTTTTTTTTTAAATTCGAAAAAGTTTGTCGAGTTACTATTCAACTCGACAAAATTTTTCGAGGTGAATAGTAACTCGAAAAAGTTACTGTTCATGAAAAAAAAAAAATTTTTTTTTTTTTTAAATTTGAAAAAGTTTGTCGAGTTACTATTCAACTCGCCAAACTTTTACGAGGTGAATAGTAACTCGAAAAAGTTACTGTTCATGAATTTTTTTTTTTTTTTTTTATGGTGAGCTTTGACATTTCTAATTTTTTTTTTCAATGAAAAAAATCAACAACATATTTTATTTCTTATAACTATTAATTATAACATTCTTACCAATAATGTTACTAATATTTTTTTATACTAATTGTAAAATAAAATAAAATAAAATATATTGTATTAATTGATTATGATATATATTAAATTTATATGATATATATTCTATTTTACTATATTCTAATAAATGAAACATTAAATAAAATTTTGTATATGCTTTATTTATCAAGTTACTCGGCAAATCCAAATTTAAGACTCACGAGTTTCTTGAAAAATAACACCACTAAATAAGAATAAAAAATTATTTAAATGTATGACATCATTTAAATAAAAAAAGGAAACAAAATAATGAAAATTTTAAATTTCGTTCGTTCGTCGAGTAACTCCGACAACTCGATTTTCAGTTTGTCGAGCTACTTGAGCTATTGAATAGATTGATTTCGTATCACATTTTTAATCGAGTAACTCGACAAACTTGATTTTGGGTTTATCGAGTTACTCGAGTAACTTCAACAATACATATTGTTCATTTTTTAGTTTAGTTTTTTTATTTAAATTATGTACTACACTTAAATTTTTTTATTTTTTAGTTTTTTCATGTTATTTTTAAACCAAATCATGAATCTCAAATTTGGATTTGTCAAGTTACTAGATAAATTAGTCATAATAAAAGAATATATAATATATTGTATTAATTGATTATGATATATATTAAATTTATATGATATATATTTTATTTTGATATCTCCTAATAAATAATCAATTAAATACAAATATATATGTCCTTCATTTATCAAAGAAGTTAACAAATCCAAATTTCATGTCAACACGTTCCTCGAATAATAATATTACAACATTCAAATTAAACAAAATAGTCAATGTATTAAATAATTTCATTAAAAAAAGATTAAAAAAATGAAAATTATGCATTTTATTATTGGCTCGAGTAACTCGGAAAACTCTAGGTTTAACTTTGTCGAGTTATGCTCTACAATGAATAATCAGTTCTTTTATATCAATAATATTTCATATTCTATAACTTAATATAATATGTTATAATAAAATAGCTATTATAAAATAAAATAAAATCTAAATCATAAAACAAAACAATCTTTTACAATTTATTACTTAAGCAACTCGACAAATTGAAAATAAATTTTGTCGAGTTACTCTATAACCTACATGCTAAATACATATATTTTATATTATAGAAATTTTCTGTTTACAATAAAGAGAAACATAAAATATAATATACACAAGTCCACAAAATATCAAATATATAGAAAAACTATTTTACATAAATTCACACATTTATTTATAATATCTGTAAATCAATTATACTAAGTGAAATCTATAATTACTTATTCAATTTATTTCACGAAAATATTCCTGTTTTATGATTTTTGCTTTTGTATCACATTTTTCATCGAGTAACTCGACAAACATGATTTTTAGTTTCGCGAGTAACTCGAGTAACTTCAACAATGCATATTTTTCATTTTTTTGTTTTCTTTTTCTATTTAAATTATGTAATATACTTATAATTTCTGTAATAAATATTATTATAAATTATGTTAAAATACTTATTACAATTATTAATTAAAAAAAACACATTTATTTTCGTAATATAATTTGACATAATTATTCTAACAAAAAAATTCATTATTATAACAAATTTTTACTACAATTTATTTTCATAATTTATGATGAAATCTATTTTGTATGCATTTGTCATAACAAATTTATTATAATCACTAGATTATTATAATAATGTAATAATTGATTAATAATATATTACTACAAAATTGCTTTTATTATGCTATAAATTTATTATAACAATTTTTAGTTATAATATGTTATACTAATTGCTAAAATAAAATAAAATAAAATATATTGTATTAATTGATTATGATATATATTAAATTTATATGATATATATTCTATTTTACTATGTTCTAATAAATGATACATTAAATAAAATTTTGTATATGCTTTATTTATCAACTTACTCGACAAATTCAACTTTGAGACTCACGAGTTTCTTGAAAAATAACACCACTAAATAAGAAGAAAGAATTATTTAATTGTATGACATACTTTAAATAAAAAAGGGAAACAAAATAATGAAAAATTTAAATTTCATTCGTTCGTCGAGTAACTCGGGCAACTCGATTGTTAGTTTGTCGAGCTACTTGAGCTATTGAATAGATTAATTTCGTATCACAATTTTAATCGTTCATGTTATCGAGTAGCTCCACAAGTACAGTAAATGTTTTTTTAAATGCTTGTAGTTCGACAAGTACAGTAATTTTTTTTTGCCTCCTGCTCGACAAGCATGGTAAAATAATAGAAAAATAGAAAAAAAATTACTTATAAATAATCATCACATAAGCAAAATTCTCAAAACATGCCTTCAGAGTGTGGCTCTGTGTCATAAAACCAACCCCAACCATTCAGTTTCATTTCCGAACTTCTCCATTTATCTAAAAATAAAAAAAATAAAAACACACACACAAGACACACACACCCGGATGGACTCCCTCCACTGTAAAGCCACCGACCTCGTCCCCCTCCTAGGCAGCGCCACCAACGCCACGGCGGCGGCAGACTTCATCTGCCACCGCTTCGATGCAGTCTTCACCAAACTCTTTGAAGCCACCTATGCCATTGACAATACATATCTCTTATCGTATTATCTATTCGGGTTTGCCTTTGCATTTGGTATATATATATATATATTTTTAACATTTGTGGTCAGGTGGTGGAGTGGGGAGGAATCATAGAACTCGCCGAAAAATTTGATGCAAATGAAAGCAAAGCTTCTTTATAGTTGTCGAGTTACCCCTCAAATCTCAGCTTCTTCAGGTAACATCATAGCCAGGTTGTCGAGTTACTTGGCAGCCAACATGGTTTTCAAGCTCGACAACGAATATTGTTGTCGAGTAACTCGACAATCAATTGGGGTATAAAGAACTTCATATTCCAATTCCAATCTACTCCAATTTTCATATTTTGTCGAGTTTCAACAGGGAAAAAAAACAAAACAATTTAAAAGAACTTAACTCCGGAGTTTAAGTTTGTCGAGCTACTCGACAAGCTCTCTGGAGTTTGTCGAGTAACTCGGCAAACTCCCCAATCCCTGGAGTTTGTCGAGCAACTCGACAAACTCCAGGGAGTTTGTCGAGTTGTTAAACCCTTGTCGAGTAACTCCGCAGTTTCGCCATCGATTTCTCAAAAATCTAGCGTTTCTTCTATGTGTTCCCCCTTATCTAATAATCTAAAAACCTAAGCACAAATATCAGTTATGAATTTTTTGAAAAATGGCTGATGTGTTTGAAGCTGAAGGTGAAGGTGAAACCGAGCCCATTATTTCAATTGGAGACTACCTGAAGGCTGTTGAAGAAGAGGAACTGGTGACATTATTTTTATTCTTTTTACAATTTTCTTTTACATTTTTGTTCATCCGGTAAAAATTATTTATTCGCCATCTTTTTGGTTGTTATAGCTGCTTGAAATGTGCTTATACGCATTGGCTTTGGTTTCACACAAATGATTAAGATGATTAAAGTGAGGCACAACAATGTGGTCCCATATGATGGCTTTGGGAGTTCAGCAGTTGAAGAAAGATTTGGATACTAAAATTGATTACAATGAGGATCTGGATGAAATTCAGCAGTTTCTTGATCGATTTTATATATCAAGAATTGGGATTCGCATGCTCATTGGTTAGCCGCCCTTTTTTTACCTACTTATTTAATTGGTAGCTTATAATGGGTACATCTATTTTATTGGTGTTCAAAGAATTTATGCCAAATTCTAGCAACTTCATCTTTTGTGCAGTACATATTATAGAAGCTTATAATTTGGTAGTTTATCAGTTTAGTTTGTCCTTTATTTATTTAGATTTTTTGCTTTTTATAGCAGTTATGCACCAACACACTTGCATTTGATGGTTTTCGAGCTGGTCAAAAACTCCCTTCGTGCTGTTGAGGAGAAGTTTATGGATTCAGACAAGGTTGCACCTCCTATCCGTATAATAGTTGATGATGGATTGGAGGATGTTACCATTAAGGCATGTTCTTTTGACCTCTCATCTTTTCTTCTATCGAATCGAGAATCTGTTGAGACCTTTATTTTTGTCTCCAATCAGAAAGTTGTACTACTGCAAGGCATAAAATCTGTTAATTTTCTTTACTTCTATTTTATGTATTCAATCAGTATATTCACTAATACAAGGCATGCAAGTTGACTATTTTGTCACCAACATGTTATCTAGGTCTCTGATGAAGGTGGCGGAATACCAAGAACTGGTCTTCCTAAAATATTTACATATCTCTACAGTACCGCAAAGAACCCCCTAGATGAGCACTCTGGCATTGACCTTGGAACTGTAACAACTATGGCTGGTTATAGTTGTACTTCCAATAAGCCGTTTATACGCTAGGTATTTTGGAGGGGATTTGCAAATTATCTCCATGGAAAGATATGGTACGTTACTTCTCTCTATTTTGCTTACCATACTATTAATATAATGACCCGAATATTAGCATACTCGTCATTGATCGTTAAAAGTGTCCCCATTTGGCGCACATCCGCGTTTTATTCTTGGATGTTTGAATGTAATAGTGAGATGCTGGTAAGCCTATTTGGTTATTGCAAATGTAAAAGCATGCCTATGATTTTTGGAAGGGCCCAGTTAGGAGTTTTTGATTCCTATTCGGCCTAAATTTTACATAATACACGGTAATGAGTTGATGTCATTCGGTTCACATTTTTCAGCTTAATTGCACATCGTGCCTATATGAATACTTCTGTCTCATCTCATGGTATTCGAAATTGACTTTTGGATTTGTGCTCTGTATGTCTTACAGAACAGATGCTTATCTTCATTTGTCTCAGTTGGGAAATTCTCAAGAACCTTTGCCTTGAGCATTAGTGTGGCTGGAACCATTGCAAATGTTTGAATTTGAAGAATCTTGATTCAAGTGGAACATATTTCAATTCGTGGTAGTCTAATTGTTTGTATAAATTGAGTATGCTATACAGATGTACATTTTCAGGGCAAGGAAATATTTTCCAATTGTGGAACATGAATATTTTCATTGCATTCATAAGTTCATCATGTGTTGAAGAAAGAGAGGAACCCTTTTTCATTATATCAATTACAATAAGAATACAAGAAATTTATAGGAGAAGAATGACCTCGATTCTAAGAGCATCTTCAGTTTCATTGTGAATTGTTTAAAAAATTATGCCAAAAGTGAAGGGAAATAGAAAGTGTTTAAAAAATTTATCTTTAATGCAAGTTTCTAAAGATTTTGTCAAGTTGATGTGGTAAAAAAAAGATATTGTTTAGACAACTTTAAGATTTAGAAAATTCGTTAAATATGTTGGCTCAGCAAAATTTAAATTTCATATATTTATTTAAATTTTCAATGTAGATTAAAATGTGATTTGACTTTTATTTTAATTAAATAAAATACACTTATATAATAATCTATATAATGCATTAGAGATTAAATTTAAACTTGAATGTCTCTCCATTATTCATTAGACATAAATGTCACTTAAATTAAAAGTCGTACCACTTACATAACAATCCATATAATGCATTACAGATGAATTAAAGATGCTCTAAAGCTAGCAAGTCAATAATTCCTAAAAATTAGTCTACCAAAAATAAAGAATAATACCAAAAATTACGCTACAAATAAGGGGTTTAGAATCGGAATTCCACATGTGAGAATGCATACACCAGCCTTTCTGTTTCCAGCGAACAATTTTTAAGTGCAACCAAGTGGTGAATTAAATGAATGATTTTCCCTACTTTAACCAAATAAGTAGTTTGAACAAAAGAAATTTCAATATTGTTCTGCTCCATTTCGCTTGTGACAAAAATAGGCTTCAGCTGGTTGTCATAAGTTATAACTCTCTCTTTGGCATTATCTTTGGTTCAAATATAATCTCATGCTAATAATTAATCTCTAGGCATAATTATGTCTTGAAGTTAAAGTCTTTTACTCAATGTTCACGAGAGTGGAAGGCAGTCATTGAGATCTTCTGAAGCTATATGTTATCGATGCCAATGATAGCACACATTCACTAAGCTATCAGAGCCATTCCATGGTTTCTTCGCTTTCCGCCAGTTCTCTTCCACTTGGCCACCCCACCTGGCCGGTTCACTTCTTCAATCTTTCAGACCTTGCGTTTCCTGTATAAAATTGGAATATAAGAAAAAGAAAAATCATGAGCACAAGGACCATGTTACCATGGCTTCATAATTCTTGTTACTGACCAAAACACTCAAATCCATGTTGCAGGCTTCAGTAACTTCCAAATTAGCTAATGGTCTCATCTTTAGCAGGATTTACATTAAAAGCAATATTCCAGTTTACATATCCTCATCGCTTTAGTGCAATTGAAAGTTGTATATACATATTTCTACGGAATTAACACAAAATTGGATTTCAATCTCTATGTTCAAACAAATATATATTGTTTTGATTTTGGCATTTTTAGCAATGGACATAAGATATTCATTGTTTTAGATTTTTAGACTAATTTTGATTTTTTTTTTAATGTTGTAGAGATTTTTAAAATAATTTTTTTCTTTTTTAATGTTGTCGAGTAACTCGACGACATTTTTTTTGTAACTTTGCCGTGTAACTCGGTAAAGTCATTTCAAATTTTTTTTGTGACTTTGCCGAGTTTTGGTTGACTTTGCCGTGTAACTCGGCAAAGTCCATTCAATTTTTTTTGGGTGACTAAGTCCATTCAAAATTTTATTTTATTTTATTATTATTTTTTTTACTTTGTCAACTCTTACAAAGTCATTTAAATTTTTTTTTTTTGTGTGTGGGCTTTAGCTCTTTTTTTTTTTTTTAATTTACATTTTTGGTCCACAACCTTTTTAATTTATAAAAAATTTAACCATAATCTTTTTTTTAGCATTGACCATCCCCGGCCTTTGAATTTTGTTGCAAATTTTGTTTTGTCCTCCTCTTTAAATAAACAAAATAAAATAAAATTGTAACTATTTTATTTTTACTGGATAACATTTTTTTAAATTTTTTCTAAATATGTTTTTTATTTTAGAATTTTTTTTCCTTTTTTTGGATTTTTGTCGAGTTACTCGAGAAAGCCACCAAAATTTTTTTTTTTTTTGGTTTGTGGCTTTCTCGAGTAACTCGAGAAAGCCTTATTTAAATTTTTTTTTTTTTTTTTTGGTTTCTCAAGTAACTTGAAAAGTCATTTGGGAATTTTTTTTTTTTTTAAAAAAAATACTAATTTCGTCGAGTTTTAAGACAAAGTGGGGAAAAAGGTCAAAAAAAAATATTCAAAATTTCACTTAGTCATGGATTAAAAAAAACTCATTTGACATAGAAAACGATCACCGAAAAATATGAAATTTTCCAGGAACATAGAATATTCATGTAGCTACCACATATCAAAATTTGATACTCCGACGACATGTTTCGGCTTACTAAAATGCTTACCGAAACATCCTACTGGAATAAAGAGGAAAAAAATGGAAAAAAATCAACAATTAATGATAATGCTTAAACTTTTTGTTTTATGTTATAAACAAATTGTACACATGCAATTTGAAAAATAAATTTTTTAAGTCGATAACATTTGATTTTTATTTTTTTTTTCTAAATAATTTGATAACATTTTATGTTAAATTTGTTTTATAGATTTGTTGTGTAAACGTTTTATTCCAGTGTATAATAAATTGATTATTGTAATAAATTAACATAATTATTATAATAAATTTGCATTCCATTGTGTTATCATAATTGTTAAAATAAAATATAATATAATATATTATAATAATTTAATATATCGATCAGTTATAAGCCACCAACTGCAACTTTAAAAAACAAATGTTTTATTTACAATAAATTCATATTAAGTTTTATTATAATTATTAATTATATTAAAAATTGATTATTTTAATAAAATTTATATAATTAGTATAATAAATTGACATAATTATTATAATAAATTTGCATTCCACTGTGTTATTATAATTGTTAAAATAAAGTATATTATAATAATTTTATATCATATATAATTTATTATACAATGTTATAATAAATGATAGGGTAAAAAAATTATGCATGTGCTTAAATTATCAAAGAACTCGACAAATTGAAATTTGAGATTGCCGAGTTGCTCAATTATTTATATGAATAAAATGACACATACCACAAAGTCAAAAATAAAATTCAAAACTAATGTTGTTGAGTTGCTCGACAACAATTAAAAAAAATATTCAAAAGCAATGTTATCGAGTAACTTGAAAAAAAAAGAAAGAAAAAAAGACAAAAGCCCATGTCTCACCCTTTGTCGAGAACTCGACAGACTCCAGTTACTCGACAAACTGGACAATTTGTCGAGTTACTGACAACATTTTTTTTCCCCATTTGGCTTATTGTTTACTTTATTATAATTTTTATTATTTTTTATATTTTTTATTACTTTACTGTTTACAAAAAAATGTAACTTCTTTGCAGATTTTTAGATTTGTTTTTCACTTTTATTATAAATGTTATTTATAGATTATTTGAGATTAGTCATTTTGAATTTTGAATGAAATAATGGTAGCTTTCTCTAGCTTTGATTTTGACTATTGGAATTTGTTTTTTTTTCCTGACGCCATTTTGTCGAACAACTCGACAAACTCCATTCCATGGAATTAATATATATTTTTTCATTTATCCCATTCCCTGTCGAGTTACTCGACAAACTGGGATTTGTCCCAGTTTGTCGAGCAACTCGACAAATTCGTTGGAGTCTCAAAAAAAAAACCTCCATTCTGAATTAGATATTGAGAAAATTATGTGGACATGTATTCTCATCCACAATCAGATCGTCAAATATTTTTTTTTTTAAGGAAAAAAATAGGAACCGCCGTTCTAAATTAGACATGTCATCCACTTTTGTCGCCGCCGCCATTTCTGTGTTAATTTTTCTTCCACCAAAACAAAGACCATACTCTTCTCCTTACAATTTACAAATCATACGAGTAAACCAAAATTGTTGATTTGCTGCGAAATAAACAGTGCCCTGGTTAATGACCCAAAAGACATTTTATGGGACTATGAAGACCCATAAAATGAAGTTTGTCAGGTTCAAATCTCTTACACACACGTGCTTTGTTTGTTATCAGTCCATTAGGAATTGTAAATTGTAATTTTGTTTATAGTTGTTTGTTTGATCGTGAAATTTTCGGTAAATCCGTTCCAATTTTTTAATTTATTGAACGTTCCGTTCGATGAGGATACTTCTAGAGTTTTGAGCTTTAGTACACTCAAATTTGAATTCGTTTGTCTTTTTCACTGTTGGGGTCCTCCCTCATTTTACAGATATTTTCCTTGCATTTGACCCAGGTTTTGTTGTTAATGGTGTAATTAATTTTTCTTTTAGTGATTTACGTGTGGGGTATGTGATTAATGTGTAAGTCTTCAAGTAAACCCAAGGTAACAATTCAAAGAATTATTAACATTTTCATAATCCTCTATTTCATATATGAAAAGGAATCAAAAAATCAAGAAATATGCCATTATTCTACAAATTTTATATCAAGTGTACTCAAGAAAAAAATATCGATATATTTTAAATAAATGGCCGAAAATTAGACAAAACATTTGAAGAAATTTTGACCTTTCTTTATTATTTGTTAATTATTTATTTTTTTGGTGTGTATGAGCAAATTGTACACAATTCGCTCTAAATTTGTTACATTTTTCAAATTTGTTTAAAAATTTTAATTTCATATTTTTTTTTTGTCATTTCAATTACATTTAAAGCCTAAAATTTTTTCCTATATTTGTCACTTACGTGCAACGCACGGCTTTAAAACTAGTATATATATACACACATATAATGCTAATGATTTTTTTTTTTACGTGTACAAGAAGAAAAGAGAAAAAAATAATAATAAAGTTATTGTTCACTGTGTGTGTGTGTGAGTGAGTGAGAGAGAGAGAGAGAGAGAGTAAGTTGAGTCTTGGTTTGCGTGCATGTGTGTGTAAAATCAACAAGTGTTAAGTGTGTGTGCATTTTTTGGATGTTGATATTTCAATTTTTTTTTTTTCAAGAACACAAAACAGTAACTTTACATTTACGTTTTTTTTTTATGCGTTTTTATTAAACACAAATCAGAAAATTTACATATTTTTTTTTTGTATGTGTGCATGTGATTGTGTTGTGTGTGTTCTTTTTGTTTGTTTTTTTTTTTTCCTTAAAAACAAAAACTTGGTTTCAAGTTTCTGTTTTACGTTTTTTTTTTTTTTTTTTTAACTTCAAACTTTTGTAAATTTGAACTATTTATTTATTTTAAACATTCACTAATTTTTTGTTATTTTGTTGACAGGATCTTAGGAGCAGGTCAGAAATTTTGAGATTCGGATGATTTTAGTTGTGAAAAATAAATATCTCCACGATACATGTATTTTAGAAGTCCAGAAGAATTTGTGTTAAAGATCAAAGACCAGAACTTTTAGTCCAAGGCATTTTATGTATTTGGAAGACTTGTCGTTCCAAACATTAAATCTTAAAACACTTGAAAGATTTAGTGGTTAGAACTGTAAATTTTTATTTTTATTTAAATCACTTTTAAGAAATTTATAATCTTAGAAAATTTGTGAGATATACGTATTTCGGAAAAATTACTTTTTTTTTTATGAGAAATTTTTTGTTTGGAAGACCTGGAAATCGGGGTTCGGAACGTATCTTTTTAGATATTTCCCGAATACTCACCCTTCCATAATGGAGTTTTAGAAGACCTGAAAATAGAGGCTCGGAATGTATCTTTTTAGATATTCTCCGAAAACTCACCCTTCCAGGATAGAGTTTTAGAAGACCTGAAAATAGAGGCTCGGAACGCATCTGTTTAGATATTCTCTGAAGACTCACCCTTCCAGGATGGAGGATTTAGAGGACCTGGAAATAGAGGTTTGGAACGTATCTTTTTAGATATTCCCCGAAGACTCACCCTTCCAGGATGGAGTTTTTAGAAGACCTGAAAATAGAGGTTCGGAATGTATTTTTTTAGATATTTCTCGAAGACTTACCCTTTCAAGATGGATGATTTAGAAGACCTGGAAATAGAGGCCCGGAACGTATCTTTTTAGATATTCTCCGAAGACTCACCTCCAGGATGGAGTTTTAGAAGACCTGAAAATAAAGGCTCAGAACGTATCTTTTTAGATATTCCCCGAAGACTTACCCTTCTAGAATGGAGACTTAAAAGATTTACGACCCCAGATAGATAGAGGACTTTAACAAATTCAGAAAATTTAATGTCCATAATTTCTTTAAATTATGGACCTTTTCTTTTTCTTTTTCTTTTTTTTTTTTTTGGGACTATTTTACTGTCATTTTGTTTTCTTGTTTGCTTTTATTTGTTTATTTATTTATTATTTTGTTTCTTTATTTGTTTGTTTATTTTGCAGGAATGGCACAATTAAATTCTAAAAGCAAAGAGAATCTGAAATTACTTGAAATTACTGAGCTTAATGATACGGCACGGAAGGGCAAAGTTCTTTGCTTTCCTAAAACAATTGTGAAGTATCACAGAAGAGCTCAAGCTTACTATCTATAGGTTGATGCCATGTCCTTCGACTTTATGTGTTCCTTTAAAGGAGATGCACATGCATATTCTCAGTAATCGCCAGAGGAATTCGGATGCCATCCAACATTCTTCTTTGGGTCCACCTCCACATCATTCTCAGGATATGACGATTATTCCGAGAGCGATCATTTCCGAGAGGATTAATCAAAGAGAAATAAAATGGGGAAGTGAACTTAGCAGCCGTGGAGAAGCTTCTTATCTTCAAAAGTTTTGGGAGTGATCGGTTTGGATCCATAAACTCTTAGTCAAAAGAAATCTTCCTGAGTTAGCTTCTGCAGTTTATTCTGCTACAAAGGAATATTCTCGTCCCAATTCTATGTACATAGCTCTTTGTGAAGTTTGGTGTTCGGACACCAATACCTTTATAACCACAAATGGAGAAATTGGTATTTCTCTCTGGGATATTCGAGAAATCACTGGACTCTCTATTAGGGGTGATTATTATGAGAATGTAGTTCCAAGCCTTTCAGAACTATCGAATTTGCTTTCCCGATCTTGCTCAAATTTGTTTAAAGCATACTCATTGATAGTGGATAAGAAGAAAACTGATCGAATTCGCCATGTCGGTTGGATTGAGTTTTGGTTCCAAGAAGATGATTGCGTTCCAAATCCTCAGAAGAGTAAGTCTTTCAAGAAAGCTATGGAATCGAAGCCACATAAAGAAGGTCAACGAATAGTAAAAGACTGGATACGGAGACTCGTCGTCACAGACAAGCCAAAAGATATTTTGCGCAGGGACATGAGTCATTGGAACTCTTCTTTATCTGTTGATGAGGAAGAAGAGTTAGAAATAGCGGCTTATCTTTCGATTTGGCTTTGTCATTTCATTTTTCCTTCCAGAGACGACTATCTTAAAGCCGGGACTTTCAAAACAGCTTCCAGAATGGCTGCCAAGTCAACTTACAGTTTAGTTCCTCCTATTTTGGCTAGTATTTATCGAGGACTTACAGAAACATCAAATTGCGTGGCAGGTCATGACATTGGATTGATCAAATATGCATTTCCTGGACATTTTCTGTATGCTTGGGCTGCAACCTATTTTCTCCAAAGAATTTACAGCAACATTGACAAAAACATTGGTCGCCCTATTATCAGAAGATATGCTAGAACATTAAATGATCTCCAGCCTTGGGAAGTTGACATGTTCGATTTTCGAGAACTTGTTCGTGGAAGGATGGATCATAATGATTTTTGTTGGAACCTTATTCATTTGCTTCCTCATTGTGGTATACTCACAGATAAGGACGGTAGATCTACGGAGATTTCAGAGTTCATGATTAGCATTTGACCTGGATTTGTTTCTTATCGCCGAGGATCTGGTTCATACATTCTTGAAGCATATAACCCTCGTCGATTTGGAAGGCAACAAGGCTTCAAACAAAAACTTCCAGGCTCACCAAAAGATATTAACTTAGTAATAAATCCAATGACTATTTATTGTGCTTGGTTATCTTTGACAAGTAGGGAGTGGATGTTCATTCCATATTCTAAGGAGAACCAATAATATACAAAATCAAGTTGATTCTGCATACGAAGATTGGTAGAATAATGAAGTACTTCTAAGATTGGACAAGGTTCAAGTGAAGGAGTTGTTATCCAGTGAGGATATAGACTTTAGACTCGAGCAACCCGCACATTTACTAAAGCATAAGGAGAATGACAAAGCCAAAGAGATCAACCCTTCCCGTGTAGCTTCCCAAAGAACTTTTCAGAAAAGTGCATTGGATGTTCCAGATGAAGGAGGTCCTAAGAGGCTTAAATTTACATTCTCTTCAACAGGAATCGTTTACTCTTCAGAGCGTGTAGAGAAGATACCTGGGACAATTTTGGTTTCAGAAGACAGTAATTCCGGAGATCAAACATCTCGAGGACTTGAAGCAACTCTTGTTCCGGAAGATAATAGTTCTGAAGATCAGGTATGATTTAAATTTCTTTTCTTTTCTCTTTTTTTTTTGTTTTTCTTAATGTATCAAATTTTGACTTCAGACTACCGTTTCTTTGGTACATCGTCGAAAGTGGTCGATACGACTGAAAAAGCCTCAATCTATTCAAAGCAACCACAAAGCCTGTGCTGAAACTTCAAAAATTGATTTGAGCATCCTGGATATATCTTTACATGACGAAAATTTAGACATGTCGCCTCAAACAGGAAATGCAGGTGTATATATGTTCCTTATTATTTTACCTGACTGTTTGATATATCGGTGCACAACTTCCTTTCATCATTTTTTTTTTGTAGGATTTTCAAAAATTCCCGAAGAGCTGAATTTTTACATCTAAGTTTGACATCTAAGTTTGCAGCTATCAATGATGAGGGAGAAGTAAATTCTGGAACTTCAGTAGTCAAGATTCTGGGGAATGGACAAGAAGCACCTGTTACCCCATTCGTTGTCTTTGATTGTTGTTCCTACTTCAAATATAAACAATCGTGGGATTGCACCAATTTGTTCTTCCATGTCTAAACTTCCACTTGGAATTACTGAAGACTCTTCTTTTCTAAAAGATGTTTTCCGAGAAGTCATGACTAAGTATCTTAAGAAGTCATTCACGGATGTGATAAAACACGGTTTTTCAAATCTTAGGACTTGGTGGGCTAAAAGCAATCAGAGACTTCAAAACTTGATCACCAAATCATTTCAAGGGGATCCAACACCTTTGACGAAACGTATGGAAGTGTTTTTTAAAAGAGTTGATGCTTACCTTTCCAAAAGAAAGCAAATTTTAGAGTGTTCGACTTTAGAAGAAAGGGACCAACAATTGGAGTCTTTGGACAGTCGAATAGATGTAGAGATGGCCATATTTTCTTCTTTGGAAAATAAGACTGACGAGTTGGCTTTCCAGCTGGACAAACTCCGTGATGAACTTCAGACTCGTAAGGAAAATCTGGATAAAATGAAAGAGGCCAGGATCACTCTGGGACAAGCAAAAATTAGAAATATCGCCAACGTGGAATCCATCGATCAGGAGAGGAAGACTCTTGAAGATAGCTTCTTACAACTGGCTAAAAGTGATTGATCTTTTGAGCTGAAACTCTACATTTCTTCTTCTTCTTCTTTTTTTTTTTTATCTCTTTTGTATCATCATTTTTTTTATGCAAAGACAAATAAAGAGATATAAGTATGATTATTTATTTTGACTAAACTTGGATTTATATATACAATTTTTTCCAAGCTGTATAACAACTTCAAACATTACAAGATTTTTTGTTTATATATATATAGCTGTTCACAGTTTATCCTCTTGCGGGCCAGGAGCAATACACAATTTTTTTTTTACAAAAGAAAATAAAACAAAGTTTAAGTGTAAAAATGCTTCAGAAATTTTCTGTTAATAGGTCCAATTTGCAATCCATCTTTGTCCACGATTTTGTATGCCCCATTGGTAAACACATGAGTAACGACAAACGGACCATCCCATTTAGGTTGGAACTTGTCCCCTGTCTTTTTTGTAATTATGATAGGCCTACGTACTGAAAGTACTAAATCTCCAACTTGAAATAATCTTGGCCGTACTTTTTTATGGAAAGACTTTGCCATCCGAGCTTGATAACATTACAGGTGCATTTGAGCTTCTAATCTCTTCTCATCCAAAGCTTCCAGCTCCTCAAGTCGAAGACGGGCATTTTCCTCTATCGTCAAACCTTCTTGGATGGCAATTCGTAATGATGGAATCTGATACTCTAAGGGAAGTATAGTTTCCACACCATAGACCAGAGAATATGGAGTAGCTTGTGTTGGAATCCAGTAAGTAGTGCAATAAGCCCACAAAACTTCCCCAATTCTTTTATGCCAGTCTCTTTTAGATTTAGATACAACCTTCTTCAACAAATTGCACAAGGTCTTGTTAAATGCCTCTGCCAATCCGTTAGCTGCTGCATTATACATGGACAAGTTGTATTGTCTAAATCCAAACTTGGTGCAGAGATTATTGATGTGGCTATTGTAGAATGGTTTTCCATTATCAGTGATGATGTATCGAGGAACTCTATACCGATAAATTATTTGACCACGAATGAAATCCGCAACATTTTCTTTCTTTACTTCCCTCAATGGCATAGCTTCGACCTACTTAGAGAAGTAGTCTGTCCCAGCAATGATGTAGGAATGCCCAGCTGAAGACTTCAGTGTTATGGGTCCAATCACATCAAGACCCCATGCATCAAATGGCTAGGAAGCTATTGTCGGATGTAATAGTTCTGGAGGTTGGTGTATGAAATTTGCATGGACTTGGCAAGCTTCACATTTTTTGGCAAAATCCATAGAATCTTGAACCATAGTCGGCCAATAGTATCCCATTCTTTTTATTTGAAAATGGAGTTTAGGTCCTGATTGATGAGCACCACATATTCCAGAATGAGCTTCCTCCAGGGCATGTGTCGCTTTCTCACTACTTAAGCATCGAAGAAATACTCCATCAAACAAGCGCCGATAGAGTGTGTCCTTATAGAAGATAAAGCGAGAAGCACGTCTCCGAACTTCTGTTTTACGACGAGGGTTATCAGGTAACTTATGATGTTGAAAATAATCAATTAATGGTTGCCTCCAATCATCCACTTCTTTGCCAATAATTTCAACATTATTGTTCTCCTCAAGATTTACAGGCAGCAGTGGTGGAATTACCTATCTTTGAACAATTGATACTGGGTGAGAAAAATCTTCATCTGACCTGGCCAGAACAGCAGCTAAATTAGTCAAGGCATCTGCTTCTCTGTTTTCATTTCTAGAAACGAATTTGATTTTTACTGTTTCAAATCGTTTTAGGAGTGTTAATGCATATTCATGATATGGCTTCAGGTTTAAATTTCGGACTTCATACTCGGAAAGAAGTTGGTTGATTATCAACAAAGAATCTCTAAAGACTTCTAGTTGATTGACTTCCATATCCAGTGCTGTTTCCAAACCAATAATAAGAGCTTGATAATTTGCCATATTGTTGGAACATTTTTCTGTCAAGCTAAATGAATAGGGAATGACTTGATCATGGGGAGTAACCAATACAACTCCTGCTCCAGCACCATATCTTCGAGCTGCACCATCAAAGAATAACCTCCATGAAGGTATAACTTCAGTGCAAAAAACTTCTTCGTCTGGAAAGTCTTCAAGAAGTTCCCATTTTGCCGGAATAGGATGATCAGCAAGAAAATCCGCCATGGCTTGTCCCTTAACGGCCTTTTGTGGAATAAATTTGATGTAAAACTCGGACAATAGAAGTGCCCATTTTTCTATCCTCCCAAAAAGAATCGGTCAGGACATTATGTATTTTAACGTGTCAATCTTTGAGACAAGATTGATCGTGTGTGCTAACGTGTAATGCCTCAACTTTTTAGCTGCAAAAATCAATGCAAGGCAGATTTTCTCAATAGGCGAATACTTCATTTCAGCACCTACCAATGTCTGGCTTAAGTAATATAGTGTATTTTCTTTTCCTTCGTCATTGATTTGGACAAGAAGTGCACCTAAAGAAGATTCTTGTGATATGACATAGAGAGTCAATGGCTTTCCCGGGATTGGAGCTGTGAGCATTGGTGGATAAGATGAATATTGTTTAATGCTTAGGAAAGCATTTTGACAAGTATCATCCCATTCAAATGGCACGTCTTTCTTCACTAGCCTGTTGAATGGATAGCAACGACCAGCAAGATTGGAGATAAATCTTCGAATGTATGCCAACCTTCCTTGAAGACTTTTCAATTCATGCAAATTACTTGGCTCTGGCATGTTGATTATAGCATCAATTTTTGACTGATCTATTTCAATACCTCGATGTCGAACAGTGAAGCCAAGAAATTTCCCAGAAGTAACACCAAATGCACATTTTAGTGGATTCATTTTCAACTGGTAACGCCGGAGTCTTTTAAAAACATCCCGCAAATCTTGTAGATGATCATCTCATTTTTTTGTTTTGACAACAAAGTCATCTACATAGCATTCCACTTGCTTGTGCATCATATCATCGAAGATCTTTTGCATTGCCCGTTGATAAGTTGCTCCAGCATTTTTTAATCCAAACGGCATGACCTTGTAACAATATATTCCCTTAGGAGTACGAAATGTCGTGAGCTCTTCGTCTTTTGGATCCATTCGAATTTGATTGTACCCTGAAGACCCATCCATGAAAGATAGAACTTCGTATCTGGTAGTAGCGTCCACCATCAACTCTGTTATCGGAAATGGAAAATCATCTTTCGGACAAGCTTGATTCAGATCTCGAAAGTTAACACAGACTCTTAATTGTCCATTATTTTTCATGACTGGAACGATATTAGCAATCCAAGTTGGATACTTAACTTCGCATATGAACCCAGCTTCAATAAGTTTGTTGACCTCTATTTCAATTTGTGGAATCAATTCTGGTCGGAATCTTCTTTAGGGTTGTTTGATCAGGCGAACTCCATGCTTTACCGCAAGATGATGCACTGCAACTTCAGGATCCAACCCTGGCATTTCTTTGTAGGACCATGCAAATACGTCTTTGTATTTCTGGAGCAGGTTGAAGTACTCGGATTCATCCTTTTCACTGAGAAGAGCACTTACAAACACTGGTCTCATATCTTCTTCTGTTCCCACGTTTAACTGTTTCAAATCATCCATGGTAGCTTGTCCCCCTTCTTTGAATGTTGGCGGAACTGGTTCAGGTTCATTTATCATGGTTGAATTTTCAAATTCAGAATCTGAGTCAGAGGCTTCTTCGAAAGCAATGTGATTAATTGATACCTCTTCTTTATCCTCGCCATTCTTTTGAGATGAGATAGTTTTTCAATTCATATTCTTTCTTCTTGACTGTTGAGGCTTCAAACTTGAATTAGAAGTCTTAACTCCAAGTCAAGAAAATGTGGACTGTCTTTGAGAGGATTCTGGATAAATCTGCACATTTTTGTCAACTTGAACAGAAGTAGAAGGATCACCACTTAACCTTTGAAAGACGGACGTTCTACCACTTGGATCAACTATTGTGGAAGTCTCTCTTTCCAGCTTTTCGAATACTGAAACTCTGACATTCTCACTTTGAATTCGATCAAATACTAAAGGTCTTGACTCTTTTGGCTTTTCTTCAGCAGTCTCATAGATTTGAATCATGATTGGATTTGATGACACCTTCTTGACTTTAATTTTTCTTGGTGGACCTGGATTATATCCCAATCCATACTTTAGTTGTGCAATAAATGATCCACCAGAATCTGAAGGAACACATCCACCTAAAAAAACAGCATCAAGATCACCCAGTTTACGATGCTCTCCTTTCCCATATTCGGCATTCTCGAACAACTTCTTAACTTGCGGATTGCAATGTCTCTTAAAAGTTTGTTTCGAGTCTTCAACTTCTTTGACATGTGGCATGTTTTGTTTGGATGAATTAGAGATACAGAGCTTTTCTATATTTGGAATATATGTTGAAACTTTGCTAGTCTCTGGAACTGTAACAAGTTGATAGGGCAGAGCCAATTTAGGAATGTTGGGTATCGGAAAAGTTAATTTTTTTTTCAATACCTTAACATCTGCTGACGTCGTTTGAGGTTGTTTGCCTTTGGAGAGCTCTCCACAAGTACGTTTCTATCTACCTTTCATAAGTTGATGAGTCGGCACTACAATAAGTCGGTGATCATTGTTTGTATCTTCTTTAATTTCAAATCCAGCTGCAGACAATCCTGCTGAATGAAACTCTTCACCTTCCGAGTAGAACTTGGCATCTGCAAAATAAGATTCTTCTTTGAGGAATGGTTTTGACTCAGCCACCACATGTTTGACTTCTCCATCTCGGCTATACTTGAAACATTGATGCCAAGTTGAAGGCACCACTCCAGTTTCATGCAGCTAAACACGTCCAAGGAG
This sequence comes from Forsythia viridissima, assembly GCA_030279155.1. Lineage (NCBI taxonomy): Eukaryota > Viridiplantae > Streptophyta > Magnoliopsida > Lamiales > Oleaceae > Forsythia > Forsythia viridissima. The sequence goes on along the minus strand of CM059034.1, from coordinate 20,931,097 downwards.
TAACTCATATGATGTTTTGGCATCAATGACATGAAAGAAAGCTAGAGAATTTAACTCCCATATTTGTAACTTCAGGCGAATCATGCCAATAGCTCGCTGACCCTTTTGATTGAATCCTTGAATCATAATATTGCTCTTTGATAGATCATCAATATTTATTCCAATCTTCTTCATTGTTTTGATTGGCATAATGTTTACAGCAGAGCCACAATCAATCATTATTCGATACAATTTACATTCTCGGATACATCCATTGACGTATAGTGGTCTATTATGGAAGCGAGATCCAAGTTGTAAATCATCATCGTTGAATGTGATAGTGGCCATACAGTCTTGATAAGTTGTAGATTTAACTGGTTCCAGTACTTTTTCTTGGTAAGCTTTCGGATCAATCAATGCTGCGATTAGAGCCATACGATCATCAAAAGAGAGATTATGGGCATCTGCCAGGCTCGTGCTGGAAGGAATGTTACTGAGTTGTGATATGACCTTCCTCGTCTTTGAACTCTCTCCTGGTACATTTTTTGACTCATTTCCTCCATCTACATTGATGACATTGGAGGTAAAACATTGTTCGTCAAAGAAACTCTTAGGAAAATATTCTCCCAGGGTTACTGGTCTAGAAAAAGAACGTGGTGTAGCCTCTGTTTCTGTTGATTTTTTGTTTGCTCTTGCCTTAACTTTGGTTTTCTTCTTTTGATTGTTTCTTGGCTTTCTTCTTGATTCTGGTTTCTCATCATGGGTTTCAGGACTTGGAAGCTGTGGAGCTCTCTGGCGACGTCTTTTCACGAGAGTCCATGCCCCCTGACTTTCTTCAGATGATACTTCATCAGTAGATTGAACTTCAGTACTCCATGCTCCCAATGTCAGTCCTACAAGAGGTACAAAAGATGATTTTTTACCTGTTTCGTTTGATCTCCGATATTTCTCCTTCTTACTTATGAAAGTAGACCATCCATCCCCAATTTCATCTTCAGACTCAAAGTCTGAATTCCAAACGTTTAGATCATCAGTCATGATTTTATAGAAGGTTGGACGATTACCGCTATCTGGTTTGACCATCTTTGGATAGACATACATGATGGTAACTTCTTCGTCTACTTTGAGTTGTACCGGAATAGCTCCTTTCAGAAGTTGAGGTCCAAATTCAGCCACCTCGGACAATGACTTTCCAGCATCATATGGAGTAGGGAATGTCTGTTCTTTATTTGAAATGGGAATTGGGTCAAATGATCTAAACGAAACCATCGAACAGCTGGCAGTTGGGTTTTCACCAGTTTTAAGTTTGATTTTATTTTCTCTGTCTAAGCGGACAATAAGATCATTTAGCACAAAACACCTCTCCACTGGGTGACTAATGATTTGATGGAATCTGCAATATTTAGGATGATCAACTTGACCAGCCTCTTCCGGCCTTTTTGGTACTAAAAGTTCAATTATCTTTTGTTCAAAGAGTTAATCTAAAATCCCAGAAACTTCAAAGTCTGAGAATGGATACTCTTTTTCTTCAAGTTCCTTCAGAGTAAGAAGACATTTCCTTTGGACTTGTACTTTGTTGGGTCTGAACTCCGGTTTTGGCTTTGGGCCCGGATTTGAACTTGATTTTTTAAAAGTGATTTTTGCAGGAACAGTGGAAATTGTCATAGCCTCTTTGGGCTTACCTGACTTACTATCCCTCTTGATTTTCTTCTTGGGATCTTTCTTGTCACGTAGATCACTCGGTAAGTAACTTCCGTGTCTTGCAATCTGGATTTCTAGATCATGGGCACGTGTAGCCAACTCTTCAAAAGAATGAGGCATATTTGCTTGGAGATTATAAAGTAGTCCCCAATGCATACCTTGGACACACATGTCAATAGAGGATGTTTCGCTAATGCGTTCTTTACAGTTAAGAACAAGGTTTCTCCATCTTTCAATATACTCCTCGACCAGTTCCTCCTTGCTCTGTTTTGTTCGAGCAAGTTTCGGAAGGCTAACTGTCCGCCTAGTACTATAGAAGCGTGTTAGGAACTCTCGCTCAAGTTGATCCCAACTATCAATTGATCTAGCCGGTAAGTCTGTATACCATTCAAATGATGCGCCTCTGAGAGAGCGTACAAACTGCTTCGCCATGGTGTCATTGTAGGTGCCAGTGTTGTTACATGTTTCAATGAAATGAGCAACATGTTGCTTTGGGTTTCCTTTTCCATCGAAACATTAGAACTTCGGAGGTTGGTAACCAAGCGGCATCCTCATTTCTTCAATCCAACGACTGTAGGGTTTAGCATAAACCATTAAAGATTGTGGCGAACCACCATACTGGGTACGGATTGTGTCAGCAATCATATGCTGGAGTTGTTGGAGGGACAGAGAGCCAACAGAGAGTTGAGTTGTATCACGCAATACATTTTGCACTACCGTCCAGTCATGCATATCTTGCTTCTGTTGATGCTCTTGGACTTCAGGATCTTTAGTTCTGGAAGAGCTTGCATTTTTTGGACTGTCTTCTGTCAATGGACTTTGTAGTTCGAGTCGGTGCATGAGGGTGAAAATTTGTGCCTCTTTGTCTTCCAGCGTTTTTGTTAGCTTTTCAATAGCCAAGGCCATTTGCTGAATTCGGTCATCAGAGTCAGGTGTTATTTCTGCGACCATCACTGGATTGAGAAATTCTTCAAAAGTGCTATAATCACCCCATTTTTACAAAGAAGTGACATGTGTGGATCCGGACACGGATCCATTACTGGAATCAGAGCCGGAATGAGAACTTTTTGCTAAGTTCTTGGATTTTTCTGCAGAACATGAACTGGACTTCCTAGACTTGAAAATTTTGATTTTGCCCTTGATAGAAAACTTCCTCAGTGGTGAAACCAACTGAATTTTCCCGGTCTTCGTCTGGGCTCTAGTTGTATGAAAAAGTTCAGCAAGTGTTTCTTCGAACGGAGTCATGATTTCTTTTGATTTTTCGCCTGCCATAGTTGGTGTAGTGATTGATTTGAAGATTTCACAGAATCAGAAAATGAGAGGGCGAAAAAGTTCCCACCGGGCGTGCCAAGAAATTGTACAACGAATTTCGTGTATTAAAATACAGAAATTGTTACAAATTGAAATTTTGATAAATTACAAAGTGGATAATCTTCTTGTGACTACGTAGCTGCAGAATCCTCTGATTAATGATCCGAGTGTTGAAGGCAAGGGGCTACGTGGCTTGAATCCTGGATTTCGAAACTTGTTAGAAATTTGATTTGCTAGAACCTTCAATGCTTGGACTTGGCTTGGATTTGATTTGTGAAGAAGATTTGATTTTCTTGGACTCGCTTTAATTTGAAGAAGATTTTGATCTTCTTAAAATTTCTCGGGTTTTGGATTTTTTGCCGGGTTATGAATTTTCTCCTGGACTTGCTTCTGGACTTCTGGCTTTTCTTCTGCCGGAATTTAACTTGTGATTTCTCTTGGACTTAATGTCCTATTTATAGAGAAATCTCAAACTACCCACTTTCCATTTATAACCATCCAATACGTATTAAATATAAAAGTGGCACGAATTTTCTACGTGGGTTAGTTTTAATACGAACGGGTCATAATAGATTTGGGCTTTCATCAATTTAAATGGACTATTTGTTTTTAATAGACCAAGCCCATTTATTTATTTTATTTTATTTTTTGGTGTCTACTGCGTTAATGAATTTTCCAATTGTAAAGATGTCGATTACGTTAATAATATTTTGCAAATTTATTGTTTTTCTATTTGTAAACAATTAGTAATATTTACATATTATAAATCTTATATTGATTAATTAATGTAGCATTTAAATTTGTTATTACTAATAATTAAAGTGAATTTATCTTGTTCTGCAAGATGTATATTTTTTAATTGAAAATGTCAATTCATAATTTTATTCATTTTTATCGAGTATAATATAAAATTCAAAAGATTTAGAAGTTGAACTGGCGGTACCATTTACATTGTATTAGAATACTGATAGCTAATTAACTAAAGTTGGACAATTATTTAACAAAAATCTCATCGAGGCTGAACATTAAATCTGGTTATTAATTACTTGATATTGGGTAATTAATTTGTGGGAGACATTTTAGGCGGGAAAATGTGTTGACTTTTATTGATGACTATCCTTCTTTTATATATACTAGTATATCATCCATACAATGTACGGCACTTATTTTTCATGATAGTGATTTTAAAATATTCTAAGAGTATATTGTTTATTTATTACATTCAAATAAAAAAAAGTATAAATAACATTTGATTACTTATTGATATTGGAAAAAAAATATAGCTAATCCAGATTTTGAAACACCTATTTGAAAACTACGTTTGTGGTCGAATTGAGGCGGACTTTGAATTGTATGAATTTAATTTTGAAATTATCATATCTAGTTTATTAGATTAATCGATTTATTATTTTTAATCAATAAATCAGATCATTTGATAATATAACACAATTATATGTTTTCCGTGTATTGATTTTTTTTTTAAACTGCAACCTATTTAAACCCGTTATGGAAAACATAAAAAAATTTGGGGAAAATAAATCTATTTTTAGAAAACTATTGCATTATTGTCAATAGTTCTTGTGCATTGATGTTTCATTTTTTTTGAAAACATAACTTATTTAAATTTCTGAACGGGTATAAATTAAGACATTGGAACACATAACATCATTTGTTTTGCATTTTCAAGTGAATTTATCTTGTTATGGAAGGTGTGCATTTTTTTTTTAAATGTTAATTCTTAATATTATTCATTTTAACCGAGTATCATAGAAAATTAAAACATTGGAAAGCTCATCTTGATTAAATTGTATTGGAATACTGATTATTTATATGAGAATATTTTTTATTAATTACCTGAAGTTTGGGCAATTAATTAATTAAATTTTAATATTATAAAATATTAAAATTTTGTCATTTAATTTAATTATATTTTTTTTTTAGTCTGAGTAAATATAAATAATATTATTATTTTTATAAAATATAATATAAATACTTTAATAATATGTAATATATAATATAAATAATATAATATTAAAACTTATTGAATAATTTTCTATTATAATTTGAAAAATAATTTTTGGGTATGCATAAACAAGAAAAGGGCATTTTGCAACGGGCAGAATACGTTGTAATAGAGATTTAGCAACATTCATTCGTACATTGCGTCCTTTGATGTTGTTGAAAAGTAGATGTCTACGGCAACGAATAATGTTAGTTGTGAAAGATAAAAAGCGTTTTGTCGTTTTAATTTTAGCAACGTACACGTGGGTTTTAACAACGTTCAATACTTGTTGTGGTAACTATGCACATGTGGTACTTTAACAACGTTTAACTGTTATTATTTTTTAACAACATACCTTTGCACATTGTCATTTATTTTTAACAATATTCTATTGTCCGTTGTCGTTTCTTTTTAACAACATTCCCATGTACGTTGTTATTATGTTTTAACAACAGTCATCTACACATTGTCTTTTCTTTTTAACAACATTCTTCCACGTCTTTTTAAAAATTTAATATTTTTGACAACATTCACCTACATTTTTTATATGTTCCTTTGCATTGTAGATATATGTATAAAACTCAATCCATATACGATATCAACCCTTAAATGAAATTTATACAAAATCAATAAAATATGAAAAATGCTAAACAAATTAAATATATCATAAAGTAAGAAAATTTGTATTTAGCCATACAAAGTATGACCTAGAAGTATCTTCAAACATAATACAAAGTTTGAACAAAAATCTAACAAAACACACATGTACGAGAAGTTTATTACCATTACAAACATCTAATCTAACAAAATCTTGAAACTGGCAATCCTTCACTTCACACAGAAACTCTTCCACCACTCCTCCAGCAAAACTACCCACAAGCACTTATGCTACCAGTTCCAGAGTAATGATATAGCACTCATGGTGGGTAATAATTATGGTACCTACTTGACACGTGACATCACCACATTGGTCACTTTTTAAAAAATTTAAAAAGTTATACAAAACTTTTTAAAAAGTGACCAATGTGGTGATACCACGTGTCAAATGGGTACCATAATTATTACCCACTATGGGTGCTATATCATCTTTCACCAGTTCCAATGCTGCATTTCACAAAAAAATAAAAATAAAAAATAAAACCAAGGGAGATTAAAACTGATATACACGAACAGCAGGCATTTCTACATCCATTAAAATGAGTAACTTACATCACGGGTAAAACACTAATGAACAAAATTTTGACTGGTAAATGATATGCACAAAAACAAGAATTAGGCAAGATTGGTAAAGAATTATTACTACACTGATTAAAAAGTAAACTTTACAGCAAAATTGGTTGAAGCATGAAGTGTAACGGATTATTGTGATAATTGATTACAGATCCAAGATATGAAATTTGACAATGGATGCAATGATGATGCAATGAAACATACATAGTTTTTGTGACATTGACCAGAAAAGTTAACTTTACAAGATAGTTCCACCAAAGAGAATTCAGGCCCTCCAAAAGAACAAATTAAAGAGAAAGGAGGACGAGAAATAATAAAGAATTAGGAGAATCAAGGCCTAATTTCAACAACAAGAAATAAAACTAGAAAATTGGTACCCACAAATTTGAAGAGGTATAATACTTCTGAACATGTTAATCAACGATTCACATATTTTATTCCATAATATTGTTCTAGTCCTTCCTCCAAATATCTATATCCAATTTCATGAAAATTTATTACATAATATTGTTCTAGTCCTTCCACCAAATATCTATATCCAATTTCATGAAAACAAGCAATCGATACAAGTAGTACTATTTTTAAGGCCAATTGATAATAAATATATGCCAATCACACCAAAGTATCTCCCACACTCGAAAAGCCACGCCCGGTGAAACCTACAATTTTTCCCACATTATGAACCAGAAAGAAAAATGAATTGGAGAAGACAACAAGTAAAGAGCTAGGCATACCCATCCTCCTAGAAATGAAGTGCAATAATGCCCTTAACAAATTGAGGTTGCTAGTGAAAAATGGCATGCAACAATTGGAGAAAATGGATTCTGCAAGTTATAGGCAAAAGTGGATTGTGCAAGAATTTACTAAAGCTTGTGATAATGATTGAAGAAGACATGGATTGTGATTCTCAAGGGGTAGAGATCACTTGAACTATGAATTGCAATATTCAGTTAATTTATGGTCTTTAACCATTTTTTCATATTTGTTTAAGATTGCCTAATGAATAAATATGCAAGATATGCTATATAAACCAAGCCTAAAACTAAAAGTTTGCTAGTTGGGAAGTTCATGTACTGTTATCTGGTATACAATATACAAATAACTCCAAAATTCAATGAAGCACAGATGGCAAGTAAATCTGTTTCTAACCTGTGACAAATTCTTGTGGCTGGAGCTTAAGTAGCAAAATAATATTTGAAAATAAGGAGTTGAAAATAATTTTTCTACTATGATAATTTCTCCCCCACCTAAACCAACCACCAAAGGCAGAGAATTGCCAATCAAAATGGCATTTAGGTTTATCCCAAAATCAAAGGAAAAGAAATAGTAGTGGGTTCAATTAAAAAAGCTTAACAATTAATATCCATCAGCACATGTCATTCTTGAATCAAGGTGAATGAAGGTCCATGATTTATCTTTGGTCGTGGTAACTATGTAATTAAGGAAACCAACAAAAATAATAAGCCAACAAAAATAATAATTATAGAAGAATAAAAACCTATTTTTTCCTTTCAATATTTTCTTTAGCTTTCTTAATTACAAAACTCATAAACCAAACTCTCCACTCCTTCCCACCCTATTTGTAATAACAGGTCCACAAAAAATTAGAAATAATCTAGCAGTTCCAATCTTCACAGTTAACATACTCGCTGAGTGTTGTTTATTTAGTTAAGGAAGATCTACCATTTCATGGCTTAGTGAAGACACATTATGATGCGAACCCGCGAAGGATTAAATCCTGGAACCCACAAAAGATTTGATCTGAACCCCAAGAAAGCTAAAATCCAACCGCAAAAACTTGACCCGATGAATTCTTGAAACAACGAACCAAAGTTATGAACGCCACAAAGAGATGCGAATTCTTTGATAAGTTTAGGGTAGTTCGATTAAGAACTAGGAAGAAAGTGAATCCTCACTTTGATTAATCTCACAAAAAACGTAATTGTTTATGTTTACAATAAAAGATTGTTTATATAGTAAACATTGAAAGAAACCTAATCTAATTCGGAAATAATTTAAAACTAATTAAAATTAAGAGTTCTAAATGAATTAGGAAACTAAACTTGCCAAAAGCCGGATTCCTCTGAAAACATGCCTTGCGATCGCATAGGCATTACTCCTGCGATCGCATAGTGTGTTCAATTAACGTTCTGCAGATTTTCTGGCTGCCTTGCGATCGCACCAGTGTGTAACCATGCGTTCTGCGCTAATTTCTGCCCACCCGTATTTTGGTTCTCCAACTTCTTTTCAAGCTTATTGTGGTCCTCCAATGTTCCATTAGCCTGAATCAAGTGTACCAAAGTTGGCATCGAATTCTTGGTATCGGTTTCAGCCCACGTAGCTTGAACAAGACCTTGCATGTCTTCATTGATCTTCTTAGCTCTTGATCTCGTTAATGTTCCTATCGGACTATGTGTTGAGTCCTGGCTAGTCGGTCTATGGTTCGCTGGTCCTGGCTCGCATCATCCCCTCCTTCCCAAAAAGGATTCGACCTCGAATCATCACCTGCATCAAAGGGGGAAAGATCAGAAATATTGAAAGTAGCCGAAACATTAAACTTACCTGGAAGATCAATTTTATAAGCATTATCATTTATTCGTTCAAGGACTTGAAAAGGCCCATCCCCCCTAGGGTGTAGTTTAGACCGTCGCCAGGAAGGAAACCGTTCTTTCCTCATATGCACCCAGACCCAGTCTCCAGGTTCCAAGATAACTCGTTTACGGCCTTTGTTGGCTTTGGTGGCATACTATTTATTCTTCTTGTCAATTTGTTGTCGCACACTATCATGGAGCTGTTTTGCCCTTTCGGCCTTCCTATGTCCATCCAAGCTAGTCCTTTCATCAACAGGTAGATGAATCAAATCTAAAGGTGTTAATGGATTAAAACCATACACAATTTCGAATGGAGACATATTCGTAGTAGAATGTACACTTCTATTATATGCAAATTCAATAAAAGGCAAACAATCCTCCCAATTCTTTAGATTCTTTTGGATTACAGTACGTAATAAGGTAGATAGAGTTCTGTTTACTACCTCGATTTGGCCATCCGTTTGAAGGTGACAAGTAGTTGAAAACAACAACTTAGTACCCAACTTACCCCACAAGACTTTCCAGAAGTAGCTAAGAAATTTAACATCTCGATCAGAAACAATACTCTTTGGAACACCATGGAGGCAGACAATTTCTAGAAAAAATAATTCAGCAATGTTAGTAGCATCATCTGTTTTATTGCAAGATATAAAATGCGCCATTTTAGAGAACCCATCAACAACCACGAAAATTGAATCCTTATTTTGTTTTGACCTAGGCAAGCCTAAAACAAAGTCCATAGAGATATCAATCCAAGGCTCGTTAGGTACGGGTAAAGGGGTATACAAACCATGAGGTAAGACTCTAGATTTGGCCTGTTTATATTTGATACATTTTGCACACAATCTTTCTACATCACGTCTCATTTTAGGCCAGAAGAAATGTTCATGTAATACATCCAAAGTTTTCCTCACCCCAAAATGTCCCATTAAGCCTCTCCCATGTGCCTCACGCACAAGCAACTCACGTAAAGAACTAAAAGGCACACATAATTTATTTATTTTAAACAAGTAGCCATCTAGTCTATAGAATTGTCCAAAAGTATTGTTCTCACATGCCCCATACATACCAGCAAAATCATTATCATTAGCATATAAGTTCTTAATATACTCAAATCCTAATAATCTGGCATTTAAAGTAGCAATGAAGGTGTACCTTCTAGACAATGCATCAGCCACAACATTTTCCTTACCTTGTTTGTAGTGAATGACATAAGGAAAAGTGTCGATGAATTCTACCCACTTGGCATGCCGCCTATTCAGCTTACCCTACCCCTTCAAGTGCTTTAGGGACTCATGATCGGTATGGATTACAAACTCCTTCGGCCATAGGTAGTGTTGCCAAGTCTCCAAGGCTCTCACCAAAGCGTATAATTCCTTGTCATATATTGGGTAATTCAAGGCAGCCCCACCTAGTTTTTTGCTAAAATAGACAATTGGACATTTCTCCTGCATTAACACAGCTCCAATACCTATGCCTGAGGCATCACATTCAATCTCAAAAGTTTTGTTAAAGTTAGGTAGCGCTAACACAGGTGCAGAGCACAATCTATCCTTAATAATATTAAAAGCATTTTCTTGATCCAGGCCCCAATTAAACCCAATACTTTTCTTTACTATCTCAGTGAGTGGTGAAGCTAGTGTACTAAAATCTTTAACAAAACGCCTATAAAAACTAGCCAAGCCATGAAAGCTCCTCACCTCAGTGACACTTTTCGACATTTGCCAATCCTTAATAGCCTTAATCTTTTCTTCATCAACCTCAATACCATTTGTACTAACAACATAGCTAAGAAAAACAACTTGTTTCATGCAAAAGGTACACTTTTTAAGATTAGCATACAATTTTTCATGCCTTAAAGCATTAAGCACACAACGCAACTGTTCAATGTGCTCATCCAAGTTCTTACTATATACTAAAATATCATCAAAGTATACTACCACAAATTTGTCCATGAAAGCACGCAAAACATGGTTCATTAATCTCATAAAAGTGCTTGGGGCATTAGTTAAACCAAAAGGCATTACTAACTACTCATACAAACCATATTTAGTCTTAAAAGCAGTTTTCCATTCATCTCCTTCTTTCATTCTTATTTGGTGGTATCCACTCTTAAAATCAATTTTACTAAAAATACAAGATCCATGCAACTCATCAAGCATATCATCTAATCTAGGTATAGGATGACGATACTTTACCGTTATGTTATTGATTGCCCTGCAATCAATACACATCCTCCAAGTCCAATCCTTTTTGGGCACAAGTAGCACTGGCACTGCACATGGACTCATGCTTTCTCTCACATATCCTTTGCCCATCAACTCCTCAACTTGCCTTTGAAGCTCCTTGGTCTCTTCTGGATTACTTCTGTACGTTGGGCGATTTGGAATAACAGCGCCGGGTACAAAATCAATTTGATGTTCGATGCCTCGAATGGGTGGCAAGATACTAGGCATCTCTTCAGGAAACACATCCTCAAATTCCTGCAACAAAGAAATAGCTAAACTGGGGATGGAGTGGTTAATGTCGCTAATTACAAGGTTGGACTCCTTGTATACTAGCAAAATCAATGGTTGATTTTCGATGAGGGCCCTCTTTGTAATTAGCTATTAGGGACTCTCTTTCTTTTGCAAAGAAACTCACTTTTGTTTTCTCTCGTGATTTTAAATTATTTCCACCCACACTCATTTTTTTCTTCCATCCTCGTTTGTTCCTGTGCCTCTAACTCACTCTTTTTCTTTTGATCCGCATCGCCCTTTACTTTCATTTGGTCTTCATAAACCTGTTTTGGTGATAATGGGACAAGAGTAACTGGTTTTCCATCTTTGACGAAGCTGTACCTATTCTGAAACCCATCATGTATCACTTTCCTATCATACTGCCAAGGCCTACCCAACAAAAGATGGCCAGCATGCATAGGGACTACATCACACATCACATCATCAGTATACTTCCCAATACTAAAGCTCACTAAGACCTGTTTGTTAACCTTGACCTCCCCACATTCATTCAGCCACTGTAACTTATAAGGCCTAGAGTGTTTTATCATAGACAGACCTAGTTTCTCAACAAGTATGGTACTAGCTACATTGGTGCAACTCCCCCATCTATTATCAGACTACACACTTTGTTATTAACATAACACCTAGTATGAAATATGTTCTCTCTCTGCTGCTCCATATCATCTACCTTGATTTGTGCATTAAGAGCTCGCCTTGCAACTAGAGCTTTACCTTCTACGGGGTATTCTACACCAATATCCTCCAATTCAGGCATTTCATCACTATCACTCTCAACCTCAAATACCACCTCCCCATTGTCACGCAAAACCATCACCCTTCGGTTTGGGCATTGTGAAGCAATGTGCCCGACGCCCAAACATTTAAAACATTTAATATCCCTATTCCTAGACGGTTGAAAATCTGATTTGGTTTTGTTATTGGTAAGTGCTACATTGGTTCCCTTAGGTGGTTCGGCATTCCCCCTTGAAACAGTCATCTCACCCCTGTTATTACTATCCCCCTGTGGTTTCCAGGGAGGGTTAGATCCCGAAGAATACTGTGCTACCCCTTTTTGTTTCAACTGCCTTTCTGCCTTCATAGTCATGTGCACCATGTCCTCCAACTCCACATAATATTGTAACTCAACTATATTGGCTATGTCTCTATTTAACCCATTCAAAAACCTAGCTAAGGTAGCCTCCCTATCCTCCTCAATGTTAGCCCTAATCATAGCCATTTCCATCTCCTTATGGTAATCCTCTACACTACTTAACCCTTGCGTAAGGCTCTACAATTTTTGATAGAGGTCCCTATGGTAATGACTAGGTATAAATCTCCTCCTCATGAGAGCTTTTAAATCATCCCAAGTTTCCACAAACCTTTTATGATTACTCCTCCTATTGGTCACTAATTGATCCCACCACATGATAGCATAGTCAGTGAACTCAATTACTGCTAATTTGACCTTCTTTTCTTCCAAATAGTTATGACAATCAAAGATCAATTCCATCCACATTTCCCACTCCAAATAGGCATCAGGATTATTCTTGCCTTGGAATGAAGATATTTTCAATTTAATACTCCCAAGGTTTCTATCTACCCTACCCTGGCCTCTATAATCAACTGCTCTAGATGGCCTCTCACGCCTGTCTCCCCTACGTCTCATTCTACCCATCTCAGCCCCATAGTTATAGGCTTCACCATCTTCACTCCCTACTACCATCTCATCTTCAAAATCTGCCGTAGGGCTATGATACTGCCTACCCTGCCTCCTATCAAAAGTAACCCTAGGTTGTTGTTCGCCTAATAAGGTTGTAGACATAGCACTATGTTGTTCCACTGTAACCTTTAAAGCATTATTAGTCTCCCTCATCTCGTCAAACACCATGTTCATACGATCAAATTGTTGTTGCATGGCCCTTAACAAGAAGAACTGGTTGTTTTCACTCCCAGGGGTGGTTTCTCCGTGATTAGACATTGTTTAAAAATTGAAAAATTAAGAAAGAAATAAAAGGAAAAGAAAATTATCTGCCTCACGTGTTTGCACTCGTGTTTCACTCTATATGGCTTTTTTCCGATAATAATCTCACCACTCTTGCCTTTTTCCACTCTTGTATTTCTTACCAAGTTCTCTAAAGAACTATCTAAACTCAATCAAGAATTTCGACTCCCGCGGCATTCAAGAACAAGAAGAACAACGAAAAGAATAAGGAGTAAAAGCAATCAAGAATACGAAATAAACACCGGATGATAATATATGACTAGAATTTCAAAGAACTCGTTTCTTGAATTTTTCATGAATTTTCGTTTTTTTTTTTTTCAACTCAACGCAAGAACGAAAAAAAAAAAGGATCACAAAGCAAGATATAGAAATAATTAACTTTGGTGCATGTATGGATCATGTACGAACAATTCTTGAAGAGGATGAATGATGAAAAAGATTTTTTTTTTTTTTATATGATTCAAGATGAATCTGATAAAAGCAAAGTAAAAGATAAACCTGATTTTAGAGCCAAAGCTCTGATACCAACTGATGCGAACCCGCGAAGGATTAAATTCCGGAACTCACAAAAGATTTGATCTGAACCCCAAGAAAGCTAAAATCCAGCCGCAAAAACTTGACCCGATGAATTCTTGAAACAACGAACCAAAGTTATGAACGCCACAAAGAGGTGCGAATTCTTTGATAAGTTTAGGGTAGTTCAATTAAGAACTAGGAAGAAAGTGAATCCTCACTTTGATTAATCTTACAAAAAATGTAATTGTTTATGTTTACAATAAAAGGTTGTTTATATAGTAAACATTGAAAGAAACATAATCTAATTCGAAAATAATTTAAAACTAATTAAAATTAAGAGTTCTAAATGAATTAGGAAACTAAACTTGCCAAAATCCGGATTCCTCCGAAAACATGTCTTGCGATCGCATAGGCATTACTCCTGCGATCGCATAGTGTGTTCAATTAACGTTCTGCAGCTTTTCTGGCTGCCTTGCGATCGCACCAGTGTGTAACCATGCGATCGCATGGTTAGCTTTCTGCGTTAATTTCTGCCCACCCGTATTTTGGTTCCCCAACTTCTTTTCAAGCTTATTGTGGTCCTCCAATGTTCCATTAGCCTGAATCAAGTGTACCAAAGTTGGCATCTGATTGTTGGTATCGGTTTCAGCCCACGTAGCTTGAACAAGACCTTGCATGTCTTCATTGATCTTCTTAGCTCTTGACCTCGTTAATGTTCCTATCGGACTATTTGTTGAGTCCCGGCTAATCAGTCTATGGTTCGCTGGTCCCTGGCTCGCATCACATTACCAAGAAGTAAAGAAAGATCTACTGTATTAACCATGAATAGTTTCAGCACATCACAATTTCTTTTGCCAAGATAAAAAGCCATTAACTGGGAATAGTTAAAAAAAACTACAGCAGGTTGATAAAAGAGAGAATATAAATGGAACATGGTCTCGAAGAAGTGAAACTACGCGGAAGTGGAACGTATACATACTCACCGAGTGTAATAAACTTGTTCACTACTTTAATCTTCACAGTTAACCTTGGCCTTGCAAAGGTTTCAACATTTTCCCTTTCTCATTCAGTGTATCGTTCTATTTTCTTAGTCAAGCTTTCACAAGATCACCACATAATTGACTTATGATACTTTTTTACTAAATATCAAAGAACACAACCCATAACTTATTAATAAACAGAAAATATAAGGATCATAATATCTGGGCGAAGAAAAGTTTACAAAGGAACTAAATATACCACTGGAATCAACTAAGTACTACAAGAGGACACAGTCTGAATTATTCGAGGGAACAGGGGTGATTTTACCCCCATTTTACACAACAGCAAAATATTTCTTTTCATTATTCAATCTTTTTACAATATCGAAAAATGCAATTGATAATGGAAACTAAGTAGATTTTTGGGATGGCAAAAAATTACCTTTAAAACTTACTCAAGAAAAAGCACTGTGGCATAGTCATGTATCCCCCATTACTCTCTGATAATGTTGTCAATATCCCCTGTACAAAAACACCAAATTCAAGACCATTTACTCCAAAGCTCTTTTATTTTGTTTTTTGGCTGCTAGTAAATCATAAGAATGTTGAAACATAAAATGATAAAATTTTCATTCCAGAGAAAATTACAAACATCTAACACAATTAAGTACAGATGATTATTTTAGATAAAATTTAAATTTGTTATCCCAATAAAATGGAAAACTGAATCAAACAAAACAAATAAATAAAAACAAATAAATTTACCAGATTGATCCCACCATGTAAAGCCAAAGCCATCGCCCCATAGACTGAACATTGTGCAAAGCTACTATCGCCAACCCGCAACAATCACATTGCCGCCACCATCTCCATGGACCATGACACAACCACCAACAATCAGATTTTGGCTATGAAGTCCCTCTTCCACGTCAGAATCTCTGCTTGGTAAAACTAGGTTGCACGGAAATGGAAATAGAAATGGCGAGAAAGATTATACCTTTGCCAGGAGACAAGGAACTCTAACTTCTTTAGCATTAATATTTTGGTCTAATGCCCCATAATCATGGCCTCCAAATACATCTGAAACTGGAGAGGCACTTGAGCTCCAAACAAACATATGAAGATCCTTACCACCTTCCTGCTGTCCATTTGGTTTCTTGCCGGCATTTGCTCCAATAGGTTTCGACCCGTTGTTTGGCGAAAACATACCCGGGTTTGGAGCTGAATACTGTGCATTTCCATGGTAAAATCTTGACTTGTTTACATTATTTCGAGTTTCCTCCTCGAAGTTTGAGGGTCTTGGAGTTGGCGCTCTTGAAGACTGTATGATAGAAACTGGAACCTCTTGGAGTTGGGTTTCTTGAAGACTGCAGAGAGTAAATTTCTGCATTGGTTAAATTTGATGGTCTTGGAGTGGTTGAAGAATAGCCCATTGATCTTCTTGGGAAAATATCCGATCTTGATGCATTTGATTTTCGTACAGTAAAGTTTCCCATCTTATTTGATTTCTGCCTCAGTCTCCAAAGGCTGCCTACCGTCCAATGACATGATATCAGAATCAACATGGATTGAGACTATTGAGACAGCAGTATCTGGGAACTGCTCAGAAATCAGCAATTTTGCACCTTTGTATTCAAACATGAAGAGCATTAAAGTATACCAAATAATGCACTGAAGTACAACTATTTGAACAATTAAACTCCCAGAATGCTCCCCATACATTCCTAAATAACACATTAGCAACGTTCATTTAAATACTGTTGACAAATCTTAATTAAGTTAATTAATGGCAACATACATTTAATGACCATTACGATAAGCCCTTTTTGGCAACACACAATTCATGAATGTTGTTGTTTAGATGTTGTAAAAAACTATTTTTCTTGTAGTAAATAAGTTTTTTTAATAATCCACACAAATATTTTTAGATGGATTGATTTTTCAGTTATAATAAGAATTTAAATCTTATCATTTGTTTAAATCAAATGAATGTGTTTTCCTATCTATTGTGTATTTATATATATTTTGTAAATTACAACTAATTTTACCTGTTTCTCACTTAACGTGGAAAAAAATAAAACAAACAGAATTTAAGGGAATGCTTGATTATCATTTTATAATTTTGAAGAAGTGATTTCGGCTTAAGTTTTGACGTGGCTCATTAAATAACCCACTAATTTTTATATTATAATTTGAAAATTTATTTTCTAAATTGTAAACATGAGACTACGTTAATGATATTCTGCAAAATTATTGTTTTTTTCTTAAATTTGTAGACAATTAATAATATTTATATACTCTAAATCTTATATTGATTAATTAATGTAGTATTCAAATTTATTATTACTAATAATTGTCTATAGATATTTAAATAAGTTTTTTTTTGTTGCTTACATTAGTTAATTGTATTATTACTATTTAATTACTTGTTTCTTGTTTATTGCCGGATTAGGCAACAATCATTTAATAACATATATGGTGGACGAAAAGCTAAAAATAAATAAATAATTCCCATTAACCCAAAAATTTGACCTTGTTAAATTAATAAGCAAATCAAAATAAACCAATATACCCCCCTCCCCCCCACCCCCAATATAAGTTTAAGATTCAATAAAATTTCTAAATTATTACAATCATATCATTAAATCAATCCACAAATTAATGTTCAAGAAACATAAGAATTTTCTAAAACCACAAATCATTCATTCTCTTGCTTCACAATTTTTCTGATGTTGTTACTTGACATTTGCGTAGCTGGATCCTCATCTAGTGTTTTAATCTCGAATTCATGAACGTCTTCCTTGCATACATATAATCTTTTCGTAGGTGTCTTGTTTGGGCTACTGATCTCAATATAAGACATAATCCTACAACACAATCCAAAGATAGTTGTCTTAGAACCTGAACCTTTTAACCTTCATTGAGTCTTCATAGAGTGTATTTCACTGATGAACTTACACCGTCCGACCATATTCGCGTGAAAATTTAATTTGCAAGAAGCTGGTGGAGCGTATTTTTTTGTTAGTGCAGAAAAAACACAAAACAACTGAGGTTATGTGTTTCAACATTTTCATTTATAAATGTTGAACCCCAACCTTTGAAGTGAATTTATATTGTTCTAAAAGATATGTATTTTTTAATTAGAAATGTCAATTCATAATTTTATTCATTTTTACCGAGTATCATAGAAAATTCAAAACATTGGAAAGCTGGACCGACGTTATTAATTACACTGTATTGGAATATTGATAATTAATTAATTGAAGTTGGGCAATTACTTAACAAATGAATTATTGGAAATCTCATCCGAGCTGCACATTAAATCTGATTATTAATTATGTGATATTTGGCAATTAATTAATTAAATTAAATATTTATTTATATATATTATTATTCTGTAATATGTGGGAAACGTTTTGGGTGGAAAATTTTGTTGACTTTTACTTATTACTATCTTCCATTTATATATATTAAGAAAATATCCGAACACACGGTAAGAAAAAAGAAGCAAAATTCAAAAGTAAAAATAATGTACATAAATGATTTTAACAAAAAATAGGAAACAAATAAACTGTTTGAATACCACAAGAAATCTCAAAAGATGGTTTCATACAAAAAATGAAGATTATGAGTCCAACGTGTTTCTGAAAAAAAGTTGCATCTATCATTTAATATTAAATTTTACAATTTATTTTTTGTAGTAAAAAAAGAAAAATAATAATAAACAATCAATGTGTGAAAGAGTTAAAGAATCTGAAAAGTTGTTACATTTATAGTATATAATATTAAATGTTACAATTCGTTTTTTCCAAGAAAATAAAAAAAATAAATAAATAAACAATCAATGTGTGAAACTAATTAAAGAATATGAAAAGTTGTTACATTTATCGTATATAGTATTAAATTTTATATTTCATTTTTTGCAAGAAAATGAAAAAAATAAATAAATAAACAATCAATGTGTGAAACCAATTAAAGAAACAAAATCCTATGCAGTATTTATGGTGGAACTTACCAAATCTGAAAATAAAAAATGGCGGGAAAATGTGTGTTTGAAATTTTCGACAATTATAAGTAGGCATTATGATTGGAACTTATCAATCATGTGATGCCACATCAGCGTGGACATCGTAAGTGGATAGGATATCATATCCTTATATAGGTAATATACACCTTACAATAATATAAGAGCCTTAAATTTTTTACTATTCATTTTTTCGTCCAACACGCCGTCGCATTTTTTCGTCCAACACGCCGTCGTTTTACAACTTTAATTTGTTTTATTCTCTATTACCTTTTGAAGCCACTGTTTCCATTTGAAACTTTAAATTAATTTGCTATGTTTCTATAATTTACAATGGAGCAGACTTTCAGAAGCTTAGAATTCAGACTTACATTGTTTTATTCCCTATTCACCATTAGAATTCAGACTGGAGCTCAGAATTCAGCTTTTCAGATTGGATCTTAGAATTCAGATTTTCAGAGAGAGATTGTAAGTGTATATTACAATAACAAAATTTTGAAGCTTTACTGTCCATTTTTGGGTCCAAGTCGTTTTACAATTATCATTTCTTTTTTACCTATTTCATTCTTCTCTTCGTCTTCCTCTTTGTCTTCTTCTTCCATACTGTTGGACCTTAGAATTTAGATTTTAGATTGGTGTATATTATTTGTTTTCAAGGAAAATTTCATTTTTGTTTATCCTTTTTTGTATTTTTAAGTAGAACAGGGAAACTTCAAATCAAATATTTATATTTGTATGTGGTTTATTTGTATGGGATTGCGTGGTTATAACTCACTTACCTCGACTACCGACCATGGGAATCAAGTTGTCCATGTGCTTGGACTATTCCATAACCTACTCTTGTTGCCGATGTCCTTACTCATTGTTCAAGTAGTCTAGGCAGATAGGAACTGACCTATGTATCGCAGGAAGAATTGTCCAGTAACCACTCTTGTTGCCTTGGCAACCACAGTGGTTGCCGAACTGCTCGGCGGCTGGTTGCCGTCTGCTCTGGCTCGGCAACCAATTGTGGTTGCCGAGGCTCGGCAACCATAGTGGCTGCCGAGCTGCTCGGCAACCAGCATGTTGTTGCCCACCCAACTCTCAATTACTTGAAAACGATCAAGTTATACTGAGTTACATTTTGCAAAGTTATATTCAATACCAACAATTTTGTTTAAATTGGAGAAGAACATGGTTATTCAAATTTGCATCATTTTGGGACCTGTTTTTTTTTTATTATTATTTTGTTATTTATTTTTAGTTTGTATCAGTAATTTTCTTTTGTGTTATTTTATATAGGTGTTGTAGATAGATGGACACACAGGCAAAAAAAGATTTGCGCAATAAACGGAAGAGATAATTGTATGCACAGAGTAGACAAATTCAACTAAAAAAGAAAGTAACTAAATTGCAGGGTAGTTCAAGTATAACATGCAAGTATTCATTAAATTTATATATTATATAATCAAATTTTTTTCTGTCCACATTATATTATAATAGATTGGATTTTCATTTTTGTAATTGATAATCAAAGAATGGTTGATGAAGGTGATATAGATGTTGATGAACTTGATATAGTTGATGATAATATATTAAATAAGAATTCTAATATTAATTAATATGGTAAAGATGTTGATATAAAAAATATTCTCACAAAAACTCATATATTAACGCTATCAACAATTTGTAGGTACTGTAAAGCTACAAAATTTGAGAAAGAAAGTAAAGATTTTTGTTGTTGTGATGGTAAAGTGAAATTAAAAATAAATTCTGGTCCTGATGAATTGTATCAGCTATATACTACCAATTCCAATGAATCGTTACATTTTAAAACTAATGCACGCAATTATAATAATCACTTTGCATTTACATCATTTGGAGTAAAATATGATCCAAATTTGGGAAAATCATACAAAGGTATATATACATTTAGAATTCAAGGACAAGTTTATCATTACATAAATTCAATTATACCCGTTGATAACAATCCTTCATTTTTACAATTGTACTTTTATGATACTGAAAATAAAATACAGCATAGGTTACAAAAATAAGATAAATTTTGTGAATATATGTTGAATAAATTAATCAATATATTAAAGATTAATCCGTATTCAAAATTTTTTCACTCATTAAGTAGTGTCAATTCTTTAGAATTATGTAAAATACAAATTAGATGTGATGCTGGACTTGATCAAAAAGTGTACAACACACCTTCTGCATCACAAGTTGCTGCTATATGGGTTGATGAAGATCCTTCTACTACCACTAACACTAGATCAAGAGATATATCAATACATTGTCATTCTGATACTTTACATAAAATATATTACTATTTTGGTTGTTATGATCCACTTCAATATCCATTATTATTTTCGTATGGTGAATCTGGATGACATGAAGGTATCCAATAGTGTGGTCCAAACGATACTTATAATATTGTGAATAATTTGTTAGATATAAATGTTATAAATTCTGCAAATGAATTAATTGAAAACGAGAATACAGATTATTATTTTAAACATAATCCACTATTTTATTATTATCCTGAAACTTTATTAACTTTCTTTATTTATTTGCAGTTATGAAAAGGACTAAAAAAAGATTGCAAGTATCTTGCCGGGAATATTATTGTTATAAGTTACAGGTAAGACCTACTAATAAATGCATTTTACTTCATGCTGGAAGACTTTTTCAACAATATGTGGTTGATATGTATGTTAAAATTGAAACAAGTAGATTAGATTACTTTAGGAAAAATCAAAATGAAATATGTGCTGAATTGTATCAAAGAATTATAGATAGTGTAGAAAATGGTGAAAATAGAGGTTATAAAATTGGTAGAAAAATTATTTTACCTTCTTCTTTTATTGGTGGCCCCAGAGATATGAAAAAAAGATATATGGATGCAATGGCTTTGGTTCAAAGATTTGGTAAACCAGATATATTTTTAACAATAACTTGTAATCATAATTGGGATGAAATAAAAAATGAGTTAAAATATAATGATATTAGTCAAAATAGACCTGATTTAATTGCTCGTATATTTAGAGCAAAATTGGAAGAATTAAAAATTGATCTATTTGAAAGACATATTTTTGGTGAAGTTGCTGCTTATATTTATGTAATAGAATTCTAAAAAATAGGCCTTCCACATGCACATTTTTTATTAATTCTGAAACCAAATTTTAAAATTAATAACGCAGATTTAATTGATGAAATTGTTTCCTGTGAAATACCTAATAAAAATCAAAACTTTCATTTACATTCTGTTGTAGTTAAACATATGATGCATGGTCCTTGGGGTATACTAAATCCTAACAATATTAGTATAAATAAAGATGGAAAGTGTAAAAATAAATATCCGAAGGAATTTATTATAAAAACTTTTCTTGGAGAAAATTGTTACCTAAATTATAGGCGTTGCAATACTTATGAAACAGTTACTGTTAGAGGTAGTTTATTAGATAATAGATGGGTTGTTCCTTAAAATCCATATTTATGTGCGAAATATGATTGTCATATCAATGTAGAAATATGTTCAACTGTAAAAGCAGTAAAATATTTATATAAATATGTATACAAAGAACACGATATGATAAGTTTTGTGTAAATAATAATACAAATAATGTTGATGAAATTGAAAGATATCAATCTGCTAGGTGGATATCTCCACCTGAAGCAATGTGGACAATATATGGATTTATTTTATGAGAAATTTCTCCATCAGTTATATCGTTTCAATTACATCTTGAAAATAACCATTTAGTGACGTATAAAGATTCTGAAAATTTGTTAAATATTATTGACACAAATTATAGAAAAATAACAATGCTAACTGAATTTTTTAAAATGAATACATGCAATGAGTTAGCAAATACATTGTTGTATAGAGAATTTCCCCAATATATTGTATGGGATGCACAAAGTAAAATATGGACAAAAAGAAAACGTGGAAATGTAATTGGAAGATTAGTTTCAGCTAACATAGTTGAAGGTGAAAGATATTATTTACGAATTTTGCTCAATCATATTGGGGGACCAACATCTTATGAAAATCTAAAAATAGAAAATGATGTTTCTATGCAATCTTTTCGTGAAGCAGCTGTTGCTCATGGCTTACTAAATGGTAACAATTATTGTGAAATGTGTTTAGAAGAAGCTATTGCTTATCAAATGCCTTCTTCTTTAAGACGTTTATTTGCTACAATATTAACTTTGTGTGGACCTGATGATCCAAAATCATTGTGGAATAAATTTCGTAGCTTTATGTACGAGTATTATGTCAATGAAGTTTTATCTATTATATATGATGAAATTAAAGCTCTACATTATATTAATCATATATTAGAAGAAAGTGGTAAAAATATAAATGAATATTCGGTTGTACCCTTTCAAATAACTATGGAAGAAGAAGAAAGATTAACAAATATCATTACTGAAGAAATGGCAAATAATGTAATTGAAGGTAATGATATGTTATATACAAATATGTTAAATAAAGAACAAAAAATAGCCTATGATGAAATTTTAAAACATGTGTTCAACAGGAAGCCTGGAATGTTTTTTATAGATGGACCAGGTGGTACAGGTAAAACATTTTTATATAAGGCCTTACTTACATCAGTTAGATCCAAAAATCTTATAGCATTAGCTACTGCTTCTTCTGGAGTTGCAGCTTCTTTGTTACCTGGAGCACAAACTACACATTCAAGATTTAAAATTCCTTTAGAGATAAATAGTGATATTACCTGTTCTGTTAGTAAACAATCTGCATTAGCAGATTTGTTTCGAATGACAAATTTAATTATTTGGGATGAGGCACTAATGGTGCACCGCTATGCTGTTGAAGCTGTGGACAAAATGTTAAAAGATATTAATGAAAGTGATTTACCATTTGGTGGGAAAATTGTTGTTCTAGGTGGAGACAAGTTCTACCAGTTATTCAAAAAGGAAACAAAGAGAAAATATTATTAGCAAGTTTAGTTCATTCTAGTTTATGGCCACATTTTAGAAAATTTCAATTAGTCCAAAATATGATAGCACAATTAGATCTATTATTTTCTCAATTGTTACTTAATATTGGTGATGAGATTGAGATCGAACATACATGTGGCATGATTAAGCTTCTTGATGAAATAACTATACCATTTGAAGAAGAATACAAATCTTTAAAAAATTTAATTAACATTGTATTTCCAAATTTATAAGATTATGTTACAAATTTAGATACAATGATTAATAATGTTATTTTATCTCTTAAAAATGAATGTGTTGATTTACTAAACAATATTTTACTTAATAAACTAGCAGGGGAAACATGTACATATTATAGTTATGATGAAACTTTAGAAAAAATAGATCAAAGTATCCATGAAGATTTTTTAAATACTTTAACTCCAAATGGTATTCCACCACATGAACTTATATTAAAAATAAATTGTCCTGTTATATTACTTAAAAATATTAACCCTCTAGAAGGATTATGTAATGGCATGAGATTAGTCTGTCGATCATTTGAACGTAATGTTATTCATGCTGAAATTTGTATTGAAGAATATAAAGGAAAACATGTTTTCTTACCAAGAATTCCATTTATACCTCTTCAAAGTGATAAAAATTCATCTCCTTTTAAAAGAACACAATTTCCTATTCCTCCATGCTTTGCAATGACAATAAATAAAGCTCAAGGACAAACTCTAGATTTTGTTGGTTTATATCTTCCAGAATCTGTATTTTCACATGGACAATTATATGTGGCATTATCTAGAGCTAAAACAATTAGTTCTATTAAAGTATTGATAAAACCAATTGAGAATTCACATTTGCATTTAAGATGTACAAAAAATGTTGTCTATAAAGAAATTTTAGCTTTAGTGCATTTGTAGTGTAATTATTGTTATTGTTTAGTATTTTTGAAATCATGTTCCATTCTTTGCCTATTCTTGCCTTATTTTATTTTTTAATTTAATTCTCAAAATTTACAAATATAGAAATATAAAGCATTCTATTTGAAATCATGATGAATTAATTTTTTCAAAATTAATATAATGGTAATATTAATATAGATAATGTAAAAAATGCAAATATGATTATGACAAGCATGTATGCTCTTTTAATTGATATATAAAAAAGAAATCATGATAAAAATAATCACTCTCTTAATTTTGAATATGGATACATTTTTTCTCAGATCTCATCTTATACAGGTAGTTCATTTTCGTCCAAAATACATGAAGATAAATTTCTGCATGAGGCTGTCAAATCTTTCATTAGAGTCTACAATGGTCATATTCATAAATAAGGTATAAACTACTCAATTGAAATTAATAGGTATTAGATTAAAATGATTGATTCTTTTAATAAAATAATCTCATATATCTTTATCCATCCATGTTTTTGATGGCAAGAACAAAAAGTCCTTTCATCCAAGAAGCAATACAGAAATATCTATATTGAATATCTACATGGATCCCACAAGTCTTGTAATTCTTCATCTTGCTTTGATAAATAAATTAAGTTAATGACACAATGCTTTTATTTATATCTTCTAGTACATCTTTCATATTGTAAGGATTTGTGCAACATTAATACTTGATTATTTGAACCTATAAATTTGTACTATAATTTTAATATTTTGGCTTAGTGCCCACATTATTTTCGAAATATTTGTATTGTTATTCCAATAATTTGTATGCATTGGGATACTCATGTAACAATTATTTCTTCAAAATTGAAAGTCCGCATGTGGAGGACTAATACTATCTTATAGGAATACCTGCTTCACCACTTTTATGGCAAATTAGTTTTTTGCCTCTTTGGTGCAGGTTACCCAGTGAACAACTACCAGTTGCAGCTGTAGACTTGAGTAACTGGCAACCAAATTGGTTACCGAATAGATCCGCCAAAGTTACTCGGCAACCTTTGCCGAAGTGGGAACAAGTTGTTTTTCAATTTTCTTTCCCTGACAATTATATTTTTTAAAATTTACAAATATATATTTTTTTACTAATAAAAATTGATACTAATACAATTAAATCTAAACTATAGATTACGCCCAATTTTTAGTTAATATATGGGGAATTCAAAATTAGCTACACAACAACATATAATGTATAATTATTATGTGTGAATACATACTTCTTTTTCTATAATGTTTTTTTGAATAAAATTTACACTTTTTCAAACTTTTATTACATGTCATCAACTCATACTATAGTTGGTAGTTGATTTCTACAACACAACAACAGCTATAGTCTCACAGTACTTTTTAGATCAAATTTCACACTTTACTCAAATTATTATTGCAGCAGCTGCCCTAAAACTATTAGATTACTGCTGCTATTTGATTACTGCAGCCTAAATTGTATATTTGATGTATATCTTTGGTTCTTACTGCAGCAGCTGCCCTAAAAGTATTAGATTATTGCTGCTATTTAATTACTGCAGCCTAAATTGTCAGTATTTTGATGTATATCTTTGGTTCTTAAGAAAATGAATCATAACAATTTGTGTGTATTAGATACCTAGGTGACCAAGTGAAGAGTGGTACTTCTCCAAATACCTTGTTTACCCTTTTTTTTTACAAATCAGTTATTCAGTGTTTTGGTATGAAGAACTAGCCTACAACCAATTGCTAACAACCAACCAGTAACTCAGCAACCTCAATTGTTTGCTGACTATTTTGGTAACCTGTTGTGGTTGCTGAGTATCTTGATAACCTGTTATGATTGCCAAGTTACTCGGCAATCTTTCTTGGTTGTCAAGGTACTAAGTATTTTTCAATTTTTTTTTCTATTTTGTTGATTTTCTAAAATTCACAAATATTTATATTTTTACTAACGAAAATTGATAAGGCTAGAAAAGCTTAAATCCAATAATCTAATTCTTTATTAAGACAACTTTGTCAAGTTAAATAATAACATAAACTTTTTTATCTATAATATTATTTTAAATAAAATCTACACTGCAGATTTGATTTTTACAACACAACAATAGCCACCATCAATAGTCTCTACTAATACAGCCATAAGTAGCGTGTATACTCATATTATTACTGCAGCTATACTAAGTATTAGATTATGCTGCTAGCTATAAAAGTATTTGATTACTGCCCTAAATTATCAAATAAATATCATAGCCTTAGCCTGTAATTTTGAATTAAATTCACATTAAGTCTCTAGCTGTTATGATTGCTAACTTGTATACAATTTAATTGTTTATTTTATTTTCTACAGATCTCTATTTTTGTATTAATGAGAAATAAAAATTGATACAAAGTTTTCAATATTAATATAATTTATTATAATGATATAAATATTTTTTATTAGATGGTGGTCCAACTGCACAACCAAAATTAGTTGTCCAATAAACAACCAAACTGGTTGCCAAGATAGTTGCTGAGATGGCTCGGCAACCCAGCTCGGTCTGGTTGCCGAGCTTGCTTGGCAACCAGCGTGGTTGCCCAGCCAAGATAGCTCCACAACCAGCACTTTCAAATCCTTCATCCAGCACTTTCAAAATATCTATTCAATTTAATCACCCACAATGATAATCAGTAAATTTCGATTAGAATCAATCATATTATGGTTTCTAATAGTTCATTCTAACAAAATCTCTACACTCATCTATTCCACCTCTTCTTTCTTCCTCTCTTCTTTCTTCCAATCAGATTTAGATTTTTAGTGCATATTTTGTGGTACTTCCTTTAACAGATGAAGGCGCAATTTTATTAGGATTAGGGACTCTACGGGGCACTTTTTTTTTGCATCTTTACTGCTGACAGAGAGGTTTGAATTATTTTTCAATTTCAATTAGGAACAGATAAGAATCAAGTATTGATTCTACATAGGTAGGTCAACATTTTTTTTTCATTCTTTTCTGAATCTAATTGCACAGAAGTTTTCTATTATTTCCTTGTATTCCAATCCATACAATATCATTTGGTTTTATTTATTAGTCAAAACAAAACCTTCTTAGTTTGAACCAAACAATTACCCATTAACTAAATTCATTCAATATTTGATTTCCAGCTTCTAAAGATTCTAAACTTTTTTTTGTTAATTTTAAATTTTTTAATTGTATTTTAGAAAATTTACAAATATAAAAGGGTTAACAAACATTGAAACCCATTAATATAAAATATCGTATGCATAACAACTTCCAAAGTGTTCAACTCGAGGCTCGAGAAACTAGACAAGAGTGTACATCGTCAAGCCAACTCCAACTTGAAACAACATTTAACTTATGTCTTTATCATGGCAATCAATGCATATAATAGAGCGAACCATAACAGCCAAATAAAAAATGAAGAAAATAAAAGAGCTATATCAGCCTCATGAAGCGTATATTTGTGTATATTTATCGCTTATTTGTGTATATTTATCATTTATGTCAATAGAACTTCTTTTTCGTGAATAAAATCTACACTTTTTCTAGAGTATTTGATTTGTACAATACAACAACAAAAATACTCTAAACAAAATAAATAAAAGTTTTATTTGATGTATGTTTTTAACAAAATCAATCATAGCCTATTTAATTCTAAGTCCGTATAATTCTTAAGAATTCTTAAGAATATGGACTAAGTTTACTATATTTGATTTCTCCAGTTTGCTCTGCTCTATACATATCTATCTATAAATAGCCCTACAATAAATGAAAAATTCTCACTCAATCACTCAGCTAAATTTTAGTACTTGTCCTCCTAATTGCCTTCATTATCTCTACAAACATAACAAAATTGTCACCAATATCCCACAGTCTTTTATAACATGAGTCAAGAGTTTCAATTCATTCGTAAAGTTTCTCTAGGAAGTACTGGATGGACAGTTAAAGTTATAGTTGCTAAAAATTTTTTACCCAGAATTGCTCAGAAAAGTCCAACCAACTATCAAAATTTGATTCTTATGGACTCAGAGGTAAATTTTACAGTTACATATTTCACTTGTTATTTCATCAAAATTATTAATTTTTCAAATTCCTTTTATTTACCAAGGATCAACAGTTCAAGAAAATTTGTATGGTCAAAACATTACAGCTTTTCAAGATGAATTGATATTAAAAAATACTTATTTAATATCAAATGCAATGGTTAAAATAACAAATGCAGAATACAAAGCAAAATCTGGAAAACTACAATGGACAATCTCAGGAAGAACCAGAATACGTAGAGTAGAAGAAAACAATAGCAATCTGTTAATTTCTACTTATAGCTTTACTGATTTTGAAGATTTCCCAAAGTATATGGATTCTAACATAGATATAAGTAAGTCAATAGTACACTTTTGAACACATTACACTAAAACCTTTTAATGCTAATATACATACTTTTTTTATTACTTTTTTTATTACAGGTGCTGCAATGATAATTGATATCAAACTTAGAAGGATTATTCAAACACGATTTGGGAAAGAATGTCAAGTACAAGATTTAGTACTCATAAACAAAAAGTATAACATCTATATTTATTACACTCCATACGCATTTTTTCATTATACCTTTTTATATACTCCTACCTATATAATTTGTTTTAATTACACCAAAAATAAGTTTGACATACTATTCTCTGTATAAATAATAGGTTTGATACCATTCTCTTAACCACGTGGGAGGCATTTGTGGATAACGAATGCAAATACATATCTCAAAATCTTAAAAAAAAAAAAAAAAAAAAAAAAAAAAAAAAAAAAAAAAAAAAACCTGTTCTAATTGAAAAGCATCTCAAAGTAACCTCATTCAATGGTAATCCATCATCTTCAATAAACTTATTATTTTTATCTTTGCATAACTATTAATATCTTCCATTTATATTTTTTATCTGTATTAATATCTTTCATTTATATTTTTTATCTGTAGGTTTATCACTATCCACAAAAGCAGACAGTTCTTTCTTCATAGATGAAGAATTTGAAATTGTGGAAGAATTTAAATCTTGGTAAATGTATATTAATTATTTGTTCATCTATTATACATTTCAATTATTATATTGAAATTATAACTTATCTATTGTTATTGTGTACTTAGGGGACATACAAATTGTGAAATGATTGATGAAATTGTATGTGAAAAATATTATTTAAATTTGACAACATCCAAGCTATCTTCCAAGCTTTCTATTCCAACTGATGAGAAAGACTTCACAGAAATCAAGAGCATTCAAGGACTGAAAACTGTGGTGCAACTCTTGATACTTCAAATAATTGTATAAATTTATCAAATTGTTGTATGATCAATATAATAACTTATTTATATATTGTTATATTGGCAGAAACAATTTTTCTGGATAAAAGGAAAGCATCAGTTAAAGTTCTGAATCAAACTTACTGGTATATGAGTTGCAACAATTGCAATAAAATTTCAAGTGAAAATTATGGAGATATATACCAGTGTGTTTTTTGTAAATGTGTTGACGCAAAAGCAATTCCAAGGTAATCATGACCAAATTAAATATTTTTAAACTTTTATATATATATATATATATATATATATATATATATATATATATATATATATGAACGGGAAGTGTGGACAAGTCTTAGTGGAGGCTCAGTCATCTCTGCAAGGTCTTTTTCTTTGGTTGGAAAAAGATGATCAGGAAAATTTCCAAGAAACAATTGGCATCTAAGGAAATCAATTCTATTTTGGAGAATTAATCTTTTGACATAACGATTTTGAAGACATGGAAATAAATCGATTGACAAAATACCAACTCTTGGGGTGAACATGAAACGATTGAGATCATCAAGTAACTCAAGATCATAATTTTTGTAAATAATATTATGAAACGATTCAATTGAACAATCAAAAAGATTTGAAGCATCCATATGAAAACAAAATCTTTTAATGTTTGTAGCATCCATATGAAAACATAATTGAAAGCATAATTGAAAACGGAAATAATTGACAGAATATTTCTTACAGATGATAAGAGAAAATTGAAAGATACAGAAATTGAACTCTGCCTATTACAAGACTAAATCTAATCTTATATAGACACAAATGCCTTGGATACTTCTTGAATTATTGAAATGGGAATCCACTTTCTTGAAACCCGTGAAAGGTTGTCTGCCATTTGTCTGAAGAATTGTTTGCTTTTCACTGTTTTCTTTTTGAAAAGTTCGTCCTGAACACTGTAGAACTTTTGAATTTTTGACACCTTTGTTTGATTCGAATCTGTTTCCACTTGATTGAAATCTTTGAAATATCTTGATACTTTTTTGAAACGAACCAAAATCACAGTTTTTCCCCGAAGGGTAATGATAAAGGGTAAATGGTTACATTTCAAAGAAATCCACATTGACACCAAGACAATCGTCTTCATTTTGGAAAAAATCTGGATCAGACCCGACTTCTGAAGCATTACCGGATCCTCCTTTGCTTGACTCTGCTTTCGCCATGGAAGCTGCTTTCTGAGCAAGGACTGCGAAAACTTCCGGATCTGAACATTGAGACATTTGGGCAAGAATTTTTGATTTTTCTGTTTGGAAATCATTTTGAAAAACATTTGAACTGGGACCAATTTTTGATTTGATTTGCTGATCAATCCATGCTTGGACTGCTTTTGGACAGGCGTTTGAATCATTGAACTTCTCCCACCATTTCACTTTACATCTTCGGATGATGTATTTGAAAGAGTATTGTTCAACGGTGGAAGGGAAAAGTTGGAAATCCCAACAGAAAATCCAAGCGATCTTGAAATTTTTGCAGTATTGAAAAAGAAGATTTTCGTGAGGAATTAAATTAATTCCTTTATTTTTGAAAAGTTTGAAACCTTCAGAAATCCTACTGGGAAAGATTTCTTCACATGCTCCAAAACAGGACCACCATGTTTGAAACCATTTTGGGAAAACCTGAGGACAATTTTGATCAAACAAAATAAACCATGAATGGCTTGTGGGACGAAAGTACATGACATTGAACCAGGCTTTCATGTAATCCTGGTATGAAAAATGTGATTTTTGACCATTTTTGAGAGAGAAGACTTTTGTTTCCCAAGGTTCTTGATTCCAATCAGAAAGGGTAAGAACCTTAAGAATTTTGATTTTTGAGAAATCAATCCAGTGACCGTTAGGCTTGTTCGGAGTATGAGAAATAATTGCTGATTTGGTAACTTTGAGGATTGACTCATACCACATTCTGGATTGATGGATTTGATGAGGAATGAAGTAGAATTCATTCAAGACTTGATATCGTTTGTCAAGAAAATTGAAAGGGTCGTCATCTTTGAGGAAGGGTGGAAAAATCCTATCAAGGCATTCTTCGAGAGATGGGTATTTCGCCCATTCATCTTCGAATTCTGCAACTTGAATAGTTTTCTCTTTGAGGACATATTGAAAGCGAGGTGTATTGATTTCTGGGAGTTTTCCTGATCCAGGGACGGTATCAGGTTTGACAGCATTTTTGTAGTTGACTTCTTTTTTGATCTGAGAGGGAAGAGTACCGAGAACGGTAAACTGGTTTGAAGTAGGGAGACCTTTTGATTTTTGAGAGGCAAGATTTTGAGTATTTTTTGAAGAGGATGAGGAGCTTTCAAGAAGATAATCTTCTGGAGTTCTTCCTTTGAATGCTGGAGTTACTGATCTCTTCGACATTTTTACTCTGCAAAAATTCTCTTGTTAAGAAATCTGGCAACGAGTTATTCTCTCCTTTTATAAACTCAATTGAGAAATCAAAACACGACAAAATTGCTTGCCACCTGGCAAAGATTTGTTTGGAAACAAGATTTTTAACATCCTTTTGTAAAACGTCTTTGGATGCTTTGCAATCAGTTCGAACAAGAAAAGTTTTATTGATAAGATCATCTTGAAATTTTGAAATACACAAAACAATTGATAAACATTCTTTTTTGAAAGTAGAATAATTTTTTTGGGGACCAAGCCAAATACCAGAATGATATCTGTGACTAGTTGTTCTTTTTGACCATCAATGGATTGTTTGAGTATACCACCATAACCTATGTCAGAAGCATCGGTTTCGACAATAAGAGAGGCTTTTGGATTGATAATATTGAGACAAGGAAGAGTTTTGACACTTTCTTTGACTAACTTGACTGCATGGGTATGTTTGTCTGACCATTCAGGAGGATTCTTCCTAAGTCTTTGATACAATGGTTCACATAATTGTCTAATGTTTGGAATAAAATCAGAAATATAATTGACACAACCTAGGAACCTTTGAAGGCTGGTTTTCTCTAAAATTTGGTCTGGAAACTTAGACGCAAACTCTAGACTACGTTTGACCGGAGTGATTGTTCCTCTATAGATCTCATGTCCTAAGAATTTGATTTTTGTTTGACATAACACAATTTTCTTTTCTGAAACAGCTAATCCATTTCTCTTAGCTATAGAAAGAAAAATATGCAAATGTTTGAAATGTTGTTCGATACTATCAGAATAAATAAGCACATCATCAATATATACAATTGAAAAATTTTGATATGGATTGAAAATATCATTCATAATTTTTTGAAATTCAGAAGGGGCATTTTTGAGGCCAAAAGGCATAACATTCCATTCATATTGTCCAAAAGGGACATTGAAAGCTGTCTTGTATCTATCCTTTTCATCAATCTGGATTTGCCAAAATCCGGATTTAAGGTCGAATTTTGAAAAGATAACTGCATTAACAAGTCTGTTAAGCAGATCTTTCTTTTGAGGCATCGGATATCGGATCCATTGCAGAACCTGATTGAGAGGTTTGTAATTGATGACAAGTCTAGGGGCTCCTCTTTCAATTTCTCCATGGTTGTTGACATAGAAGGCGGCACAACTCCAAGGAGATTTACTTGGCCTAATAAGTCCTTTTTCAATAAGGTCTTGAATCTCTTTGGTACAGGTTTCAAGGAGCTCTTTGTTCATTTGGATTGGCCTAGCTTTGGTAGGGATTTGATTTTCTTTGAAATCTGGAATATAAGGAAGAGTCACAATGTGTTTCTTTCTATTCCAAAAAGCATTAGGAATGGTAGAACAAACTTCTTTCCTAATTGCAGAATCAATCTTCTCAATTTGACTTTTAACATTCTTGGTTTCTAATTGTTCAGAAACCCTGGCAAATCTAATATCTTCTTTGAGATATTTGATATGTTGCTTCTTAAGGTTAATATTATTAACCATTTTTGAAATAGAATGTTGTTTGATAAGATTGATATCTCTTATTGAAGGAGGATTGGTGAATTCAAAGAAAATATCTTGATCGAGGTATTTTGATCGTAAACCTTTTTCTGTTACTGAAATTGGGTAGAGCTGAACCAGAAAAGGAGTACCGAGGATAACTTCTTGATCAAGATCTTTGACCAGATAAAAGCTACTTTTGAAACAAACTTGACCATTACAGACATGGGCTTTGGTGAGTTTGTAATTGATATGGAGACTTTTGCCACTTGCTCCATAAAGGTTTTCTGTGGTCTTTTCAAAGTATTTAGTTGGGACAAGTCCTTCACGAATACAGTTTTGATCGGCACCGGAATCAAGGAGAACCCTGGTTTTGATTTTGAATTCTTTGTGGATAACAATTGTAGCAATTGTATACCACTTTTGAAGGCGGATTTGATTAATAACATTCATTGAATGTTCTTCATCAATAGGAGAAAGAATTTGAGAGGGTTTTTGATTTTGAATGTCTTCATCATCGTCTGAAGTAGCAGGAGAGGCTGAAGAAGAGCTAGGAGTGCGAATTTTCTCTTTTCCTTTGAAAGATATTGTTTTAAGAGCAGAGACATCAAATTTGACGGCTGCGAGTTCGTCTTCAAGCTTAGAAACCTGATGTTTCATTTGACTGACCTCGGAACGAAGATCTTGGCTTGAGGAGGTTTTAACCTTCTTGAATCTTCCCATAATCTCATTGAGATTATAGTTTCTTTGGGGAGGCTTTTCTTCAGGAATAAGAAGATTTTGGAATTTTTCTTTGAGACTAGGTTCTTCAATTTGATCAATAATTTCTTGAATTAATTTTTGTTCAGAAGTTAAAACATTGATCGAACTGGATTCTTCACAATTGCAATTTTCTTTACAATTGCAAATCTTTTTTGAAAAAGAGGATTGAGAGGATTGGGAAGATGAAGATCTATCAGAATCTTCTTGAAGATTATAAATCACATCTTCAGAATCAGAAGAGCTTGAGGATTTGATAAGATTAAGGAGTTGAACCTTTAACTCTTCATCAATTTGAAGGCTATTAATTTTTCTCCTTAAAGGACATTTGTTCGCAAAATGACCTTGCTTGTTGCACTTCCAACAAGTAACTTCTGAAGGGTTTTTTTGGAGTTTTTGACTGTTTGTCCTTAAGCTTGTAATAGTCTCTTTTTCGCTTGTATCTAAACTTTTGAGGTTTGGACCTTTTGTTGGATTTTTTGTAAAAATCTGGGGTAAAATCTTTCTTATAAGATTTTCGAAATTTTGGAAACTTATGGGGCTTTTTGTGATGTTTAGAGGGAGGAGGATTGAGACGTTCGAAACCATATTGCTCACAGAATGATCCAAGTTCTCTCATTCCTTCCATCCTATCCGACTTTATTCTTGCTTTGAGCTTGAGATCATTACAGAGTTTGAGGCCTTCCTTGTTGATATAGGCAATGATTTGTCCATATGTAAGGTCATCATAAGGGATGGTTGAGAATTCGTCACGGATTGATTCTCTAACCTTTTCAGCAAAGAGTTTTGGAAGACCAGCAATAAATCTTTCTTTCCAGAAAGCAGAACTACAATCTTCCCTAATCATGACTTTTTGAAGGAAAATATCTTTGTACCATCTAAAATCTTGGAGTTTTGGACAATGGAGGTTCATGAGGATATCAGAGGCCTTTTCTGTAATAGAAGTAGGATCTCCAACAAAATGTTTGAGAATTGTAAAAAGAAGGGTATTGACTGCATCTTGTTTTGTTGGATCAAGGGGACTGTCTCCTTCTTTTTTGACGGCATTCCTGACCTTTTCTCTTTCAGTCTCGGTGATATAATGATACCACCAATTCTTAAGTTGACCTTGGAAACCATTGATAAGAATAATTGCTGCTTCTTTATCAGTATTCCCATGTGCTTGAGAGGCACTTGCTGCCATTGTCATTTCACTAATGACATTGAGGATTTGTTGTTCTGAGAGATTGTCGATATCCCATGATACGACTTCAGTTCCTGAGAAAACCTTTTGGGGTCTCTGAGGTTCTTCAGTAAGCATATCAGGAAAAGTTGGTCTGGGATAGTAGTGAGGAATTTTGTGATGCTCAAATCTTCCTTTGAGCTTGTTAACAGAAAGATTTTCAAATTGTTCTTGAATTTCTTGAATAGAGTCAATAACATTGATTCTTGAAGAAGATTCTTTATTTTTGAGCTGTTTGGCAATTTCGGAAAGAATATCTGTAGCATTTGTTCCAAAAAGTCTGGAACCAAATCTTATACTTTCTTCCGAAGGTCTCATGAGAGTGTTTGAAGAGGTAATTTTTCCTTTCTTCTTTTCTTCTTCAACCTTTTCCTTGGCAATTGGCTGATCGATTTGATTGAGTTGAGTTGCAACAGAATGAAGAAGAATATTTGTGTAGTTGTTTTGCTGCTGAAGAGTTTTGATATCTTTGACTGTAGGATTTTCACTTTCAATCCTTTCTGGAGGAATTTGTTTGAGAGGTGAAGCAATAACTTTGATTTCTCCTTTTGGAATTATGATTTCTTCAAGGGGAGGATGCACAGATTGAAAAGTATCTCCAGAGGGAGTCTTCCAGAGTTTGGATTTTGAATGTGTATTATTCACAGAGGGTTTTTTTCCGAAAACTTTGAATTGTGCCCAGTCAAAGAAACTAATATCTTCAGGAAAGGCATAATATTCATTCCAGAATTTATTTCTTTCCTTTTTCGAAAGCATTTCTTTCAAAGATTTTCTGAAGCTTCGAACTTCAGGATCTTTGGATTTTTTGAATTCTCTTTTTCTGTCAATGGAAGAAGAGATAACATTCAGTTGATTTCTCATATCTGAGAAGGTAGGAGATTCAGATCCTCTTCGGGTTGAATCAACTTCTTCTTCAGAATAATGAGTTTGAGGAATGTTTGGAGTGAAGTCAACACCTTTGAATTTCTCAGAGGGTTGTCTATCAGCTTGTTTGAAGGTTTGAAAAGGCTCACGAGGAGAGCAGAAGGAAGATCTTGCAGTTGATGATGAAGAGGCAAACTGGATTTGCACACTTCCATCAGCCAACTCAGTGATCTCCTTAAGTTTTGTCCTAGGAATATCTCTAATAGGAGGTTGTTCATTCTCAAAAGTCCATAGAGGATTCCTAGTAACTTCATCCCAGGTAAGACGACGAGGGATAGCCACATTTGAGTGAAGAGGATTGACTTCGATCAACAAAGTCTCATTTTTGGGAGAAGATCTAAGGGCTTTAGGACTCATGTTTGTAGTCATAACCTTGTAATAAATGCGATAAATAATGCAAATAGCCTTCGATCTAACATCCATATCAAGGTTTTTTGTTTGAATGTCTAAGCATAAACATTTCATGATTGATTCATCAGATAGATCTAAAGTAAAATTTGGAAAACTATTGCAATATGCAGGGCCACTTTCAAGATTTGAATCAATAATTGCAAGTAAAGATTTTTCAAATTTTCCCCATCTCTTATCTCTAAGAGTAAGGCAGATAGGAACATCTAATCCTAATCTGAAAAGCGGTTTAACTGCAACTTGAACAAGACCAATATGCAAAAACTTGTATTTTTGTCTATGTTTCATGATTGTATCTCTTGTTAATAACCTAATCGTTCCAGAATTAGGTTGCACAGAAATTGATTGTTCACAAGTTTTGATGGCATAATCAGCTTTGAAATCAAAAGTACCTATTTGATAAATTGTTTTTGGATCAACTTTTGGAATAGACCAATTGTGAAGTCTTTGTTCAATTTCAGCAATTTGTAGCTCACTTTCGTTCAAATTTTGAGAACTTCCTGGAATATCATCATTTTCAACAGAACTATTGAAATTATCAAAAAGATCCTTGTTTGGAATTGAACTAGAACTAGAACTTGACACACTTCTAGATCGATTGAACCAAGACCTAGACCAAGACATAGCAAACGAAATAAAATTCCTGGAAAAAGTAAAAGGACAAGAAGGAAGAAAACACAATACTCATTCTAACCGGGACCACCACTCTCAGGCTGACCAACGGACTTACAGACTCCAGAGTACTTCAGTGTTTGGCTGACTTCGAGGACCTATTGCTTGAGGAAGGAATATCATTTGGCTTGCTTTGGCTTGAACTTGGCTCTGATATCAAGCCAAAGCAAGCCAAATGATATTCCTTCCTCAAGCAATAGGTCCTCGAAGTCAGCCAAACACTGAAGTACTCTGGAGTCTGTAAGTCCGTTGGTCAGCCTGAGAGTGGTGGTCCCGGTTAGATTGAGTATTGTGTTTTCTTCCTTCTTGTCCTTTTACTTTTTCCAGGAATTTTATTTCGTTTACTATGTCTTGGTCTAGGTCTTGGTTCAATCGATCTAGAAGTGTGTCAAGTTCTAGTTCTAGTTCAATTCCAAACAAGGATCTTTTTGATAATTTCAATAGTTCTGTTGAAAATGATGATATTCCAGGAAGTTCTCAAAATTTGAACGAAAGTGAGCTACAAATTGCTGAAATTGAACAAAGACTTCACAATTGGTCTATTCCAAAAGTTGATCCAAAAACAATTTATCAAATAGGTACTTTTGATTTCAAAGCTGATTATGCCATCAAAACTTGTGAACAATCAATTTCTGTGCAACCTAATTCTGGAACGATTAGGTTATTAACAAGAGATACAATCATGAAACATAGACAAAAATACAAGTTTTTGCATATTGGTCTTGTTCAAGTTGCAGTTAAACCGCTTTTCAGATTAGGATTAGATGTTCCTATCTGCCTTACTCTTAGAGATAAGAGATGGGGAAATTTTGAAAAATCTTTACTTGCAATTATTGATTCAAATCTTGAAAGTGGCCCTGCATATTGCAATAGTTTTCCAAATTTTACTTTAGATCTATCTGATGAATCAATCATGAAATGTTTATGCTTAGACATTCAAACAAAAAACCTTGATATGGATGTTAGATCGAAGGCTATTTGCATTATTTATCGCATTTATTACAAGGTTATGACTACAAACATGAGTCCTAAAGCCCTTAGATCTTCTCCCAAAAATGAGACTTTGTTGATCGAAGTCAATCCTCTTCACTCAAATGTGGCTATCCCTCGTCGTCTTACCTGGGATGAAGTTACTAGGAATCCTCTATGGACTTTTGAGAATGAACAACCTCCTATTAGAGATATTCCTAGGACAAAACTTAAGGAGATCACTGAGTTGGCTGATGGAAGTGTGCAAATCCAGTTTGCCTCTTCATCATCAACTGCAAGAACTTCCTTCTGCTCTCCTCGTGACCCTTTTCAAACCTTCAAACAAGCTGATAGACAACCCTCTGAGAAATTCAAAGGTGTTGACTTCACTCCAAATATTCCTCAAACTCATTATTCTGAAGAAGAAGTTGATTCAACCCGAAGAGGATCTGAATCTCCTACCTTCTCAGATATGAGAAATCAACTGAATGTTATCTCTTCTTCCATTGACAGAAAAAGAGAATTCAAAAAATCCAAAGATCCTGAAGTTCGAAGCTTCAGAAAATCTTTGAAAGAAATGCTTTCGAAAAAGGAAAGAAATAAATTCTGGAATGAATATTATGCCTTTCCTGAAGATATTAGTTTCTTTGACTGGGCACAATTCAAAGTTTTCGGAAAAAAACCCTCTGTGAATAATACACATTCAAAATCCAAACTCTGGAAGACTCCCTCTGGAGATACTTTTCAATCTGTGCATCCTCCCCTTGAAGAAATCATAATTCCAAAAGGAGAAATCAAAGTTATTGCTTCACCTCTCAAACAAATTCCTCCAGAAAGGATTGAAAGTGAAAATCCTACAGTCAAAGATATCAAAACTCTTCAGCAGCAAAACAACTACACAAATATTCTTCTTCATTCTGTTGCAACTCAACTCAATCAAATCGATCAGCCAATTGCCAAGGAAAAGGTTGAAGAAGAAAAGAAGAAAGGAAAAATTACCTCTTCAAACACTCTCATGAGACCTTCGGAAGAAAGTATAAGATTTGGTTCCAGACTTTTTGGAACAAATGCTACAGATATTCTTTCCGAAATTGCCAAACAGCTCAAAAATAAAGAATCTTCTTCAAGAATCAATGTTATTGACTCTATTCAAGAAATTCAAGAACAATTTGAAAATCTTTCTGTTAACAAGCTCAAAGGAAGATTTGAGCATCACAAAATTCCTCACTACTATCCCAGACCAACTTTTCCTGATATGCTTACTGAAGAACCTCAGAGACCCCAAAAGGTTTTCTCAGGAACTGAAGTCGTATCATGGGATATCGACAATCTCTCAGAACAACAAATCCTCAATGTCATTAGTGAAATGACAATGGCAGCAAGTGCCTCTCAAGCACATGGGAATACTGATAAAGAAGCAGCAATTATTCTTATCAATGGTTTCCAAGGTCAACTTAAGAATTGGTGGTATCATTATATCACCGAGACTGAAAGAGAAAAGGTCAGGAATGCCGTCAAAAAAGAAGGAGACAGTCCCCTTGATCCAACAAAACAAGATGCAGTCAATACCCTTCTTTTTACAATTCTCAAACATTTTGTTGGAGATCCTACTTCTATTACAGAAAAGGCCTCTGATATCCTCATGAACCTCCATTGTCCAAAACTCCAAGATTTTAGATGGTACAAAGATATTTTCCTTCAAAAAGTCATGATTAGGGAAGATTGTAGTTCTGCTTTCTGGAAAGAAAGATTTATTGCTGGTCTTCCAAAACTCTTTGCTGAAAAGGTTAGAGAATCAATACGTGACGAATTCTCAACCATCCCTTATGATGACCTTACATATGGACAAATCATTGCCTATATCAACAAGGAAGGCCTCAAACTCTGTAATGATCTCAAGCTCAAAGCAAGAATAAAGTCGGATAGGATGGAAGGAAGGAGAGAACTTGGATCATTCTGTGAGCAATATGGTTTCGAACGTCTCAATCCTCCTCCCTCTAAACATCACAAAAAGCCCCATAAGTTTCCAAAATTTCGAAAATCTTATAAGAAAGATTTTACCCCAGATTTTTACAAAAAATCCAACAAAAGGTCCAAACCTCAAAAGTTTAGATACAAGCGAAAAAGAGACTATTACAAGCTTAAGGACAAACAGTCAAAAACTCCAAAAAACCCTTCAGAAGTTACTTGTTGGAAGTGCAACAAGCAAGGTCATTTTGCGAACAAATGTCCTTTAAGGAGAAAAATTAATAGCCTTCAAATTGATGAAGAGTTAAAGGTTCAACTCCTTAATCTTATCAAATCCTCAATCTCTTCTGATTCTGAAGATGTGATTTATAATCTTCAAGAAGATTCTGATAGATCTTCATCTTCCCAATCCTCTCAATCCTCTTTTTCAAAAAAGATTTGCAATTGTAAAGAAAATTGCAATTGTGAAGAATCCAGTTCGATCAATGTTTTAACTTCTGAACAAAAATTAATTCAAGAAATTATTGATCAAATTGAAGAACCTAGTCTCAAAGAAAAATTCCAAAATCTTCTTATTCCTGAAGAAAAGCCTCCCCAAAGAAACTATAATCTCAATGAGATTATGGGAAGATTCAAGAAGGTTAAAACCTCCTCAAGCCAAGATCTTCGTTCCGAGGTCAGTCAAATGAAACATCAGGTTTCTAAGCTTGAAGACGAACTCGCAGCCGTCAAATTTGATGTCTCTGCTCTTAAAACAATATCTTTCAAAGGAAAAGAGAAAATTCGCACTCCTAGCTCTTCTTCAGCCTCTCCTGCTACTTCAGACGATGATGAAGACATTCAAAATCAAAAACCCTCTCAAATTCTTTCTCCTATTGATGAAGAACATTCAATGAATGTTATTAATCAAATCCGCCTTCAAAAGTGGTATACAATTGCTACAATTGTTATCCACAAAGAATTCAAAATCAAAACCAGGGTTCTCCTTGATTCCGGTGCCGATCAAAACTGTATTCGTGAAGGACTTGTCCCAACTAAATACTTTGAAAAGACCACAGAAAACCTTTATGGAGCAAGTGGCAAAAGTCTCCATATCAATTACAAACTCACCAAAGCCCATGTCTGTAATGGTCAAGTTTGTTTCAAAAGTAGCTTTTATCTGGTCAAAGATCTTGATCAAGAAGTTATCCTCGGTACTCCTTTTCTGGTTCAGCTCTACCCAATTTCAGTAACAGAAAAAGGTTTACGATCAAAATACCTCGATCAAGATATTTTCTTTGAATTCACCAATCCTCCTTCAATAAGAGATATCAATCTTATCAAACAACATTCTATTTCAAAAATGGTTAATAATATTAACCTTAAGAAGCAACATATCAAATATCTCAAAGAAGATATTAGATTTGCCAGGGTTTCTGAACAATTAGAAACCAAGAATGTTAAAAGTCAAATTGAGAAGATTGATTCTGCAATTAGGAAAGAAGTTTGTTCTACCATTCCTAATGCTTTTTGGAATAGAAAGAAACACATTGTGACTCTTCCTTATATTCCAGATTTCAAAGAAAATCAAATCCCTACCAAAGCTAGGCCAATCCAAATGAACAAAGAGCTCCTTGAAACCTGTACCAAAGAGATTCAAGACCTTATTGAAAAAGGACTTATTAGGCCAAGTAAATCTCCTTGGAGTTGTGCCGCCTTCTATGTCAACAACCATGGAGAAATTGAAAGAGGAGCCCCTAGACTTGTCATCAATTACAAACCTCTCAATCAGGTTCTGCAATGGATCCGATATCCGATGCCTCAAAAGAAAGATCTGCTTAACAGACTTGTTAATGCAGTTATCTTTTCAAAATTCGACCTTAAATCCGGATTTTGGCAAATCCAGATTGATGAAAAGGATAGATACAAGACAGCTTTCAATGTCCCTTTTGGACAATATGAATGGAATGTTATGCCTTTTGGCCTCAAAAATGCCCCTTCTGAATTTCAAAAAATTATGAATGATATTTTCAATCCATATCAAAATTTTTCAATTGTAT
This sequence comes from Forsythia viridissima, assembly GCA_030279155.1. Taxonomy (NCBI): domain Eukaryota; kingdom Viridiplantae; phylum Streptophyta; class Magnoliopsida; order Lamiales; family Oleaceae; genus Forsythia; species Forsythia viridissima. The sequence continues at coordinate 20,888,206 of CM059034.1, read as the reverse complement.
ATATTGATGATGTGCTTATTTATTCTGATAGTATCGAACAACATTTCAAACATTTGCATATTTTTCTTTCTATAGCTAAGAGAAATGGATTAGCTGTTTCAGAAAAGAAAATTGTGTTATGTCAAACAAAAATCAAATTCTTAGGACATGAGATCTATAGAGGAACAATCACTCCGGTCAAACGTAGTCTAGAGTTTGCGTCTAAGTTTCCAGACCAAATTTTAGAGAAAACCAGCCTTCAAAGGTTCCTAGGTTGTGTCAATTATATTTCTGATTTTATTCCAAACATTAGACAATTATGTGAACCATTGTATCAAAGACTTAGGAAGAATCCTCCTGAATGGTCAGACAAACATACCCATGCAGTCAAGTTAGTCAAAGAAAGTGTCAAAACTCTTCCTTGTCTCAATATTATCAATCCAAAAGCCTCTCTTATTGTCGAAACCGATGCTTCTGACATAGGTTATGGTGGTATACTCAAACAATCCATTGATGGTCAAAAAGAACAACTAGTCACAGATATCATTCTGGTATTTGGCTTGGTCCCCAAAAAAATTATTCTACTTTCAAAAAAGAATGTTTATCAATTGTTTTGTGTATTTCAAAATTTCAAGATGATCTTATCAATAAAACTTTTCTTGTTCGAACTGATTGCAAAGCATCCAAAGACGTTTTACAAAAGGATGTTAAAAATCTTGTTTCCAAACAAATCTTTGCCAGGTGGCAAGCAATTTTGTCGTGTTTTGATTTCTCAATTGAGTTTATAAAAGGAGAGAATAACTCGTTGCCAGATTTCTTAACAAGAGAATTTTTGCAGAGTAAAAATGTCGAAGAGATCAGTAACTCCAGCATTCAAAGGAAGAACTCCAGAAGATTATCTTCTTGAAAGCTCCTCATCCTCTTCAAAAAATACTCAAAATCTTGCCTCTCAAAAATCAAAAGGTCTCCCTACTTCAAACCAGTTTACCGTTCTCGGTACTCTTCCCTCTCAGATCAAAAAAGAAGTCAACTACAAAAATGCTGTCAAACCTGATACCGTCCCTGGATCAGGAAAACTCCCAGAAATCAATACACCTCGCTTTCAATATGTCCTCAAAGAGAAAACTATTCAAGTTGCAGAATTCGAAGATGAATGGGCGAAATACCCATCTCTCGAAGAATGCCTTGATAGGATTTTTCCACCCTTCCTCAAAGATGACGACCCTTTCAATTTTCTTGACAAACGATATCAAGTCTTGAATGAATTCTACTTCATTCCTCATCAAATCCATCAATCCAGAATGTGGTATGAGTCAATCCTCAAAGTTACCAAATCAGCAATTATTTCTCATACTCCGAACAAGCCTAACGGTCACTGGATTGATTTCTCAAAAATCAAAATTCTTAAGGTTCTTACCCTTTCTGATTGGAATCAAGAACCTTGGGAAACAAAAGTCTTCTCTCTCAAAAATGGTCAAAAATCACATTTTTCATACCAGGATTACATGAAAGCCTGGTTCAATGTCATGTACTTTCGTCCCACAAGCCATTCATGGTTTATTTTGTTTGATCAAAATTGTCCTCAGGTTTTCCCAAAATGGTTTCAAACATGGTGGTCCTGTTTTGGAGCATGTGAAGAAATCTTTCCCAGTAGGATTTCTGAAGGTTTCAAACTTTTCAAAAATAAAGGAATTAATTTAATTCCTCACGAAAATCTTCTTTTTCAATACTGCAAAAATTTCAAGATCGCTTGGATTTTCTGTTGGGATTTCCAACTTTTCCCTTCCACCGTTGAACAATACTCTTTCAAATACATCATCCGAAGATGTAAAGTGAAATGGTGGGAGAAGTTCAATGATTCAAACGCCTGTCCAAAAGCAGTCCAAGCATGGATTGATCAGCAAATCAAATCAAAAATTGGTCCCAGTTCAAATGTTTTTCAAAATGATTTCCAAACAGAAAAATCAAAAATTCTTGCCCAAATGTCTCAATGTTCAGATCCGGAAGTTTTCGCAGTCCTTGCTCAGAAAGCAGCTTCCATGGCGAAAGCAGAGTCAAGCAAAGGAGGATCCGGTAATGCTTCAGAAGTCGGGTCTGATCCAGATTTTTTCCAAAATGAAGACGATTGTCTTGGTGTCAATGTGGATTTCTTTGAAATGTAACCATTTACCCTTTATCATTACCCTTCGGGGAAAAACTGTGGTTTTGGTTCGTTTCAAAAAAGTATCAAGATATTTCAAAGATTTCAATCAAGTGGAAACAGATTCGAATCAAACAAAGGTGTCAAAAATTCAAAAGTTCTACAGTGTTCAGGACGAACTTTTCAAAAAGAAAACAGTGAAAAGCAAACAATTCTTCAGACAAATGGCAGACAACCTTTCACGGGTTTCAAGAAAGTGGATTCCCATTTCAATAATTCAAGAAGTATCCAAGGCATTTGTGTCTATATAAGATTAGATTTAGTCTTGTAATAGGCAGAGTTCAATTTCTGTATCTTTCAATTTTCTCTTATCATCTGTAAGAAATATTCTGTCAATTATTTCCGTTTTCAATTATGCTTTCAATTATGTTTTCATATGGATGCTACAAACATTAAAAGATTTTGTTTTCATATGGATGCTTCAAATCTTTTTGATTGTTCAATTGAATCGTTTCATAATATTATTTACAAAAATTATGATCTTGAGTTACTTGATGATCTCAATCGTTTCATGTTCACCCCAAGAGTTGGTATTTTGTCAATCGATTTATTTCCATGTCTTCAAAATCGTTATGTCAAAAGATTAATTCTCCAAAATAGAATTGATTTCCTTAGATGCCAATTGTTTCTTGGAAATTTTCTTGATCATCTTTTTCCAACCAAAGAAAAAGACCTTGCAGAGATGACTGAGCCTCCACTAAGACTTGTCCACACTTCCCGTATATTCTATTTAAATTTCATAACACAAATTTATTTATTTCACATTTGCTTATAGAGCTAAGGTATACATGTAATTGATGGATCCTACCGGATAGATTAATGCTACAGCTATTGGAAATCCAGCAGAATATTTTTTGCAATCAACTTCTAAAAATATGATAGAGCAAGCATTGGTATTTCTTTTTCTTTTATTTTAGTTTTACACTTATTTATTTGACAACTTATCAAATTTTATATTAACAGACATATACACCAAGTGCTGATTCAATGCGTTTATCAATGGATGAAGATAAGATCTTTTATGTAAAGGCTATACAACAGCAGTCGTCTCCTCCTCAGTGCAAATTTAAAATAATTTTTATTGTGAATCCATCACAAATAGTAGGAGAAAAAGACATAGGAAAAGCTCCGGTTGAAGATATAGGTGAACCTATTAGCCTACTGGAACGAACAGCAAAAAGATCTTTGTTCCATTCAGACGATGCACAAATTACTAAGAAAAAATTTCACAGCTCTAGAATTGACAAAGACAAAAAAATCAATGAATTTTAAAACCATCTTAAATAAAGAATGTTCAACTTTGAATTAAGATGTATTTTGAATGTATTTTGTTGGCATTCACGTTTTTTGTTTTTGTAATTATATTATATAGTTCACTTTTTGAAATATAAACTTGAGCAATTTTCTCTATTGTTGTTCATAAATATAAATGCAGTTGCTGATATTTTGTTGACTTATATGATATTTGTTATTTGGTTAACTTTTTGGAATTTAACTTTAAGCCATTTTCTCTAGAATCTATTGTTGTTCATAAATATAAATCATCTTTGCCAATTGCTCAAGGAATCTTTGCCAATTGCTCAAGGAAAGATGGTTGCCGCGTGGTTGCCTATCTCGACTACCATCTGCCGAGTTTCTGGACAACCAAGATTTGGTTTCCGAGAAACTCGGCAACCTTATTTGGTTGTCGAGATTCTCGGCAACCAATTTTAGTTGCCGAAATTCTCGGCAACCTTCTAAAATATGGTTGCCGAGGTCGGCAGCCAAATTTGGTTGCCAATCCTACAAACTCGGCAATATTCGATTTTCATTGCTGAGAATGCCGAGATACAACCTTTTCTTAAACGACTCTAATAAAATTAAAATACAAAAACTGTAGTTCCTTTGCCATATTTTTGTGGTATGTTTACATTTGTTTGGATTAAGGTGAGATATAGGACCTCTGAAGAGCCAACGTGCTTAAACATATTTTTTTATAATTGTAGACATGAATAAAAAATAATTAAATTAACATTATCCACTTTGAATCAGACTTTTTTTTTTATTTTACCCCATTCCAGAATACATTTTACTTCGACAATTGTAAATATACTTTGAAGATTACAAATTAAATAATAAGTACTTTCTTAATTTATAATTTATAATCTCCAACTATTTTTAAAACTTTCTAAAACTTGTCCGGTTTTGTCAAAATATTTACCAAATGTGATCTAATCACTTTGAAAATTGATATCCTAAATTTTTGTTGCTTGTCACATATTAGAATTTAAATGTTCTTGTAATCCAAACCTTTACAATTCTACAAGTTGAAGATACACGGCTTTGCAAGATATTTGATCTAAGGGAAAAGTTTATAATCATAATCAATCACATTGAATCTAAGCTAAACAAACCATTACAATTCAGCTAACAAATTAACTAAACAAAAATGCTATTATCAAATCAAACCACTTAGTAAAGATTGTAACATTTTATAACAAATTATATCACCAATTACAAATCTAAACAAAAATGATTTAACTTTGTTCATCATTTTGTACATATGGAATGAAAAAAAATTGCCTATTAAAAAAATGAAGCATAAGTTTATGCCTATAAGTAGGTATTTTGTCTACTCTAACAACATCCAAGGATATTCTAGCTAATAAACACTCCACATACTTGATTACAAATATCTCGCTGTCACTGCAAATAATATGTTAAAAAAATTAGTTAGTATACACAAATATCATTAAAAATCAAATAAATTATTTAAATTGATTACCTATATCTTTCAAGTTGAGGTATATCAGTAATTGGTTTTCTCCAGTATTGTAAAGGCTCATTTTTCTTGTTACGAAGTTCTGGCCTTTCACAAGATACATACTTGTGAATTACATCTGGAAGAACTTTAATAAATGGAAGAACTGAGGTATATATGGATGCATCATCAGCTATCTGATAATTATCAATAAGTGTGAGCTTCCAATTTTTGAAATCCACATGGAACAGGACCCAATATTTGGTGTCAATCAAATGAGGCCACAATAAATAATTGCAATCATTCCATTTTTTCCCAAAACTTTTAGGAATATAGCCATTTACATATCTCATCACAGTGTTATCAAGGGAATGAGAAGAAGAAGAAGAAGCAGGAAGTTGTACAATTTGGCCTCTGGGATCCAAGGTTTTTACCCTAACGTGTATCATAAGCAATCCAAAAGCAGAGTCCAAAACTGCATACTTATCTAAAAATATATTCTGAAAATTCCTACTTCTTGCTCTTATCAACATCATTGCATTATCCATATCCTTCGCACACAATGGAACAAATATAATAAGCACATTTCCTTCATATATATAATAACATTAAAAAATATAATTAATCTGTACCTCACACTACAGTGGAACAACAGGATTGCCAAAATGTAGAAGCTTTTCTTTAGACAAAGCATAACCATTATGCAATCTTATAACATCTCTACAACATTACAAACAACAAAATAAATATAGAAAAATTGATAAGTTAAATAATTATATCAAAAATTATAAATATTATAACTTACCGAGTTTTTGCATGATGGATCCAACTATAAAAATTACTTTCTATATTTTGGTCAATATCACACAAAACTGGAACAACATAACAATCGTCTCCATCATTGGCCTCATATTCCATTTCATTGCCACCAACTTTATCAACCTTCAACCGGTCACCAGAGTTAGATTTATTAACCTTCATTGCGTCAAACATTGTCTTTATATGTGCAATAGAACTTTGGAAATCATCACGCATACCACCAAAATAACTACTATGTTCAGTCTGAAATGATTCGAATTTGGTATCTATGTATTGCTGCAATTCTTTTACATCAGCGTTTGGTTGTAACTGATCAAAGTGCATCAATAACTCATCTCTTGTACTATCAATGTAAGATCTTTGTTCATCGAATCGATTATCAAAATAAGCTCTTTGTTCAGCAAAAATAGAACTCAAGTTTTCACTGGTAACATAATCAGAGTAGTCATAACCTGAACTTGAAGGCCCTTGAGGATCAGTGATGTTTTCTTCACTGTAGTGGTAGTCCGTATAAGTAACATTTCTTGTAGACCAGTTATACGTGGGTAACTCGTTACTTATATAAGGGAACCAACTATGATCATTTCCATCAAACTCTGACTGTGACTGTACAGCTGGTTCAATTGATTGCACTACTGGAGGTGGAGGTGGAGGTGGAGGTGCTATATTTCCCTCATCCATTTCTTCTCCAACTTATTGTTCCCCATGTTCAAAATTTTGTACAATAGGATCAAAACGAATATCTACTGCATCATCTACTAAAACCATTGTATATACATATGGTTATTCTAATTCTTCTTCAGTCGGTAAAAATACTGGTAGAACCTGAATCTACAAAAAAATATTGTTCAAATTAAAACAATTGTTAGAATAATATACAAAACTACATCTATACACATTAATGATATATACACAAAAAAAAAACAAACCTGAATGGAGTTCAAAAAGTTGGTGAGATCATTTGTTTCTATTTTTTTAGGTATTTTCCAATTCAAAATACATGGAAACATATTTTGTACTTTGACACCAAAATGTTCACCTATTTGAGGGCATGCCTCATATATCCATATCTGTAAATAATATAAACAAAATCAATATTAATTTATTAGATAATACAATCCTACAAAAATTAAATACAATTACTAACCTGGAATACAAGAGGACAACCATATATGGTATATGACATAATATCACCATCCACCGCCCTTGCTGCTAGGCGTTCTCATGATTCTAGCAATGAACGAACGAGTATAAAAAATGAATGTCTTCCCCATGGATACTCATAACAAACCTTTAAATTGTCAACCAAAGATAATGTTTGTATTTTTATTTTTTCCTTCAATAAGTAAAGCTAATCCTAACTTATACTTATCATTTTCATGGTGACAATTCATAAAAGCTTCCTCTAATCCATTCAAAGATATATGTGAGGCATTATTAAAATACCTCCTTCTAAGTTTGTGTTTTTCCACGGCACTAAATACAGACATAGTATCCGAATTATCATGACTTAACAAACCTGTTATCAAACAATATTCTTGAAGCCCAAATTTAAGTAATTGATTATCTACTTTGAACCAAACTTCATTTGCCTTGTTTGTACGTACTACATTGAAAAAGAATTCATGGACTAATTTGCCACTAAATCTTATTCGCCTCCCGTCCAATTCTTTCAAATAACCAAAACAACTATTTCTAAATTTATTCAACTGTTGCTCATTGTAATTCCCAATAACAACTTCTAAATATCTAAAATTACAAATTTATGTAATTTTTCCAGCAAATCTAACATTCTCATCAACAACATATTGTATATCCATCTGCAAAAAAAACATAAAAAAAACTTCATAAAAATATTTCATGCTTTCATAATAGAACAATGTCATACTAAAAAATTACTAGGCCGACCAAATTGCTTACCATAGTAATTCAGTAACCAAGGTGGTTGCCGAGCTCAGTAACAAGCTCGGCAACCAGCAACCAAATTTGGTGGTTGCCAAGTCGGCAACCATATTTGGTTGCCGAGTTACTCAGCAACCAGATCACTCGGCAACCAAGCTGTTTGCCTCGAATCTGGTTGCCGAGCAACCAAAATGATTGCCAAGGCAACCAGTTTGGTTGCTTGCAACTTTACTTACGTTTCACTCCATAGCAAATTTATTTATTTTTAAACAGTTTGAAATGTTCATAAATTTACAGCAATGTATAACAATAAAATAGTAATTACCTGATTTAGAAATAGATTAAAATACAAAGATGTGGATGGAGTAATAATGGAAATTTAGATGAAGATGATGATTGAGATGAGATGAAAAAGTTCAAGTGAATAATGAGAGGAGATGGAAAAAATGAGGAGAGGGGGAGAGGAGAGTATTCAAGGAGAGGGGAGGGGGGAGGGAGGGTTCACGGATGGTTGTCGAGTTCAATGTCTGAACTCGACAACCACTTTTTTGTTTTTTTTTTTTTTTTGTCTTTTGTCCTTTTTGACATTTAGTACTAATATATGAATTTATTTTCCCAAGATTTGGCAAAGGTAGTGGTTGTAATGGTTGAGAGATTTTGTCAAACACTTTAAATACATTATGTTCAAGGATTTGAATAAAATTCAGATTCAATCAAAACCAAACAAAAAATGACAACTTATACATCTAAACCCAAATCATATTATGTTTCACTTTCAATTCAAGCCTAATCTAAACAACATTCCACCACCACCAATTGATAGAAATAACGTTAAAATGCTCTGAAAAGATGAAAACATAGAATTTAATTCATGAAAAATTCGATCTTACCTTTGTGGTTGATTGGGTTCTAAGTGAGGATGAATGATTTTGAAACTTGGAAGCCACAGATTGATGGAAGAGAACCGTTCGAATTTTGAAATATGAGTTTTTGAAGACAACTGTTGGAATTTTGAAATTAAGGTTCAACTCGGGTTTAAGACGGCCTTTGCGATCGCACGAAATTAAATTTCTGCGATCGCAGAACTACTTATTTCTGCCCAGCCTATGCGGTCGCAATGGTCAATTCCATGCGATCGCATAGAGAGTTCTATGATATTTTTTTTTTCAACCGATTTGGTTGCCGAGCAACTCGACAGCCATTTTTGGTTGCCGAGAAAATCTGCAACCATAAATTTAGCGTTGCCGAAAATTGGTTGCTCAATTTTTTATTTTTTTTTCGCAACAAATGTTTTTTTTTTTCTTTTCGTTTTTTCTCTAGGAACAACAATAATATAAACTATTGTTATTTTTTTTGGATGTGAAAATATCATCAAATAATAATCCACTATTAATTTATTAAATAAATAAATACAAATATTTAAATCTAACTTTGTTCACTAATCAACAAATTAATTAACCAAGTGAACAATTGTCTATATATACATTTGCTTTTTGAAAACAAATATTTATTTATTTATTTACTCTGTTAAATTTTATTTCTGTAATTTTTGTGGATACCAAATATAAATATATTTATTATATTTAATTTTTAATATGGAAATTTTCTAAACAGCCAAAAAGTCATCATCTTTCTTAAATGATATGTTTAACAAGCCTTATTATTTAATGTCAATACATTTGTTATATAGACATATAATTATTAAACATTATTATTCACAAATTATTATACAGACAAGGATGTAACTTTCTTAACTTACTAAAAAATTCTTCAATTACACAATATAATTAATTTATGTGTTGTTACAATGGCAAAGTTAGTAGGAATGTTAATTTTTTAACTGTTTGGATATGTTTTAGATGAATTGAATACAGAGCAACTCGGTGCCGAGCTACCAACTCGGCAACCAAAATTTGTTTCCGAGGTAGCTCGGCAACCAAAAAATGGTTGCCGAGCAACTCAGCAACCAAAAAATAGTTGCCGAGCAAAATTGGTTGCCGAGCAGCTCGGCAACCGTGCCCTTTATTTTTCCATTTTTTCTCTTGTTAACAAACAACAATAATACTTATTTCAAATAATAATACACTATTAATTTATTAAACAAATAAATACAAATATTTAAATTTAATTTGTTCAGTAATCAACAAATTAATTAACCAAGTTAACAATTATATATATACATTTGCTTTTCTAAAACAAATATTTATTTATTTATTTACTTTCTATTTTATTTATCACTGTAATTTTTATGAATGCCAAATATAAATAGATTTTTTATATGTATTTTTTAATATGGAAAATTCCTGGCAACCAACTTCTGAGTTGCCGAGAATTGGTTGCCCATTTTTTTTTTCGTATTTTAACAACAATAACATAAACATACATTTTGTGTTATTTATTTTTTTTGGAGATCAACTAATTTCAAATAATAATACACTATTCAATTATTAAACAAATAAATACAAATATTTAAATCTAACTTTGTTCACTTGGGAAAAAAAATAAATCATTGTGAAAAAAATCTAACACAAGTTTACGCCTATAAATATTAATTTTATCATTTACAACAGCATCTAAAGACAATCCAGCTAGAAAACACTCCACATATTTAATCAAGAAGACTCCACTGTCACTGCAAGGAACAAATGAGAAACAAATGTGAGTACATAAAATATCATTACAAATTAAATAAGTATACTAAAAATATATGTATATATACTAATTTTAATTTATTACCTATATCGTTGAAGCTGCTCTATTTGAGTAGATGATTTTCTCTAATATTCAAATGACTTATTTTTTTTAGCAAGCTCTGGCGCATACTTTCAAATCATTTCTGGAATAATCTTAAGGCCTGTGAGAGAATGGATATACCTCTCATATTCAGTATAAAACATGTTGTAATTGTCGATTAGTGTCAACTTCCAAGCATTTAAATCAACATGGAAGACTACCCAATATTTATTATACATCAGATGTGGCCACAACAAATGCTCACATTCCTCCCATTTTGGGCCATAATATATAGGAAGAGCACCATATATATATGATTGCATTGACAAGTGGTAATCAACTTCAACACCTTCTACTGCATGCCCTTTAGGATCCAATGCTTTGAGGAAATAAGAACGAATAAGTGCTCCAAAAGAAGAGTCCAATACTCCATACCTTGTGGAAAATATGTTTGGATATTTAAGAGTCCTTGCTCTGATCAAAGCCATTGCATTGTCTACATCCTATACACAAATATAACAATTATAATATAAACACAACTAATTCACATACAATAAAATTCATCCAACATAAAATATAAATATTCTTTACCCATTGCTCCAATGCAAATTGAGGCTTACTAATATATTGTAACCTTTTTTTTCGTCAATTTAGAGATGACTTCCCATGGTATTTGTACAACATCTCTATAACATTATAACATTAGACTTTATTATACATTAACTAAATAACACAAATAGATAGAGGACAAATAACATATCAAACATTATAACTTACCCAACATTAGCACTACACGCCCAACTAAGAAAATCACTCTCTCTAACTTTATTGATATCACATAATATAGGAACATCTCTACTCTCAGAAGATGAACCTACATTATGCTTCCGAGGGTTAATTAAAGTACATTCCATTTCAACCTGTTCCATTTGAGCTTGCTCCACGAATTCACCACCACCAATTTTCTCCACCATCTTCCCCTTAAATATTCCTACACATCTTTGCATCTGTTTATGCAGATCATCCCGCAAACTATCGAACTGAGCATTTCGTTCAACTTTTAATGAATCAAATTTGGTATCAATATGCCCCTCCATTTCATTATATTTATTACCCATACTACTAGATTCTAAATTATCAAACCACTCCAATAACTCCTCTCTTGTTTTAGCAAACAGAGAATCATTCATACCAAATTGATCATCAAAATAACATTGTTGCTCAACAAAAAACGAATTCAAATGCTCATTAGTAACATACTCAGAGCCTTGAGGAATGCTTTTTTCATCAAAATAATCTAAATTTGTAACACCTTGTGTATACCAATTATTTGTTGGTAACTCATTTGATATATATGTGAACCAACTTTGATAATCACCAACATTTTCATCATTTCCAACTTTTCCTTCGTCAGATTGTATGTATAGGTAGTTTAGTGATATCTTCTTGCTCCACTTCATCCCCATCCATAAATATTTCATTTCCAACATCCATATCTGCACACACAAAAAAAAAAAAAAGGACAACCATCTATTATATATGCCAAAAGAAAAATAGACAAAAAAAAAAATTAACATAACAATTAGATAAAAAAAATTACAACAAATTCACATTAAAATTCATCCAGAATAATTAACTTTATAAAAAGAAACATATATTTAGAAAAATTAAATAAACCCCTAAATTTTTCTCTTCTTTCTCTTCTTCTCTGAAGTCTCTAAAGTCTCTCTGAAATGGTAATTCTAAATTCAATTAAATAGAATGAGATAGAGTTTGGTAAAGTAAAGTTTTATGGGAGTCACATGTATTCAATCACGTGAAAGTTAAAAAGTGTAACATCACAAAGGAATTTTTGGATTTTTGTAAAATATTCATTTGAATCAATCCAAGATTTTTATTCAATGTCCCACAATTCTAACATTTCATTTATTACAATCATTTGAAATAACTATAAATTCACTTTCATTTCTATATTATTTTCTTTACTTTAAAATTCTAAGTAAAAAATATAATTTAGTTACCCATTGTTTTATTTCAATTAAATATCCCACTACAAATTACTAAATATATCCCTACATTTTTCACATGCGTGCAACGCACGTAGCAAAGACTAGTATATATATATATATATATATATGGTTGCACAGTGCTCTATGTCTATGTAAATTAAATATATAACAAAACACTTATTAAAATTATAGATGTTAACTTAGATTTATTTGACATTGCAAAACATGTCTCCCATCATTAATATTGTACATGAGATTGACTTATTTTTATTTCACGTTGCAAAACGTGTAGTTAGTTAGTTAAGTATTAATTAATCATTATGGATATAAATCAAATTGATGGTTTTATTAATGTATTTTATTTACTAATTATTATTTATTATCATTAGTTAATGAATATTTTGGAGGAAAAACTTGGCAAAATAATTTGACGACTATCCTTCTTTTATTTATACTAGTGTATCACCCGTGCGATGCACGGATACACAACATGAATAATATCATAATGTTGAAAAGTAAAAAGATTTTGAAATTGATCGAGTGAAAATCACTATGAAAAAGCAGAAAGTCAAAATTTTAGATACAATGAAAAGGAAATAGCACACATACAACAAAAATATTATAGATTCTGAAAAATTTCCATATACACTACATTCGTTGTTGAATCTGATGGTCTTCCGTCTTTATCACATATTAGCATCTTCAATCCATCACGCTATGTGACTCTTGACACAGTATAATTTGCCCATAGCTGAATACCGATCTTTTCAAATATAAACCTACGTGCGATAAAGATTGCCATTGGCTCTTTTTAATTGTTATTGCATACGAAATAATTAGAGGATACTGCCTCTTTGTAAATTTGAAAGGTAATCTAGAATCAGAAAGCATATTAATCACTAATTAGAAATAAAAGAGATAAAACTTTAATTCTTTTGGAATAAGATAATCTTTGAATTAGAAATAGGAAAACATAAATTCACGAGTTTTTAGACTCGACCCATATATTAATTAGGTTAAATCACTTGGTCGTTCATTTGCAATAGAAATTAGTTTTGGTTATGGTTACATATGAGATACTCAAATTCAAATAACAAAATATAAATTAAGTGATTAAAATAAAATAAGATTGAAGTTGAGTGACCACATGAAACTAACCTGTAAGCTATGTGACCTCTAATAAAATTTTAGAAATTTTAACTTTTCCTTTTCTTTTTCTTTTCTTCTATCTATTTATAATATACCATGCTCTTGCTAATATTTGATAATCCTTTATTTGACATTTTAATTAATATTACTATTAAACTCTAAATTATATCCGTATGTATATAATGTTAGATTCTTATATTTTAATTAGATTGAAGAATAATTATTTAATTATTTAAATAAATTATATTTTACAACACTGTTACAAAAATAATGTGCAAATTACGTGTTAACTATTTGAAATGGAATAGTGCACCCAATATTTATTTTGAGGCAAATAAATAAGCAAAAATATACAAAGGTGCACGCCCCTATTAAGAAAAAAATCAGGTCAATTTGTTAGTTTCTAAGCATATCTATTCCGATTATGGGGAAATCATATCATCAAAAATTTTGTTCTTTTTTTTTTTTTTAATTTTTGAAACAAACAATACCTTAATGTGGGACAATTTTCAAAGAAGCAATTATTTAAAAAAAAAAGTGTTAGTGCTGAGGAAGTCTTAAAGATTGTCAAATCTATTATTATTTTTTAAATATATAACATTTTAATGAGGGGACAAATTTTAATGCAGCAGTCATTAATATACATGCATATACAGTTTTTGGAATAGGAGAAAACTTAATTCAGATTTCAATAAATAATAAATACTAAAAAAAAAATAGAAAATGATGAACTTTTTGGCGGGAAAATGAAGTCTGACTTTTTGGTCAGATTAGCCCACTTTTATATATATATATATATATATATAGACTAGTACTAGTACATTACCCGTGCGATGCACGATACTTGTTTTTTATAATAGTGATTTTAAAATATTTTAAGAGTATATTGTTTATTAATTACATTCAAATAAAAAAAGTATCATATAATTAACATTTGATTACTCATTGATATTGGGGGAAAAAAAACATAACTAATCCAGATTTTCAAAGGCTTCTTTGAAAACCACATTTGTGATCGAAATAATTAGCACTTCATCCCTATCATAAATCAACATCTTCAATCCCTTACGATTTGTAACTCTAGACAATGCAACATAAAGTTGTCCATGACTAAAAAATGATTTTTTCATATATAATCTCACACTGAAGAAAGATTGACCATGACTCTTATTGATAGTTGTTACCGCACGATTACGATATGGCCGCCACGTCAGCCAAAGCCCCATCTAAGCCCAGTAAAGGCCCAAGCCCCATCTAAGCCCAGTAAGGGCCCAGTTCGCATTCTGTCAAGAACCCTGCTTTGGGCCCTGCAGGGGGCCCGTAACGCGCCTGGGCCTTCGGTGGCTAGGAATCCGCAAGTTACATAAAGGGCTTCGGCGCCCTCATGCGAACCATAAGGCCTCGTCAGGCCTCGCGTCATTCACAACCAGCAAGCGGCTCGATATGCCAGAGGAGCCAGAGGAATAATTAAAGGAAGATCGCGTTGATTTGGCGCAAAGATTCTCATAAGGAAACCGGATCGCAATCTCCCGAAATCATGCAACGTGATAAGCTCAAAGAAAGAAGATAATCTCGGATATCTTTATCACATAAGGAAGGAGGATCCGATTGAGTATCAAATTGATTTGTCTCCTAAATCAATTAGATCTCTTGCGCAACAAAAACAGCGCCTCCGGTTGTTCCAAGGTACGCACTTTTTACGCTTACGAATCCCACCCTAAACTCTGCTCAAATCTCTGCCTGCTTGTCTCTCCCACACCCCTTTTTGTTCCCGTCCCCGCGTGTCTTTCATATACCGGCTGTTGACTTGATCGTCGGAGTGCCAACGATCGCCGGACCCTTTTTCTCCGGAGATCTTGGTGCCTAACGATTGTCCTAGTGTGCAGGTAACATACGAGCTGGCAGAGGAGTGATTGGAGATCTGTTGGCACGTGGACTAGTGCAGGTTCAGACGTCAACAGATTGGCGCCGTCTGTGGGAAACGAGAAGCCTTACACGACTGAGTGCTTTTGGTAAAGCGTGTCTCCTACCCAAAGAGCATGACACCCGAATATCGACCGAAACGGGTGGCGGGACAGGAGAATCAGGACCTGGAGTTGGATGACGCCCGGATGGAGGCCGCGCTCGGGCTGCTGGATGATCGGCCCCTCCAGCAGGGACCCAAGCGTAGTCGTACCCGAAGAAGCCCTTCGCAGCCTGGTTCTTTGGACTACCGCTGCTCCCATAACATAGACAAACTGCAGATAATGGCCATACAATCAGAATCAACAGAAGTTAACGGTGAAGGAGTGTATGAAGAATTGGTATTAGACGAAGGTCTAGATCCCCGGATCATAGCCTCGGATTCTCTCGCCTCCCCAGCGGAGGAGCTGGAAACCTTTCCGGTAAGCCCCTCGGAGCCAACCCAGATGTTGCAGGTGGGAGAAAAGCTTGAGGAAAAGATGAAAGAAGAGTTAAAACAATTCCTACGAGAGAACGCAGACGTCTTCGCGTGGAAACACAGCGACATGGTCGGCATCGACCCATGGATCGCATGTCACGTTTTGAAAACGGATCCGAAAGTGCGCCCTAGGATTCAGAAAAGAAGACCTCTAAGTGCCGAGAGGTACCAGGCCTTGAAAGAGGAGGTGGACAAACTGCTGGCCAGCGGGTTCATTAGAGAAGCGATTTACCCCCAGTGGGTATCTAATCCGGTGTTGGTGTGGAAAAGTACCAAGAAGTGGAGGGTATGCGTCGACTTCTCAGATCTAAACCAGGCGTGTCCTAAAGATAGTTTCCCATTACCACGCATCGACCAGCTTGTCGACGCAACCGCCGGCCACAAGTTACTTAGCTTCATGGACGCGTACTCGGGCTACAACCAAATTCCGATGTTCACAGGGGACGAGGACCACACGTCGTTTATTACGGACCGAGGGCTATACTGCTATAAGATGATGCCATTCGGCTTAAAGAACGCGGGAGCCACCTATCAACGGCTGGTAAATCGCATGTTCACCGGACAAATTGGAAACACGATGGAGGTATATGTCGATGACATGCTGGTAAAGAGCGCCAACGCAGAAGACCACATAGATCACCTGAGGGGGATGTTCGAAACCCTTCGCAGATATCGCATGAAGCTTAACCCCTTGAAGTGCGCGTTCGGGGTCGCGTCCAGAAAGTTCCTCGGCTACATGGTCAATCAGTGGGGGATAGAGGCCAATCCCAAAAAGATCAAAGCGCTCATTGAGATGTGGTCTCCATCCTCCCCCAAGGAAGTCCAAAGTCTGACAGGGAGATTAGCGGCTCTGAATCGGTTTATATCCAAGGCGACCGATCGTTGCCAGCCTTTCTTTCAAACCATGAAGGGAAGAAAACGGTTCGAGTGGACCAACGAGTGCGAAAAGGCCTTCCAAGACCTCAAGATCCTTCTCGGGAAATTCCCACTGCTATCCAAACCCAAGAACGGGAAAACGTTACTCGTTTACCTCGCCGTCTCGGAAAAGGCAGTTAGCTCGGTGCTCATCCGTGAAGAGGGTCCGGCACAATTCCCCGTTTATTACGTAAGCAAAGCCCTGCAAGATGCGGAAACGAGATACCCAGACATGGAGAAACTCGCCCTGTCGTTAATCATCGCCTCCAGGAAACTTCGACCATACTTCCAGTCCCACAGCATAGATGTCCTGACGAACCTCTCCCTACGGCAGATACTCTAGAGGCCAGATACTTCAGGACGATTGATAAAGTGGTCGGTAGAACTTAGCCAGTTCGACATCAGTTACAAACCACGGCCTTCGATAAAAGGGCAAGCTTTAGCTGATTTTGTGGCTGAGTTCGCCCATATCCCCGATGGTCCGCTTGAAGCCCGACCCTTTGAGGTACCGACATGGAAGTTATATGTCGATGGATCCTCGGGAGAGGCCGGGGCTGGGGCCGGGATCCTACTAATCAGCCCAGATGGCCATAATCTTAACTGCGCGCTTCGCCTGGAGTTCAAAGCCTCCAACAACGCAGCAGAATACGAGGCCCTGCTAGCAGGCTTGAGGCTAGCGCACGAGATGAAGGCAAGGAAGCTCCAAATCCACAGCGATTCGCAGCTTGTCGTGAGTCAAGTTAATGGAACCTTCGCAGCGCGTGAACAAACCATGGTGTCTTACTTATCCAAAGCTAAAGAACAGTTGTCCCGCTTTGAAGAATACGAACTCCTCCAGATCCCACGAACGGAAAATGCCTACGCGGACGCCCTCTCAAAACTAGCAAGCAGTAAGGACTCCGACCTAATGAAGGCCATCCCAGTTGAAAAGCTTACCCAACCTTCAACCGAAGGCGCTACCGCACCCTCCATCCTAACCATCCATGATTCCCCGAAATGGATGAAAGAGATTACCGAGTATCTAGTTAGTCAAGCGGCGCCCGAAGATAAACTAGAGGCACACAAGCTCCGTAGAAGGGCCGCAAAATTCGTATTACAGGACGGAGTTCTGTATAAAAGGAGATTCAGCCACCCCCTCTTGCGCTGCCTAATACAAGAGGAAGCAGTATACGTGATGAAAGAGATACACGAGGAGATCTGCGGCAATCATTCAGGGGGGATGGCCTTGGCACAGAAAGCCTTGAAACAAGGGTACTATTGGCCGACCATGAAGAAACATTCCCACAATTTCGCGAAGAGATGCGATAGATGCCAGAAATTTGCGACAGTCCCGAAGCTCCCCGCTCAGAACCTTACTCCGGTCACTAGCCCCTGGCCCTTCACCAAATGGGGTATCGACTTCATCGGCCCCCTCCCGACAGGGAGAGGTGGGGTCAAATTCGCAATTGTAGCGGTAGATTACTTCACCAAGTGGTGCGAGGCCGAGCCTCTGGCCAAAATCACGGAGGAGAACACCTGGAAATTTGTATGGAAAAACATTATATGCCGCTTCGGTGTTCCCCATTCTCTCGTCTCCGACAACGGCACGCAGTTCGCTGGAATGAAGTTTAACGCGAACTGTGAGAACCTTGGCATCCGAAGGGATTTCTCCACCCCTTATTATCCACAATCCAACGGCCAGGTGGAAGCCGTAAATAAAATTATTAAACATACCCTTAAGCGGAAGCTAGAATCCGCGAAGGGAGGATGGGCCAAAGAATTACCCGAGACCTTGTGGTCCTACCGAACCACCTCTCGCACGGCTACCGGCGAAACCCCGTTCTCCATGGCATATGGGGCAGAGGCTATGATCCCCGTCGAGATAGGGATACCCTCGTCCAGACACCTGCACTTCAATGAAGTGGTCAACAAGGATTTACAAAAAGCGGGCCTCGACCTACTGGATGAAAGACACGCCGAGTCACAACTACGCCTCGCGGTTTACCAACGGAAGATGGCCCGATATTATAACTCCAAGGTCAGGGGCAGAAACTTTCGTGTCAATGACTTTGTCCTAAAGAAAATATTCCAAGCTAATAAGGAGGCAGGGGCCGGAACCCTGGGGCCCACCTGGGAAGGGCCATACAAGGTCATCAAAGAGGTCCATCCCGGAACTTATAGACTAGAAGATTCCGAGGAGCAAGAGACGAGGCATCCTTGGAACATCGCCCACCTGAGGCCATATCACCAGTAATACAGTTTTTTAGTAATTTTCTTCTGTTGGTTTCCTTACAATTTTTTGACGGACGTCATGAAACACGGCGCCGATTAAAAATGTTCGTCCTTTATGAATTCAAAGTGTTCCACATACAACGAGTACTGCCACGACAGCGAGGGAGTGTGGTTCGCGGCCAACTCCATTAACTCGCTGGGTAAACATTCTACGCGTAAGAAAGCAAGTACGAAAACACGGCAGCGAGGGAGTGTGGTTCGCGGCCAACTCCATTAACTCGCTGGGTAAATATTCTACGCGTAAGACAGCAAGTACGAAAACACAGCAGCGAGGGAGTGTGGTTTGCAACCAACTCCATTAACTCGCTGGGTAAACATTCTACGCGTAAGACAGCAAGTACGAAAACACGGCAGCGAGGGAGTGTGGTTCGCGGCCAACTCCATTAACTCGTTGGGTAAACATTTTACGCGTAAGAAAGCAAGTACGAAAACACGACAGTGAGGGAGTGTGGTTCGCGGCCAACTCTATTAACTCGCTGGGTAAACATTTTACGCGTAAGAAAGTAAATACAAAAACACGGCAGCGAGGGAGTGTGGTTCGCGGCCAACTCCATTAACTCGCTGGGTATACATTTTACGCGTAAGAAAGCAAGTACGAAAACATGGCAGCGAGGGAGTGTGATTCGCGGCCAACTCCATTAACTCGCTGGGTAAACATTTTACGTGTAAGAAAGCAAGTATGAAAACACGGCAGCGAGGGAGTGTGGTTCGCGGCCAACTCCATTAACTCGCTGGGTAAACATTTTACGCGTAAGAAAGCAAGTACGAACACACGGCAGCGAGGGAGTGTGGTTCGCAGCCAACTCCATTAACTCGCTGGGTAAATATTTTACGTGTAAGCAGGCAATTACAAAGTACTCGGCAGCGAGGGAGTGTGGTTCGCGACCAAATCTCCTACCTCGCTGAGTAAACATTTTACGCATGAACCTGTGATCACCGGTTCGGTAGCGGGGGAATCTGGTTCGCGACCGACCCGCTGGTTAAATATTTAACGCGCTGTTAACTCGTGGGATAAGCATTACGCACGTAAAACAAACCTCGCAATTCGCTAGACAAACATCCGGCGCGGATGAATACAACTAAGGATCGAAGGACGGCAAGGGAGTATGGCCCGCGACCAACTCTGAGCTCGACTAGCAAGGTATCAAGTGCGGGAACATTTGAAACAAACGTAAAAACTTCCACTACAAACTCGTTATTTGATTACACAAAAACCGATGCAACAACACGGCGGGAAAAAATTTCTTTTTGACCTACGCATGCAACACTACGTTTCGGTATAACCCGGTACCCCCAGTTTCACCAGGAGGCCTTTAGCCTTCGCCAGTTCGTTTGATACTTCGGCCAGCTCCTTATCCTTGGCTTGTATCATATTCTGGCACGATTTCAACTGGGACTCAGCCTTCTTCTGGGCAACGACACACGCCTTTTGGATTGTCTGGGCTTTCGTAACGTCATACGTGGCACGACTACGAGCATCTTCTGAAAACGCGAGTCTTGCCCGAAGACGTTTGACTTCGGCCCTCATCGCCTCGGCATTCTCATCCTCTCTAAGAACAAACTGTATTTCAGCAACCCTCATCTCCAGCATTTTATACAACTCACAGTTTAAGACATGACTGCGAGAGGTGTACATTTCGGCTAGCTTCATCAACTTCGTCACCTCCGCAGCATCTACCGCCTTCCCAAAGGGGGATGTCCAGTATTTGTGGACTGAGGTGGCCGCAAGTGCAACCACTGGGGACAGCTTCTCAACAACCGACGGATCCAGATCATCCTGACGGGCCCCAATGTTGATATACTCACACCTGCCGGGAGGGGAAGAAGCAGGCATTCGGGACGCCTGTCCCCCATTCTCGACCTTTGGTCTCTTACCCACTAGCGACCGAACGTTCCCGGCAGGGAACCCACGACTAGCAGAATCCGGAACGCCTACTCTCACTCCCGACGCAGAAGAAGCGGACGGTTGACCCACCGCCGTCTCCGGATCCTGCAACCCTGTGGGCCCGGACCCAGGCACCCCAGGTGACGCCAAATGGGGATGGGAGACATCCTCCACTATGCCCCCATGCCTAATTTTGAATTTAGGGACTTTGGAAAAGTGGAAGCCCGACATGGTCGACAAAGATCAAAGGTCTAGGTATGGCAGCGAAACGACAGAAGAGTGCTGATTTAGGGATGCCCTGTCGCATTATATAATTAGGTGAACCGACACGTGGCGGGGAATTTGAAACACATGTGATAAACCCTAAGGAAATATATCTAAACGTTTGGGGGCGCGGGGGGCGTGACTACGCGAACGCTAAGGCATGATAAGACTACCACCGACGCCCACCCACGTCAGGTCAAGTTCGTTAGACGCTCGCCCCAACCCCATCGTAATTCCTACACAGCGGCGGGGTATCGGTCATAACGCGCGTACCACTCCGCACCGCCGAGGATGTTGTTCGCCACCTCAGTCTTGTACCAATGACTTCGCAAAGCTAAACGTCGACGAGACTCGGAACAAGTATGTAAAGCATGGGCATCAAACACATGATAAGGGTACGAGCATACAGATATGAAGGTAACTCGACATCCTTTTTATTACATACGGTACACAATACAAGAGAAGGTATAACTGTAAAATGTTCTAAAACCCCCGCCGCCTCTCTGGGTCAGCACATAACTGGGGTAGCTAGATCTACGAAACCTACCCCTTAGTTTCCTCTGGCATCGTCCAGGTTAGGGAACCTGACTCCATTTTGATAGGGGGTCCCCGAGCCAACCTGGGTTAATTTGGTGGCTAATTAGACCATACTGTTCAAAAAAGGCCGTTGATGCCTTTCTTGGCAGCAGGAGGACCCCCCCCCCCCCGGTCTCATCCACAGTTCAGAGGAGGGCCGGGCCAAGGCTGCTAAGCCTAGATTCCCTCCCTGGACGTTTGGTCCCCTGAACGTTGATTAGCACATCCTTTGGTCCTCTGAACGTTGATTCTCAGATTCACATGCATCTTGGTTGCCAGTCCCCCAACCACACCACCATCGCACATCCTCTACTCTTATCTTGATCACACGGTTATGACAAGTTGATTACGACTGAATCACGATAGAAGAATATTGTTACGCCTGCATCCTATTTATAAAGGGCTGCATCGGAAAGAAGAGTAATGCAATAAATACGGGCATGACCGGGAACGTGGAACGACGCACGGATGTTCTACCTCCCCAAGGCATTGAAGACGCCAACTTTCCAGGTTCCACCGAGTGTCTGCGCCATTAATGCTAGGGAAATGATTCCCAAATTTAAAAGCGCCTCCATATTCCCTCTCACGCGACCGCATTTAATGCACGCACCCCCTCACTCATGATTACTAGACCAGAGAGTGACAGACTTGATAGACAGAATCACGCCATCAGAAAGCACGTCAGCATTGGCCTGTCCCCTTTAAGCCCTCACCCGTCATAAATGTTCGGCCTCGGACTTGGGGGACTATACTGAGTAGGACGAATTACTCCCTGCCAAACCACCTTAAAAACACATTTTTCGCGAGACACATTCCTGCGAGGCGCAACCTCATTCTGTTTATCCTCAAAAGTCCTACGCCTATCATAAATAATAGGCTTGGACTTGGGGGACTATTGTTACCGCACGATTACGATATGGCCGCCACGTCAACCAAAGCCCCATCTAAGCCCAGTAAGGGCCCAAGCCCCATCTAAGCCCAGTTCACATTCTGTCAAGAACCCTGCTTTGGGCCCTGCTGGGGGCCCGTAACGCACCTGGGCCTTCGGTGGCTAGGAATCCGCAAGTTACATAAAGGGCTTCGGCGCCCTCATGTGAACCATAAGGCCTCGTCAGGCCTCGCGTCATTCACAACCAGCAAGCGGCTCGATATGCCAGGGAAGCCAGAGGAATAATTAAAGGAAGATCGCGTTGATTTGGCGCAAAGATTCCCATAAGGAAACCGGATCGCAATCTCCCGAAATCATGCAACGTGATAAGCTCAAAGAAGGAAGATAATCTCGGATATTTTTATCACATAAGGAATGAGGATCCGATTGAGTATCAAATTGATTTGTCTCCTAAATCAATTAGATCTCTCGCGCTATAAAAACAGCGCCTCCGGTTGTTCCAAGGTACGCACTTTTTACGCTTACGAATCCCACCCTAAACTCTGCTCAAATCTCTGCCTGCTTGTCTCTCCCACACCCCTTTTTGTTCCCGCCCCCGCGTGTCCTTCATATACCGGCTGTAGACTTGATCGTCGGAGTGCCAACGATCGCCGGACCCTTTTTTTCTGGAGATCTTGGTGCCTAACGATTGTCCTAGTGTGCAGGTAACATACGAGCTGGCAGAGGAGTGATTGGAGATCTGTTGGCACGTGGACTAGTGCAGGTTCAGACGTCAACAATAGTCATAGCGTATGAGACAATTAATTAATTTTTGGTGCAAATATATTATAATTTAAATTTTGATTTTCTAAATTGTAAAAATGCAGATTGTGTTAATGATATTATATAATTTTTTTTTTCTATTTGTAAACAATTAATAATATTTACACACTCTAAATCTTATATTAATTAATTAATGTAGCATTCAAATTTGTTATTACTAATAATTGAAATGAATTTATCTGGTTATGAAAAATGTGTATTTTTAATTGAAAATGTCAATTCATAATTTTATTCATTTTTACCGAGTATCATAGAAAATTCAAAACATTGAAAAGTTGAACTAGCGGTACTATTTACACTGTATTAGAATACTAATAATTAATTAACTGAAGTTGGGACAATTACATAACAAATGAATCATTGAGAATCTCATATGGGCTGCATTATTGTTTCATAAGCGTTCTTTTGCTCAGTTGTAAGATTAGAAACAATTTTTTTTTCATTCTTGAGCAAGAGTGTTTCTATCATAACGCAATTTATCATTTATAAGTCTATTACTGCGAATTGAAACATCTACGATCTAAGGGAAGGTCATTGTTTGAAAGTCTGAAAGGCTATTTCCACTACTCCGCAATATTTTTTCAATCTTTGCAAGTGTATAATTTTTTATTTATTCATCACTCAATTCTAAATCTGTAAATCGAGACAAATAGACAACTATAATTAATTTAAAAGACAAATCAATAATAATAATTATTATGTAATAAAGCATTGAGATTAAGATTAAGAATAAGATTAAGATGTTACACTTCATTTTTTTCAGGAAAAGGGAAAAAAATAATAAACTATCAATGTGTGAAAGCAATTAAAGAATTTGAAAAGTTGTTGCACTTATCATATATAATATTAAATGTTACAATTTATTTTTTCGCAGGAAAAAAGAAAAAATAAAAAATAAATAAACAATCAATGTGTGAAACCAATTGAATAATCTGAAAAATTGTTGCAATTATCATATATAATATTAATTGTTACAATTCGTTATTTGCAAGGAAAAAAAAAACAATATGTGAAATCAATTAAAGAAAACAAACTCATATGCAGCATTTATGGAAAAACTTACCAAATCTAGAAAGAAAAATAGCGAGAAAATGTGTGCATGAAATTTTCAACAGTTGTCTTGTTATAATATATAATAGTGTTGTACCCGTGCGATGCACGGGAGGTGTAATTACAAAAAATAATTTTCATAGTTATCTATGAAAGTTAATTAGTTATAATAAAATCAAACGCTAAATCTTAATTAGCATTGGAAAACCATGCATACATTGACCAAAACAAAAATAATATTAATTAATTAATTAATTAAATTAATTAGGTATTTAAAATATAGATAATTAAATTAAAAAGCATTGAAATTTTTTTTTTGCAATGATAACAAAACTTTAAAAATATGAAATTTGACTTATTTTTATTTCACTGTACATTGATTGTCTTTCATAATAATCTTGAAAATACAATATCTTAACTGTGACTTCTTAAATTTTGATTAGCATTGAAAAATTCATGCATATTTTGACAAAAATGAAAATTAAATTAATTAATTAAATTATATATTTAAAATATTGATAATTAAACTAAAATGCATTGAAAAATTAATTTTTGCAATAATAACAAAACTTTAAAAATATAAATTTTGACTTATTTTTCTTTCAACGTACATTGATTGTTTTCTATAATAATCTTGAAAATTTGATCTCTTAAATCTTGATAGTATTGAAAAATCCATGCATTTTTTTTTACCAAAACAAAGATAAGATTAATTAATTAAATTAATTAAGTATTTAAAATATAGATAATTAAATTAAAACGCATTGGAAAATTAATTTTTGAAATGATAACAAAACTAAATTAATTTTTGCAATAATAACAAAACTTTAAAAATATGAATTTTGAATTATTTTTCTTTCTATGTGCATTGATTTTCTTCCATAATAATCTTGAAAATAATCTTAAAAATGCAATATCTTAGATGCGATCTCTTAAATCTTAATTAGCGTTGAAAAATCCATGCATATTTTGACCAAATTAAACAAATATAAGATTAATTAAATTAAATTAATTATTTAATTAAAATATCAGTATTTAAATTAAAACGTATTGAAAAATGAAATTTTGCAATGATAACAAAATCTTGTGAATATAATCTTGAAAATGCAATATTTTAAATGTGATCTCTTAAATCTTAATTAGCATTTAAAAACTCATACATATTTTGACCATAATGATGATAAGATTAATTAAATTAAATTAAATTAATTAAGTAATTAAATTAAAACGTATTGAAAATTTAATTTTTACAATGATAACAAAACTATGAAATTATGGATTTTGAATTTTTTTTATAACAATTAAAAATTGTTCTTTTTTGGAATTGGAACGGATTATACTGCTATAAATTGACCTCCTTTTTTCACACACCAAAAACGAAGAAGTTAGGATATATACTAAGATTAATAACCATATTAAAATTAATCATCCTATTAAATAAAAAAACGTATTTAAACCATGCATATTAAAAACAATTTCAAATTATTCTTTTAATAAAAAATTGGAATAGAATATCCTTTTTCAATTTAACTATTATTATTATTATTTTATATAAACCATAATGATTGTACGGTGCTCAATATCTATGTAAATTAAAAGTATAACAAAATATTTATTGAAAATGGATCATGCTTTTGTTGTGAATTAATAAACAATCAATGTGTAAAACCAATTAAAGAATCTAAAAAGTTGTTACATTTATCATATATAATATTAAATGTTACAATTCATTTTTTGCAAGAAAAAAAAAAACAATCAATGTGTGAAATCAATAAAAGAAAACAGACCTCGTCTTCTGCTAAAACATGTAAATGAGGAAATTTGCATACGCAACATTTATAACAGAATTTACCAAAACTGGAAAAAAAAAATGGCAAAAACATGTGTGCATGAAATTTTCGATGGTTATCCTATATACTAGTTTTGGCCACGTGCGTTGCACGTTTGTGAAAAATGTAGTGAAAAATTTTAGGTTGAAACGATACGAACCTTTTATACAATTATTTCTAAAATAAAATTAAAATTAAAAATAGGTCAATGTTCAATGTTCATTGTTAAAAAAAATTAAAGAAAAAAAATTAAAGAATTTTTTTTTAGGTTGTGGGCATATCCGAACGATTTTAAAACAATAAGGACCTTTCATGCAATTATTCCTTAAAAAAAAGGAATAGTAAAATACTATTCATGAAATTCATTGCCAAGATGTCTCGGCAGTGAACAGTATTATACTGTTCACAATTGTGCTTTCTTGTTTTTTTTTTTTTTTTTTAAAGAAAATGAGTTTTAAAAAAAAAAATTTGAACAGTAAAATAAATTTTATTGCCGAGAATTTTACTGTTTATGGTTTTTTTTTCTT
This sequence comes from Forsythia viridissima, assembly GCA_030279155.1. NCBI lineage: Eukaryota > Viridiplantae > Streptophyta > Magnoliopsida > Lamiales > Oleaceae > Forsythia > Forsythia viridissima. Next base: position 20,861,207 of record CM059034.1, on the reverse strand, counting down.
TTTTAATGTGGCAACATTATAAAAAATAAAAACATTCAATTTGCTTAAAATAAAATAAAAAAGATTAATAAAAAAATTGAATGAAAATGTGTAAAAAAAATAAAAACATTCAATTTGCCACCAAGATTTCACAGTGCGTGGATTTTGAAATTCTTGAATGGCATTTTTTAGCATTTATTTAGAATAATTTGTAAAATGTAAAATAAAAAAACAAGATTAGTAAAAAATTGAATGAAAATTAAGTGTGAAAGAAAAAAAAATAAGGACCTTTTGTGCAATTTTTTAGGTTGTGGGCATATCCCAATGATTTTAAAACAATAGGGACCTTTTGTGCAATTATTCCTTATAACTTAAAAAAAAATCAATAGGATTTAATGGCAATCAATTGATTGCCAATTGATTGACAATTAATTGATTGCCGAGCAATTTCGGCAATCATAACACTAATTTTTTTTTTTTTGTTTTTGTAATTTTTTTTTTGTCAAATAAATATTTTAATTTCAAATTTTTTTTATACATGTTACATTAATAATTTTTATTTTTATTTTATTTTAAAAATAATTGTATAAATAATTCTAAAACTTTTCACTACATTTTACATTTTTTACATACTTGCATTTGTACGTAGCAATACCTACTTCCTTCTAATATAAAAGCGAATATGATTAATTAAGATCAAAATAACTTTCTTCAAGGTAATAAAACTTTTGAAAATCAACATTTTCAGTTGTTGTTTTTAACAATACAAAATAAAAAAAAAATTACAAAAGAATACAATTACCAATAATATAAACTGAGAATGTCGGCAACCATTTACGGTTGCTGATAATCTCGACAACCATACTCCTTTGTATTTTTTTTTCTATTGTTAAAAACAACAATAATATAAACATACGTTTTGTGTGAAATTGAATGAAAATTAAGTGTAAAAGAAAAAAAAATTAAAGATTTTTTGTTTAGGTTGTGGGCATATTCCAACGATTTTAAAACTTTTGTACAATTATTCCTTAAAAAAAAAAAAGAGAAAACAGTGAAATACTGTTCATGAATAGTAAATTACTGTTCATCACATTGATTGCCGAGATTGCTCGGCAATCAATTTGATTGCCGAACACTGTTCATTTTTTTTTAAATTTTATTGTGTCAAAGAAAATGGGCTTAAAAAAAATTGGTGAACAGTACAATAAAGTTCATTGCCTAGTTGCTCGGCAATGAACAATTCATTGCCGAGAATTTTACTATTCACATTTTTTTTCCTTTTTTTTAATGTGGCAACATTATAAAAAATAAAAACATTCAATTTGCTTAAGATAAAAAAAAAAGATTAATAAAAAAATTGAATGAAAATGTGTAAAAAAAAATTAAAACATTCAATTTGCCACCAAGATTTCACAGTGCGTGAATTTTGAAATTCTTGAATGGCATTTTTTAGCATTTATTTAGAATAATTTGTAAAAGGTGAAATAAAAAAACAAGATTAGTAAAAAATTGAATGAAAATTAAGTGTGAAAGAAAAAAAAATAAGAAAAATAAATTGAAGATTTTTTTTTAGGTTGTGGGCATATTCCAACAATTTTAAAACAATAGGGACCTTTTGTGCAATTAATCCTTTTAAAAAAAACAAAACAAACAATTGGATTTAATGGCAATCAATTGATTGCCGAGCAATTTTGATTGCCGAGATTGCTCGGCAATCAGATCACTAATTTTATTGTATTTTTTTGTATTTTTTTTTTTTTTGTATTTTTTTGTTAAATAAAAATTTTAATTTCAAATTTTTTTTATACATGTTACATTAACCATTTTTATTTTTATTTTATTTTAAAAATTTGTCAAATAAACATTTTAATTTCAAATTTTTTTTTTATACATGTTACATTAACCATTTTTATTTTTATTTTATTTTAAAAATGATTGTATAAATAATTCTAAAACTTTTCACTGCATTTTACATTTTTTACATACTTGCATTTGTACGTAGCAATACCTACTTCCTTTTAATATAAAAGCATAATGAATATGATTAATTAAGATAAAAATATTTTTTTTTTCTATTGTTAAAAACAACAATAATATAAACATACATTTTGTGTTATTTTTTTTGGAGGTCAACTAATATAAACATATTTCATTGGGAATAAAAGGTTTCATAATTAATTGTTTTCGACCAAGTGTATGTTTCTCTGCAACTCACTTGCTATTTCTGTTCTTGACGTTTTTTTTTTTTTAATGTGGCAACATTATAAAAAATAAAAACATTCAATTTGCTTATTTGCTTAAGATAAAAAAAAAAAGATTAATAAAAAAAATTGAATGAAAAGGTAAAATAAATAAACAAGATTAATAAAAAAATAAAGGCCAAGTTTTGTAGGATCAGTGAAACTCAGTCTATTGAGAGTTGATGCCTTAACCTACACTTAAGCTGTAAAACCTATTTTAAACCCTTCAACCTCTATATTTGATGAAACTTGAAAGTGACATATGATTCAAAATTGATGATAAACTTTCATCATCACATATGATTCAACCTATTTTAAGCTGTAAAACCTACTTTAAACCCTTCAACCTCTGCATTTGATGAAACTTGAAAATGACATATGATTCAAAATTGATGATAAACTTTCATCATCAGATATGCTGTAAGAGATGAAATTAATTGCTGGAAAATGAGTGTAACTGCATAAATATATATTTTGGTATTCTTTTCATCTCATAAGAATCGCATTGGGAGCTCAAATTATAAGAAAGGTGGGACAGAAAAGATTGCCGAGCCACCTCGGCAATCAAGTGATTGCCGAGATGGCTCGGCAATCAGCAATCGATTGCCGAGCCATCTCGGCAATCACTTTTAATTTTTTTTTTATTACCTGGCTGCAATCACTTTTTAATATTTTTTTTTAAATTTTATTGTGTCAAAGAAAATAGGCTTAAAAAAAAAATTGGTGAACAATAAAAAAAATATTTGTCACCAAGATTTCACAGTTCGGATTTTGAAATTCTTGAATGGTATTTTTTAGCTTTTATTTAGAATAATTTGTAAAAGGTAAAATAAAAAAACAAGATTAGTAAAAAATTAAATGAAAATTAAGTGTAAAAGAAAAAAAAATAAGAAAAATAAATTAAAGAATTTTTTTTTAGGTTGTGAGTATATTCCAACGATTTTAAAACAATATGGACCTTTTGTGCAATTATTCCTTATTTAAATATATATATATATATATATATATATATATATATATATTGGATTTACACATTGCAATCAATTGATTGCCATGGCAATTGATTGCCAATTGGCTGGGCAATCAATTGGCAAATTAATTGCCGAGCTGTCAAATTGATTGTTGAGACAGCTCGGCAATCAATTTGATTGCCGAGATGGCTCGGCAACTGTAAAATTTTATGTTTTTTTTTTCAAATGTGTCAAAGAAAATGGACTTAAAAAAAATTGGTGAACAGTAAAATAAAGATGAGTTGCTCGGCAATGAATTGTTCATTGTCGAGAATTTTAGTGTTCACGCTTATTTTATTTATTTTTAATGTGGCAACATTATAAAAAATAAAAACATTCAATTTGCTTAAGATAAAATCAAAAAGATTAATAAAAAAATTGAATTAAAAGATGTAAAAAAAAATAAAAACACTCAATTTGCCACCAAGATTTTACAGTGCGTGGACCTGAAATTCTTCAATGGTATTTTTTAACAATAAACATCCCAACTTTCTTTAAATTTTTTGGGCTATTTTTTATATACTATTTGCATTACCAAATCCTAACAATTTAGAACCATGTTAACAACCAATGATGGTTGCCAAATTGATCGGCAACCAAGACCAAGCTGGTTGAAATTGTATATTTTTGTCACCTGCAATAAGAGCTCTGATTAAACGTTGCGGGGGACAATTTAAGAGAACAAGCCTAAAGTGAGATTTATGGCATATTTGGCCTGTCATTTCATGAAACCATTAGTATCTTATGATAAATTTTGAAAGTCAGGTACATTTACAAAGATTAAGCTGGCTGAAAGAAAAAATGTTCGAAAAAAGACAATTTTCACAACATGCTGTTTTGGACAAACAAATGCTACTCAACCAAGTAAACAAGAGAAGGTATAGGCTCAAAATTCATTGCTGTTATTTCCCTAGTAAACAACAGTAATTAATGTAATGAAGGAAGTACCACTCAAAATAGTAAGTCTGATTGCAAATATTCAAAATTCAAAATGTTATAGAAACAAATTTTTTTCTTCACCCTTTGAGAAATTGCATGAGAATAGATGAGGATCACTTTCAGTATCTCTTGCAATTTTCTGGCTTGGGTATTCAGATTTTCCTCCTAACAATATATATATATATATATATATATATACATATTACGTATATATATAGATATATTACCCGGCAACAAAGTTGGTTGCCGAGATTGCTCGGCAACCAGTTTTGGTTGCCGAGAATTGGTAAATTTTTTTTTTTTTTTTTCGTTTTTTCTCTTATTAAAAGTGTTGACGTCTGAACCTGCACCAGTCCACGTGCCAACAGATCTCCAGTCACTCCTCTGCCAGCTCGTATGTTACCTGCACACTAGGACGACCGTTAGGCGCCAAGATCACCGAAGAAAAGGGGTCCGGCGATCGTTGGCACTCCGACGATCAAGTCAACAGCCGGTATATAAAGAATACGCGGGGGCGGGAACAAAATAGGAGTGTGGGAGAGACAAGCAGGCAGAAGTTTGAACAGAGTTTAGGGTGGGATTCGTAAGCGTAAAAAGTCCGTGTCATGAAAATTGCGTACTAAAGAATGCGTACTCAGAAGTGCGTACCTTGGAACAATCGGAGTCTGATATTTATAGGGGGAGAATCCTAATTGATTCAGGGAAGCAATCAATTAGAATTCTATTGGGATTCTATTTCCTTATCAGATAAGGTAGGTTCCAATCTCGCCGTGATCTTCCAATCTCTCTCAATCTCTAAGATTGTGTTGCTGGTTTTATTAGATTGGGATATAGTTTCCTTGTACCAATCAAATACAATCTTCCCTGAGATATCCTTTTAGCTGTGCGGACCATAATAAATACGAAGCCCGGCAAGGCTCTCTGGATCGGCTATGAATGTCGAAGCCCTTCATGGGCCTCGCAATACTCTGATTCAGGAATGCTAAGATGTTCGATGGGCCTCCGAGGCCTTCGCCCGGCCAATGGAATCTTTATGAATCTGGAAGGCCTTCGCTAGGCCTATAAGGCCTTAGCGAGGCCTAGATGAGACTTTTACTAGAACTTTGCTGACGTGGAGGCTTCACCAAAATCGGGTGGTAACAAAAAGCAATAGATAAATTGTAGTCAAATGAAGTATTCCCTACTAAGATGTTTTGCCATAATGATTTTTTCTTTAAAATCTGCAAATTTGCAAGAAAAATAAAAAATAAAGGCCAAGTTTTGCAGGATCAGTGAAGCTCAGTCTATTGGAAGTTGATGCCTTAACCCACACTTAAAACCTATTTTAAACCCTTCAACCTCTACATTTGATGAAACTTGAAAGTGACATATGATTCAAAATTGATGATAAACTTTCATCATCACATATGATTCAACCTATTTTAAGCTGTAAAACCTACTTTAAACCCTACAACCTCTGCATTTGATGAAACTTGAAAATGACATATGATTTAAAATTGATGATAAACTTTCATCATCAGATATGCTGTAAGAGATGAAATTAATTGCTGGAAAATGAGTGTAATTGCATAAATATATATTTTGGTATTCTTTTCATCTCATAAGAATCGCATTGGGAGCTCAAATTATAGGAAAGGTGGGACAGAAAAGATTGCCAAGCCACCTCAGCAATCAAGTGATTGCCGAGATGGCTCGGCAATTAGCAATTGATTGTCGAGTCATCTCGGCAATCACTTTTAATTTTTTTTTATTACCTGTGTTACCACACGATTATGATATGGCCGCCACGTCAGCCAAAGCCCTATCTAAGCCCAGTAAGGGCCCAGTCCGCATTCTGTCAAGAACTCTACTTGGGCCTTGCCGGGGGCCCGCAACGCGCTTGGGCCTTCGACGGCTAGGAATCCGCAAGTCACATAAAGGGCCTCGGCGCCCTCGTGCGAACCATAAGGCCTCGTCAGGCCTCGCGTCATTCACAACCAGCAAGCGACTCGATATGCCAGGGCAGCCAGAGGGATAATTAAAGAAAGACCGCATTGATTTGGCGCAAGGATCCTCATAAGGAAACCGGATCGCAATCTCCCAAAATCATGCAACGTGATAAGCTCAAAGTAAGGAAGATAATCTCGGATATATCTTTATCACATAAGGAAGGAGGATCCAATTGAGTATCAAATTGATTTGTCTCCTAAATCGATTAGATCTCTCGCGCTATAAATACAACGCCTCCGGTTGTTCCAATGTACGCACTTTTTACGCTTACGATTCTCATCCTAAACTCTGCTCAAACTTCTGCCTGCTTGTCTCTCCCACACTCCTATTTCGTTCCCGTCCTCGCGTATTCTTTATATACCGGCTGTTGACTTGATCGTCGGAGTGCCAACGATCGCCGGACCCTTTTTCTCCAGAGATCTTGGTGCCTAACGGTCGTCCTAGTGTGCAGGTAACATACGAGCTGGCAGAGGAGTGACTGGAGATCTGTTGGCACGTGGACTGGTGCAGGTTTAGACGTCAACAACCTGGCTGCAATCACTTTTTAATATTTTTTTTTTAAATTTTATTGTGTCAAAGAAAATAGGCTTAAAAAAAAATTGGTGAACAATAAAAAAAATATTTGTCACCAAGATTTCACAGTTCGGATTTTGAAATTCTTGAATGGTATTTTTTAGCTTTTATTTAGAATAATTTGTAAAAGGTAAAATAAAAAAACAAGATTAGTAAAAAATTGAATGAAAATTAAGTGTAAAAGAAAAAAAAAATAAGAAAAATAAATTAAAGAATTTTTTTTTTAGGTTGTGGGTATATCCCAACGATTTTAAAACAATATGGACATTTTGTACAATTATTCCTTATTTTAAAAAATATATATATATATTGGATTTACACATGGCAATCAATTGATTGCCATGGCTGGGCAATCAATTTGCCAATTGATTGCCGAGCCATCTCGGCAATCAATTTGATTGCCGAGATGGCTCAGCAATTGTAAAATTTTTTTTTTTTTTGTTTTTTTTTTTCAAATGTGTCAAAGAAAATGGACTTAAAAAAAATTGGTGAACAGTAAAATAAAGATGAGTTGCTTGGCAATGAATTGTTCATTGCCGAGAATTTTAGTGTTCACGCTTATTTTATTTATTTTTAATGTGGCAACATTATAAAAAATAAAAACATTCAATTTGCTTAAGATAAAATCAAAAAGATTAATAAAAAAATTGAATTAAAAGATGTAAAAAAAATAAAAACACTCAATTTGCCACCAAGATTTTACAGTGCGTGGACCTGAAATTCTTCAATGGTATTTTTTAACAATAAACATCCCAACTTTCTTTAAATTTTTTGGGCTATTTTTTATATACTATTTGCATTACCAAATCCCAACAATTTACAACCATGTTAACAACCAATGATGGTTGCCAAATTGATCGGCAACCAAGATCAAGCTGGTTGAAATTGTATATTTTTGTCACCTGCAATAAGAACTCTGATTAAACGTTGCGGGGGACAATTTAAGAGAACAAGCCTAAAGTGAGATTTATGGCATATTTGGCCTGTCATTTCATGAAACCATTAGTATCTTATGATAAATTTTGAAAGTCAGGTACATTTACAAAGATTAAGCTGGCTGAAAGAAAAAAGGTTCGAAAAATGACAATTTTCACAACATGCTGTTTTGGACAAACAAATGCTACTCAACAAGTAAACAAGAGAAGGTATAGGCTCAAAATTCATTGCTGTTATTTCCCTAGTAAACAACAGTAATTAATGTAATGAAGGAAGTACCACTCAAAATAGTAAGTCTGATTGCAAATATTCAAAATTCAAAATGTTATAGAAACAAATTTTTTTCTTCACCCTTTGAAAAATTGCATGAGAATAGATGAGGATCACTTTCAGTATCTCTTGCAATTTTCTGGCTTGGGTATTCAGATTTTCCTCCTAACAATATATATATATATATATATATATATATATATATATATATATATACTAGTTTTAAAGCCGTGCGTTGCACGTAAGTGACAAATATAGGAAAAAATTTTAGGTTTTAAATGTAATTGAAATGACCAAAAAAAAATATGAAATTAAAATTTTTAAACAAATTTGAAAAATATAACAAATTTAGAGCGAATTGTGTACAATTTGCTCATACACACCAAAAAAATAAATAATTAACAAATAATAAAGAAAGGTCAAAATTTCTTCAAATGTTTTGTCTAATTTTCGGCCATTTCTTTAAAATATATTGATATTTTTTTCTTGAGTACACTTGATATAAAAATTGTAGAATAATGGCATATTTCTTGATTTTTTGATTCCTTTTCATATATGAAATAGAGGATTATGAAAATGTTAATAATTCTTTGAATTGTTACCTTGGGTTTACTCGAAGACTTACACATTAATCACATACCCCACACGTAAATCACTAAAAGAAAAATTAATTACACCATTAACAACAAAACCTGGGTCAAATGCAAGGAAAATATCTGTAAAATGAGGGAGGACCCCAACAGTGAAAAAGACAAACGAATTCAAATTTGAGTGTACTAAAGCTCAAAACTCCAGAAGTATCCTCATCGAACGGAACGTTCAATAAATTAAAAAATTGGAACGGATTTACCGAAAATTTCACGATCAAACAAACAACTATAAACAAAATTACAATTTACAATTCCTAATGGACTGATAACAAACAAAGCACGTGTGTGTAAGAGATTTGAACCTGACAAACTTCATTTTATGGGTCTTCATAGTCCCATAAAATGTCTTTTGGGTCATTAACCAGGGCACTGTTTATTTCGCAGCAAATCAACAATTTTGGTTTACTCGTATGATTTGTAAATTGTAAGGAGAAGTGTATGATCTTTGTTTTGGTGGAAGAAAAATTAACACAGAAATGGCGGCGGCGACAAAAGTGGATGACATGTCTAATTCAGAACGGCGGTTCCTATTTTTTTCCTTAAAAAAAAAAAATATTTGACGATCTGATTGTTGATGAGAATACATGTCCACATAATTTTTTCAATATCTAATTTAGAACGGAGGTTTTTTTTTGTGAGACTCCAACGAATTTGTCGAGTTGCTCGACAAACTGGGACAAATCCCAGTTTGTCGAGTAACTCGACAGGGAAGGGGATAAATGAAAAAATATATATTAATTCCATGGAATGGAGTTTGTCGAGTTGTTCAACAAAATGGCGTCAGGAAAAAAAAAAAACAAATTCCAATAGTCAAAATCAAAGCTAGAGAAAGCTACCATTATTTCATTCAAAATTCAAAATGACTAATCTCAAATAATCTATAAATAACATTTATAATAAAAGTGAAAAACAAATCTAAAAATCTGCAAAGAAGTTACATTTTTTTGTAAACAGTAAAATAATTAAAAAATATAAAAAATAATAAAAATTATAATAAAGTAAACAATAAGCCAAATGGGGAAAAAAAATGTTGTCGAGTAACTCGACAAATTGTCCAGTTTGTCGAGTAACTGGAGTCTGTCGAGTTCTCGACAACGGGTGAGACATGGGCTTTTGTCTTTTTTTTTTTCTTTTTTTTTTCAAGTTACTCGATAATTATAATAAAACTTAATATGAATTTATTGTAAATAAAACATTTGTTTTTTAAAGTTGCAGTTGGTGGCTTATAACTGATCGATATATTAAATTATTATAATATATTATATTTTATTTTATTTTAACAATTATGATAACACAGTGGAATGCAAATTTATTATAATAATTATGTCAATTTATTACAATAATCAATTTATTATACACTGGAATAAAACGTTTACACAACAAATCTATAGAACAAATTTAACATAAAATGTTATCAAATTATTTAGAAAAAAAAATAAAAATCAAATGTTATCGACTTAAAAAATTTATTTTTCAAATTGCATGTGTACAATTTGTTTATAACATAAAACAAAAAGTTTAAGTATTATCATTAATTGTTGATTTTTTTCCATTTTTTTCCTCTTTATTCCAGTAGGATGTTTCGGTAAGCATTTTAGTAAGCTGAAACATGCCGTCGGAGTATCAAATTTTGATATGTGGTACCTACATGAGTATTGTATGTTCCTTGAAAATTTCATATTTTTCGGTGATCGTTTTCTATGTCAAATGAATTTTTTTTAATCCATGACTAAGTGAAATTTTGAATTTTTTTTTTTAACTTATTTGATAAATGAAGGACATACATATTTGTATTTAATTGATTATTTATTAGGAGATATCAAAATAAAATATATATCATATAAATTTAATATATATCATAATCAATTAATACAATATATTATATATTCTTTTATTATGACTAATTTATCTAGTAACTTGACAAATCCAAATTTGAGATTCATGAGTTGGTTTAAAAATAACATGAAAAAACTTAAAAATAAAAAAATGTAAGTGTAGTACATAATTTAAATAAAAAAACTAAACTAAAAAATTAACAATATGCATTGTTGAAGTTACTCGAGTAACTCGATAAACCCAAAATCAAGTTTGTCGATTTACTCGATTAAAAATGTGATACGAAATCAATCTATTCAATAGCTCAAGTAGCTCGACAAACTGAAAATCGAGTTGTCGGAGTTACTCGACGAACGAACGAAATTTAAAATTTTCATTATTTTGTTTCTCTTTTTTATTTAAATGATGTCATACATTTAAATAATTTTTTATTCTTATTTAGTGGTGTTATTTTTGAAGAAACTCGTGAGTCTTAAATTTGGATTTGTCGAGTAACTTGATAAATAAAGCATATATAAAATTTTATTTAATGTTTCATTTATTAGAATATAGTAAAATAGAATATATATCATATAAATTTAATATATATCATAATCAATTAATACAATATATTTTATTTTATTTTATTTTAGCAATTAGTATAAAAAAATATTAGTAACATTATTGGTAAGAATGTTATAATTAATAGTTATAAAAAATAAAATATGTTGTTGATTTTTTTCATTGAAAAAAAAAATTAATACAATATATTTTATTTTATTTTATTTTAGCAATTAGTATAAAAAAAATATTTGTAACATTATTGGTAAAATGTTATAATTAATAGTTACAAAAAATAAAATATGTTGTTGATTTTTTTCATTGAAAAAAAAAATACAAATGTAAAAGCTCACCATTATTAAAAAAAAAAAAAAAAAAAAAATTCATGAACAGTAACTTTTTCGAGTTACTATTCACCTCGTAAAAGTTTGTCGAGTTGAATAGTAACTCGACAAACTTTTTCGAATTTAAAAAAAAAAAAAAAAAATTTTTTTTTCCATGAACAGTAACTTTTTCGAGTTACTATTCACCCCGAAAAACTTTGTCGAGTTGAATAGTAACTCGACAAACTTTTTCGAATTTTTTAAAAAAAAAAAATTTTTTTCCATGAACAGTAACTTTTTCGAGTTACTATTCACCCCGAAAAAGTTTGTCGAGTTGAATAGTAACTCGACAAACTTTTTCGAATTTTTTTAAAAAAAAAAAAAAAAATTTCATGAATAGTAACTTTTTCGAGTTACTATTCATCTCGAAAAAGTTTGTCGAGTTGAATAGTAACTCGACAAACTTTTTCGAATTTAAAGAAAAAAAAAAAAAAATTTAAAATTTTTGTCGATTTACTCGACAAAAAATAATTTTTTTTTTTTTTTTTATAAAATCGAGGAACTCGACAAAAGTAAAAAAAAAAAATTTTTTTTTTTTTTTTTTAAAAGTCGAGTAACTCGACAAAAGTAAAAAAATTTTTTTTTTTTTTTTTTTTTTTTTTTAGAAATCGAGTTACTCGACAAGAGTAAAAAAAAAAAAAATTTTTGTTTCTTTTTTTTTTTTAAAATCGAGTTACTCGACAAGAGTTAAAAAAAAAAAAAAAATTTTTTTTTTTTTTTTAAAAATCGAGTAACTCGACAAAAGTAAAAATTTTTTTTTTTTTTTTTTAAAAGTCGAGTAACTCGACAAAAGTAAAAAAAAAAAAAAAATTTTTTTTTTTTTTTTTTTTTTTTAGAAATCGAGTTACTCGACAAGAGTAAAAAAAAAAATAAAAATTTTTTTTTTTTTTTTTTTTTTAAAATCGAGTAACTCGACAAAAGTAAAAATTTTTTTTTTTTTTTTTTTTAAAAGTCGAGTAACTCGACAAAAGTAAAAAAAAAAAAAAAAAATTTTTTTAAAATCGAGTTACTCGACAAAAGTGAAAAAAAAAAATTTTTGTTTTTTTTTTCTTTAAAATTCGAGTTACTCGACAAAAGTAAAAATTTTATTTTTTTTTTATTTTTTTTTTAAATTTAAGTAATTCGACGAAAGTTAAAATTTTCTTTTTTTTTTTTTTTGTTTTTTTTTGTTTTTAAATTCGAGGTACTCCAAAAAAGTAAAAAAAAATTTTTTTTTTTTTTTTTTAAATTCGAGTTACTCGACAAAAGTTAAATATTTTTTTTGTTTTTTTGAAATTCGATTAACTCGACACAAGTTAAGAAAAAAAAAATTTTTTTTTTTTAAATTTCGAGTAACTCGACCAAAATTAAAAAATATATATATTTTTTTATTTTTTTAAAAATTCGAGTGACTCGACCAAAGTTAAAAAATATATATATTTTTTTATTTTTTTTTTAAAATTCGAGTTACTCGACAAAAGTAAAAAAATTTTTTTTTTTTTTAAATTTGAGTAATTCGACAAAAGTTAAAATTTTCTTTTTTTTTTTTTGTTTTTTTTTAAATTCGAGTAACTCGACAAAAGTTAAATATATATATTTTTTTTTTTAAAATTCGAGTTACTCGACAAAAGTAAAAAAAAAAAAAAAAAAAATATATATATATATATATTTTTTTTTTTTTTCAAATTTGATTAATTCGACAAAAGTTAAAATTTTCTTTTTTTTTTTAAATTCGATTAACTCGACACAAGTTAAGAAATTTTTTTTTTTTTTTTTTTTTTAAATTCGAGTAACTCGACAAAAGTTAAAAATTTTTTTTTTTTTTTTAAAAAATTCAAGTAACTCGACAAAAGTTAAAAAATATATATATTTTTTTTATTTTTTTAAAAATTCGAGTAACTCGACAAAAGTTTAAAAAAAATAATTTTTTTTTTTTAAATTCAAGTAACTCGACAACATTTTTAAAAAAAATTTTTTTTTTTTAAAAATTCGAGTAACTCGATAAAAAATTTTAAAATTTTTTTTTTTTAAATTCGAGTAACTCGACATAATTTTAAAAAAAAAAAATTTTTTGTTTTTTTAAATTCAAGTAACTTGACAAGATTTATATATATATATATATTTAAAAAATTCGAGTGACTCTACAAAATTTTAAAAAAAAATGTTTTTATTTTTTTTGGCTAGTAACTCGACAAATTTAAAAAAAAAAATTTCTTTTTTATTTTTTTGTCGAGTAACTCAACAAATTTAAATATATATATATATATATATCAAAGAATTTTTTGCTACTCCATGACCAGGTGAAGAAAATTTTAAAAATAAGGGCAGTGTTACTAAAATTTATTCACCCGGTCATGGAGTAACAAAAATTTCTTTGACATAGAAAACGATCACCGAAAAATATGAATTTTCAGGGAACATAGAATACTCATTTAGCTACCACATATCAAAATTTGATAGTCCGACGGCATGTTTCAACTTACTAAAATGCTCACCGAAACAACCCAAAAAAAGAAAAAAAAAATTCCAAAATAAAAAACATATTTAGAAAAAATTAAAAAAAAAAATGTTGTCTAATAAAAATAAAATATTTACAATTTTATTTTATTTTGTCTTTATTAGTTTTTATTTTGTTTATTTAAAGAGGAGGACAAAACAAAATTTGCAACAAAATTCAAAGGTCGGGGATGGCCAATGCTAAAAAAAAGGTTATGGGTAAATTTATTATAAATTGAAAACGTTGTGGACCAAAAGTGCAAATTACAAAAAAAAAAAAAAATAACCTAAAAGTCCACACAACTATATAAAATAAAAAAAATAAAAAATAAAAATTTGACTTTGCCGAGTAACTTGGCAAAGTACAAAGTTATTTTTAAAAAAAAAAAAAAAATCCAATTTCAAATTGGGCTTTGTAAGAAAAAAAAATGGAAAAACTCAACAACAAAAAAAAAATGGAAAAATGAAAATATTGGGCTTTGTCGATTAACTCGACAAAGCCAAAAAAAGGATTTTATATATATATATATATTTTTTTTTTTACCTTTCTTGAGTTATTCGACCAAAAAAACAAAAAAATTAAATTTTTTCCCCTTTGTCGGGTTATTCGACCAAAATTGCGACTGTATTGAATGCTAAAACGGTTCATTTTAGACGAAAATTTTAAAATGAAAAAATCTTGACAAAAATAAAAAAAAAATAAAAATTGTCAAGTTGCTCGACAACTCGACAAACTCCACTACCCAACACAAATGGGGATTTTTTGCCACAAATGCCCTCATGCAATAGGAGTTTGTCGAGTTGCTGAGTTGCTCGGCAAACTCCAGTACCCAACACAAATGCAGATTTTTTGCCACAATGCCCTCCTGCAATCCCCATATTCGTCATCAACGTCACTATCTTGTAAAGAACAAATGATTTTATTTATGCCTGATTTGTGGGCTTTCTAGGGGGTTTGATTGTGGTTAATGTCTTTTAGCAGTGAAAACAGGAAAGTAAAGAAAGAACCTTTTCTCTCTCTCTCTCTCTCTCTCTCTCTATTATATCTTGCTTTTTTCTTCATACCAAACTTTCTTTATTTCTTCTTCACCTCTAATTCATATGTCTATCACCATCCAAATATCATCCATTTCTTGATAATTTTCAAGAACAATTCTTTTTTGTGGTGTTTCTTTTGGGTATGATGTCTGAAAAAAAAATTATCGAGTTAGTCCACAGCTGTCGAGCAACTCGACAAACCGACAAACTGGGTTTGTCGAGCAACTCGACAAACTCTAGTACCCAACAAAAATGCAGACTGTTTGCCACAAATGCTCTTCTGCAATCCCCATCTTTGTCATCAACTTCACTGTCTTGTAAAGAACAAATGCTTTTATTTATGCTTGATTTGTGGGTTTTTTGGGGCTTTGTTTTTGGTCAGTGTCTTTCTGCAGTGAAAACAGGAAAGCAAAGAAAAGAACCTTCTCTCATTCTCTCTATTATATCTTGCTTTTCTTCATACCAAACTTTTTTTATTTCGTCTCCATCTCTTATTCAAGAACGATTCTTTTCTGTGTGTGAAGTGATTAGTACTTTTCTTGAGTCTGATGTCTAAGAAGATGAAATGACTATCTTTGGATTCAAAACCATTTAATGATGTTGGTTTGTATTGGAATGCCAAGTCCAGTTTCAAGAATCGGGCACTCATGAAAGACTTTCAAGAGTTACAGAAGGTATCATTTGGTGGTTTTCTTAATTTTCAAGAACCTGGTTGCTTCTATTGAACTGCAAATAAACTGATTCTAAATATATTGAAAATGTCGATTACTTCATTGTTTAAAGGACAAAAAAAAATGTAAAAAGGGCAATTTGCTTGGAAGCAGAAATTTCTGTCGAGAACCTCGACAAAGGTAAGTAGAATTTTTTTTTTAAAATTGCGGCTGTGAACGTCAAAACGGTGCATTTTGAACGAAAATTCACCATTGTGTATTTTCTGGAAAATGTATTAAACACATATTTTGTCGAGAAAGTCGACAAAATGGGAAATGTGCATGGGAAAATAAATAAAAAAAGTCAACAAAGGCAGTTTTTTTAATAATTTAAACAAAATTTGTAGGACAAAATGGTGAGATTTGGACAAAATTAGGAATAGTGAAACATCAAAACTACGTCGTTGGTTGAAGTACAACGCAAAAAATGCGGCTAAGAGGAACTAAAAAAAAAATTGCTCAACAAACACACACCCAAATATTAAAAAATAATAATAATAATTTCAAAAGGTGAAAAAGGGGTATTTTGATTGTTGAGGGAGTGTAAAAATACACACCCAAACATATTAAAAAAAATGTCTTTTTGAGCCCATTTTGATTGTTTTTTTGGGTGGTTTGAGTTTGTCGAGCTGTTCGACAAACTCAAACCCAAATATTAAAAAGGTAAAGGTCTATTTTAATTATTGGGGAATGTGTGTTTGTCGAGTAGCTCGACAAACACACACCCAAATATAAAAAAAAAAATTTTTTTAAAAAAGTCAAATTGGGCCAAAAAAATCAAATTATATACATAATACTTAAACTTTTTTGTATGCATTTTTAACTTTACATTGTTTTATAATCAAATGGATTTTTTGTATACATACTGCACAAACTACAAAATAGTATAAATTTAATAATAAAGAAAATTGATCGAGCAACACGCGATCAACCATTGTTAAAAAAAAAAAAAATTCGTACTTAATATTATAATTATTTTATATTAACATATATTTAAGAAGTCAACAATTTTTAATTGAAATAAACACAAATAAAAAAAAAAAAAATTTCATAGTTAATTAGTCAATTCACTCCACATAATGAAAATGAGATTTGTCGAGTTACTCAATTACCTACATGATAAATAGGTCAAATTTATATATATAGAAATTCTGTTATTAGAACCAAGAAAAATATAAAATATAATACGCACTAACCCACAAAATTTAAATAATATCATTCCATATAAAATATATAAAAACATTTTTATGCATAGATTAACACAAGTTAGGTATTCCACTTATTTGACAAACTCCAATTATCATATTTCAAATGATAATTATATTACTAACAAAAATTTTTACATTTCGACGCAACAAAGTAAAAACAATTTCAATGTTTTTATACAAAATTATTACTAAAAAAAAAAAAATTTTTAGCTCTACATTGTTTTATAGCAAAATTGAATTTTTCTATGCAAATTACAAAGACTAATAAAAAGTATACATTTTCATAAAAAATAAACATGATCTGGTAAGAAACGATGAAGAATTATTACGAAATTGTTTTTACTAATTAATATAATAATAAATTTATATTAACATGTATTTAAGAAGTCAACATTTTTTTACTGAATTAACCACAAATCAAAATAAGGGCAGTGTTACTAAAATTTCTTCACACGATCATAGAGTAACAAAAATTTTTTTGATATAGAAAACGATCACCGAAAAATATGAAATTTTCAAGGAACATAGAATACTCATTTAGCTACCACATATCAAAATTTGATAGTCCGACGGTATGTTTCGGCTTACTAAAATGCTCATCGAAACATCTTAGGCAGTTTCTCGGATTCATGCATTCGCAGTTTACAAAATTGTCCATAACTTGAGTTATATAACATGAAATTATGTGAAACCAAAGCCAATGGTTAGGTAACCCATAGAGCTATTGTCTCCAACTGGAATTATGTAAAAATACTTAATATATAAGGTGCAGCAGATTTTTGAGTTGGACAACAGAAACAACAGCTTAGAGAAAAATGAAGTTTAGCAAAACCTTTCAAGTTCACATCATTAACGTGTAATCAAAACATGGGAATCCACTAAAACTACCACAAAACCAACATCCACAAAAGTTTAAGAAGATATTTATACTACTTAAAGTTTTTTGATTGGTTTATAATATCGATTCCGGCACGCCGACGGCATGAATCCAAAAAAAAGCCTAGGAGGTTTCGCGGTGAGTATTTTAGTATGCCTAAACGTGCCGTCGGACTACCAATTTTTGATATGTGGTAGCTACCTGAGTATTCTATGTCTCCTGAAAATTTCGTATTGTTCGGTGATCGTTTTCTTTGTCAAAAATTTTTTTGTTACTCCATGACCAGGTGAATAAAAATTTCAAAATAAGGGCACTGTTACAAAAATTTCTTCACCCGGTCATGGAGTAACAAAAATTTGTTTGACATAGAAAACGATAACCGAAAAATATGAAATTTTCAGAGAACATAGAATACTCATTTAGCTACCACATATCAAAATTTGATAGTCCGACGGCATGTTTCGGCTTACTAAAATGCTCACCGAAACACCCTAGGCAGTTTCTCAGATTTATACAGTCGTAGTTTACAAAATTGTCCATAACTTGAGTTATATACCATGAAATTATGTGAAATCAAAGCCAATGGTTAGGTAACCCATAGAGCTATCGTCTCCCACTGGAATTATGTAAAAATACTTAATATATAAGGTGCAGGATATTTTTGAGTTGGTCAACAGAAAGTGCAGTTTCGAGAAACAATTCACCCAATCATGGAGCAAAAAATATTTATTTGACATAGAAAACGGTTACCGAACAATATAAAATTTTCACGGAATGTAGAATACCCATGTAGCTAACACATATAAAAATTTGATAATCCGACGGCATGTTTTGACACACTCAAATGCTCACCGAAATATCACAAGCAGTTTCTCGGATTCATGCTATCGCAATTTAAGAAATTGTCCATAACTTGAATTATATAACATGAAATCATGTGAAACCAAAGCCAATGGTTAGGTAACCCATAGAGCTATCGTCTCCAACTGGAATTATGTAAAAATACTTAATATATAAGGTACAACATATTTTTGAGTTGGTGAACAGAAAGACAATTTAGAGAAACAATTCACCAGGTCATGGAGTAAAAAAAATTTATTTGACATAGAAAACGATTACCGAACAATATGAAATTTTCAAGGAACGTAGAATACCCATGTAGCTACCACATATAAAAATTTTATAGTCCGACGGCATGTTTCAGCATACTAAAATGATCACCAAAACATCTAAGTCAGTTTCTCGGATTCATACTGTCGCAGTTTACAAAAATATCCATACCTTGAGTTATACAACATGAAATTATGTGAAACCAAATCCAATGGTTAGGTAACCCATAGGGATATCGTCTCCAACTGGAATTATGTAAAAATACTTAATGTATAAAGTGCAGCAAATATTTATGTTGGACAAAAAAAACTGTAGTTTAGAGAAAATGAAATTTAGCAAAACTTTTAAGAATCGATTCTATTTCGGCATTTGTTCTCCATAGCAATTGGGGATAAAAAAGCACCAAATTTGATGACTTATTAAGGAAAAAATGAATATATATTGACTATAATATATAAGAAGTCAATAATTGCGGCTAAAAGACACTAATATATGTATATTAAAACAAATAAAAGAAAAGAAAAGATGAAGAAGTCAAAAAATGCGGCCATATATATTAATTTAATATACAAAAAGTGTCAAAAGATTAGGACAAAATGGTGAGATTTGGAGAAAATTAAGACTAATACTACATGAAACGACGTCGCGTTGGTTGAAGGGTGAATAGTAAACATGCCATAGACACTTATATTATAGTATAGATATATATATATATACATATTACGTATATAAATATATTACCCGGCAACCAAGTTGGTTGCCGAGCAATCTCGCCAACCAAACTCGGCAACCAGTTTTGGTTGCCGAGAATTGGTAAATTTTTTTTTTTTTTTTCGTTTTTTCTCTTATTAAAAGCAATAGATAAATTGAAGTCAAATGAAGTATTCCCTACGTGAATGCGCACTCATTTTGTATACTGGTGTTGGCAAATAAATCTCTAACTATTGTAATAATACTTGCAGTGTCTAAAAATCTTAACTGCAGGATCCAATCTTTCAGAACTCAGCTCCACTCTATTCTAGAATTCTAATTCTAATGGTGAATAAAATATGCTCCAAAGCTTGAAAAGTAACAGAGAATAAAACAAATTAAAATTAAAGTTGTAAAAGGACGGAACTCTTGAATCTGAATTTGAATTCTAATTACAATAGTCAATAAAAGTCTGCTAAGCCTCAAAAGTAGTCGAAAATAAAACAAATTAAAATAGTAAAAAGAAGTTGTAAAACGACGGCGTGTAGGACGAAAAAATGAACAGTAAAAAATTTAAGGCTCTTATATTATTGTAAGGATATATATATATATATAAATTTTACGTTTTTTTTAATATACTCATACATTAATATAATTGTAATTCATATTTGTTGATAACAATATACATTAAATATGGTCATATTACAAAATTAAGAAATTAATTATATTCTCAACAAAGACAAAGAACAATAATTTGTGACAGACAGATGGGTGAAGAAAGTAAAATTATTTTTAAGAGAGAGAAGAAGTATTTATTATTATTTTTTTATTGTTAAAAGTTAGGTTTGTGCTCCTTAAAATAGCAATTTCATTTAAAATAGAAATTAGGTTTGCGCTCCTTAAACCGGCGGCAGCAAGGTGTTCGGCCTGACTTTTGTTAGATTAAATATAAAGTAATAAAATTGAAAGTTTTTCTTCAACTTTTGATTCAAATATGTATTCCAAAAAATCAGCGATTTTGTTAATCATCAAGCAATTGGTATTTTCGTGAATTAACGAATTCTAAATTTTTTAAATTCGTGAATATTCTCAGAATTAATGTATTTTTTAAATTATGGTTCTCATTTTCACGTGTGTGCTTTTTTTTCTTTAAAAGATCTCTCCCAATTGTTTCTTTGCCGACTTGAATATTTGTTGGTAGACAGTCTTGAACTATAGACTTTCAATAATTTAATTTTTTTTAAATAATAAATTATATTATTATATAATGTAATATTAATTTAAACAACTTCTCATATGTCCAAATAATATAATCTTAATTTGAACAACTTATCATATGTCCAAATTATGCACAATATATGTAATTAAGAATTCAAAATAATAAATCTTTCCCGTGTCAATAAAAGTATTTCATAGAATTTGATGTCAGTTGAAACCCAGATTATCATACATAAAAAAAATCTATGAAAACAAGATTTTCGTAATTAAAAAGAAAAACAACCTGTTACAATCATAAGAATTTAGTAAACAAAAAATCGATTGATTTTTTTTTAAAAAAGAAAAAAAATATGTCATGCAATCAAGAAAAAGCAACACGTAAATTTAGGTATCACATAACTTATAAATTCAAATTTTATATAAATTAGAAAATAACTTATCTAGAACAAGTAAAATCAAATTTTTATCGAAAAAGATACGGAATAAGATAAGAGGCGTTCCTTATTTTGGGGCACTGGAATTTTTACAAATGGGTATATAAGATATTTGTTATTTAATGTTGTTATTTATACTTTTCATCAAAAAAACTTTAAAAGTTTGCAAAGTAGAGAATTTTCTAAAACTTGTTCATTCTCAATTTCAATACCTTCTAAAAAAATTTTAATTGAATATCTTGATTTTTAAAGATTTTTTTGAGTGTTTAAAAATTTCTATTAGATATGTCAATACTTCTAAAGAGTTTTAAAAAAATTATATTAAACACCCATGTTTAGTAGTGTATAAATTATTTTTTAAGTACTTATGTTATAAGTTATGAATAAATATGTGGATAAAATGTGAGTTGTAAATTATAGATCTTATAAAATATATAGATAAAAAATATATTTGACTAATTTGACCAACTGAAATTATAATTTAAGCACCCAATTGAACATGTGCTAAACTTTTATATGCGTAAAAGTAAAGTCCCAATTGAATACGGCTATTAAAGGAAAAATGATGCACGCATGCCCCCCATCTACTCCTGTCCAATCCCTATTTAGTGAGGCAGCGAGAGAGTTGGTGAGCGATAGAGAGAGAGAGAGAGAGAGAGATAGAGTGTGTGAGTGAGAATGAGCTTGGCAAAGAAGACGGTGTGTGTAACCGGAGCATCAGGATACATAGCTTCATGGATCGTCAAGTTCTTGCTTCAGCGAGGTTATACTGTTAAAGCCTCTATTCGTGACCCCAGTAAGTCCTCTCTCTGATTTAGCCCTTCATCTAGCTGTGTTGTACGATCATTTTACGATTTTGGGTTATCATCTTTGATCGTAATTTTTTCTTGGGTGTTTAGATAAAGTGAAGTTTTTTCAGTCAAATTAAGAGATGTCATTCCTCTCTCTCTGAATTTAACTATTGATATAGTTATATCGTGCGATCATTTCACGATATGATATATCCTCTTCGACTGTAACTCTTGACCTAATTGGACCATACGATATTTTCACGATATGAGTTATCCGCTTTGACTCCCTGTTTATTGTTTTGAATTATTTCATGATACGGGTTTGATTTTTATAATATTGAGTTTTATGTTTATTTTTAGGGGAATCAAAATTTTTCTCACTTTCGTAATTTATTTATTACGAAATTTTATTTTTGCAGTTAAACTTTACCTATTACTGAATCGGACCTTTTGGGGTGATCATGTGAAAATTGGAAAAACGAACCTTTTTTTTTGAAGTCACTTTTTTTTTTTTTTTTTGGATTATCAGAGACAAGTTAGGAGAAGATGGATTTCTTTTATAGTTCTTATTTGCTCTGTCTAAAATGTTTACTGGCTTCTGTAATTTTCCATGGAATTTCAAATTTTTATTTAGGCTGTGTTTGATTGGAAGCATGGAAAATGGGTGGAAAGAAAATGTTTTCCAGGAAATGATTTGCCAAGAAAATATTTTCCAGGGAATTGTAAATGTAGTGCGTTTGATTGGATGAAAATTCATCCTAGAAAATGTTGTAATTTTCCAACTTTTGGTGTTTGATTGTCTTTATTTTCCATGGAAAATGTATTATTTTTCAACTTTTGTTATTTGATAGCAACTATTTTCTAGGGAAATTATCACATTTTCCATGACTAAAATATTGGAGAGAAAAATTGAAAGTTTACTATTGACAATTGTTAAATTATAATTTACCATTTTTTATGCATATTTTCACCATACATTTTATATAATCTAATACAAATTTTGAAAAAATTATATTGTACGTTGAATTACCACAAGCATATGGGTTTGTTAAAAAGTAACTAAAAGTGAGTTAAATAGTAGCATTCTCATGAGGCCTATGATTTACACTTACGTAAACTAAAATAAAATGTCCTATATTTTGAATAAACACAATGGACTAACTTAGCTAACTACATTAAATTTACTTTTAATGATTTAGAGCAACTTAAATTTGCTTAAAAATTAAAAATTTTGTCGAAAAATTATTTTGCCAACTTAAAAATTAATAATTTTGCCAACTTAAAAATTAATAATTTTGCTTAAAATTATAAATTTTAAGCAAATTTAATAATTTGCTTAAAAATTAATAATTAATAATTTTGCTCTAAATCATTAATAAATTTAAATTGATTTGGAGCAACTTAATATTTGGTTTCTTGCTTTGGAAATGATTTGGCCAAGAAAATTGCTTCTCCTCCCTAGCCAAGCAAATGTTTTCCCACTTTTCATGGAAAACACCTCACGTGCAAGGAAAATGGAAAAAATTTTCCATGGAAAATTTTACCAATCAAACAGCGCAAAAGATGGAAAATGGGTGGAAAATATGGATTTTCCATGGCAAATTTTGCCAATCAAACGCACCCTTAGTTAAAAAAATTATTTTCTTGCATATTTGTTGGTTTATAAATAAATAAATAAAATTGTTTTCCTGAATTATTGTATGCAAAATTTGAACTATGCTTTTTAATGATTCGAACATCTCTGTTATTTTTTAACTTTGACCCCAAATGAAATATTTTTATTTTGCTATAATATATTTTTGGTGAGGAACTCTTAGGGATAATTTGTGAGAAAATTATGTTCAGGTCCTTTGGATGGTCAGGTTTCTTGAAAAACCATAGCTTTAAATACAAAATACTTATAATAATAATAAAGAAGAAACTATGAAACCAAGGGGCTCGTATTTGTTTGACTTGAATAAATAATGTGTTTATTGAAGTGAAAGAATTATAAGATAAGCCTAACAGACAGGAAAATAATCTAAAACTTATAGTTCAGTGAGGTCAGGTATTTTTGGTTGATCGATCATTGAGGATAAACTTGTCATTGCTAGCAACTTCCCATCTTCATGACAAAGTTATGCTGTAAGATGAGATATTCTACGCTTTGCCTCTTGTATTTCCATCAAAATGTTGATTCATTTGTTGATTTTTTATTAAGGAATATGTGAATTTACTTGTAGATGATCCAAAGAAGACAGAGCATTTGCTTGCACTTGATGGAGCCAAGGAGAGACTTCACTTATTGAAAGCAAACCTACTGGAACAAGGATCCTTTGATTCTGTGGTTGATGGCTGTGAAGGCGTTTTTCATACTGCATCACCTTTCTTCCATGCAGTCACAGATCCACAGGTTCCTACCACATTCCATTTTTTTTTTCTTTTGGTTGTGGATTTTCTTTATGCTGGACTTCATTTATTGAGAAGGAGAAAGAAATGAAAACTACAAGGAGCTCCTTTCAGTTTTTCCCAAAAGTAATCACACCGTGCTCACTATCACAACAAATGGGGGGAAATTCCAATTAACATAATGTCAAGTTATTTTGTTACAGAATGAAGAAAATGTCATCAATGCTTAAGAGCTTTCTCCATGTCTAGTATTGTTAATTTGAACAAAGTTTTAAGGTATGGAAGTGTAGAAGGGTTCGAAATGTTGTTTGGCTGTAGCTGAGCCTACAATTGCTAAATGTGATGCTAAATAACATCTCCGGTGCTTGTCAATCAAATCGGTGTAGTATTTATATTCATGTTTGAGAAGCAATATTTACTTTTTTCACTCTCTTCTTCAGGCTGAATTGATTGATCCTGCCCTCAAAGGGACACTCAATGTTCTCGAATCATGTGCAAAAACACCATCTGTTAAAAGAGTTGTTTTGACATCTTCTATAGCTGCAGTTGCTTACAATGGCAATCCTCGAACACCTGAAGTCGTAGTCGATGAAACTTGGTGGTCTAGTCCGGAGGTCTGCAAAGAAATGAAGGTGTGTACTACTCTTCAGCATTCACTATGAGATATGTACATCTGCAAATGAAGGCAGACTCTTAAATAGCTTTTGTGGGGCTTTTCGTGCCCGTTGACCATATATTGTTCATAGTTTTGGTTTTTCATTCCCTATAAGCCAAGTTAATTAATTCGTGGAGGATACAAATTTTCTACTTTCAGGTAATGATGAGGCTTTGACATACAAAATATGTTTTAAATATAAGAACTGAGAATTCAACAATTTATTATTTTGCAACAAGTGGTAACAGTAATAATTTATCAATGTGATGAAGAGCAAATGAATGTACCAAAATTTGGGGACAGTTCTTTAAGCAGTGAACTCATGAGAAATATTAGAGCAGGTAATCGTGTTTTTTTGGCATAGAAAACTTTTAACATATTTGAATATAGAGCACACTGATTGGAGTCTTTGGCTGGTTGACACTTCACTGCTGATGTCATGTGTGGAGATAGCTGCTCTATATCTTTTTCGCTTGGTTGTCTATACTTAAAGTTCCTTGTTCTTTTCTTCCAATTTTCATGTTGTTTCTACTAGCTATGGTATGTGCTTTCAAAGACATTGGCCGAGGATGCTGCCTGGAAATTCGTGAAAGAGAAAGGTCTCGACATGGTCGCCATAAACCCAGCTATGGTTATTGGTCCACTGTTGCAGCCTACACTTAACACGAGTTCTGCTGCAATTTGGAACTTGTTAAAGAGTAAGTTCTATTCGCTTAACACTTAGACATTAGACTCTTTGTTCTTTTGGAAAGGGTTTGCTTTATTTTCCCTCAAATGATTTACCTATGATAGTGATGATGTTTGTTGTCAACGATATTAATGTTCATGGAATCAGGTCATTTGTTTCTTTTGATTCAGATCAGTTCTTGGGAAGCTTTGATCAATAGCTTCTATTTACACATCCCATTCTCTATAACTCTACTTTCTGTATTGCTGAGAGACGCGTAATGGGAAATTTCAATCTGCATAATCACATCAGCTATGCAAATCAAATTAATAAGTTTCACTTTAATCTTTTTCTAGTGAGAAACATATATGATAAAGCTAGACACTTGATGGCATGAAATTCTTAGTCCCTCCACAAAACTATTTGTTTTCTAGTGTTGTTATTAGAACTTTTGCTCTGTCATTTGTATTGCCTTTTCTTTCTTGGAATACCTAATAACTCTGTGCTCATTTGGGGAAATTTTTATGCAGGTGCAGAACCTTACCCAAATGCTACATTTGGATGGGTTAATGTCAAAGATGTCGCTAACGCTCATATTTTGGCATTTGAGAATCCTTCAGCTAATGGAAGATATTGTTTGGTCGAGAGCGTTGCACATTTTTCAGAAATTGTTGAAATACTGCGTGAACTTTACCCTACACTTCCTCTTCCAGAAAAGTAAGTTTTTTATGACTCGATTTCCAATACATGGTTATGTTAACAATGAGTTACTATCTTGTGAAGGACTTAATGTGCATGATGCTGTATGCGTGGGTTGTGTGATTCAGGTAGCCAATATAAGAACTTGGTTGCTTAAAAGGGAAAATTGAAAAATCCTATTTGTGTTTACCATGCAAATAATTGAGTTATAATCTAGTGTTTGATTTAATCTCTAAATAGTTTCCAAGCCAAGATGGAGTTTCATGCAAGTTCTGTAAATCAGTTGCACTATAACCAGATGGGCTCCCAAAGAAACATGAATTGTGTTGTTATAAATAAATATGGACTAGTTTCTTGAACCTTGAACCATATATCATGAATCTGGAAATCGTTTAATTTAAAATTGTAGTCGTAGAAATTTGGCCTCACATTTCCCTGTAAACAAGATGGCGATGGAAATTCCATGAACTTAGAGAGTTCACCATAACTAAATTCTTTTCTTTTCTTACTAGGCAAAAATCTATATAGCAATTTTTTGATTAATACTTAACATTAGAATGTTGTATGAGCCAAATGCTTGATGTTAGTATTTCTTGACTTTCCACTTTGCAAAATGGACGTTGCTTCATGCACAAAGATGGATTTGTGAATTCTTAAAGAAGTTGCCTGCCACTTGAGTCTCGTAATCAGAATCAGCCATACTTATGTTGGGATCAAAACAATTTTATAAAAGATGTTAATAGAGCTAAGCAAGCCCAAATCTTGCTTGTTCAACTAGCTCTTTTTCGGGCTGATCTCAGAGTATTTGAGTTTGCTAACTTTGATTTAAAATAAAAATCTGTACAAGAGTTGATCATGAGCCTAAGATTCAAGCCAAACTAGTAATAATGCCCACTTTCTTCAATTATGTTTTGCTTATTCTTTTATGGGGGGAAATTTCCTCTGCAGGTGTGTCGACGACAAGCCATTTGTGCCAAAGTACCAGGTCTCGAAAGAGAAGGCAAAAAGCTTAGGCATCGAATTCACCTCTCTTAAAGAAAGCATCAAGGAAACTGTCGAAAGCTTGAAGGAGAAGAACTTTTTCGGTGCCTCGTCCGATAAGTGAATGTCCCGTGTTCTCGTGAACTCGGTCTTAGGGTTGTACGAACACAATTAGACTATAATACTAAGATATTTGTGTCCCATTTTTAATGAGTATGAGAGATTAGAATCTTCTGCAGGTGCTTTTACTTTGTGGAATAACCTCAATGGAGGGACTTTTTATGTCTGATGAATAATATTACGTCTCATCGTAAATTAGTCTTTGCCTTCCTCCAAATTGAGAATTATTAGAATTTTTGAAGTGGTATGTTGAATCTCATTTTAATTTGGTTCGTATATATTAGCAAAAAAGATGGAAATTATCCCATCCATCCCTCCTATTAGAATATATTTTTTGGATTCTGATACGTTTATTTACTTCTAAAAGGCTTCCAATCTTGAATGACACAATCTCGATATAACTTGTCAAAAAGTACGTGTAGATGAAAATTAGAATGGCCTGCGGTAGTTATTTTTTATTTTTGTGACTAAACTGAGTGGTAGAAACTTTATGCAATCTATTTTAATTTTACTAGGAAAAAGATTTTTAGTTTGTTGAACTTTCATGCATAAAAATGTTGTCGATCAATTTTGCTATTGATAACTTCTTTTTTTAGGACGGAGCTTTTGGACATGAGACTACTTTATTGAATGTTATTGGTTCATCTTTTAACAAATAAGTTTGAAAATGTAGACCAAAGGATTTTAACGTCTTAACTATCGTACTACGTCTTGGTTTTTAATTACTTTGAAGATCAACATTAGTGGCATTAAAAGTTCGTTTTTATGAACTCATCTCTTTTTTATCTTTACAAGGAAATATGTTCTAAAAAAATACAGCATTCCTAGATTTAATGATAGTATTTTTATGTACATCAAAAATGTCTGACTTATGTACTAGGAACTTATATGCACTACTGTTATTAGCATATCCAATGAATGTGAAATCAATAGTTTTAGGCTCTTTATTAATCTATTTATGTTTTGGCACTTCTACCTTAGCTAAACACTCCCACACTCTAAGGAATTTGTACAAAGTTTTGTGACCTTTCCACAATTCGTAAGGAGTTTAATTCTTATTTTTGTGTGGAAGAATTAAGAATGTGGATTGCTTTTCCAACCTTCCAACACCACACCACACCATAAATTCTGGAGTAAACCAAAACTTATCAATATAGCATTCTTCATCTCTTTAAGAGTACAATTTTTACGTTCAGCAACACCGTTTGATTAAGGTGAATAAGGAGCTATAGTTTGATGAATAATTTCAGAGTCTAAACAAAATTCTTCAAACGATGCTCCATACTCTCCTCTTCTATCACTACGAATAATCTTGAATAATTTTTATTTGTTTGTTAAGTTGATCTCAATTTCATTCTTGTATAGTTTAAATACTTCTGAGGTCTCGTCTTTACTTTTTAGCAAAGAGACATAACAGTAATTTGTGCAATCATCTATAAAAATAATAAATTATTTTTTATTACATCTAGTTTGCATTAAATCACAGATATTACTGTGGATTAATTCTAGAGGACCTATGTTCCTTTTATCCGAATGAAACGGTGTTTTGGCTAACTTAGCCTCTACAAAAATTTTACATTTATGATTTTGATCTAAAGAGTAAGAAGGTAATAAATTTAAACTTACTAATTTTTATAAAATATTAAAGTTAACATACCATAATCTATCATACCATAAATTAGAAGACTCTACGAAGTAAGCATAAAATTTAATTTTATTATTATCAAAATCACGAATTACAGCATTATATTCATTTTGAATAACTCATTGTCTAAGTACCCATTGCCCACAAACATGCCATTTTTTATGAGTACAAATTTGTCATATTCAAACATTAGTCTAAATCTATTTTTGATAAGCATAGCACCAAATTCTTGCGAATGTCGAGAACATGTAGCATATCAATGAGAGTTACTTCTTTGCCCGATGTCATTTTAATCACTACTTTGCCAAATCCAACAACCTTTGATGTTGCTGAATTTTCCATGAATAGTTGTTGTCCGTTGATCATAGTGTAAGATGAAAACATCTCCTTATCAACACAAACGTGACGAGTAGCACCAGTGTCTACAAACCATTCTCTTGGATTGTCTACCATGTTTGCTTAAAATATTACGGCTGAGAGCATTAGATTAGACACCTCATTAGACAGATTGTCTTCCTCGGTCATGTGCACTTAGTTTTTGTTTTGCTTTTTTTGTCGATAATCTTTTGCTAAATCTTCTGTCTTCCAGCAATTATAGTATTCTTTTTTGAATTTCTTGGCATTGCCCTTTTGCTTGTCATTACCAGAGTGCTTCCTCTTTTTGTTAGCCTTTGACTCCACCAAATTAGTTTTAGCCTCTGTTTGCAGCTTTTCGAATTTCTTGTTAGAATTTAGTTCGTTTTCTTCAATTCTTAATTTTACAATAAGATCTTCAAGTCTCATCTCAATGCGTTCGTGATTCAGGTAGTTTTTGAAATCTTTCGACGCTGGTGGTAATTTTTCTACTTTGCAGCAATATGAAAGGATTCACATAGCTTCATCCCTTCTAATGTATTTCGTGCAGGATGATATGAAGTTCCTGGACTTGATTCATTACTGTTTTAGAATCCATCATTTTGAAGTCAAGAAATTTGCCAACTACAAATTTTTTTTAAACCGGCATCTTCAGTTTTGTACTTCTTTTACAAAGATTCCCACAGAGCTTTGGCAGTCATGACTGAATTGTATACGCCGTATACAGTGTTGTCAAGGCCATTGAGGATGTAGTTTCTGCACAGAAAATCACTCTGATTCCATGAATCAAAAAGCTGCTCTATTTTGAAGATCCATTTCATTTTTATCAACAGTTGGAGCATCTTCACTCAAAAATCTAGCTAGGTTAAGAGTAGTGAGATAAAACAACATCTTTTGATGCTTTCACACTCGTGAATTTCTTTGATTTCTCTCCATGAACAGGAGGTACAAAATTATAAATTTAAATAGATTTAAATATTTTGTACGTAAAATTTAACAAAAGCAAAATATAAATTAACACGAAGGTTGATGAAGTGGTTTGTAGAGCTCAGTCAGTTCGAGTTCTCCTACAAGCCTAGACCATCAATAAAGGGCGAGGCACTAGCAGACTTTATAGTCGAATTTGTCCACATCTTCGAATGATTGCTCGAGGCCAAGCCCTAAGAGGTATCAACATGGAATCTATATGTCAACGAATCTTCAGGAGACGTCGAAGTTGGAGTTGGGATTCTACTAATTAGTCTTGACGGCCATAACTTCAACTGTGCACTTCGCCTAGAGTTCAAAGCCTTAAACAATGCTACCGAGTATGATGCACTCATTGCAAGCTTGAGGTTAGCGCACGAGATAAAGGCTAGGAAAATACAAATCTATAGTGATTCACAACTGGTGGTTAGTCAAGTTAATGGGACTTTCACAGCCTGCGAACAATCTATGGTAGCCTATTTGAAGAAGGTCAAAGACTTTCTGCTACATTTCGAAAAGTTTGAGTTACTCCAAACCCCTAGAATCGAGAATGGTTACGCAAATGCCCTCTCTAAGTTGGCAAGTTGCAAAGACTCAGACTTGATAAAGGCTATACCGGTCGCGCAACTCAGCCGACCCACAATTGAAGATGTTCCACAACAGACCTTGATGACGATTAGAGAGCCTCTTAATTGGATGAAGAAAATCACTGCATACCTAACAAATTAGGTGTCGCCAGATGATAAGGACGAAGCTCACAGGCTCCGTAGGAGGGCCACGAAGTTCATCCTACAAGACTGAATCCTATACAAAATGGGATTCAATTTACCACTTCTGTGATGTGTTATCAAATATGAAGTAGACTATATCATGCAAGAAAATACATGAGGAAGTATGCGGCAATCACATTGGAAAGTATCGCCCTAGCGCAAAAGGCCTTGCAGCAGAGATACTACTAGCTAACTATGAAGGAGGATTCCCACTCATTTGTGAAGAAATGTGATAAGCACCAAATGTTCTCCATCGTTTCAAAGCTCTCAGCTTAAGATATCACCCCAGTTACCAGTCTGTGGCCTTTCGCCAAGTGGAGGATCGACTTCATCGATCTCCTCCCAATAGGCAGATGTGTAGTCAAATTCACGGTAGTGGTCGTAGACTGCTTCACCAAGTAGTGCAAAGCCAAGCATCTAGCTAAAATTATGGAGACAAATGTGTGGAAGCTCATGTGGAAGAATATAATCTACTGTTTTGGGATTCCACACTCTCTGGTCTCTGACAATGGGATCCAGTTCTTAGGAAAGATGTTTAACTTGAATTACGAGGAGCTTGAAATTAGAAGAGATTTCTTCACCCCCTACTATTCATAGTCTAATGGTCGGTAGAGGCTGTCAAAAAAATTATCAAGCACACTCTAAAGAGAAAGCTAGAATCTGCCAAAGGAGGATGGGCTAAAGAGCTTCTCGAGGTCCTTTGGTCATACCAGACTACTTCCCAAACAGCAACCAGTGAAATTCCATTCGCCATGGCTTATGGGGTAGAGGCAATGATCCCCGTCGAAGTAGGATTGCCCTCCCCAAAGCACTTACATTTCGATGAAATAGTCAACGAGGACCTATATAAGGCAAGCCTCGACTTAAAAGAAGAAAGGCATACAAGTTCACAGCTTCACCTAGTTGTTTATCAAAGAAAGACGGCAAGATACTATAACTCCAAAGTCAAGAACAATAGCTTCCAAGTCAATGATTGGGTCCTAAAAAAGGTTTTCCTTGCTAACAGAGAGGTCGAAGCTGGAACTCTTGGGCCCATTTCAGAAAAACCGTGTAAGGTTGTCGAAGTAATTCAGCCTGGAACTTACATATTAAAAGACTCCAACGAAAATGAAATGAAGCTCCCGTGGAACATCACATACCTTTGTTCGTACAATCAGTAGTTTCTATTTTATTATCACCAAGTAGTATATCAGTTTGTTTCTACTCATTTTTTTCAAAATTCAAGGATAATCGTATTTAAAGCTTAACTGGTTTCAAACCAAAGTTTTCTCACCAAGATTATAGTCTTCAGTAAACGAAACAGTAAGAGAGTGTAGTTCGTAGCCAACTTTTCAACTTGCTGGGTAAACAACTCAACGCGTATATTACAAGTCATACAAACGAAGCAGCGATGGAGTGTGGTTCCCGATCAACTCATCAACTCGCTAGGTAAACGACTCTACGAGTATATTACAAGTTATACAACGAAGCAGAGAGGTTGTGATTCGGCAGCGAGGTTAAGTTACTTAACGTATTCAAACTAATTCAAAAATGATAAGAGATGTTGTGAGAATGAAGAAAGGCTTTAGAAAACAATCCAACAGGGAGATGAATGCCGAGATATCTAATGGGGAGAGTAATTGCTAGAAGGGGGCTGAAGACATGTTTTCATTCCTTTTTTTTTTTTTTTTTTGTCAAATAATTTAGACGAGAAAATCACTCAAGCTTGAATGTAACATCATTTTGCAGACGAGAGTAATTGCTAAATCAAGGTTGTGCAATAGAGTAACATCTTCTGAAAATGATGAATAATGTGCCCTGGTTCTCAAAGACTGTTTCATATCCAAACTTTTTGCTTTTCCCTATTGTGTTGTATGCTTTCTTTTGATAGTGGCATTGTGCTATGTTATGCCCTTGGCAACACACATGCATCTTCTTAGGGTGAGCTAATCCCAAAATCCAGTCTTTAGTTTGGATTATAGACTGCAACTCACTTGCATAAAGTCAGAATTGCTAGTAATTGATGATTGGCCATATGTCAATAAATATGTTCGCGGATCTTGTACACAGTGCCCGTAACACTATGGGAGCTGACAATGACCAAAGTTGTTATCTTAACTTCAAGAGCGGGTTTATGACAAAAAAATAGATGAAAGGTAGACTTGCTTGATGTTGATCTTTGAATATTGGGAGGTAGGGAAGAAGAGAAGATCATCAATCAGTCTTGGTTATTACAGAGGCAAGACAAATTTTGCACCAATTTGATCTTGCTCCACAATTTAATTCTTAGAATAAGCATAATCTAGGGTTTCAATCCAATTGATAATTTTTTGCTATTCAATGTAACATTTATTATTTCTCAATCCAATGAAATCCAATCCAATCTAGGGTTTCAATTCAATACAATCCAATCTGTCCTAGTGATTTCTCAAGTACTAGCTGCATGAAAAAGATAGAAAACAGAAATAAAATATTCATAAATAGATGGTGATGACATTAACATAAAGAGCTTCTTATGTTCCGATTTGAACACACATTAAAAGACTTAAATTGTATAAAAGAGGATAAATTTATTTATATTTATATTTTCAACATGTAGGCGAGACTCGTCATTTTAAAAGTCTGTTATAACCCTGTGTTGCATAGTCCCAACAAAGAGTTGACGTATTAAATTATTGTATCAAAATGTTTAATAATAGCTACGACGAATGAGTTTGAGACACGGTGGTACATGTGTCTGGAGCTAGACTAGTGTAATTTTTGATAAGGTTTCACTATCTAATCCACCTATAATTCATTCTTGACTTGCATCGCGACAATATTTTCTTTGATGGTAGTGTTAGAAATTGGTTTTTTTTAAATGGTTTTGACCATCTTTTGACCAATTATTTGAGTAAGTCCCGTGGTTGGAAACGGAAATTTCTTTGGCCAAGTATGTTCTACTCCGTGAGTAGATTAACCTAGTATATTTAGTTTCTAAAAATCAATTTCGGGTGAATGAGAAATTATGTCCAAAATATGCCACTTAAAAAAATGGAATGTTGGAATTGGAAAATAATGAAAATTGAAAAAGTATCAATCCTACATTGGAAAACTAGAAGCAAAGTGTTCATCTTAAATAGTTCAAGTTGTACACTTGGGTTTGGGCCCCAAAGGGCTAAAGCCCACACGCGCACACCGCCCTTCCTGCCCATCGAGTAGGGCTCGAATTTTGCGTTAGTCCCAAGAAGATATATAAATTTTTATAGAAATAAAATTATTTTATTTCAAACCTTCCAAATTGAAACATGTTGCAATTTGGTCAACAACTCAGAACGTGCCACATGTGTGTCTGGACATATGAGTTATATCTTTTCAGGGGTTGTGTCTTTTGAGACACAATTTTTCTAAATATCCCATTTCATGATTTTATTCATTCAAAATTCTCCTATGCAGTTTAATATTTCTTCTTATTGTATTATTCCTTGTTCTCCGTTTTGGTCCCTAAATATTATTTTTGCATTCTAAAGTTCGTTCAAAGATATTCAAAACATTAGTAAGTTCCTTGGTCTTGTAATTTGAAGTTCTCCTATTACAAGACGTGGTCGTTGTATAGCACAAGTGCGGGGCATTATCGTATTAAGGAAAAAAAATCGAACTCTTACCTCGACGAAATTTTATTTGTTTGTCTATTTTTCAAGTAAGCCTATATTCTATCCAATTTTCTGCACGTGTTTTTAAAGGAATATAAATTAATTATTATTATTAACTATTTTTACAAACAATTTTAAGACTATTTCTGTCTCAACGGGAAGTATGACAAGACGTCGATGTTGAACGCTTGGAAGTAGCTTCTTTGATGCAACTATTAGGGATAGGACAAGCTTCTCCATGTCTGGGCATTCCATTTTTGCGTCTTGTAGGACTTTACTCACATAGTAGACCGGAAGCTGCATTAGGGCCCTCTTTACAAATCAGTACCAAGACTAATACTTTTTCAGACACTGCTAGGTAGATCTATAATCTTTCTTCGGTCCTCAGCTTGGATAGTAATAGGGCTCTACCAAGGAGCTCAGAAGGCACCATCGCATTTCTCTGTCCATTCAAACTTTTTTTCTCATTCCCTTGATGGTCTGGAATAAAGGTTAGCACCGATCAATTGCCTTTGATATAAATTGGTTTAAGGCTGCCAACCTTCATGTAAGGATCTGGACTTTTTTTTTAGTGAGAATGGTAAATGCATGTCGATGAGTGCTATGATCATCTCAGGGTCAGCCTCTATTCCGAGCTGATTCACCATATAGCCCAAGAACTTTTCAGACGAGACTTCGAAAGCGCATTTCAATGGGTTAAGTTTTATCTGATATTTGTAGATAATTTTGAACATCTCCACTAAGTGTGTAATGTGATCTTCGACATCCATGCTCTTTACGAGCATGTCATTGACATAGACCTCTATGGTGTTTCCAATATGTTCAGCAAACATGAGGCTCACTAACATTTGATAAGTAGCTCTAGCATTCTTCAGGTCAAAGGGCATCATCTTGTAACAGTATAAACCTCAATCCGTTATCAACAAAGTGTGCTCATCGTCTCATGCGTACATGGGGATCTGATTGTAATCGGAGTAGGCGTCTATAAAGTTAAGTAGCTTGTAGCTGACGGTAGCATCAACTAATTGGTCGATGCGAGGCAAGGAAAAGCTTTCTTTGGAGCGTGCCTGGTTCAAATCGGAGAAGTTTATGCACACCATCTACTTGTGATTGTTCTTCTTTATCAAAACAGAGTTGGATATCCATTAGTGCTGTCAATCTGGGTCAGGCGGGCCGGGTCGGCCCGTCTCCAATAAAGCGCGATGACAACCCGCATTAGAAAAAGTTCGCGCCACGGCGGGTTACGGGTCCTGTCAACTCTGTCCACAAAAATTGAATAGGAGTCCAGCCCACCCGTCGGCCCATCCGGGTCAAGCCCATGTGGGCCGCGGTTTAACTCAGTTCGGCCCGTATGAATAAAAAAATTAATTTTCTTTGAAATTACTAAAAAAATCTAGTTACTTATTTTAATTAAAAAAATGTTTACATATATAGCAAAAAATGTGTTAAATTACTAAATAAAAAATAAATAACAATGATAAATTCACATTTATTAATTTGTTAATTCAATTTCTATTTTTTTATATATTTAAAGACAAACATCACGCATCTGTCACATCTTTCACTTTAAACGGCTTTCTGCCATTTATTTTTTTAAATATCATTTCAATTATGAAAGTTTGAATTTTTTGCCTTTATTTTTTCAAAAAAAAAAAATCAAACCAGGCTAGCGGTTAAAGGTCGAACAGCCTGGGTCGTGAACAGCCTGTCCGATTTACAGATCAGCCTGCAGTTCGGCCTCTTCGGCATGTGTATAGTTCGAGCGGTTGTTCAAGGACTAGTCCATGATTCTGGGTTGAGGCAGGTGGGTCGATACGGGTACAGTCGGCCCGTCCATCTTAACACTTCTAATACCTATTGTGGGTACACTGCTTCCGTGATGAATTCGTTGGCCAACAACTTATCTACTTCATCCTTCAGGGCATCATACTTCTCGGTACTTAGCAGTCTTCTCTTCTGTATCTTGGGATGCATCTTTAGGTCAACTTTTAGGGAGTGGCAAGCTACGGAAGGGCTTATCCCCACCATGTCAGAATGTTTCCAAGCGAAAACATAATTGTTCTCCCACAAGAACTGTTTTAGTTTTTCTTTTATCCATTTTTCTAGTGTTTGTCCCAACTGTAGTACTTGTGAAGGGTCCGATGGAATCACTAGGAACATTTCTAACTCTTTTACTGGCAAAACTAGCAAATCTGAGCCTATGATTCGTGGTTCGAGGCCCTCGTTGAGGACCATGTTCTATTTGCCCTTTTCTTGTTCAATGTCCATTGCCTCGGTACGTATTGTCATGACCGAGGGAGTAGATTATTCGCACGTTGCTACTTTTCAAAATACGTTCATGTAATATGCCCTGGCTTCTGTTTGATTACCTCGAACCCTGGAGATTTCACCTGGTGTTGGAAATTTCATTGACAGGTGATGGATAGAGGTGGCTGCCTGTAAATCTTTGAGCGCGGGCCAGCCAAGGACCCCGTGATAAGTAGAATGAGTGTCTACCATTAGGAATTCTATGAACTTCTTTACGTGGCATAGAGGTTTTCCAAAATCTACAGCGAGGATAATCCTCCCCAGGTTGAGGCTGTTTCTCGTAAAACCAAACAGTGGTTCTGAGATGGTTGTTAACTCATGGTCTACCTCTATTTGATCGAAGGCATTTCCAAATAGGATATTCACATCACTACCATCGTTGACCAACATTCTTCCTAATCCATTTCTAGCGACAATGGTGCATATTACCAGGGTATCGCAGTGGAGATAATGGACACCAACCTCATTGTCCTCCGTAAATGTGATAGGTATGGCTCTGAGTTGGTATCCATAAACCTGCTAGCTTTTTACTGGTTTTTTCCTTGTATCTTTAGCGTAATTTTATCATGAGTTCATCATATGGTCTCTGACGTAGGGTCCTCCAATTATAGTGTTGATTTCACGGACATGAGGGGCTCTCGCGGGTCCATCCTGCCTAGGTGGGTCCATATTCCTATCATTTTTTGTCGTCGTGGCAAAGGTGGTCGTCCTGGTGTCGAGGTTGATGTTCGTGCCCATGATTGGATGGTCATAGCCTTCCTTGTACCGATCAATTTCTTTTCTCCTGTCGCCGATTTCTTCGATCAATTAGCTCTCGTACATCCAGACAATCTTCTGTGTTACGAATTCGAGTTCAGTGGATACGGTAGAACTTGGAATGAGGGATTGGCGATGGAAATATCATCACTGGAAGTTCGAGAAGATGCCCTAACACTAGTTCAGTCTGATTGAACCTTTTGTAGTGGTTGATGCGAAGTTTAAGGGAGCGTTGTCCTTCACGGCGATAGCGTTCTTCTTTTTCCCTTTCGGCCATCTCCATATTTTTTATGGTTTCTTCCGAGCGAATCTCTCGCTGGATTAGATCTCTCAGCTGAGTGTATGTCTTGGGCTCTCTATTCTAGATGTCTCTCTAAAAGAGAGTTCGCATATAGAGCCTAGTTATTAGTGCATCTAGTACCTTGTCATCTAGTACCTGAGTTCATCATATGGTCTCTGACGTAGGGTCCTCCAATTATAGTGTTGATTTCACGGACATGATGGGCTTTCGCGGGTCTATCCTGCCTAGGTGGGTCCATATTCCTATCATCTCTTTTGTCGTTGTGGTAAAGGGGTCGTCCTGGTGTTGAGGTTGATGTTCTCGCCCATGATTGGATAGTCCTCGCCTTCATTGTGCGAGTCAATTTCTTTTTCCCTGTCGTCGATTTCCTCGATCAATTAGCTCTCGTACATCTAGACAATCTTCTGTGTTATGAATTCGAGTTCAGTGGATTTGGTAGAACTTGGAAGGAGGGATTGGCGATAGAAATATCGTCGC
The DNA here is from genome assembly GCA_030279155.1 of Forsythia viridissima. Taxonomy (NCBI): domain Eukaryota; kingdom Viridiplantae; phylum Streptophyta; class Magnoliopsida; order Lamiales; family Oleaceae; genus Forsythia; species Forsythia viridissima. Next base: position 20,822,614 of record CM059034.1, on the reverse strand, counting down.
TGGAAGTTTGAGAAGATGCCCTGACACTAGTTCAGTCTAATTGAACCTTCTATAGTGGTTGATGCGAAGTTTAAGGGAGCGTCGTCCTTCACGGCTATAGCGTTCTTCTTTTTCCCTTTCGGCCTTCTCCAAATTTTTTATGGTTTCTTCAGAACGAATCTCTCGCTGGATTAGATCTATCAGCTGAGTGTATGTCTTGGGCTCTCTATTCTAGATGTCTCTCTAAAAGAGAGTTTGCGTATAGAGCCTAGTTATTAGTGCATCTAGTACTTTGTCATCTAGTACCTGAGTTCATCATAAGGTCTCTGACGTAGGGTCCTCCAATTATAGTGTTGATTTCACGGACGTGAGGGGCTCTCGCGGGTCCATCCTGCCTAGGTGGGTCCATATTTCTATCATCTTTTTTATCATCGTGGCGAAGGTGGTCGTCCTGGTGTCGAGGTTGATGTTATCGCCCATGATTGGATGGTCCTCGCCTTCCTTGTGTCGGTCAATTTCTTTCTTCCTGTCGCCAATTTTTTCGATCAATTAACTCTCGTACATCCAGACAATCTTCTGTGTTATGAATTCGAGTTCAGTGGATACGGTAGAACTTGGAAGGAGAGATTGGCGATGGAAATATCGTCGCTGGAAGTTCGAGAAGATGCTCTGACACTAGTTCAGTCTGATTGAACCTTCTGTAGTGGTTAATGCGAAGTTTAAGGGAGCGTCGTCCTTCACGTCAATAGCGTTCTTCTTTTTTCCTTTTGGCCTTCTCCATATTTTTTATGGTTTCTTCAGAGCGAATCTCTCGCTGGATTAGATCTATCAGCTGAGTGTATGTCTTGGGCTCTCTAAAAGAGAGTTCACATATGGAGCCTGGTTATTAGTGCATCTAGTACCTTGTCATTGGTTACATTCTCGATTTTGTTGATAACTTTGCTGAATATCTTGAAATAGATCTTCACTGATTCACTTTCTTTCTGTCGAATATCGTGGAGTTGGGCCACATCAATTATCATCATTTTGTTGCTGATAAAGGCATTGATGAATTTCTGCTTTAACTATGGCCAACTCTTGATGCTCCCGGGCTTCAACTTGTTATACCACATCTTCGCGTTAGAGATGAGACTGGTATGAAAGTTTCTACATTTGACTGTGGGGATGTAGCCATGGAACTTTGTCTTGTACATGTTGATGTGGTCTATGTGGTCGCCCCATCCGTTGTACTTCTCTATATGAGACATTTTGAAGCTGGTGAAAAGTTCTTTAGCCTTAAATTCTTAGAGAATGGGAGGTTATTGTCATCGTCGTTGAGATCCCATGATCGTACCGACCTTTCATCCTTAGACTTCACATCCATAGCATTGGAATATTTCTTCTTCACTGAGCGAGCCTCGTTGTGCTCACTACGCCAGCTACTCAGTGATTGGGGCAGTACCATAGAAGATTCTGCATTAGCTTGTCAAATATACTAACAAACGCATTGGGCTTGTTTCCTCGTAACGAGGGAGGTTTTCCCTATTTGTTATCATGTGAGGGCCTCGGGTTCTGATTATGAGGGTTTCGTCCATCTAATATTGGCGGGTCATCATGAGATCGACGGCTTTTGATTGAGCTGGACCTCAAAGGGCTTTACCAATCACAGTCACGCTTGTTCTCTCATTAAGGAAATTGATTTTTCAATCGTTCGATCACGGCCCTCATTCGAGCGTTCTCATTTTTTAGATCTTGGACATCTTGTTCAGTCATTCACCCTTGTCGTTGTCTCCTTCTTCGGCGGCTGGTTACATTCTGGAGATCTGGAATGCTTTTCTACCGATGATCCATGTGGTGGGACTCAATTTTATCTTGAGAGTTATCTGTTGCCATGCCATTTCTGGTAGAAAACACATTTTACCACATGTTTGTTGGTTGTGTAACGTATTTTTTTTTCACAGACGGCGTCAATCTGTTAACCTCGAAATTTGTACTATCCACGTGTCAACAGATCTCCAATCAATCATTTGCCAGCCTATATGTTACATGCACACTTGGACAACTGTTAGTTCTATAGTTGTCCCAAAATATCAAATTGCCCAAGAAATTCTGCGGGGTGCGAGGGTAATTGACGGATGGCCCAGACCTATCATAAGTGGCGAAGACCTCCATGGGCTTCGTTTGACTTGCCATTGGGTGGCGAGGGCCTGGGCTGCCACTGTGATGGGGGCGAGAGCCAAGAAGGCCTTCGCAGAGCCCTCTTGCTTACATGGAGTCTTTGCTAAAATCAGGTAGTAACACATTTATTACAATAGACAGTGATCTCCAAATCGTTTGCATTAAAACAAAAAATATACTAGTTGTTTTAGTGGTCCCAAAATCATTATCAACACAAATAAATAATTTATTATAGTTCAGAGTGGTCCCAAATTCATCTTCTTTCAAACCTTATAAAGAGACACAAATCAATAAAATGATCGTGTATTGTGTTTATCAGAGGAATGGCAACGGAAAGGGGCCAGGGACCGCAGCGGGGCATGAATCGGGTTGGGACGGGTTCAATTTTTATTTATCGCTCCCTTTAATTAATTTTTAATATTATTTTTTATTTTTTTAAATACGATTTAAAATTTAAAACAAAAAAAATAAAATAAAATAAAAATTTTTGGTGCGAGTTCGATGAAATTGGCCCGATTACCAACTGGGCAAGGTTTTTTACCGTCCCTTATTTACCTTGAGAGGGTTCCCAATATTTGACATTTGCTGTTGATTTGGGAAGAAAATTAGAGTTCATATACAGATATTTGGGTTGATTTCTTTTGTTGCGGACGATTGGGTTTTTACTTCTTCTTTGCTGGCGGGAATTGGTTTTTGCTTATTTGTGTTGTTTTTATTTTATTTTTTTATTTTTTTTTTGGGAGGAGCAACATGAATTTTCCTTGTTTGTTGGCAGAGGGTATCTTTTCTTTTTTTTTTTCTATTTTTTTTTTCCCTAAATGACATGGCGAAAAAAATTAACATCGTCAATATCACGTGATATTTAACTGTGACACATAGAGTATACTATTAATGTTGACGATGTCAACCGAATGATTTTGTCGTAAGGACGTCGAACTTCAATGACTAATAGTGTAAGGAAACAACATCAATGATAATTTAGAAATTTTTTAGAAATTTCAGTGACCGTTTTTGAAATTAATCCCAATTTGGTTATTTTTTGTTTATTTATATTTGTTATTGATTTTCTTATTTTATTTTTATTTTTATTTTTTTGCATTTTTCATTTATTTAAGTTAAAGAGTATAATTGTTATTTTATGTGACATTAACAAAAATTTTGGACGTAAATAGTTAAGAGAGATTTTTGCGTAAGTTAAAGATGATACGTGCTTATTAAAATATGATGAAAATGAAATTGAGACAAAAGTGGAAAATTCAAAACTCATAGTGGAATGTCCCCTAGATTTAACCAACGCTACCAATTATTAAGAATTTCACATGTAAAATGTGAATTAAACTTTTATCTAAAAAGTTGATCAAAATATCTCCAAAAAAAAAAGGAAGACTCGTGGCTTTAAAACAATTGTCAATACAAGACACTGGATGGGATGGGAACACGGTGCTAGATTCAATGGCGAATTTTCGTCAACTTGAAGAGCCAAATGAAGGTATCTTATCTTAATAATTGATACTTCCTCCAATCTATAAAAATATGCTTATTTTTATTTTTACTAAAATAAAAAAATATAATTATTATATTTAGAACAATAAATTTTATTTATATTTTTCTTAATATACTCCACATTAAAATAATTATTGTTTATATTTATTAATAATAATATATACTTTTCACAAATGGGTATATAAGATATTTATTATTTATACTTTTCACAAAAAAATCTTTATAAATTTGGTAAGTAGGGAATTTCTTAAAATTCATTCATTCTCAATTTGAGTACTTCATATCTTATAGAAAATTCTAAAAATTTTAATTGAATATCTCGACATTTAAAAACTTTTAAAAAATATAATTGAATACACCTAAATTTTTTAAATGAATAAAAAGTTAGAGGAAAGATCCCATGTTCATAGTAGACAGATTGTGAACAATATTTGATCTACACATAGTTGTGTACCATATTGCTGATATAAGCTTATGCTAATGTGACACTTCTATATAAGTCTACATTAGTAGTGGTCAACATATCCAGCCCGAGATCATTCGCCAAAAAAGTAAAGTCCCAATTGGATAGGGTCTGCATTTTCCACCTTAATTTAGAGGAAAAATGATGCACGCATGTCCCCCCACCACCACTATCCCATCACTTTTTAATAAGTGAGGCAGAGAGAGTGAATGAGCGACAGAACTAGAGAGTCAGTGAGTGAGTGAGTGAGAGAGTGAGAACGAGCCTGGCAATGAAGACGGTGTGTGTAACTGGAGCATCAGGATACATAGCTTCATGGATCGTCAAGTTCTTGCTTCAGCGCGGTTATACTGTTAAAGCCTCTATTCGTGACCCCAGTTACTCCTCTCTCTAATTCAGCCCTTCATCTAGCTGTATTGTACGATCATTTTACGATGTGGGTTATCATCTTTGATCGTAATTTTTTCTTGGGTGTTTGATTTAACTACCTATTTATGGTTTGTATCATGAAATGACACGTGCTTGATTTTTATAGGCCGTTTTGGCTAAATAAACGTGTCAAACACTCCGATTCACAGAAGCACTCAATTTATATTAAATAAGTTTAAAAAATTTCTTTTACGTAAAAAATACTTAACATGCCACAGTCTGCCCATTAATAGGCTTGTGGTCTGTTACAGAACAACAGACAGGTATGTTAACAAATCTGTAGATTTGTTAAGGCCAATTTTTGTCTTAACATGTCAAAAATGTGTTAAAAAACACCTTTTCACGTACCATGAGTTTGTTAACGCGAATTTACACATTTTAACTGATTTTTTAATTAATTCACTTTAAATAAATTCAAATTTACAGAAATTTAAAATATAAAATCACAATTCATACTCAAATTTATAAATATTTTTATGATTGATACTATAAAATCTACAATTTCTATCGTAAGTTAAAAGAAGAAGATAGAGGTGGATGAATTTCTAATTTGAAATGAAATTTTTTATACAAATGAAATAAGTTGGATTCTGATATTGAAATAGGTTAGATTCTAACTTTGAAATCTCTCTTCTTCATATATAGATGAATTTGAAATTATTTGAAATAATTATAAGCGAGAAAAAATATGCAGGATTATATTTGATAATTTACATGCTAAAATTGGTCAACGGCTATTTTAGAAAATTGACCGAGTGACCCGGCCATTCAGCACTTATTATAATATTGAGTTTTAGGGTTTTATGTTTATTTTTAGGGGAGTCATAAATATTCTCACTTTCGTAATTATTACGAAATTTTATTTTTGCAGTTAAACTTTACCAATTAACTGAATCGGACCTTTTGGGGTGATCATGTGAAAATTGGAAAATCCGAGCTTTTTTTTTTTTGACAATTTTTTTTTTCTTGGATTATCAGAGACAAGTTAGGAGAAGATGGATTTCTTTTAAAGTTGTTATTTGCTGTGTCTAAAATGTTTACTGGCTTCTGTAATTTTCCATGGAATTTCAAATTTTTATTTAGTTAAAAAAATATTTTCTTGCATATTTGTTGGTTTATAAATAAAATAAATAAATTATTTTCCTGAATTATTGTATGCAAAATTTGAAATATGGTTTTTAATGATTCGAACATGATCTCTGTTATTTTTTAACTCTGATCCCAAATGAAATATTTTTATTTTGCTATAATATATTTTTGGGGAGGAACTCTAATAAGAGATAATTTATGAGAAAATTATGTTCAGATCCATTGGATGGTCAAGTTTAGGGATGGCAAAAAGGTTGGGCCACCCGTGGGCTTGTGAAAGCCCGGGCCCGTGGCTGAAGAAAAAAGAAGGGCCAAGCTAGGCTAAGCTGTGGTTTGGTCCGTGAATCATAAATTTTTATCATAATTTTTTTTTAACATTTTAAACTAAAAAAAAATTTATGTGCGGTCCGTGTGGCCGACGAGTTACGGGCAGGTCCAGGCTCCATTTTTTTGGACGGCTCAGCCCGTCCCTTTAAAGAATGGGCCCGGCCCGACCCATTGCCATCGCTAGTCAGTTCTTGAAAAACCATAGCTTTAAATGCAAAATACTTATAATAATAATATAGAAGAAACCATGAAGATAAGCCTAACAGACAGGAAAATGATCTGAAACTTATAGTTCAGCGAGGTCAGGTATTTTTGGTTGATCAATCATTGAGGATAAACTTGTCATTGCTAGCAACTTCCCATCTTCATGACAAAGTTATGCTGTAAGATGAGATATTCTATGCCTTGCCTCTTGTATTTCCATCAAAATGTTGATACATTTGTTGAATTTTTATTAAGGAATACGTGAATTTACTTGCAGATGATCCAAAGAAGAAAGAGCACTTGCTTGCTCTTGATGGAGCCAAGGAGAGACTTCACTTGTTGAAAGCAAACCTACTGGAACAAGGATCCTTTGATTCTGTGGTTGATGGCTGTGAAGGCGTTTTTCATACTGCATCACCTTTCTTCCATGCAGTCACAGATCCACAGGTTCCTACCTCATTCCATTTTTTTTCTTTTGGTTGTGGATTTTCTTTATGCTAGACTTCATTTATTGAGAAGGAGAAAGAAATGAAAACTACAAGGAGCTCCCCAAAAGTAATCATGCCGTGCTCACTATCACAACAAATGGGGGGAAATTCCAATTAACATAATGTCAAGGTATTTTGTTACAGAATGAAGAAAATATCATCAATGCTTAAGAGCTTTCTCCATGACTAGTTTTGTTAGTTTGAACAAAGTTATAAGGTAAGAGAGTGATACTATCCAAATCTGGTCATTGAAGTGTAGAAGGGTTCGAAATGTTGTTTGGCTATAGCTGAGCCTACAATTGCTAAGTGTGATGCAGGATAACATCTCCGGTGCTTGTCAATCAAATCGGTGTAGTATTTATATTCATGTTTGAGAAGCAATACAATATTTACTTTTTTCACTCTCTTCTTCAGGCTGAATTGATTGATCCTGCCCTCAAAGGGACACTCAATGTTCTCGAATCATGTGCAAAAACACCATCTGTTAAAAGAGTTGTTTTGACATCTTCTATAGCTGCAGTTTATAACAATGGCAAGCCTCGAACACCTGAAGTTGTAGTTGATGAAACTTGGTGGTCTAGTCCGGAGGTTTGCAAAGAAATGAAGGTGTGTCTTCATCATTCACTATGAGATATGTACATCTGCAAATGAAGGCAGACTCTTAAATAGCTTTTGTGGGGCTTTTTGTGCCCGTTGACTATATAATGTTCATAGTTTAGGTTTTTCATTCCCTGAAAACCAAGTTAATTAATTCGTGGAGAATACAAATTTTCAACTCTTAAGTAATGATGAGGCTTTGACATACAAAATATATTTTAAATATAAGAACTGAGAATTCAATAATTTATTGTTTTGCTACAAGTGGTAAGAGTAATAATTTATCAATGTGATGAAGAGTAAATGAATGTACCATAATTTGGGGACAGTTCTTTAAGCAGTGAACTCATGAGAAATATCAGAGCAGGTAATCGTGTTTTGTTGCCATAGAAAACTTGTAACATATTTGAATATAGAGCAACACTGATTGGAGTCTTTGGCTGGTTGACACCTCACTGCCGATGTCATGTGAGGATATAGCTGCTCTTATCTGTTTCGCTTGGTTGTTTATACTTAAAGTTCCTTGTTCTTTTTTTTCCATTTTTCATGTTGTTTCTACTAGCTATGGTATGTGCTTTCAAAGACATTGGCCGAGGATGCTGCCTGGAAATTCGTGAAAGAGAAAGGTCTCGACATGGTCACCCTAAACCCAGCTATGGTTATTGGTCCACTGTTGCAGCCAACACTAAACACAAGTTCTGCTGCAATTTTGAACTTGTTAAAGAGTAAGTTCTATTCGCTTAACACTTAGAGATTAGACCCTTTGTTCTTTTGGAAAGGGGTTGCTTTATTTTCCCTCAAATGATTTACCTATGATAGTGATAATGTTTGTTGTCAACGATATTAATATTCATGGAATCAGGTCATTTGTTTCTTTAGATTCAGATCAGTTCTTGAGAAGCTTTGATCAATAGCTTCTATTTACTCATCCCATTCTCTATAACCCTACTTTCTGTATTGCTGAGAGATGCGTAATGGGAAATTTCAATCTGCATAATCACTTCAGCTATGCAAATCAAATTAATAAGTTTCAATCTTTTTCTAGTGAGAAACATATATGATAAAGCTAGACACTTGATGGCATGAAATTCTTAGTCCCTCCACAAAACTATTTGTTTTCTAGTGTTGTTATTAGAACTTTTCCTCTGTCATTTGTATTGCCTTTTCTTTCTTGGAATACCTAATAACTCGTGCATTTTTGGGGAAACTTTTATGCAGGTGAAGAACCTTACCCAAATGCTACATTTGGATGGGTTAATGTCAAAGATGTCGCTAATGCTCATATTTTGGCATTTGAGAATCCTTCAGCTAATGGAAGATATTGTTTGGTCGAGAGCGTTGCACATTTTTCAGAAATTGTTATAATGCTGCGTGAACTTTATCCTACACTTCCTCTTCCAGAAAAGTAAGTTTTTTTATGACTCGATTTCCAATACATGGTAATGTTAACAATGAGTTACTATCTTGTGAAGGACTTAATGTGCATGATGCTGTATGCGTGGGTTGTCCGGTTGTGTGATTCAGGTTGCCAATATAAGAACTTGGTTGCTTAAAAAGGAAAATTGAAAAATCCTATTTGTGTTTACCATGCAAATAATTGAGTTATAATCTAGTGTTTGATTGAATCTCTAATTAGTTTTCCAAGCCAAGATGGAATTTCGTGCAAGTTCTGTAATTCAGTTGCACTATAACCAGATGGGTTCCCAAAGAAACATGAATTGTGTTGTTAGAAATAAATATGGACTAGTTTCTTGAACCATATATCATGAATCTGGAAATCGTTTAATCACGACTGTATGAAGTTTTCTCCACTAGCCCAAAAATCATTACATACGTCTGTCTTCATATTTCTCAATTTTCATCTCTTTAAATCGTCTCCACAAATCTATCTCATTCTTCCTTCTTCCTCTTCAAATCCATCTCATTCTTCCTTCTTTATCTACTGAGTCTACGGTCGGATCCCACCGCCTATAAAACGGTATACTAGTTTTAAAATGTAGTCTTAGAAATTTGGCCTCACACTCTCCGTAAACAAGATGGCGACAGATATTCCAAGAACTTAGAGAGTTCACCATAACTAATTGTTTTCTTTTCTTACTAGGCAAAAATCTGTATAGCAATTTTTTGACTAATACTTAAAATTAGAAAGTAGGAGCCAAAAATGCTTGATGTTAGTATTTCTTGACTTACACTTTGCAAAATGGACGTTGCTCCATGCACAAAGATGGATGTGTGAATTCTTAAAGAAGTTGCCTGCCACTTGAGTCTTGTTATCAGAATCAGCAATACTTATGTTGGGATCAAAACAATATTATACAAGATGTTAATAGAGCTAAGCGAGCCAAAATCTTGCTTGTTCAACTAGCTCTTTTTCGGGCTGATCTCCGAATATTTGAGTTTGCTAACTTTGAGTTAAATTAAAAAATTTGTACGAAATTGAGTTGAACGTGAGTCTAAGATTCAAGCCAAACTAGTAATAATGTCCACTTTCTTCAATTATGTTTTGCTTATTCTTTTCTGGGGGGAAATATCCTCTGCAGGTGTGTCGACGACAAGCCATTTGTGCCAAAGTTCCAGGTCTCGAAAGAGAAGGCAAAAAGTTTAGGCATTGAATTCACCTCTCTTAAAGAAAGCATCAAGGAAACTGTTGAAAGCTTGAAGGAGAAGAACTTTTTTGAAGCCTCGTCCGATAAGTGAATGTCCCATGTTCTCGTGAACTCGGTATTTGGGTTGTACAAGCACAATTAGACTATAATACTAAGATGTTTGTGTCTCATTTTTAATGTAGTATAGTATGAGAGATTGGAATATTCTGCTGGTGCTTTTACTTTGTGGAATAACCTCAATGGAGGGACTTTTTATGTCTGAATAATATTACGTCTTCTCGTACATTAGTCTTTGCCTTCCACCAGGTCGAGAAATTATATTTTTTTGCCTTCCTCCGTGTCTTAAACTCATTCGTCGCAATTACTATTAAACCTTTTGATACAGTGATTTAATACGTCAACTCTTTGTTGAGACTATGCAACACATTTATAACAGACTTTTAAAATAACGAGTTTTGCCTACATGTTGAAAATATAAATATAAATGAATTTATCCTCTTTTATACAATTTAAGTTTTTTAATGAAGTGGGTTCAAATCGGAACATAAAAAGTTCTTTGGTTAATGTCATTACCCATCTATTTATGAATATTTTATATTGTTTTCTGCCTTTTTTATGCAGCTTGCACTTGAGAAATCACCACAACATATTTGATTGTATTGAATTGAAACCCTAGATTGGATTGGATTGAGAAATCAAAATTCTTAAGAAATAATAATTGTTACACTGAATAGCAAAAATTGATCAATTGGATTGAAACCCTAGATTATGCTTATTCTTATAATTAAATTGTGGAGCAAGATCAAATTGGTGCAAAATTTGTCCTGCCTCTGTAATAACCAAGACTGATTGATGATCTTCTCTTCTTCCCTACCCCCCAATATTCAAAGATCAACGTTAAATGAGTCTACCTTTCATCTATTTTTTTTTCATAAACCCGCTCTTGAAGTTAAGATAACGACTTTAGACATGGTCAGCTCCCCCAGTGTTACAGGCTCTGTTTACAAGATCCGTGAACATATTTATTGTACTTTATGCAAGTGAGTTGCGGTCTACAATCCAAACTGAAGACGGGATTTTGGGATTAGCTCTCCCTGGGAGGATGCATGTGTGTCGCCAAGGGATAACATAACACAAGGCCACTATCAAAAGAAAGCGTACAACAGAATAGGGAAAAGCAAAAAGTTTGGATCTGAAACAGTCTTTGAGAGCCAGGGCACATTATTCATCATTTTCGGAAGATGTTACTCTACTGCACACGCTTGATGTAGCAAAATTGAGCGATTTTCTCAGCTAAATAATTTGACAAAAATAAAAAAGGTATGAAAACATGCCTTCAGCCCCCTTCTAGCAATTACTCTCCCCGTTAGATATCCCGGGATTCCTCTCCCTGTTGGATTGTTTTCTAAAGCCTTCTTTCATTTTGCAACTCTCAGGGCTTTGCAAAGGGAAAATTGCTTTACTATATTGCCTCACCAATGGTGACATATTCCCAATATCCCGCAATGGCGACTGTTTTGGGGCCACATGTACATTGGTGCACGTGTGCACGTGTGCTTTTCTTCTTCCTTCGAGCTCCTCTTTACTGCCTTTGTTATTTGCACAACGGTTTTGCCTCAACTGACGAAGAAGCATGCGCTTCTCCTTGGCAAGTTGTTTTCCCAAAGAAATCTGTGGCAAATCCTTGGTTATTGTCAACTCCTCGTTTCGATCAACATTCGACTCTTCCTTGGCATTCTTTCTCATACAACCTTTATCTTCCATACAATGGTTTTTCTTCAGGGAACAAATTGGTAGGAGATTTTCATTTTCATCTGGAACTGATGTTATCTCCTTATTTTCTCTTAAGTTTGGTTCTGTCTTTGACTTTTGAAGCTCTTCCTTAAGTGTAGATATTTCAGTTTGTAGTTCATTGGCCTTGTATTCGAAACTGAGAGCTTTTTCTCTCCAATCTTCCACCTAAACAAAGAAAACATGAGAGCTATATCACCATGAAAAGTTATCAGAATACTATCATGGAACGTTTGGAGATATCGACTGAACACTCTAAACAATATTAAAGAAAAAATTGAGTTTAAATCACGTTCATTGTGCTACTCGAACAGAAGATATAAAATTGAGGGACTCTTACGGCTTGTTTTAGGGATTGAATTTCACATTCTGAATTGTTTGCTCGATTTTCCCAGAAATCGCGTGATACCTGCAGTTCTTCCATTTCTCCCCTCACCTGCCTCAACATTTCTTGCATTTGGGACCATTGCTCCGTCTCGGCTCTCACCTGGTCTACAATCTTCCGCACAATGGCCTTGCATCGTCCCGAGCATTTGATCTCGTGTAAAATTGATTCCTGTTGGAGAAGGGTGCTCTTAAGAAATTTAACAATTAGCAAGCCGGTAAATGGACAAATCCGTATGTTCTTAAAAAATTATTATTATTTTACGTATTTGCGAAACATGTTTGTTCATCCTGTCCTAGAGATTTTATTTAAAATTTTCATGTTAATTGTCGACTTTTCATAAGCGATTAAAGAATCCCTTGCTATTCAGATTGAGGGAAAAAATACATTCCATAAGCCAATACAAACTAGTGAATAAAAGTAAAACCAAAAGAGATTTCTGACAAATATATGCCATATTGGAATTGCTTGATGGTGAACAGTTTATTTGCTCAAAATTTGGATTTTCTTGACAAGGAGAATTAAATTCTATCAGTAACTGTGCTTAGATTCAAATTTTGAAGTCTTCTCATCCAACATAAAAAACAGAAGAAGAAAACTGAAACAGACAATGGCATTGATAAGAGTGGTCCAGGACTATGTTTTGGCATTTTTATGTAAGGCTGTGAGTTCTTGGGCAGTGTAATACCAGACACGCTATAAGCTCATAACATATTTGATACGTAATATTGGATAGAATGTGGAGTATGACAAACAAAATTTTAGCTTATTTTTCTTCTTTAATAATGTCCAGCTTTGTAGATTAGCAGACATTGGATCTTTACCTGATTGGGACCCTGTTCAATTCGTTTGGACGTGGAAGCAGAACTGGTGACAGAACTATTGGCAGTACTAGAAAGAATTGATACATAATCTTCCTCATCTCCTTCTAACATACCCTTTGACAGTCCCTCCATATTTCTTCTCAGCTTATCCACCTGCACATTCTTTTCAATTCAAAACCAAAAACAAATAAATAGCCCAATTTTCTTAAAAGGAAAAAAGCTATTTTTTTTTAAAAAAAAAAATAAGCACCAAAATAATGGAAAGATACAGTAAAAAGATGCTATTGAGAGCTTTCAAAAGTAAAGGGAAATGCATACTTTTCTCACTATAAGAGACATGGAAAATAAAAGTCCGGGGAAAGGAAGAGAGTTGCGGTAGGTTGACAGTCTAGTCTTATGATATAAATCCTAATATGCATTTCATTGGGGAATCTAGAAATGAACAAAGCGGAACTGCAAAGAAGGATTCTTGTAGTCGACCCTAAATTTACTAGGAAAAAGCTATGTTATTGTTAGAGACATGATAAATCATTTACATAACAAACTTGGTTAAGAGCTTCACAAAAGCCATACATTTACTGAAAAACGATAAACAAATTGCCCTGAGATCAAATCTCAGAGTATCCCTTTTTCAACGTAAATTTCAACAATGTTTATCCAATGGGAATGGAAATAAATAGAGAATTTCATCTTACATTGGTGGACTTATTTTTGCTTATCTGGCTTAAAACAGAGCTCTCTTGAACTGTATCGTGACTCTTAGTGATGGAGGAGCTTGATTCAGCTAGTTCGTGCAACTCCTTCGCAGAATTATCATCCGATAACCCTCCAAGCTTCTCTAACCGGCGCTGTAGTACACATGCTTTCTTATCGAAATTACTGCAATTTCGAAACTCACGGCCTTTAGCTCTGGAACTCTTTGTTAACTCCTCTAGCTTTTCTGCTAAATCTTCAATCTCTTCCTCCAACACTGCACTCACATTCTTCCCTTCAAAAATCTTATTTCTTCCCTAAAAATTAACAAGAAGGGATCCAAAGTAAGTCCAATAACTACTAGAATCTGATTGATTTGAGTGATAAAATTCAAAGATTTCCGAAAATCTCAATAATCTCCTGTGTCTTCTTGAAAAAATAGAGCCAAGAAAAGGGAAAATCAATTAAAGAAGTTACAGTAGTTCTAGACAAGACTCGACAGTATTAAACCAGAAAAAGTAGTTCTCGAAGTTATATTAATGTTGAGTCTAGTCCACTACTGTTTACCAAACATGATGTCAGCGATAAAAATCGAAGGTAAAAAATTGAGATGCAAAGAAAAAAGAAACTAACAGAAACAAGGGTTTGAACAGCTGATCTGAGAGTCCTTTCCATTTTAACTCTGTTTCTCTCCAATTTCTTCATAGCAAATTCTCTTTCCATTCTAAGAAAATTACACTCAGCCCTTAAAATTTCTGCTTGAAACCTCCATTTCTCCTCCTCAAACCCACCACCTCCTCCACACTCTTCTCCTTCTCTCTCTTCTTTTTCTTCAACTCTCTCTCTCCTTTCACTGCCTGATGATGACTTGGAGTTTAAGTTTGAGTTCAATAACACTATTGAAGGCTCAAAATCATTTTCTTGATCGAACAGGGATTCGAGTTTTCCTTTGTAAGTGTAGTATTTTTGGTGCAATTCCAAAGTGTGGTTTTTGGTGGTGGTTTTGGGCTGTTTCCGGCGGGTTCTGCAGCTACGAGGGAGGTTGAGGATTTTGGGGCTTGGTAGTAGCGGTGGTGTTGGATGCCATTTTGTTCTTCTTGTGATCGTTGTTGTTGACATCCTCTTTCTCTATTCTCTATCTCTCAGTATCGTAGTGGGAGATGCTTTTCGGGGTTTCAGAGGAATTTGAATTTAACGGTTGAAATTTATATATCTATATATGTGGAAAAAAGTCAGTTTTATGTAGAACAGCAGGCTTTTTATTGAGTTGACGGTGGCAAATTTAATTATAAGCAGACATTGATGCTTTGGCGAAGGTTATTACTTATTTTAAGTAGAAAAACAAAAAAGTAATCCAAAGTCCAAGAAAAACAGAACAGAGTACGAGATTCAATTCAAATTTTAATAAAATAATTATTAAAAATGTGCGTGCCGTTTAAGGTGTATCGCTGCTCAATTTACTAATTTGAAACCTGCAAAAGCTTGTTCATCCTCACCCTTATTTCCTCCCACCGCATGCTGTCTGTCACATCCATTCTTTACCATAAATTTAAGTAATGCAAAACATGTGAAAGTTTTACAAATAATAAATGAGGATATTTAAATTCAACGGTCTGGATCTCCATCTCAGTAGAGACGAGCACACATGTCAACTTTTCATTGAACAATAAAAAATGGTTAACATTAAATGAGTTCCACTTATCTAATAAAAAGTGTACAAGTGTGTATTGGAGAATATAAATCTTCATCACTATAGAGAGGAGATCATGTCCGTTAAATTCAAGGATGATATAGAGTATTAATTATTATTTTAATCACACTATTATTATATTTTTTGTTTTTGTTTTTTTGAAACATTAACTTAAAATGTTAATTATTCTTAATGACCATTTCAAGAATTTGTATTCTCGCAAACTCAAAATTTTAAATTTTAAAAAGGGAGGACAAACAAGCATGCATGCCAAAACTTAAAAAGAATTAAAAGATACATTTAATTACTGAACATATTCATATAATTTACTTTTTTACTTTTAAATAAAATAATTAATAAATTTAGAAGTAACCCCCACCCTTTTGTCAATATAAAATAATTAATAAATTTTGAATCCTCTTTATTAAGAATTAAAGTTTTATTTAATTACATAATTAAAAAAATGAGAGATTCAAAATTTTAAACATCTATGACATGTTCAATATATGAAATATTAAAGAAAATAATACTCTAAACTTTCGTCTTACTTGTCAAATTGATCTCGTTTATTGCAGGTATGAAAAGAGATGACGAGTATTAAAAGAAAATACAGTTCTACACAATACAGTGTATCAAACGCACCCTTAAACAAATGTGCTACAAAATATTTAAACATTATAATTAACCAAAAGTAGTATACCTTCAGATAATTACAGAAGATTAGTTGAAAAATATAAAAATAAAGGACTGGTTTGTCTTATGTATTGGACTGTATGAAATGTCCCCTATATTCACATTACCTAATCCTGGAAGCTTGCTTTCAAGAGCTAGCAATTATGCGACTCCTCTTTCTTAAAAATTAAAGTTATTAAAATTTTATTTTTTGGTTCTGCGATTTGTAATTTACAGAAGATGAAATTTGTACACTTCACATAAAAAAAAAAAACTATTTTTTAAAGAATATATATTTAATAAAACATCATTAGCTTCTAGTATTTAAAATTTTAAAGAATAATAAAATATTTAAATCAACGGTGTGTAAAGTGTGACATAATGTAATATATAGCATGTGATTTTTTATTTTCAATTAACAGTATTTTAGTCTATTCTATTCAGTTATTTCTTATGGTAATTTTGTAAATTTTTCGATTTTTTTCAGTAATTATATTTACATATATTTTTTTATTTGTTGTACTATATTTTAATTACAATTAACGTTCTTAATCTTTATTCATTGTATCACTCATGGCCTCAATTTTTTATTTATTGCATTTTTATCCTTAACTTTTTCATTAATTAGAAAATCTCGTGTTTGATAACTATTTGCCCCATCATAATTTTAGAAAAACAATAAATACAAAAGTGCGACAAAATATTTTTTCTTCATTTTAAAGCACGCTAACAGAATATTTTGATAGAAATCATCATTAAGAATGTGATGCACTAATTAATGAAAGTTGAAGATAAGAATTCGACGAAACAAAGTTAAGAATATAAGTAATACAATGAACAAAAGTTAAGGATTTTAAGTACAATTAAAATATGGCGCACTTATAAAAAATTTGTAATATGAATATAACCACCATTTATTATATTAAATGTTGTTTTTTTTGTTATTATTAAGCAAAATATAGTATGTAAAATGTAACCACTAGGTCTGGACTATCACACTCGAAAGGTCTGTCACTAAAGAGGGCCAGCCATGGCAATGCCCGGGGTGGGCCGCATTACCTTTAAATGGCTGACAGAACCCGGTCCCAGAATAACAAAAGGGAAAATTACATAAATGACTAATATATATACCTAAACTGCAAATTTATTGGATATAAAAAAAGACCCAAATACTATTTGTATTCCAAATTGATTAAAATTATTAGATATTAAATGCAAACAGTCATTGCCAAGTTTACTATTTTCATTTGGTCATTTCATCAGTTACCAAATAGATATCCCCAAATCCCATACTCACCTCATGAATTAATTTTCAATCATAACAGTATCATTCATCATCAACCAGAAGAAGTATCACAGTCCAGACCCGAAATTCTTGTTTAGCAATTAAATTTGGGGAAAAATTAGCATCTTCCATTATTACCAAAAATAATTATTAGAATACAAATCCGCGATTCACGTCGAAGATTGGTTTCTAAAAAACAATCCGTCATCAAAAATAGTTATCAGATTCTGAAATCTTTGATTTTCTTTCCATTTTTCAAAGCCGCGAACGGGTCAGTAATATGTGATTATATTTAAAATTAATGTATAAAAATTTTGTGGAAATTTGAATACATTTGTGACTGATTCCGCTGAAACGTGTTAATGAATAAATGTTGAAGATTTTGGAAAATGTAGGAGTTGCTGAGTAATTGAAGATTCTCATTTCCAGATCAATTTCTTGGGAAAAGACACAGATAATTTGATTCTAATTGAGGTCAATTTCCTAAACTTTTTGGTATCAATTAGACTGTCGTTTTGTTCTAGAATTGCTTGATCTTTTTACTGCAAAATAAATATAATGTATCTCATTCAAATGTATACTTATTATTAATGTTTTATTTCAGTTATCATCATTTTTGTTATAAGCATGACGACTAGTTAATAAACCCTAATATTATTAACATTCATTTATCAAATCAATGTTTTCACTAATATAGAATTATTGGTTGTGTAATTTAGAATATTCAAAATCAAACATCCATTAAGTATTCATCTGGTTTTATGGTGCTATATGGAATAACAAATGTAACAACTGCTATTGAGTTTGTGCTTTCATATTATCATGGACATTTGTAATTAGCGACGTATATTTGATCATTGCAATCTTTGGTGTGTAGGTCATGGGATATGTTAGTTTTTTGGTGTATTACGATAGTTTGTGGGATCAATCTCGCAATTACAATGACTATTCAATTGCTGGTTTAAGCATCCTTTTGGATTGTAATTACACGAAGTTAGTTGATATGATTATGATTGAATTGAATCAAGACCAGACAAATTATGATGTAACCATACACTATCAGGTGTTAGGGAACGACCCAATAATCAAAATTTGTAATGATACTTATGTGTACTTCTATATATAGATCAAGAAAAACGAGACTGATTTGACAAAGTTTGTCATGTGAGAAGATACTAAGAAGGTAGTATGTAACGAATATACTTTGATGCACTTGGGAAATGAAAATTATAGATCTGATGCTTGCAGGAGTACATACATAGCGAGCTCACAACAACTAGTTAATGGCTGTCTTGATAATTCATTTATTCCAAGATTGCCAACAATCGAAGAGATGAGTAATGAAATTTGTGAAAATTTAAAATGTGTTGGGCAATTTGTTGAAGAGAATAATTTCTACGTAATATTGCATCCTGGTAATGACCATATTAAGAAGAATGCAATATTCAGAAGTAAAGAGTTGTTAACAACGAGTGTAACGTTATATGCAATTCACTACAGATTTCAGTTGAAAGTTTACAAATCAAACAAGAATGAGTATGTGTTGAAGTGCTTGGATGATGATTGTTGACGTCTGAACCTGCACCAGTCCACGTGCCAACAGATCTCCAGTCACTCATCTGCCAGCTCGTATGTTACCTGCACACTAGGACGAACCGTTAGGCACCAAGATCTCCGGAGAAAAGGGGTCCGGCGATCGTTGGCACTCCGACGATCAAGTCAACAGCCGGTATATAAAGAATACGCGGGGGCGGGTACAAAATAGGAGTGTGGGAGAGACAAGCAGGCAGAAGTTTGAGCAGAGTTTAGGGTGGGATTCGTAAGCGTAAAAAGTGCGTACCTTGGAACAATCGGAGGCATTGTTTTTATAGCGCAAGAATCCTAATTGATTTGGAAGACGAAATCAATTAGATTCCCAATCGGGTCTTCCTTCCTTATGTGATAAGGATACCCGAGATCGCCTTCCTTCCTTGAGTTTATCACGTTGCATGATTTTAGGAGATCACGATTGTGTTTCCTTGTGGAGGTTCGTGCGCCTAATCCAACGCAATCTTTCTTTAATTACTTCTCTGGTTCCCCCGGCATACCGAGCTGCTCGCTGGTTATGAGTGATGCGAGGCCTGACGAGGCCCTATAGTTCGTATGCGGGCGCCGAGACCCTCCACATGACTCGCAGATTTCTGGCCGAAGGCCTAAGCTCGTGACGGGCCCTTCCCCGGCCCTAGCAGGGGCCCAGATAAGATTCTTGATGGATTACGACTTGGGCCCTTACTGGGCTTAGATGGGGGCCTGTGCTGACGTGGCGGCCGTATCGTAATCGTGTGGTAACAATAGTCCCCCAAGTCCAAGCCTATTATTTATGCTAGGCGAGGGACTTGTGAGGATAAGCAGAGTGTTCATGTGCCTCGCATGAAGTGTTTCTTAAGGTGGTTCGGCAGGGAGTGATGTGTCTCGCGGGAAGTGTGTACCACTCAGTATAGTCCCCCAAGTCCGAGGCTGAACATTCATGGCGGGTGAGGGCTTACAGGGGACAGGCCAACGCTGACGTGTTTTCTGATGGCGTGATTCTGTCTATCAAGACTGTCACCCTCTGGTCAGGTAATCATGAGTTAGAGGGTGCGTTCATTAAATGCGATCGCGTGAAAGGGGCATATTGGGGCGCACGTGGAGCGCGTACGCCCCCTAATCATTAAATGCGTAGGTTTTGTTTTCCCGCCTGCTGCACCATTGAAGACACGCGTCGACCGTCCGTATGCCCTGATTTGAACGCTTGAGGTCTGCACGGTGGATGAGTGAAAGCATATATATAAAGCCGGTCCTTCATCCCGGAGTGGCACCTCCCTCCTACTGCCGTGCTTACTGTAGCCTACCTGCCGATAGCTGCGACGTTGGATGCTGGTGTGCCATTTTAGCCGTAAAGTCGAGGTAAGCGTTCAGACAGCGGTAGAAACTTGTTTGTATTGTTTAATTCCGTAGTCACAATACGATTTCGTTAGTCGGGTACGGCCAGATGTCTTCTGAAGGTGACGATTCGCAGAATCCGTCCGACGCTCCTACAAACCCTAGTATCATTGGGAGTGTCTCTTCGTCGGCCTCCACGTCGTCTTCCTCTCCTGGAGCCGCGGGAGGGGTGAATCCGGAGCCTCTGGCCCCGTCGACGAGTGGGAGAGAACGTAGTCCCCCCGTGCCGGCGGGGGAAGCAGTAGTGAATGGGAAGTCGGGCGCCAGGGTGCCTGAAATGAGGGGATCGTTGGACAAGAGGGATGTTCCGGCTGCGAGGGCTCTAGACGAGGAGCTGAAACGGTCGGCGACCGAAGCGTCTATGGCTCAGTCGAGGATCACGGAGACCGAGTTGGAGGACATACGGTTGTCCTACGTTATTCCTTCAACCGTGACGCTCAGAGCCCCGAGCCCAGATGAGCGTGCCGACCATCCACCCGAAGGGTACGTGTCGATCTATGAGCCTGCGATGCAGCAAGGCCTTCGTCTACCTATGCATCCGTTCTTTCGCCAAGTGCTGAGGGGCTGGAATCTAGCCCCCTGTCAAATAACTCCAAATGGCTGGGGGCAGATGGTAGCTTCCTACATTTTATGGAGCGTTTCCGGGGCTGGAGGGGATCTATCCTCCAGAGAGTTTGAGTCCATATATCGCCCCTGCCGATCCGCCGGCTGGTATAACATATCTCCCCGGCCGGGGCAAAAATGGGGGACAGCCACCGATAGTCCCAACAAGGTGCACAACTGGAAAGAGAGGTTCCTATTTGTCGGCGGGGACTGGGAATTTGCGCCAGAGGACCCTCTTCTGCACGTGTCCGTCCCTCGACATTTTGGGGATCTTGGTATAGCTCCCGAAAATTACGTGAAAGTTTGTTTATGATTCCTGACTTGATGTATTTATTCTGTTTTGCAGATTGCGGGAAGCCGCCGATCCCGAAGAGAAGCCAAGGAGAGCTGAGGTTGAAGTGGGATAAGGTTCGGTCCCTTAGCAGTGAGTATCGTAGCCTTGGGAATCTCTTAAAAGACAATAAACTTTTGGCCGGTTGCGGACTCATGTGTAAGCCTCACTTGCTTCGGTGTTCTGATATTCTGGCGTGGAATGACTTGGGCGTTTCGTTCGTTTTTTAACGTATGCTCCCCCTTGTTTTTTTTTGTACAGCTTTTAGGTTCAGGAGCGTGCCCACACTCCACCTTGCCCGCCCTTCCAGCGGCGAGGGGTCCTCTGCTCAAGCGCCCGTCCGGGAGGCTCCTGGGCCATCACAGGGTACCCCGACCGCTGCGCCAGCAGGGCCTGCCCTCAATCCGACCGTCTCCCCTCCTCCTCCTCCTCCTCCTCCTTCTCTTTTGGCAACCGATCCGTCTCCCGGCCGCATCCCAGCCAAGGACAAGGGGAAGGGCATTGCCGAGGATACAGGCGATGCTTCTACGCGAAAGAGGAAGGCTCCCGCGCCCGAAGGTGGGTTTATGGGGGATGCACGCAAGTCGGGGCGAAGCGAGGGTTTAAAGAAACCTGGCCCTTTGCCCGATCAAGGGAGCCCCACCCGGACGACCCAACGTCGGGGAGAACTGGAGACTGCCGTTTTGGAGATGCTTCCGGCCCATCCAGCGATGATGGCGGCCAGTGTGCACAAGTATTGGACCCCGAAATGGGAGAAAACTGCTGAGGGGGCCACCGTAAGGGAGCGGCTGAAGATGGCGGAGATGAACCTGATACGGGACCTGGTGCTGAGCAAAGAGCTGTTCAGTATCGTGAAGAGTTATGATGGTCAGTGTCATGAGGAGGGGGCCAAGTCTGCCAAGCTGGTCGAGGAACTGAAAGCCCTTCAGCTCGAGAAGGCGCAGTTGGAGTCCGAAAGAGGGGGACTTCGGTTCAAGCTCGACACCTCTGTAGGTAGGGAGGCGGCTATCAAGGAGAAATACGAGATCGAGCTGAAGGCCTCGAAAGAATGTCTGAAGGACGCCCGGGAGCAAAAGCGGGCCGTCAAGGCCTCTCAGAAGAACACCGAGGAGCTCCTGAAGAGTGCCGAGGAGGCGCGGGTGCGTGCTGAAGAGGCCCAAAAGTCAGCAGAGAATCGGGCACTCGCAGCCGAGAAAGCTCTTGCGGACGCGACTAGCAGGTTAGAGATTCTCGTCGCGGAGGAGGGCAAGTTGTTGGCGGACGCGAGGCTGGAACTGGAGAGAGTCCGGGCCGTATGCGCGGTTGCCGGGGCTAAGGCGGTGGAAGCTTATCAGGATGCCTTCGTGGAGACGCCCGAGTATCAGGACCTTGCCCAGCGTTTGATGACAGCTGGGGGCGAGCAACTGGTGGAGAGTATCATGGAGGTTCATCCGGAGTGGGATCTCTCCTTCCTTAGACAGGGCCCTGTCGATGATCAAATTCATGGCGCCGAGCCTGATACCGTAGGCGATCAGTCATTTCCACCAACGGAGGCAGGCCCGCAATGTGCCGACCCTTGAAGAGGCGGCGGGGCCCTCGTAATTTGAAAATTTTTGGTTTTATGCATGATTTAATTGAAAAAACAAATTTGGATTTGCCCTTTTGTTTATCCGACGATTCGATTCTGTGCACGTGGGAATCATTTTGGGAATCATTCCTCCTAGGATTGATGACGCAGATATCTGGTGGAATCCAGAGAATTGACGTCTTCAACGCCTTGGAGAGGTGGAACGTTTGTGCGTCGTTCCAAGTTCCTTGGTATGACCGCATTTATTTATTACATTTGCACCTTCTCCCAAAGTAGTCCTCTATAAATAGGATATGAGCCCGATCGGATTTCTCCTATCGTGGAACTATTGCACATAGCCTGTTATTACCTTGTGATCGAGATAGAGAGAGAATTCGTGTGATGGTGACACGGCTGGCGGGCTGTCATCCAATATGCCCGTTAATCAACATTCAGAGGACCAAAGGATGTGCCAATCAACGTTTAGGGGACCAAACGTCCGGGGTGGGGGTTTAGGCTTAGCAGCCTTAGCCCGACCAGCCTTTGAACGGTTGATGGGATATGGGGGGGGTCTCCCGCTGCCAAAAGAGGCACCAACAGCATTTTTTTGAGCAGTAGCCTAATAAGCCATCAAATTAACTCATACATGGCTTGGGAGACTTCCAATTATGGTGAAGTCAGGTTCCCCAACCTGGACAGGACTGGCGGGGATCGGGGGATAGGTTTAACAGATCCATTTATGTGCTGGCCCGGAGAGGCAGCGGGGTTTTCAGAACATATTACAGTTATGTCTTCTTTTGTATCGTATGAAATAAAAGGAATACCGTGTTATTTTTATATTTGCATGTGCTTGTCCTTATTGTGCCCCTGAATTGCGTATTGGCTATGAGTCTCATCGGCGTTTAACGTTTCCCACGGAATTACGAGCACGAATAGGAGGTCGCAAATTGCGCCCCCAGTAGCGTGAGGTGGTTCACGAGTCACGATTAAATCCTCTCGTTATCCAATGGACCATAGCGACATGCGAACGAGTAAAATGCTTATCCAGTGATTTTGACAGAGCTGGCCGCGAACCACACATCCCCGCTGTCTGTTTGGCTTTACTTGATTAATAACGCGTAAGATTTTTTACCCAGCGGGTTGGTAGAGTTGGCCGCGAACCAAATTCCCCCACTGCCGAGTACCTCTTAGTTGCATGATTACGCGCATAATATTTACCCAGCGAGTTAATGGAGTTGGCCGCGAACCACACTCCCTCGCTGCCGTGTTCTTCGTGATTGCTTTCTTACGCGTAAAATATTTACCCAGCGAGTTAATGGAGTTGGCCGCGAACCACACTCCCTCGCTGCCGTGTTCTTCGTGATTGCTTTCTTACGCGTAAAATATTTACCCAGCGAGTTAATGGAGTTGGCCGCGAACCACACTCCCTCGCTGCCATGTTCTTCGTGATTGCTTTCTTACGCGTAAAATATTTACCCAGCGAGTTAATGGAGTTGGCCGCGAACCACACTCCCTCGCTGCCGTGTTCTTGCTCTTCGTTTTGGGGATCGCGTTGATTGCATAAAAGACGAATATTTATTGAGAGGCGCCTAGTTTCCCGGCGTTCGGCAAAAGGGAAAAGCCTCTAGAGAGGCCAAAACAGTACAGGAAAAAGATAAAACAGAAATGCCATTGTCAGGGTTTCAAGTTGTTGTGGCTGGGGTGATATCCTCGCACTTGGTAGCCTTTCGTAATGCGTTCATGTAGCATGCCCGTGCCTCCGTCTGATTACCGCGGATCTT
This sequence comes from Forsythia viridissima, assembly GCA_030279155.1. NCBI lineage: Eukaryota > Viridiplantae > Streptophyta > Magnoliopsida > Lamiales > Oleaceae > Forsythia > Forsythia viridissima. Next base: position 20,798,210 of record CM059034.1, on the reverse strand, counting down.
CGCTATTCCTCCGGGAGTCGGGAATTTCATCGATAAGTGGTGTATGGACGTAACTGCCTGTAAGTCTTTCAGCGCGGGCCTACCAAGAACACCGTGGTAGGCCGAGCGAGTGTCCACTATTAGGAACTCCATGTATTTCTGGATGTGGCTCGGTGGCTCCCCAAAGTCAACTGCCAGGGTGATCCTTCCTCGAGGGACGAGACTGTCCCCGGTAAAACCGAACAACGGCTCGGCGATGGCCGTCGGCTTGTGATCCACGTCCATCTGGTCGAACGTAATACCGAATAGGATGTTTACGGCGCTTCTGTCGTCAACCAGCATCCGGCTTAGGCCGTTCTTAGCGACAATGGCGCGCACCACTAGAGCATCGCAATGCGGATAATGAATGCCAGATTCGTCATCTTCTGTGAATGTGATTGGCGGTAGTCTAGGCCGATGTCCGTGTACCTGCCAGCTTTCCAGGGGTTCCCTCCTGGCAGCCTTCGTATAGTTACGCCGTGAGTTCATTGTGCTTCCTCCGACGTACGGCCCTCCAAAGATGGTATTTATCTCCCGAATGGGTGGAGCTCCTTGGGGCCTCTCGGCCCTCGGCTGGTCTCTATTCCCCTCATTCCTTCCTTCATCGCGGTGGGGTCCTTCATTGTGGCGCTGAGGGGGCCTTCGCCCTGGCGCGGGCGGTCCTCGTCGTCCTCGCGCCGCCTGATTCCTCTCGCCTGGCCCGTGGTTCCCGCAGTTGATCAGCTCTCTTACATCGGGGCAGTCTTCTGTGTTGTGTACCCTGGTCCTGTGTATACGACAGAACTTGGGTGGGGCCTCCGTGGGTAAGGGGGCCGCTACTGGTGTCCGTGGGACTAGGGCTACCTCTGTTTGATTGAACCTTCGATAATGGCTGTGGGCAGGATCTGGAGAACGCTTCCTCTGAAAGCGGGCGAACCGTGGTTCTGGGGAGCGACGTCCCTCCCTCCTGTATCGGTCTCCTCTCTCCCTTTCAGCTCTCTCTCTGTTTTCGATCGTTTCTTCCGATCGGATTTCGCGTTGTATCATGTCCACCAGCTGGCTGTAGACTTTTGGCTGACTATTTTGGACGTCTCTCCAGAAGGGAGTTCGCATGTGGAGCCCTGTTATCAACGCATCCAGGGCCTTCTCGTCGGTCACCGTTTCGATCCTGTTGATGATGTTACTGAATCATTTAAAGTAGCTTTTGACGGTTTCTCCCTCCTTTTGCCGGACATCATTAAGTTGGGCGATGTCGGCGATCATCGTGCGGTTGCCGATGAAGGCGTTGACGAACTCTCTCTTGAGTTGTGGGCAACTTCGGATGCTCCCAGGTCTTAGCTTGTTGTACCACCTCTTCGCATCACCCGTGAGCGTGGTATGGAAATTTCGACACTTCACTGCGGGAGATTGGCCCTGGAGTTTTGTCTTGTAGGTGTTAATGTGGTCCGTGGGGTCACCCCTCCCATTATACTTGTCCATGATAGGCATTCGGAAGTTGGTCGGCACCTCCATTGCCTTCATGTAGCTGGTGAAGGGTAGATTCTCGTCATCATCGTCCTCATAGCACTCCAGCCTTTCCTTTTCGTCTTCGGTTTTTTCTTGATTCTTCTGGTCCTTCTTCTTCTCCGTACGGGCCTCGCTGTGCTCGCTGCGCCTGCTGTGCGAGGGCTGGGGTGGCGCGATCGAGGACCCTACTCCCAGCCTGTCAAACACGCTAGCTGCAGGAACAAGATGGCTTTCTCGTACAGGGAAGGGTCTCCCTTTGTGGCCGTTCTGCGGTGGCTTCGGAGCCGGATTCTGGAGGCTCTGGTCATGGGAAACGGGGGGTTCTTCTCGAGAACCCTGGCTGTCCAGCGAACCAGTGGATGAGAGACTCCTCTGGGCACGGCTGCGCTTGGGTCCGTGTTGGAGGGATTGATTCTCCAACAGTTCAAGCGTGGCCTTCATCCGGGCGTTGTCTATCTTGAGGTCCTGGTTCTCCTGCTCCATCGTTCGCTTCTTATGATGCCTTCTCTTTCTGCGACGGGTAACGTTCTGTAAGTCCTGAACATTCTCCTGTCGCAGGTTGGTATGGTGGGACTCCACCTCCTCTTCTGTAGACTGTTCGGACGTCATGCTCCTCTGGGCAGAAGACACGTTTTACCAAAAGCACTGGGTCGTGTAAGGCTTCTCGGTTCCCACAGACGACGCCAATCTGTTGACGTCTGAACCTGCACCAGTCCACGTGCCAACAGATCTCCAGTCACTCCTCTGTCAGCTCGTATGTTACCTGCACACTAGGACGACCGTTAGGCACCAAGATCTCCGAAGAAAAGGGGTCCGGCGATCGTTGGCACTCCGACGATCAAGTCAACAGCCGGTATATAAAGAATACGCGGGGGCGGGTACAAAATAGGAGTGTGGGAGAGACAAGCAGGCAGAAGTTTGAGCAGAGTTTAGGGTGGGATTCGTAAGCGTAAAAAGTGCGTACCTTGGAACAATCGGAGGCATTGTTTTTATAACGCAAGAATCCTAATTGATTTGGAAGGCGAAATCAATTAGATCCCCAATCGGGTCTTCATTCCTTATGTGATAAGGATACCCGAGATCGCCTTCCTTCCTTGAGTTTATCACGTTGCATGATTTTAGGAGATCACGATTGTGTTTCCTTGTGGAGGTTCGTGCGCCTAATCCAACGCAATCTTTCTTTAATTACTTCTCTGGTTCCCCCGGCATACCGAGCTGCTCGCTGGTTATGAGTGATGCGAGGCCTGACGAGGCCCTATAGTTCGTATGCGGGCGCCGAGACCCTCCACATGACTCGCAGATTTCTGGCCGAAGGCCTAAGCTCGTGACGGGCCCTTCCCCGGCCCTAGCAGGGGCCCAGATAAGATTCTTGATGGATTACGACTTGGGCCCTTACTGGGCTTAGATGGGGGCCTGTGCTGACATGGCGGCCGTATCGTAATCGTGTGGTAACAATGATAACTGTAAATGGGGTCATAGAGCTTTGATACTCCAAAGAACAACAATGTTCAAAATAAGAAATAAAGAATAATCACACGTGTTCATTGGACGTATCATTGGGAGATCATAGACAAGTTACGTGTTCAGTCATCGCAAATTGCATCAAGTACAAGTTTGTTTCTGCAATGACAATTTACAAACCAAATGATATTGTACAAGATATGATGAGAACTTACGGAGTGACGATTAGTTACAGAATGCTTGGAGAGCTCATGAGCGTGCATTGGAATTAATTAGGAGGGATCCAGAGATATCATATAGTAGGTTGTTGGTGTACCTATACATAATTAAGCAGACAAATCTAGGTTCATATACGAGAATTGAGACAGACGAGAGTAACATGTTCATGTTCAGTTTTGTGGTGTTGGGGACATCGATTGAAGGATGGAAATATTGCAAGCATATTATCGTGGTTGACGATACATTCTTAACGAGATGTTACGGTGGGACGCTATTCACTTCTTGTACACAGGACGTGAATGACAACATATTCATACTTGCATTTGGTGTGAGTGACTCGAAAAATAATTATTCATGAGAGTAGTTTCTACTCAAACTGAAGGAAGCATACAAGGAACGTGACGATCTTGTTATCGTTTCTGATATGCATGGTAGTATTGAAAACGCAGTTAAAAAAGTTTTCCCAACTGCTTTGCACGGGGTATGTTGTTACCACCTATATCAGAATTTGAAGAAGCAATTTGGAAAGAATGAGTAAATTCATAAGACAACCATTCGCCAGAATCACAACTGTCATGTAGATTATGTAAAGATATACCTCGACAAACAAATGGGTAAGTTTTATATCTTCTCCACGTATTGTATTTCGATTTTTTATATATAGTCTTTGTAGATGAATCTTATTCGGTTAAAAAAAAGTCTTTGTAGGCATTGATTTATGAATTCAGTTATTATTAATGCAGTGGCAATTGTGGGAATTTTGTTGTCAAGTATGCTAAGTACATCTTCCAGAACAAGATTAACGAAATGCTTAAAAAGTTTGATACCCGGGCAGCTCACCATAACATGGCAGTGCAACTATTCAAGTATGCAATTGAGAAGCCCGACCAATGGTTCCCTAGTTTGGTGAAGTAGCGGTAGTCTATTGTGTTGGCTCTATATCTTACAAAGACGATTACCAATTACTAGAAATCCTTAATTCTAGCAAGATATATGTTATCTAGGCTTTTGAAATAATCTAAAGACAAATTAGTATAACATTAATGATGTGTATTATCAAAATTTATGTTGATTTCTATGCATTTAGAATGTGTTGTGACAATGTTTGTCGTTAAATGAAGTTTATGCAATGTTTTTAATGTAGTACATTTGCCTTTTTTGAATACCAATTGTTACTTACGTTTTTTGTATTACCGAAGCAATGATTAAGTGGAGGGAATGAATTGATTTTTCAAGTTTTTTCAACTGTCACCTTTATAGATTTAGTTGTGCAACACAATACATAGGAAGGTCTTTGAGAAGCTAATTCTTGTACATGTAATTATACATTTTACCTTTTTTTCCACTTTTCCTCCACCAAAATTTTCATTTTTTACCAGGTTTTCAACTACCAACATGTGAAACCAATCCCAACCCCTGCCAAACTGTGTTTCTGAATGTTCAATACAACATTCAACATCAATCAACAAACACAACATCCACACAGAACTTAACCTTGGTGAAGGCCACAATACTACTTGTTTGAACAATTTGTAAAAATTTAATAGTCAAAACCAATCAATTTAAAAAAAAAAAAACCCTCAAACTCTCGAACACATTGATTCGTTGTTCAATACAAATCAACAATGATTGTATATATTTTATAACTACTTAACAACGCTACAAAATTTAATTAGCTATTCAAACTAAATAGAGATAGATACAAAGATAATGAATTAGACTATAAATTATCTTTACCGGTGGAACTGAAAAATGTGTATTGGTAGGAAAAAGAAATCCAAACTCTATATCATATACTGAAGAGTAAAAAATAAATATGTTTCCTATATCACGATACGAATCCGTATACGATGTATTCGCAGATACATGAAGTGCAACAACTGATTCTCCATTATTCTCGGTCAATTTTCATATCTACTGACCTTGGTCATTCTTTTCAAACTCACCGAAGTAACAAATAGTGAGGAATGTCATATCTGCATTTCAGCAAAAAATTTAAAATGACGTTAGCTAAGTATTGCTGGAAAACTACATGGACTGTTAACAGACTGCGTGGTGATGTTTTTTTTATGTTTTGTTTGATATGGCCTGTTAAGGTCAATTGGTCGGTTATGCCATCTACTAAGTTTGGTTAACTAGTGGCTAATTAGTATGTTGACCTACTTATTAATTGTAGTTTAACTGACCAAAAGTGTAGGTTGTTAACCTATGTTCTATCTTGTTAGGTTAACCTACTTTCTAGCTCGGTTTTAACAAACTGCTTACCTACGTTGCTTCTTCCATTTTAACACAATACAAACAAAAATCTTTCCAATTAATTTGTTCAATAATTTACGATCTGTCCACAAATTCATGCCCATTAATCTTGTTAGAATTCTCATATATTAAAGGATTCTCATATATATTAGAAGGTTGTCCCAATATTTTAGAATATATTAGTTGATTGGTTTACTTAATATAAATTATGGTTTACCTTATTATTATATAAACTAGTTATATGAGTACTTTCCATTATACTATTTGCTTAATAATATTGATTCTTCTTTCTCTCTTTTTGTTCTTTTCTTCCTAGTTCAATTTATATTATTGTTAGAACTTTCACATGGTATCAGAGCAAGTTTGATCCGGCTTGGTTTAAACTTGAAATCGCTTTCGTTCTCTGGCGAGTGGCCTTGCGTCACTCGTCCGGCCAAGTCTTTTTTTGTTTCTTTTAGATACTATCATCTGGTTAAGTTTGAAATTTGGAATTTGTCTAGTTGTTTTGTTCTAGAATTTGGTTGGTTTTACATCCAGTATGTCCAAGCCAGTTTGGAATTTGTTCAATTCTGTTATGGAATTTAGTTGGTTTTGCATCCAGGTGATGATCTCAAATTCAGTATTTGGTATTTGCATCTAGTGATTTGAATTTGGAATTTGATTCCAAATAATCTAAATTTGCAATTTAGTATTTACATCCATTAATTTGGATTTGGAATTTGGTCCAGTAACCTAGAATTTAGTTGGTTTTGTTTTCGGTTAATCTAGACAATTTGTCTTCCACTTCCTTTCTCCTTCTTCTCTTATCTGCAATTTGGTATTTGCATCCATTAATTTGGATTTAGAATCTGGTCCAGTAACCTAGAATTTGGTTGATTTTGTTTCCAGTTAATCTGGACAATCTGTCTCTCCATTCCTATGCAATTCTTCTATTCTCTGCAATTTGGTATTTACATCCATTAATTTGGATTTGGAATCTGGTCCAGTAACCTAGAATTTGGTTGGTTTTGTTTCCAGTTAATCTGGACAATTTGTCTCCCACTTCATCTTTTCTTCTTTCCCATTTTTCCTTCTTTCCCATTTTTCCTTCTCTCTATAATTTTAGTTTTTGTATAATCGTCTGTCGTCAATTTGATATCAAGTTAATCAGATTTTTTTTGTCTTCGAAGTTCGCATTCTTTTGATTTGATTACTTTGATATGTTCGGATTGGTATTATGGCTTTTGTAATGAAGTTGCTGACCCATAAGCGCATGAAGCATATTGAGATTGACTGTCATCTTATTTGTCATCATCTTCAGCACGACACTATTTCTTTACCATTTGTTTCTTCATCGTTGCAGCTTGCTGATGTTTTCACAAAGTCACGCCAGGTCCACCGTTTTCATTTTTTGCTCGACAAACTCTCGTTGCTTACTGCTGTAGTATCGTGAGTTTGAAGTGGGATGTTAGAATATATATTAGAAGATTATTCCAATATATTAGAATATATTAGTTGATTGGTTTACTTAATATATATTAGGGTTTACCTTATTATATAAACCAGTTATATCAGTATTTTTCATTATATTGTTTGTTTAATAATATTGACTCTTCTTTCTCCTTTTTTGTTCTTCTCTTCCTAGTTCAATTTATATTATTGTTAAAACTTTCACAAATCTAAACACGCTAAAATATGCCAAGATATCATTTCACAATTAACTAAACCCACTTAATGAAACACGTGATTTTATGAGAATGAACTTACTTACCAATTACAAAATGTTAAATTACTGGCTCATGTATTATTCACGAGATGCTTGTTTTCAACTTTAAAGATAACTTTTGTTGCAATATGATGAATGAATTAATGTTGGATGAGTAAATTTCTTACAATAATAATAGCCATTACCAGAACAATTAGTACGTGTTGAATAAATGAATTGAGTTTTTATTTCTAAAGTAGTGATATAGCACCCACAGAACACTAATTATGATGCTCACTATTCACGTGGTATCACCATATTGATCACTTTTTAAAAAATTATTTTAAAATGTAAACAATTTTTAAAAAAGTGACCAATGTGGTGATGCCACGTAAAGAATGGACATCACCACTCTTTATTTCCATTTGTAACCACTCTTTTATTTCTATTTGTATGATTAAAAGGTATATATGTTTTTTTTGCCTTTTATCCATCCATTTTAGTGGTTGTTATATAGCTCTTAGCCAAAAATAACACATAACAAAACCCAAATCCATCCCCGATTCTCTTCACCGACCGGAAGTTAATTTTAACACAACACATAAACAAAAATCTTTCCAATTAATTTGTTCAATAATTTACGATCTGTCCACCAATTCATGCCCATTAATCTTGTTAGAATATATATTAGAAGATTCTCATATATATTAGAAGGTTGTCCCAATATATTAGAATATATTAGTTGATTGATTTACTTAATATAGACTATGGTTTACCTTATTATATAAATCAGTTCTATCAGTATTTTTCATTATACCGTTTGCTTAAAAATATTGATTCTTCTTTCTCCATTTTTGTTCTTCTCTCCCTAGTTCAATTTATATTATTGTTAAAACTTTCACAAGGTATCAGAGCAAGTTTGATCCGACTTGGTTTAAACTTGAAATCGCTTCCGTTCTCCGGTGAGTAGCCTTGTGCCACTTGTCCGGCCAAGTCTTTTTTCATTTCTTTTAGATACTATCATCTGGTTAAGTTTGAAATTTGGAATTTGTCCAGTTATTTTATTCTGGAATTTGGTTGGTTTTACATCCAATATGTCCAAGTCAGTTTGGAATTTGATCAGTTCTGTTCTGGAATTTGGTTGGTTTTACATCCAGGTAATGATCTGGGATTCAGTATTTAGTATTTGCATATAGTGATTTGAATTTGGAATTTGATTCCAAATAATCTAAATTTGCAATTTAGTATTTACATTCATTAATTTGGATTTGGAATCTGGTCCAGTAACCTAAAATTTAGTTGGTTTTGTTTCCGGATAATTTGGACAATCTGTCTTCCCCTTCCTTTCCCCTTCTTCTTTTATCTGCAATTTGGTATTTGCATCCATTAATTTGGATTTAGAATCTAGTCCAGTAACCTGAAATTTGGTTGATTTTGTTTCTGGTTAATCTGGACAATCTGTCTCTCCATTTCTATGTCATTCTTCTATTCTCTGCAATTTGGTATTTACATCCATTAATTTGGTTTTGGAATCTGGTCCAGTAACCTAGAATTTGATTGGTTTTGTTTCCAGTTAATCTGGACAATCTGTCTCCCCCTTCATCTCTTCTTCTTTCCGTTCTCTTCTTCTTTTTTCTCATTTTCCATTCTCTCTATAATTCTGGTTTTTGTATAATCGTCTGTTGTCAATTTGGTATCAAGTTAATCAGAAATTTTAGTCTTTGAAGTTCGCATTCTTTTGATTTGATTTGATTACTTTGATATGTTCGGATTGGTATTATGGTTTTTATAATGAAGTTGCCGACCCATGAGCGCATGAATCATATTGAAATTGACTGTCATCTTATTCGTCACCATCTTCAGCATGACATTATTTCTTTACCATTTGTTTCTTCATCGTTGTAGCTTGCTGATTTTTTCACAAAGTCACGCCAGTCCACCGTTTTCATTTTTTGCTCGACAAACTCTCGTTGCTTACTGCTGTATCATCGTGAGTTTGAAGAGGGATGTTAGAATATATATTAGAAGATTCTCATATATATTACAAAATTGTCCCAATATATTAGAATATATTAGTTGATTGGTTTACTTAATATATATTATTGTTTACCTTATTATATAAACCAGTTATATCAGTATTTTTCATTATACTGTTTGCTTAATAATATTGACTCTTCTTTCTTCTTTTTTGTTCTTCTCTTTCTAGTTCAATTTATATTATTGTTAGAACTTTCACAAATCTAAACACGTTAAAACAGGCCAAGATATCATTTCACAATTACGAAACCCACTTAATAAAACTCATGATTTTATGAGAATGAACTTACTTACCAATTACAAAATGTCAAATTACTGGCTCATGTATTATTCACGAGATGCTTGTTTTCAACTTTAAAGACAACTTTTACTGCAATATGATGAATGAATTAATATTGGATGAGTAAATTTCTTACAATAATAATAGCCATTACCAGAACAATTAGTACGTGTTGAATAAATGAATTGAATTTTTATTTCTAAATTGATAATATAGCACTCACAAAATATTAATTATGGTGCTCAAATTCACGTAGTATCACCAATCACTTTTTAAAAAATTGTTTTAAAACATCTGACAATTTTAAAAAAAGTGACCATGTGATGTAGAATGGACATTACCAATCTTTATTTCTATTTGTAACGAATCTTTATTTCTATTTGTATGATTAAAAGGTGTATATGTTTTTGGGTCCTGATCTGTTGTTCCTAGTGGGCAGCAATTTCTTGCCCACATGCTGACTTATCAGTATGTGGGCTGTTGATGCAAAAAGTAATTTTTTGCATCAACAGCCCACATGCTGATATGTGGGCAAGGATTTCCTGCTCACTAGGGCGGGAGATCACTGTTCATATGTTTTTTATGCCTTTTATCCATCCATTTTAGTGGTTGTTATATAGCTTTTAGCCAAATCCCCCTTATTAACACATAACAAAACCCAAATCCATCCCCGATTCTCTTCTCCGACCGGAAGTCAATCGGCCACCGGAAACCTTCGCTGGTATGTCTTCCATATCTCTCTTCATTTGTTCTCTCTCTTTTTGTTTCTATCTCGCAATTTACAAATTTCTCCGTACAGTTCCATATGATAATTAAAATTGCAAGTAAATTACGTGGTTATTAATTGCTGTTATAGATATATAATTTCTTAGTTACAATGTAATAATCTAATTAAGAAATTTCTATGCTAGATTCACCAATATTTATTGGATAATCAACTGTTTAAAAAAATATTTGAGAGTTTCTGGAGAACTGGAGCTAAGTGTGCGAGTGTGTGTGAAATGGCAAAGAGAGAAGGAGAAGTGGTGTGCGTAACAGGAGGCAGCGGCTACATCGGTTCATGGCTGGTCCGTCTCCTTCTCGAACGTGGATACACTGTTCACGCCACTGTCAAAGATCTCAGTTATATACTCTTGCTCTCTTACTAGTACATTGTCTTGTTCCTTTTGATCGATTTCCATTGATTAAGAGCATTTTTGGCTAAGCTTAAAAACTTTAATTCTACGTAAACATTTGAATAGATAAGTTGAAAATAGAAGTGACTGTATAAGAAGAGTTACTTTCAAAGAAGGCGTTTGGCAAAGAAAAAAATTTAACTTATTTTCAAATAACCATGCTCTCCAAACATGTTTGGATAACTTACTTCTCTTACTTTTGAGTAAAAAATGTTACTTCCTGAAAGTAACTCTGACAATAGTATCGAAATAAGTAATTTATTTTCAACTTTCACAATTAAAAAAATTATTTATTTTAAAACTTGACTTTTTAAGCTTAGCTGAACATCCTGAAAATAAGTATCTTTTTTACTTAAAGTAGGAAAAAAGTAAGTTACCCGACTTATTGTGAAGCTTAACTGAACATGCTCTTAATGTTGTTATATTACTTAGAGGATGAGAAAGAAACGAAGCATTTGGAAGATTTTGAAGGAGCTAAATCTCGTCTCCAGCTTTTCCAAATGGATCTCCTTAACTACGATTCCATTGTCACCGCCATCACCGGCACCACTGGTGTCTTCCACCTCGCTTCTCCCTGCATTGTTGATGAAGTCCGTGATCCTGAGGTCGCACCAAATTTTTTTCTACCCATCCATATATCTATATCTATCTATACATGCATATGACTTCGATTAGTACTCTGCTACATGCTGACTTCTGTAATTTTTGTTTCTGTTTGTTTGATGAAGAATGAGCTATTGGCACCAGCAATTAAAGGCACAATTAATGTACTCACAGCTGCAAAGGAACTTGGGGTTGGGCGTGTGGTGGTGACCTCATCAATATCTGCCATCGTCCCAAGCCCTAATTGGCCTGCTGATGTTGTCAAGAATGAGGAGTGCTGGAGTGATGAGGAATATTGCAAGCAGAAGGGGGTACCGTCTCTCTCTTGCTGTCACCGAAGAATAAATTAATAATATAAATCTTATATTCGCATAAAGAGATAAATTTTTCAGCATCAACATTATAATTCCAATGTTAGCCAAAAGAAAGTGAAAGAATGACTCTGATTTGAGTTCACTACTGCTAGTTAGGCTCACAGCTTAGGTTGGTCATTGAGGAGCATGTATATTGAAACCCATGAATTCAAATAAAAAAATCTATGTTGGATTTTTGCATACAATTATTTCCTGAGGCAGGAAATCTCTTGGGATGTACGCTAAAATCTATTTCTGTTGACGAAGTTAAAGTTTCAATTTTCAAACTCCAAAAGAAAAAAACAATGTAGATGTTGCCATTGTTGGCGGAGTCTTCTTTAAAACAGCCAACTGTAAGTAGGTGCAATTGACTACTGATTATTTTGGCATATACATTAGCCAAAAATAAAGAAGGGATATACATAGAGAAAAGGAAAAGAAGGAAATGTTTCACGCAGCTAATCTCAGTAGAGTGACCGTGCTTGATGATAAAGTAGCTAAAGTGAAGGACATGGATTGACAACGGAAGGCAGAAAAAGAACGCAAGTAAAGATATCATGAACCTAGATGAAGTGGATGATGATATTGGGCTTATGTTATCATTGGGAGTAGACTTGATTTTGTCAACTTGTATAAATATGAAAAGTGATTAAAAAGTTCCGACCACTGATTTGCGATTTACTTTCTGCTGAAGTCGTCTACTGAAACTATCTCTCACTGTGTTGTTAGTGTAACACAGAAAAGGGTTAGGGGGACAAACATCAGGGAAGGTGAAAAGGGATTTTGGAAGATTTCTTTTTTTATGCATGGTGATGCTCTTTTCCATGGTAAAGAAGTATACTGAAATTCAGAGAACAATGTTTCATAGGCAAGAACAAGGTATGTATATATAAAAAAAAAAAAAAAAAAAAAAAAAACTAGTTTTCATATGTTTATTTTCTCAGTTTCTCAATTTTCATGAAATATTTAAGAGTATAAATATATAGTAGTGTTGATGCAGAAATGTTCTAAGTGGCTTTTGATTTTTCTTCTATGCTGAATTCCTATTATTATGGTGATACGATGTCTGAATGTTCTCTTTTCACATATTGTGCATACTTTTGTTCTCCTTGTACTAATTGCTTTCTGTTTATTGCTGATTAATAAGTAGCTGGAGTTTTATTGTTCTGTATGTTAGGTCTGGTATCCCCTTTCTAAAACACTAGCTGAAAAAGCTGCTTGGGAATTTGCAAAGGAAAAGGATTTGGATATTGTTGTGGTAAATCCTGGAACAGTGATGGGCCCCATCATCCCTCCGGCGTTAAATGCCAGCATGCTAATGATTCTTCGCCTTCTTCAGGGTAATTCTAATTTGAGATGACCAATGTCTCATAAACTGTTCTCTAATTTATTACAAGAAAGAAAGTAATCCAGAAGTAAGCACTCATCTTTTTGCTCAATCACGTAATCAGCCTACGTGGCATTACTCAATTGGAGTAATTATAATTGCTCCACGTAGATTGACTACGTGAGCGACTATAAATAGTATTATTCAAATAATAATAATAATAATAATAATAATAACAGAATAGAAAAAAGAAAAGGAGGATAGAGTTGACAATTTACTTGAATTTAAATCTGGCCAAATTATTGCACTCATTCAAGGCAGAATTGTACCATTTATTCTTTGGATAATGTTGAGATCACATTATCATTTTTTCCTTGGGTAGGCTGCACTGACGTATATGAAGATTTCTTTATGGGATCTGTCCATGTTAAAGATGTTGCTCTAGCACACATACTGGTATATGAGAACAGATCAGCAACTGGAAGGCACATGTGTGTTGAAGCAATATCTCATTATGGTGATTTTGCTGCGAAGGTGGCGGAACTTTGCCCGGAGTACAAGGTTCCTAGGTAAGTTGCTCTGATTGCTTACTCTTGCAAAATATCCACTCAATATGAACTGTGAAATGATGGTGAAATGTAAAGAAAATTTAAAATTAAAGAGACTGCATTGTGTTTATGGACTAGTCCAATTTCTTTGGAAAAAATATTTTGTTTTTCTTGTTTACTCCCATATTCATTTCTTTGGTGGCGGGGTGCTATTTCAAAGGAAAACGAGTTCCCGTGGATCAAAAAATTACCTGCTTTTTACTTCTTTTCCTTGTAAATTTTCTATCTATGCTGTTTTTTGTTTTACTGTGGTGGCCCTTGACTTGCTCTCTCAATATTGTGTCTTTCCTATTAATGATTCTCAAATGCAAGTGTCGCTGAATGTGTTGCACTTTTTGTAGGTTTCCCAAGGATACTCAGCCTGGGTTATTGAGGGCCAAGGACGCGTCGAAGAAGTTGATAGACTTGGGTCTCGAATTTATTCCCATGGAGCAGATTATCAGGGATTCTGTCGAGAGTTTGAAGAGCAAAGGGTTTATTTCTTAAAAAATATTTGCATGATTTGAAGTTTCGAATGTACCTTTATACTGTACGAAGTCGGAATTTCAGATGTTGACAGAGGATATGTGGCGAATGGAACTGTATGTTTGTATACTTCTATTTGAAAGTCTGTATGCTTGTATGCTTATGTTGTAATGATTGTTGTTTTATTCTCTAATACATCTCTCTTATACAGACCAGTCTGTTTGTGTCTGTTTATGTAACTACCATATTATGATGGATTTGCTTAGTGGTGTCAATCCGGGTCAGGCGGGCCGCGTCGGCCCGCCTCCGATGAGGCCCGGTAACGGTCCGCGTTCGAAAAAGTCCGCGCCACTACAGGTTGCAGGCCGGGTCGGCCCAGCCCACGAAATTTTTTTAAAAGCCCGGCCCACCCGTTGGCCAATACGGGTCGAGCCCATATGGGCTGCGGTTCGTTCCGGTTCGGCCCGTATGAATAAAAAAATTTTTTTTTTTAAATTACTAAAAAAATTTAGTTACTTATTGTAATTCAAAAAAAAAATGTTTACATATATAACAAAAAATGTGTTAAATTACTAAATAAAAAATAAATAACAATGATAAATTCACATTTGTTAATTTTTTAATTCAATTTCTATTTTTTATTTATATATTTAAAGACTAAAACGTGATGCATCTGTCACATCTTTCACTTTAAATGACTCTCTGCCATTTGTTTTTTTATTTTTTTTAAATATTATTTCAAATATGAAAGTTTAAATTTTCTGCCCAATTTTTTTTTTTTTTTAAAAAATCAAAGCGGTTCACGGGCCGGCCTGCAGGTTGGCCCCTTCGGCCCGTGAACGGCCCGCGGGTTAGCCTTCTTGGCCCGTGAACAGCCCGCCCGGTTCACAGGCCGGCCCGCGGTTCCGGGTCGAGGCGGGTGGGCCGATGCCGGTTCGGTCGGCCCGTCCGTCTTGACACCTCTAGATTTGCTCAACTTCTGTACATATTTGGGTGTCTGACTAATTCTTCTTGTCACTAGTGTGCTGCACCTGTGCTGTGCTGCACGTGATGTATTCGTAAAAAGACACTTAATGGCATTCATTTATATTTTTGATTTGTTAGAGGGGATGTAATTTGTACTAAGTTTATAGATAAAGAGATATAGGAAATGAGAGAATGTTAGAGAGCTTTTTAATTTGTACCAAGTTTATAGATAAAGATTTGAGGATTAAAGTGATCAAAATTTAAAGTTGGAGGATTAAAAGATGTATAATGAAAAATTTGTCTGGGCAAGTAGAACTTAAATATTTTGCTTGGACGTTGCCCAATGCAATTTGACACCAACGAGATTTTTTTTCTTTTTGAGGTTTACTTCAACTAGGAAACTTTTCTGGATCACTTTTTTTTATGATTTTTTGGGATCTTTTGGAACACTTTGAGAAGGCTATAAATAGGATAGATTAACTATAGTGGGCAAATTGAGGATTAGAAGAGAAGAAACAAGAGACGAATTATTAAAAATTCATTCGGACAAGATCGAATGAAAAACAATGATCAAATATTGGAATCTTTTCTTATCTAGGTGATGGATTTTATCTTTTATTTTTGTTTTTATCTTCTTAGTATGCTATGCTAGATTATTTTCTGCTAGGATTGTGATAAAACTTGTATAATGAACTTTTAATTCTTTGAACCTAGTTTTTTATATTCAAACATGTTTTTAATTTTAAACAGTTAATATGAGTTTATTTTCTCTATAACTAGATGCACAATCGTTGTATGAATTATGTGGCATGTTTTTCTTTTGAGAGATTGAAAATAAGTTAAATATAATATTCAATTGTCGTTGAGTCCGATAAAAGAGAGAGATATACCGCTATACCTTACGTAATCTTTAAGTGTACACAAATAATTAATGCATTCTTGTATGTTCGCATCCGTCATAGAGATATAATCGAGTCACATATCGGGATATGTTTAATTCTACTCTATAGATATTGTTAAACAAATTAAAAATATTGATATTTGAAATTAAATCGTATTGTCAAATTCAACGGTTTGAGTTAAAAAGAATTGGTATAAGTGGATACGGAATCTTAGTACGCTTTTCATTGTTAACATAACATTTGCATTCATCTTAACCTTGCATTAATTTTAGGATAAATAGCACTAATGTCCCAAACCTTTGAACCTTGTGACGATAAAGTCCCAAACCTTTAATATCTAGCACACAGGTCCCTAACCTATGAAACGTTAGCACCTAATGTCCTTTTTCTACAGAAACTGTCAGTTTGACCGTTAAATGGTCAAAATTTTGTTAAATAGACTATTTTACCCTTAAATTGAATGATTAAAAAAATAAAATAAAAATTGCAACTAAACCCCAACCCAACTACTTCTTCTTTTCCGAATTTGCCGCCACTGTTGCAGTTTATAAAACCAACTATACAAAACCATCGAGCCGGTCCCACCACAAGCAACTCAATCCCTAAGTCCCCATGCACAATTCGATTTTCAAATCTAGATCTGAACATCTATAGGCAAAAAACTAGAGAAGTTATAATTTGTCAATGTTTTTCACCTCGGAATAAAGCTTGGATGACTGGAGAAGAAGTCGACCATGGCAATACCCATGGTATGAAGTTACCGATTTCCTCTTACACTCACAGATACAAAGATGTATAACAGGTATATATATATACATATACTGTCCAATAATTGTAGAGGAGAAATAAAGACAAGAACTTTGTGGACTCATCTCGGAGATTCAGAAAATTTTGCGATGCTAAGCAGTAGTGTTACCACCAGATTTCGTTAAGGCCTCCACGTCAGCAAATGTCCAGCAAAAGTCCCGTATATGCCCAAGTTAGGCCTCGCTAAGGCTTCATAGGCCCAACGTGGGCCTTCCAGATTCGTAAAGGCCTCAGATACCCAGCGAGAGCTCGCGGATATGCTTAAGGCCCGACAACACATTAACACCCCCAAGTTAAGTAGAGCGAAGCCCATGAAGGGCCTTGACATCCTTGGCCAATCCAATCTGGAGCGCTTTGCTGGTCTTCGCATTCTCGTAATTTGATGTTTTGGAATAACTAGAGAAGTAATTAAAGAAATATTGTGTTTGATTGCCATAAGGATTCTCACAAGGAAACCAAATCCCGATCTCCTAAAGATTATGCAACGTGATCAACTTAAATAAGAGCTAAAATCTTGGAGATTGTCTTGACAACCAATTGCCCTTATCTCATAAGGAATGAGGATCCAATCAGATATCTAATTGATTGTTTTCCTATATCAATTAGGACTCTGAGGCTATAAATACAACATCTCCGGTTGCTCTAAGGTACGCTCTTTTTACACATTATTATCACTTTTAAGCTCTGTTCAAATCTCTGCCTGCTTATCCCTCCCACACCCAATTGTTTTCATTTCCCATATATTGTTCTATATACCGGCAGTTGACTTGATCGTCGGAGTACCAACGATCGCCGGACTTTTCCTCTGGTGATCTTGGTCCCTAACGGTCGTCCTAGTGTGTAGGTAATATACAAGTTGACAGATGAGTGACTGGAGATCTATTGACATATTGACAATGCAAATTCCGACATCAACAAATAGATTTTAATTACAGATAAAAAATTCAAAAAAGCTAATCAACCAAAGGCAGCATCCCCACAAAAATTTGAGAATTCACCAATCAATGGGAGTTTTTATATATATATATATATATATATATATATATATATATAATCTAAGATCTGGGTTCAAGAAAAAGACTTGTCAAAACAAGGTAGAGTGGAAAGTGAAATTTGGGTTTTTTTTTTTTTTTCTCTTTTTGTGCTTTTTTTTTTGGGTTATTTTTTATTTTTTTTTGCTTTGGATATGGGAATTCTTGGCTTTCATTTTTTGGGGAAGAGGAAGGGAAGGGGCATGATATGGGAATTTCTTTTTTTCGTTTTCTGGACATGATTCGGTCACCGCAAAAGCCACTTTGAGCGACTTGTTCTCTTTCAAGCTCTGCAACGGCGGATCCACCATATCCCAGTGAAGAAGAAGGCTTTAAACTTCAGAATGATTTGATTGGTAGCGAAAAACTGTCTTAATTGAGCCTGTAATCTTCAATTTTGTTTCACATTTCATCCTCAAAGGTTTTATACATTGTGTGCGGCGACGAAATTTTTTTCGAGGGCTGGTGATAGGCGACGGCAAATTTAGAGAATAAGAAGTGGTTGGATTGGGGTTTAGTTGTAATTTTTATTTTATTTTTATTTTTATTTTTTAATCATTCAATTTAAGAGTAAAATGGTCTATTTAACAAAATTTTGACCATTTAACGGTTAAACTGACAGTTTCTGTAAAAAAAAATGACATCAAGCACTAACGTTTTATAGGCTAGGGACCTAAGTGCTAGAAATTAAATGTTTGATACTCCATCGTCACAAGGTTCAAAGATTTGGGACCTCAGTACTATTTACCCTTAATTTTATTTAATTTAGGTATTTCATCGAGTAGTTAGTTAAGTAGTTTGATAATTAAATATTAGAAAATCCGTTGAATTTTATAGTTTCTGTTAAAGTTAAAATAATTTGAAATTAGACTAACACAATTTTTGTGAATACAACATTCAGACTCAAATCAATTATACTATTTGTGCGATATGTGCACTTGCGAAATAATATTGCAACAATAGTCTATCACATGCACATCGCATATATCTATATATTTGTAAAGAAAATTAAACATCGAGATTTATAATAACGATTTCAATAAATCTCTAGAGACGATAGAATGTCAACAAATTAAAAACAAATTGCATGTAATTCTCATTGAATATAAAATACAAAATTGTTGAAAATTAGAATTTGTGACGGATTTACATATATATTTTTGTTGTGGTATGTGTAGGAAATCACTTTAAAATCTTAAGAAACTAAAAATAAAACTCCGTGCCACTCATCAACTTTGTCAACACCCATGAAAATATATTAATATTTAACAAAATATTAAAAATGTTATACGTATGTACTTTTGAGAATTAAAAGTATTTTATAAAAGTGAATATAGTTAAAATATTCTCATTGAATATATATATATATATATATATATATATATAAAATATGGTGTTACTTCTATTTTCACATTGATTAAGAAAATTTAATTATTATAATTAGAATAATAAATTTTATTTACGTTTTTTTTAATATAAACATAGTACAAATTTACTAATATCAAAATATATTAAATATGAGCATATTAGAAAATTAAAAAAAAAAATTGATTGTACTTGTAGATTATAATTTAGAACATATGAATAAAGAAACTACTCTCAAAATATGGGATGAAAAGAGTACAAAATTTGAAAATTACACCCACACTGCATATATAAATTAAATAGAGAAATTAATTCCTGTCTTATATAGATAGTAAAAAATAATATAAAGAGAGATTATTCCGAGCTGAGCCGACTCGGCATGTAATAATTGTGGTGGACCAAAAGCAACACCGAATCCCATAGGATCGGAGACTGATTCCATTTCTCTCTCTAGGAAATCATCTATTGATTCTGTTGATAATCTCTTGTTTATTTGTCAATCTTTGTTCGGGAAGTTCCATTAATGGTGGCGGATCCGAGAAAGAGAAAGTAACCCTTGAACTATACTATGAGAGCCTGTGTGCCCCTACTGCTCAAATCTCATTGTAAACTATCTCTACAAGCTCTTTGATAGTGGAGTCATTGCTATAACCCAGCTTAAGCTCGTCCCTTATGGCAACGCCAAAATTAGAGCTAATGGCACCATCACTTGTCAGGTTAGATTAATTCAACTTACTAAACTTTGTCATGTTCTAAACGCCAACTCCCTATCTCTTCCCCGGCAGCCCTAACCATCCTGCCTGGGGAAGGAGAATGAAGCCCGAGTTTGATCCTCGGTTGCAAGTAAAGGGAAGCCTGAGTTTACTTTCTTTCTAGATGATTATCATCGAATGTAAATTTTTTGTATATAACATTTTCTATCTGATTGCAGGACTATCAGAACTTCATAAGCTACATCTGCAAAGCATATAATGGAACTTCTGTGCCCTCTGTTTGTAGTGAATCGTCGGTTGGAGTCATTCTGGCGTCTCTGCCCTACAGAACAAACAACTGAGTAAACGTTATCTCGCACAATGTTGGACATAACATCATGTGATAAAATATATTTGGTTGCTTCATCATAAATTTAAGGTGATTTCTATACTTTCTAAGTTAATTTTCCTTGTTTACAGATATGTATGTTCTGTTGTAGGAAGGTGAATCTAGTTTGATTAAGGTTGTCAGCTATTTCTTTGTGACAATAATTTACTTGTGTTGCAAACAGGAGTTGACCATGCCTTTCAATAGTCAAAAGTTAAGAATTTATTTATCTGTAATTATATCTACGACGAGCTTTTCAATTTTTCTATCAAATTCATTTTTCTTGACGTATGAAATTTTTAATAAATGAAAGGTAGTGATACTTCGAACTCAAGTCATTTGTTCGCTCTTAGTTATAGTACTGAACAATTTTTTTTAAAAAAACTTTAAATTGTTAGAGAATGTACGAATTTATTTATTTATATTTATATTTTCGATCAAAGTTGTATTGACTTGTGTAGTATTTCAATCCACGATCCATCAAAATGTAGGTTCTTATTTTCATTTGGGAAGAAAGTTGCATAATGTGTTACTGTTACCTAAACAAATTTATTTACCTCTATGTTTTTGTTAGGTTTCATATTAAAATTCAACTCTTTGAAATAAGAAATTTTATTCAGATATTGGATCAAATTCAGATAAACAGAGAATCCCTTCTTTTTTAATAAAATGAAAATAATTTGTTTTTGTATTGTATTACCAATTACAAAAAAGTACAAAAATATATATGCCCGCAACAACAATTTATAGGTGCAATAGACTTGCATGATAATAAGCTAAATTTGTTGAACTTGGTTTAAATGAAGTTTTGGATTTCTCCAATTTTCTTTTCATTTTGGTTGAAAGATCTTTGTTTATCGGCTTGTTTGATAAAGGATCAATTCAATGTAACCAGGGAAAGGACGACTTAGGTGATTGAGACAAATTTCAAAGGAAAAATTTAATGTATACAAAAGTTAGCGATGCAATCTCAATAAAAGAGAAGAGTATATCAAAACTAACATGGCTTATAATATGTTTAAACGATTTTACTATTTAATTTTATTTTTTTTAGATCTAGCAATAATAAACTAATCGGAGTCATAAAAAAGTTTCATATAACTCACTTCGAATTTATAAAAAACAAGTTTAGCTTCGTCAGTGGAAGACTAAGAAAAATTAAGAGAAAATTAGAACTGGACTCTCCAACCTCTCAGACAGTGTGATTTTGGATCTTTAACTTTCAAAAAGTTAAGATTCCAGACTTATTTAAATCTATAAATTACGATTCCTGCATGACGAAAAATATCGATGTAAATACTAAACTATGCACAACTTTTACATAACTTAAAATTAGACGTTAAGTGGTTTAACAGTTTTTCTATTTAGCTTTAAGTCGCATGCGATCCGAACATTTATATTGATGGTTTTTGTCACTTGAGGACCTAGTTTCACATATTTATATCGGTTGAAGATCCATAACCATACTTTTGAAAGTTGGAAACTTAAAACCACACTAAGTGTAAAATTTAGGGAGCTCAATCTTTTTTTTTTCCCCCAAAAATTTAGGGGAAAGAATTGAGGACACAAATCTTTTACAAAGTTGGTGAAGGATCTCGGTTAATTTCATCGACATTTACTGAAGTTTTAGTGAAATTACAAAATAGTGATTGAAGTTACAAAATTTTAGCGTCGGTCACTGAAGTATACTAATGCGTTCACCAACTGTCACTTTGTTAAATTTATAGCGTAAATTGATGAAGTGTCACCGTTAAGTGTTCATGTGGCACACATTCGGTCGACATTTGGTAAAAATTAATGCCACGTGAATTTCATATACTAATAACAATAAATTTGGCCCACAAAGGATGCACCTAAAACACGAGGACCTAGTTACGATTTATAGACAATATCTAAATTAGATCCTCAAACTATTTGCACAATTTGATTTAACCAATTGGGGAAGGGGATTAGGGTTTGGGATCATTTTTAGGGAAAATCGGATTGTACAAACTGTATAGGGATCTGATTTAGATATTATCTAAAACTTATAGCTAGGTCCTCATATTTTATGTGTATCATTTGTGTCTGAATTTATTATTATTAGTACATTAGGTCCACGTGGCATCAGTTTTTGTCAAATGTCGACCGATTGTGTGTCACATGGACACTTAACGATGACACGTTATCAATTTACGTTGAGAATTTAACAGAGTGACGGTTGGTTAGGCCTGAGCGTCAGGTGGATCAGTCCGGATATTTCAATACCCGGAACCACCCATTTACAGTTCGTGTATTTCATAATTGGAACCATTCGATTCCACGTAATTATTGGAAACAAACCTGAACTGGAACCTATAAGATGGTTCCTGTTCGGGTTCGGTTCTACCCATAAAATTTTCTTTTAAAATTGCATGTTTTGAAAAAAAAATTAAAAATTGCAAACCTGTTAACATTAAAGTAAGTTAGATATTAAAACAATTTATGAAAAATATAATTATTAAATAGAAGAATGGATACCAAAATTGCAAACTCATAAATTAGGGTTATAAAAAGAAAAATTACCTCTCAAAAATTGATTATTCGTTTTCGGTCACACGGAAGTTTCGTCTTTACTGTCTTACTGTGTGTTGAGCGATAGAGAGATGCGTGTAAGTGCGAGATAGACGACAATATTTGTATTGAGTAATTGAGCAAATAGCAATTAAGAATTTGAAATTTAGGTAATTGGAATTGGGTCAATTGAGTTTGATTTTAAGAGTGATGAGTTTTGTACTTTTAGTTTGGGTCTTGGATAATTGGATTCTTGTCTTTGGTACCGTGGTGTTGGGTTGTGGGTTATTAGGTTATGGTGAATAAATTGTAAAAAATACAAAATTTATAAAAAATAAAAAATTCGGTTCCAATCGAGTACCCACGATTCTAGTTCAAGAACAAAGAATCGACTCGGATCTGGTCGGTTCTTGGTTCCGATTTCTAATTTTATTTTCTTGGAACTAGATTCGAACCTCCGGCTCCAGTTTGGGAGGTTCGATTTCGATTAAAATGCCAACTTCAATCGTTGGTAAACTCATTAGTATACTTCAGAGACAGGTACTGAAAATTTGTAATTTTAATGATCGTTTTGTAATTTTTTTGAAACTTCAGTGTTCGCCAGAAAAATTAACTGGAGGATCTACTAAGAGCATCTTCAATACGACAATGTCAAGACATAATATCTAGTATTTTTTTGACAAATGGCTAAAAAGTGCTTATGTGGCACAATTAATACTAGAAAGTGTCTAACACAATGTCTAATTCTAGACATTGTTCTTGACAATATTCATCTTTAATTTAATAATCTCTATCAAATCAATACATTTCTCTCGTTCTTTTTTTCTAAAAAGCTAATAATAATTTGCCACATTTGCATAATAAATATTGTTGCATTGGAGAAATTTTTTGATATAATATCAATGTCTTTTACCACATATACATATTAGACATGGTTGCATTAGAGGAGTCCCGTTCTCCTGCCCCCAGGGGGCAGGAGAAAAATCACCCACTGCTGACATAGAACTTGCCATATCAGCAGTGCTCCAGTTGGGTAAAAATAAAAAAAAAAATTTGGCCCACAACATTTGAAACTCTCAGGCCCGTCTCCATCATTTTCCCCAAACCAACCATTTCTACCCTAAATCGCCCATTTCCTCCAAATCTGCAGCACTGCCTCCAAATCTGCAGCTTCCACCTCACATCGCATTGTCTCCGGCCGCCGCCCTTGTCAAACTCCGCTCGCTGCCATTTTATTAAGTCCCACTGTTGCGATTTTGCCATTTTGGTCTGGTCGCGAGTTTGAAAAATTGGGCCAGCGAAAAGGGCTTTGAGGGAGTCGCGTCGTCTCCGGTCGCCGACCTTGTCAAACTCGGCTCGCTGCCATTTTATTAAGTCCTGCTATTGCGATTTTGCCATTTTAGTTCAGTCGCGATTTTGAAATTTTTGGTCCACTGGCTGCTGCGATTTTGAAAGGACTTTGAAGGCGATTTAGCGTTAGTGGACGAAACCACCACTGCCCGATGTGATAAAGGGTGCGCCGCCTCTCTCCGATTGTGGTCGCACCCAATCGCGACTACACGCGGAGATTGTGCTCGCACCCATTTGCTCGTTGGATTGATTTCGGTTGGTAAAGTGTATTTGGTTAAATTGAATTTTGTGTGATAGATGAATGGTAAATGAAATGGGCAGTGATGATGTTTGGATTAGTTGAATGAACGAGGAACCGTATCTTGGCTTGGTAAACCCGGATGGCATTCGATTAGAGATTATCACAATCTCTATTTCAAAATGCAACCGATGAATTGCAGCCATGGCGGTGACGATTGTGTTTTACTGGTTGAAATAATATCTGAGCCTCTTATTAATATTTTTTTTACTATTAACGGTGGCAGCCGGAGTTTGACAAGGGCAGCGGCGGCCGGAGTTTAGGGTAGAAATTGTTGGTTTTGGAAAAAGGATGGAGACGGCTGAGGGTTTCAAATGATATGGGCCAAATATTTTTTTTGCTGTTAACGGCGGCAACTGGAGTTTAGGATAGAAATGGTTGGTTTGGGAAAAAAGATGGAGACGGGCATGAGAGTTTCAAATGTTATGGGCCAATTTTTATTTTTATTTTTATCCAATTGGAGCACTGCTGACATGGCAAGTTCCATGTCAGCAGTGGGCGATTTTTCTCCTGCTCTTTGGTGATAAGATAACGGGACTCTGCATTAGAGATGCTCTAACCATCAATTTTCTTGTCAAATACGGACATTTAACACTTGGCAAAAACCTATTAGAAAACATCCCTTTTTTGATAAGAAAATGGATTACATTTGTACGAAGAAAATCCACTGTTTTCTGATGCGCACACACTTTTAACTCACAACCAATCAGAGTGGTACAAAAAGTTGAGGATTTTAACTTTAATTAAAATGTAGTACAATTATAAAAAAAAAAAAAAATTGTAATGTTAATAAAGCCACCATTTATCTTAACAGAACCCAAATCCATCCCCGATTCTCTTCTCCGTCCGGTAGTCGATCGACCACCGGAAACCTTCGCCGGTACGTCTTCCATCTCTCTCGTTATTTGTTCTCTCTCTTTTTGTTTCTATCTTGCAATTTACAAATTTCTCCGTACAGTTCCATATGATCATTAAAATTGCAAGTAAATTACGTGTTTATTAATTGCTGTTATAGATATATAATTTCTTAGTTACAACGTAATAATCTAAGTAAAAAATTTCTATGCCAGATTCACCAATATTTATTGGACAATCAACTGTTAAAAGAAAAAAATCAGAGTTTCTGGAGAACTGGAGCTAAGTGTGCGAGTGTGTGTGAGAAATGGCAAAGAGAGAAGGAGAAGTGGTGTGCGTAACAGGAGGCAGCGGCTACATCGGTTCATGGCTGGTCCGTCTCCTCCTCGAACGTGGATATACTGTTCATGCCACTGTCAAAGATCTCAGTTATATACTCTTGCTCTCATATTAGTACATGTTTTGATCCATTTCCATTGATTAAGAGCATGTTTGACTAAGCTTAAAATATAAACACTAAAAAATAATTTCAGCACTAAAATTATGTTCGGTAAAGATTTTGAGATTTTGGCACTAATGCTCTCTAACTTTTGTCTTTAGTATGAAATTGGTCATTAACGTTTATTTTTTGACAAACAAGTCCCTAAGTTATGTGTTTTGGTGCAAAATTAGTCCTTATGACAAATATGCCATTAGTTTTAATTAGAAGAAATTGTATTTGGATTCCTAATCTTACAAAATGTGCAAATATGTTCAATACTTTTATTTTTAAAAAAAATTTAAAGAAAATTAATGAGTTTTTTTTTTTTTTGAAAATTAACACTTTAGTAATAAACATGTCAAATAAAATTATTATTTTTATTATTAAATAATTATATCATTTAAAGAGGGAGAAGTTATTGTGAGAAATTATTTTTTTTCCTCTTTACTTTAAAAATTAAGTTAAATAAATAACAAAATGACGTATATAATTTTATGACATTGAACTAATCTTATTACATTTTTATTTAACATAAAAATACTAATAAAAATTAATTTACGCGTTATGTATTTTATTTTTGAACAAAAATAAAACGATAAATTAAAATATGAAGAATATAGTTGGATTTCTAATATTTGTTGTTAATAAACATATAAATCAATTAAATAAAAATATTTGAACATTAAGGTTATGGCAAAGTTATTTTTTTTATATAACAATAAAAAAATTTAAAATTTAAATAATATAATTACTTAATAATAAAAATAATAATTTTATTTGACATATTTATTATTAAAATGTTAATTTAAAAAAAAAACTTATTAGTTTTCTTTAATTTTTTATAAAAAATAAAAGTATTGGACATATTTGCACATTTTGTAATGATTAGGAATCCACATACAATTTCTTCTAAGTAAAACTAAGGGTATATTTGTCTTTTTTATCCTATAAGGACCAATTTTGCACCAAAACACATAGGTTGGAGACTTGTTTGCCAAAAAATAAATATTAGGAACCAATTCTACACAAAAGGCAAAGGTTATGGACTATTTGCGTCAAAATCTCAAATATTTTTATAGATTACAAACATTTGTGGATAAAAGCTGTAGGTCCTACAAAATGTACTAATGAAAATAATGTTTGATCAGCTTATAAGTGTTTATATGTAACAAAGATATTCTAAGAAGAGTTACTTTTGAAGTACGTGTTTGGCAAAGAAAAAAACCAACTCATTTTCAAACAACTATGGTTTTCATGTTTGGATAACTTAATTTTCTTACTTCTTGAAAGTAACTCTTGACAATAGTATCAAAATAAGTAATTTATTTACAACTTTCACAATTAAACAAATTATTTATTTTAAAACTTAGGGGGGTGTCTTCAACTCAGATTTGAATGAATTTGAAAAATTCACATAAATTTAGGTGTCCTCAACTCAAATTTTAATAGAATTCATTGAAATTTAGGTGTCTCCAATTCGGATTTAAATAGATTCTTTAGAAATCTAGGTGTCCTCAATAACTAGTAAATTTCTAAAGATTTCATTAATTAATGAATTTCAACAGATTTCAATAGATTTGGAACTATAATTATAACTACTAAAAATTCTAACAATTCTTGTTCCAAACCTCAAAATTTCAATTGATTTCTCTCTCTCTCTCTCTCTAATATATCACTTTTCACATACGATTTTGCTAAAACTATTTTGTATCAATTGACTTTTTTTCTTTCTTTCTCTTACAAACCTCTCACATTTCACATAAAATTTTACTGAAACTCTTTTATACCAATTTGTAATTATTCACGTCTTTATTCCCTTTTTTTCAAAACGATGCCCATATTTCCAACTTCATGAATTTTTTGTTTAAAATGATAAAGTTAGGAATTTCTTTTAACGTACGATAATGTTATGAATTTTATTTTTTAATCACAATGTTATTTTTTTTAGTGATCTAGTCAGACATTATACTATTTTCTTAGCTTTTTTAAAAAAAAATAATAATCCGTTTATGCACAATGAGTGGTTATGGTTAAAAAAAATCACAAATACGAACTCTATTAACCTCTATAATTTAGAATTCTTTAAAAGTTAAAACGTTTCAATACTCATTTTTAATATTTAAAATGTAAATTATATGTATCAATATATCATGAATTAGTTGTCTTTTTTTTTTTTTTTTTTGCTATTAGTCTATTTTTAAAAAATAAAAAAATAAATTGTGCTTTTATGGTAAGTTTACTTGTCAACATTAATTTTAGAGCAAGTTTCTCGTCAAAATATAATTTGGTTTTAAAAAAAAAAAAATAGACTTGAAATGTTATGCTGAAATTTTAAAATTTTTTCAAAATTTACTGTTGACACAATTGAGGAGATGAAAATATAATTTTAAATAAAAAGACCACAAATTCAATGAAAATCTATTAAAATCTATGATATAGAAATCTATTAAAATCTTATCAAATATGTCAAATTCTATTAAATTCCATGAAATTTATAAAATTTTATAAAAATTTATAAATATTAAGAAATCTATTAAAATCTGAGTTGAGAACACCCATAGCTTTTTAAGCTTGGCCGAACATCCTCAAAATAAGTATCTTTTTAAGGAAAAAGTAAGTTACCCTTACTTATTGTGAAGCTTAACTGAACATGCTCTTAATGTTGTTATATTACTTAGATGATGAGAAAGAAACGAAGCATTTGGAAGATTTTGAAGGAGCTAAATCTCGTCTCCAGCTTTTCCAAATGGATCTCTTTAACTACGATTCCATTGTCACCGCCATCACCGGCACCACTGGTGTCTTCCACCTCGCTTCTCCCTGCATTGTTGATGAAGTCCGTGATCCTGAGGTCGCACCAATTTTTTCTCTACCCATCCATTTATCTATCTATCTATGCATGCGTATGACTTCTATTAGTACTCTGCTATATGCTGACTTCTGTAATTTTTGTTTCTGTTTGTTTGATGAAGAATGAGCTATTGGCACCAGCGATTAAAGGCACAATTAATGTACTCACAGCTGCAAAGGAACTTGGGGTTGGGCGTGTGGTGGTGACCTCATCCGGAGGTGCCATCGTCGCAAGCCCTAATTGGCCTGCTGATGTTGTCAAGAATGAGGAGTGCTGGAGTGATGAGGAATATTGCAAGCAGAAGGGGGTACCGTCTCTCTCTTGCTGTCACCGAATAATAAATTAATAATATAAATCTTATATTCGCATAAAGAGATAAATTTTTCAGCATCAAAATTATAATCCAATGTTAGCCAAAAGAAAGTGAAAGAATGACTCTGATTTGAATTCATAACTCCTAGTTAGTCTCACCGCATAGGTTGGTCAAGGTTGGTCATTGAGGAGCATGTATATTGAAACCCATGAATTCAAATAAAGAAATCTATGTTGGATTTTTGCGTACAATTATTTCCTGAGGCAGGAAATCTCTTGGGATGTACGCTAAAATCTATTTATCTTGACGAAGTTAAAGCTTCAATTTTCAAACTCCAAAAGACAAAAACAATGTTGACATTGTCATTATTGGTGGATTCTTCTTTAAAACAGCCAACAGTGAGTAAGTGCAATTGACTACTGATTATTTTGGCATATACATTAGCCAAAAATAAGGACATGAAAAGGAAAAGAAGGAAATGTTTCATGCAGCTAATCTCAGTTGAGTGACCGTGCTTGATGATAAAGTAGCAAAAGTGAAGGACATGGATTGACAACGGAAGGCAGAAAAAGAACGCAAGTAAAGATATCATGAACCTAGATGAAGTGGATGATGATATTGGGCTTATGTTATCATTGGGAGTAGACTTGATTTGTCAACTTGTTTAAATATGAAAAGTGATTAAAAAGTTCCTACCACTGATTTGGGATTTACTTTCTGATGAAGTTGTCTACTGAAACTATCTCACTGTGTTTTTAGTGTAACACAGAAAAGGGTTAGGGGGACAAACATCAATGAGGGAAGGTGAAAAGGGATTTAGGAAGATTTCCTTTTTTATGCATGATGATGCTCTTTCCCATGGTAAAGAATTATACTGAAATTCAGAGAACAATGTTTCATAGGCAAGAACAAAGGTATGTATTTTTTTTTTTTAAATAAAAAAGACAAACTAGTTTTCATATGTTTATTTTCTCAGTTATTTTCTCAATTTTCATGAGATATTTAAGAGTATAAATATATAGTAGTGTTGATTTAGAAATGTTCTAAGTGGCTTTTGATTTTTCTTCTATGTTGAAGTACTATTATTTTGGTGATACGATGTCTGAATGTTCTCTTTTCACGTATTGTGCATACTTTTGTTCTCATTGTACTAATTGCTTTCTGTTTATTGCTGATTAATACCTAGCTGGAGTTTTATTGTTCTGTATGTTAGGAATGGTATTCTCTTTCTAAAACACTAGCTGAAAAAGCTGCTTGGGAATTTGCAAAGGAAAAGGATTTGGATATTGTTGTGGTAAATCCTGGAATGGTGATGGGCCCCATCATCCCTCCGGCGTTAAATGCCAGCATGCTAATGATTCTTCGCCTTCTTCAGGGTAATTCTAATTTGAGATAACCAATATCACATGAACTGTTGTCTAATTTATTACAAGAAAGAAAGTAATCCAAAGGCAAAGCAAGCACTGATCTTTTCGTTCACTCATAAAAAAACAAAAAAAGATAAAAAGAAAGAGTACTCTATGCCAGTAGTCAGCCTACGTAGAATTACTTTGAGTAATTATTTATTCTAATTAAGTAATATTATTTATAGTCAGCAACTATGAATAATTACTCCAATTGAGTAATGCCCGTAGGTTGACTACCGGTGGTGAGCGACTATGAATAGTATTTTAAAAAATAATAACAATAAAAATAGTGTGGAAAAAGAAAAGAAGGAGGATAGTGCTGATAATTTACTTGAATTTAAATCTGGCCTAAGTATTGCACTCATTCATGGCAGAATTATACCATTTATTCTTGGGATAATGTTGAGATCACATCACATTATCATTTTTTTCCTTGGGTAGGCTCCACTGAAGTATATGAAGATATCTTTTTGGGATCTGTCCATGTTAAAGATGTGGCTCTAGCACACATTCTGTTATATGAGAACAGATCAGCAACTGGAAGGCACTTGTGTGTTGAAGCAATATCTCATTATGGTGATCTTGCTGCTAAGGTGGCGGAGCTTTGCCCGGAGTACAAGGTTCCTAGGTAAGGTGCTCTGATTGCGTACTTTTTCAAAATATCCACACAATATGAACTGTGAAATGATGGTGAAATGTAAAGAAATTTTAAAATTTAAAGAGACTGCATTGTGTTTATGGACTAGTCCAATTTCTTTGGAAAAAGTATTTTGTTTTTTATGTTTACTCCCATATTCATTCTTTGGTGGCGGGGTGCTATTTCAAAGGAAAAAGAGTTCCTGTGGATCAAAAAATTACCCGCCTTTTACTTCTTTTCCTTGTAAATTGTATTATGCTGTTTTTTGTTTTACTGTGGTGGCCCTTGACTTGCTCTCTCAATATTGCGTCTTTCCTATGAATGATTCTCAAATGCAAGTATTGCTGAATGTGTTGCACTTTTTGTAGGTTTCCCAAGGATACTCAGCCTGGGTTATTGAGGGCCAAGGACGCGTCGAAGAAGTTGATAGACCTGGGTCTCGAATTTATTCCCATAGAGCAGATTATCCGGGATTCTGTAGAGAGTTTGAAGAGCAAAGGGTTTATTTCTTAAAAAATATTTGCATGATTTGAAGTTTCAAATGTACCTTTATACTGTAACAAAGTCGGAATTTCAGGTGTTGACCGAGGATAATTATGGCGAATGGATCTGTATGCTTGTATACTTTTATTTGAAAGTCTGTATGCTTGTATGCTTATGTTGTAATGATTGTTGCTTTATTCTCTAAGACATCTCTTATATACAGACCAGTCTGGTTGTGTCTGTTTATGTAACTACCATATTATGATGGATTTGCTTAACTTCTGTACATATTTGGGTGTCTGACTAATTTTTCTTGTCACTAGTGTGCTGCACGTGATGTATTCGTAAAAAGACACTTAATAGCGTTCATTTATATTTTTGATTTGTTAAAGAGGGGATGTAATTTGTACTAAGTTTATTTATAAAGAGGTATAGGAAATGAGAGTGTTAGTGAGCTTTTTAATTTGTAACAGAGAAGTAACTTCTTTCATGATATGCCAAACAGGTATTAAAATTGGCCCCGTCTCGTATATGTTTTCTTGACAGTCTTTTCTTTTTCTATTTATACATGTTTTATAAAGTTTTTTGTAGCAACAAATTTCCATACAATTAATTTACCTAAATTAAGGTCAAGCCATGCTAATGAAATTCCAACTTATAAAATATTGGTATAAATCAGGTGTTTAATTGGTGCATATATTATAATATTTAGAAAAACGGACCGGTCATAGATCCGAAAAAGGCAACGGGTCAAGAGTTAAAAGGTCGAACCAAGATTGAACCGATTTTAATTAAAAAAATAAAATTAATCAAAAAATTTCACAAAATTTCTAAAAATATGTTATTTGTAAATAAACTAATATTTATAGACAAAATTACTCACAAAACTTGGCTTTAAATAGACTTTTCATATGTTTCAAATAAAAAATAAAAAATAAATCTAAAAATATCACAAAAAAAAAGGAGGAACAACCGAAGAAGAAGAACAATAGAAGAAATGAGAAAGAAATGAGGAAGAACTCAAAAATGAGTGATTTTGTCTTAAAAAAAATTATGAACCGAAAAACTATTAAAATCGGACTGGTTCTACAGGTTTTTCCAGTTTAATCACAGCACGAATGCTGCACCCTAGATGGCGAAAGTCCAGTAGCCGAAAGCATCACTAGCTTACACTCTGACCCGAGTAGCGATTTTCGGTCCGATTTTCTGATGCCATGTTAAATTGGTAGACCAGGCCGATTTTGCGACCAGTTCTCGGTTGAACCGGCCGACCCGGTTCGATTCAGTTTTCTAAACACTAAATTATATATCATTATCTAATTACTCGCATATAATGTAATGACATCCACACTCTATGTGCTCCACGTTCGGTTTATCTTCAATAGTAGAATCGGACTAGATTAGAACATGTCGCATCCTGTTCGATTCCAAACTGATTCCGGTTATACAATAACAAAACAAAAACTAAAAGTCTTTCAACGAAGTTATTAAAAATTGATACAAAGGAAACAAGATTAACAATATGGATTATCTACATGCAAGGCAAGTAGCAACACAACATGGTAAACTAGTTGAGGAACATAACCTTAAGGAGTAAAGACCACAAGCAAATGATTAATGGCTGCGGACAAATCACATAATTTTACCTCCAACTTTGAGCAACTCGTTTGAGAAAATATATTTTCCTTTAGGCTCTGCTTGGGAGTTTTGGAGTAGCGGTTATCAGCGTTTTTTAAAGTACCGGTTTTGAGCGTTTATGAGCGGTCCGATTTTGAGTGGTTTTTAATAGCGGTTTTAGAAACTTTCCAACCCATACTTGGGAATTTATTATCCAGCGGTTCTGAAAGTGTTTTAAAACAATCAAATTACATATATACCCATATATAGATAACAAAGAAGATCTATGTAATAATATGGTATTGTGAAATTTTTCTCTCCACTTTTTTTTTTCTATCTTATTTTTTTCTCATAATCAAAATTGTATTAATAAATTTATATTATTGAATCAAGTTAATAAAATTCCTTGTGATCATGAACCAACTTCTCAAATTTTTTCATTTTTAATTCATGACCCAATTATTATACATTAACTAAAAACTATAATCCTTGTTTCTTTCATTGTTGGAGCAACGATAATTTAACTAAAATAATATATAAATCAATTCAAACTTATAACAAATATAATTGTTTAGTCCCACAATTTAAAACACAAAATAAAAATTCATGCAATAATGGATCATCGCTCATAAGTATCAAATATTCACCTAGTAAGTGTAATAAATAAAGGGGAGTTGAAATGTCTTTTTTTTTTTTTTTTTTTTTTTTTTTTTTTTTGTAGAAGAGTCTGTGTCTAGTTTGTTGGTGGGGGGAGTTGAAATGTCTTTTTTTCCATTGCAGATTTAAATTGTTTAAGGAGGGTAAAGTTGGAACAAATTTTAAAGAACGGTTAAAAACCGCCGATTTGAGGGATTGAGAAGTATACTTAAAATTATACTACAGGGTTTTTGAGTGGTTTTTAAACCTCTCAAAACCGGTGCTCTAAAAAACTAACAATCATGGGTTGTCCCAACCCCTCATAAACGGTGCCATTCAAAACCAGTCAAAACCGGTGGAAAAAAAACTCCCAAGCAGAGCCTTAATGGTTATCAAGTATGCAACAGCTTGCAATCAAATGAATAAATAATCAACTTTGAGCCAAATCCGTGTCACAGTTAGTTTGGACTCTTGGAATTTATTTCGGTGACAAATGGGTAAACATTATATATTAGGTGCCTAATCTTTTACATTTTAAAGTTCAAGGACTATTTGCATACAAGCATGTAAGTTCAGGGACCAACATAATTTTTAAACCAATTTTGTATTAAAAAATAAAAATATAAAGTTTATCTTGAAATGGAATTTGTGGTCAAATTTGTAAATTGTAATTGATATTTTTTCCCGAAAAATTCAATCTACTTTAAGGAAAAAGCTAGTTGTACACCCAAAATGTACACCATCACTTACACCATGGGGATGTGTCAAATAATGATTGGTTCACTTTATTTATTTGACCAAATAAATAATGATTTCACCCAACTAGTTTTTGACACATCACATGATGTAAGTGATGGTGTAATTGAGAGTGTACATATAGCATGGTCCCTAATTTAAATATAGATGAAATTTTCTCAGCATACAAAATATGTTGCTGATTTTATGTATTTTCAAATAAAAATTTCCTATTATGTTGCCAATCCGACAACAAATATATCGTTTGAGACCCCAAAAAAGAAATCACCATTAATTTTTATTTAATATCAATTTCAATAAATCTCTAGGGTAATGATCTTATTTCCATGGTGGAAAGAAACATCATGTGAGCTTTATAATTCCTCCTCACCATGGGAAGGAGATCATTACCCTAAATCTCTATAGACAAACTAAAAACAAATTGCATGCCAATCACGGGTTGAGTCAATTCTCATTGAATATAAAATATTCCTTCTGTCCCACAATGATGAGATTAAATTTTAAAAAAATCATTATTATTAGAATAATATATTTTATTTACGCTTTTTCTAAGTAGCAAAAATGAAGGACATGGATTGACAACGGAAGACAGAAAAAGAGCGCAAGTAAAAATATCATGAACCTAGATGAAGTGGATGATGATATTGGGCTTATGTTATCATGCCGACCGAGGGCTTGATGTTGGAGCTTGATCTAATGTTCTTAGTGAACATTGTTATAATGTCTATCGGGACAAGTGTCATACAATGAGTGCATAACACTTGTCTCAGTAGACATTAGATCAAAACCGATGTTATCATTGGGAGTAGACTTGATTTTGTCAATTTGTATAAATATGAAAAGTGATTGAAAAATAAATTAGATAGAGAAATTAATTCCTGTTTTATATAGATAGTAAAAAATAAAATAAAGAGAGATTATTTTGAGCTGAGCCGACTCGGCATGTAATAATTGTGGTGGACCAAAAGCAACACCGAATCCCATAGGATTCAATTCCTCCAATCGCCATGGAATCTCATCGGAGACTGATTCCATTTCTCTCTCTAGGAAATCATCTATTGATTCTGTTGATAATCTCTTGTTTATTTGTGAATCATTATTCGGGAAGTTCCATTAATGGTGGCGGATCCGAGAAAGAGAAAGTAACCCTTGAACTATACTATGAGAGCCTGTGCCCCTACTGCTCAAATCTCATTGTAAACTATCTCTACAAGCTCTTTGATAGTGGAGTCATTGCTATAACCCAGCTTAACCTCGTCCCTTATGGCAACGCCAAAATTAGAGCTAATGGCACCATCACTTGTCAGGTTAGATTAATCCAACTTACTAAACTTTGTTTCTTTCAATTAATTTTTTTCTTTTTCCTTGAATTTAATTTGGAACTCATTATTTAAATTGCTCAATCAAAATTTGGGTTTATTTTTGCCATGAGTATGATTCTGAGAAATACATAACCAAAATGTTGAAAATGTTTGGTCCCACCAATGAACATTCGAGTAGTGTCTTGCTAATACTTTGCCACGAAACTGAAGCAAAGCATTTCTTTAATCTTTTCAGTTCTAGGTGTCTCAAAGAGAGCACCTGGAAAATTATGTAAAATCCCAGATTGACAAAACTAGATATTCCAACTTCTTTGCCTCTCTAATGGCTTCTTATCCTCAGTTGATCAATCTCTGTTTGCTTTTTCACTTGCTATTTTTCACTTCATTTTCGCCTATTTCTTGCAACAAAGTATCAGTGGGATTGTATTACGAAACCCTTTGCCCTTATAGTGCCAATTTCATCATTGGTGATTTAGCCAAGATTTTCTATAATGAACTGATTGATATTGTTAATCTCAATCTTGTTCCTTGGGGCAATGCCAAACTTCAAGGCGACAATACCTTCATATGCCAGGTTCTGCATTTTTTTTTCTCTTACTTCAGTTCTTAATCGAGGTGTAAATAGAAAGTGAAATTTGTTTGGCAGATCATTTAGGGCATGCTCGCTGTATACTACTGGATAATGAA
Organism: Forsythia viridissima; assembly: GCA_030279155.1. Lineage (NCBI taxonomy): Eukaryota > Viridiplantae > Streptophyta > Magnoliopsida > Lamiales > Oleaceae > Forsythia > Forsythia viridissima. The sequence goes on along the minus strand of CM059034.1, from coordinate 20,761,864 downwards.
ATATCTTTAAATTTATGTAAAATTGTTTAGTGTACATCTATGGTATGTATCAATCAAGTGAATTTTAGCTTTCGTTAATAGTGTCCTGTATTAGGCAACTCACCCTACCAAACCATGCCATAGTGTTCTTGTTGGCTCCGATTATATCAGTTATAATTTTTCCCTTTTTTTTTTTTTGGTGAAATGATTCTGGTTTTGTTTACAGCATGGCCAATATGAATGTTTACTCAACACTGTAGAGGCATGTGCAATTGATGTCTGGCCTGATGTGGTAAGAATCTCCTTTGAGCATTTAACAATTTGTCAGATTAACTTTGAACAGGATGGAATTAGGAAAGTAACTGCTTCGTATTGTTTTTGCTGCTCTATTCACTATGTTTTGGATAGCTTAATCTGTTAAACTCTGATTCTGCAGCATGATGTACATATGCTGCTATTAGCTCAGAGTAACCTTGAAAAATTAAGCAACTGAGTTCTGTATAAAAATTACCTAATTTAAAACTTACTTATTTGCTAATAAGAAAATGATTTAATCTTAGCCATACATGCGTCATATAACTCACTGCAATCTTGAATTCTAGCATTGTAGTCTCATGTTATTGACAGAGAGATTTTGTCCAGGATGTTTTCAAATTTCTAGCATAACAGAGTTTTTGATGTCTTTTTTACTGTTTTTCTTCATTGAAAACCCATGCAGAATGAACACTTTCCATTTATCTACTGTGTGGAAAGTCTGGTCTACCAAGGGAAGTATACTCAATGGGAAACATGTTTTGAGAAATTGGGTTTGGATCCTAATCCCGTGGCTAATTGTTATAACACTGGACGTGGAAAAGAGGTTAGCTTTATCTATGTTTTTATTATAGAACGTTGAATAGAAAGAACTATTTCTGAAAATGCTTTTGTTTTTTCGGCCAATCAAACAATCACTGAACAGTCTATGAATGTTAAATCATAATTCTTGAATTTGAATTTCAGTTCTTTTTTAATTAATTCCATGCCTGATTTTTCCACATGCTTTATTATTGAATTTCATGCTTTTAATATTTTCTTCTTCCTTTCTTGATTAGTGTAGTGTTGCTTTTTCCACACTATAATGTTTACTTTATAATTACCACTTTTGTGCAGCTTGAACTAGGATATGCAGCAGTAACAAACGATCTTGAACCACCTCATAGATACGTGCCATGGGTAGTTGTGGATGGACAGCCACTTTATGATGTCAGTTTTGCTTTACTTTTTGTCTTTTAAAACTAATATATATTTTCGTGTTATTAATTGGTTTTCCTCAGATATTTCAACTGTTACATTATACTCTTCAGGTTAAAGAGAACGATAGTATAGCTATGTGAAGAGGGGCATTAAGCCATTCAAGATTTTTAAAATCGCTTGTCATCACTTCCATACATTGCTTTGCATTTTCTCAGCAAATAATGCATTACTGTGTCATGTTTTAAATGCCAACTCCCTATCCCTTCCCCGGCAGCCCTAACCACCCTGCCTGGGGAAGGAGAATGAAGCCCGAGTTTGATCCTCGGTTGCAAGTAAATGGAAGTCCGAGTTTCCTTTCTTTCCAGAAGGTTATCATCGAATGTAAATTTTTTGTACATGACATTTTCTATCTGATTGCAGGACTATCGGAACTTCATAAGCTACATCTGCAAAGCATATAATGGAACTTCTGTGCCCTCTGCTTGTAGTGAATCGTCGATTGGAGTCATTCTGGCGTCTCTGCCATACAGAACAAACAACCGAGTGAAAGTTATCTCGCAGAATGTTGGACATAACATCATGTGATAAAATATATTTGGTTGCTTCATCATAAATTTAAGGTTATTTCTATACTTTCTAAGTTAATTTTCCTTGTTTACAGATATGTATATTTTGTTGTAGGAAGGTGAATCTGGTTTGATTAAGGTTATCAGCTGTTTCTTTGTGACAATAATTTACTTGCAAACAGGAGTTGACCATGCCTTTCAGTAGTCTAAAGTTAAGAATTTATTTATCTCTAATTATATCTGCTCCGCTCTTTTCAGTTTGTCTATCAAATTCATTTTTCTTGATGTGTGAAATTTTTAATAAATGAAAGGTAGTGATACTTCGAACTCAAGTCATTTGTTCGCTTTTATAGTATATTTAACAACTTTTTTTAAAAAAAATTAAATTGTTAGAGAATGTATGAATTTATTTATTTATATTTATATCTTCGACGAAAGTTGTATTGACTTGTGTAGTATTTCAATCGACGGCCCATCAAAATGTGGGTTTTTATTTTCATTTGGGAAAGAATGTTGCATAATGTGTTACCATTACCTAAACAAATTTTTACCTCTTAAGTCTTTTGTTAGGTTTAATATTAAAATTCAATTCATTGAAATAAGAAATTTTATTCAGATATTGGATCAAATTCAGATCAATAGATAATCCCTTCTTTTTTAATAAAATGAAAATAATTTATTTATATATTGTATTAGCAATTACACAAGTACAAAAATATATGCCTGCAACAACAATTTCTAGGTGCAATAGACTTGCATGACAATAAGCTAAATTTGTTGAACTTTTATTAAATAAAATTTTGGCTCTCTCCATTTTTCTTTTCATTTTGGTGGGAAGAATTTTTGCTTATATCTTAATTGTTAGTTTTAAATCTAGATAACAATCAACCTAGAAGGGGGGTTGAATAGGTTGTTACTGAAAGTCTGTAAATATTTTTTTTCAAAAACACAACGTTCACTTTAATGTTCTGATATTGATGAAAGTTTGTTGAACGTCAGAACATTTCGCTGAACGTCTTGGCAGTTTCGAGACAGTTATTATATAAAGCGATTAAAACATTAATTAACACCAGATATAGCGTGGTAAACCCCTAAGGGAAACATCCACGGGCCCCCATGTCACGGGTAAATAAATCCACTATTTCAGAACAGGTTACACACGTCTCAACTTTTTGAAATTACAATTTTAGACCTAATCTAAAACTTTATCAGCAATTTACAAAAATAAAACTTAGTTAAGAACAATGATAAAACTTCCCTGTTTTATATTTTCTTCAACTAGTCCAGGAATGCACTCAAGTACTTCGGTCTTGATCTTGGTCCATTCCACATGTGTCCCCGGATTGATTCCACAAATCGGAATAAGGACCCAGTCCTTATCTTGCCGCCGAAATTCCGTTCTCTCTCACAATGGATTTCTTGTATGCTCAGTTTCTCAGAGCCGTTCTCAAAACTAGACTTTTGATCGGGCTAGGACTTTTTAATATCTCTTTGAACTCTCAACTCATAAATGATTTGCTATTTGATTCTTGAGTATTTTTGCTTTCAAAGTCCGTAAAACTTCTTGGAATACCACCTGTCTTACTTATAGTACAAGAAGTTTGTCTAAACTTAATGACTTAATATTTATCTTATATATGGATAAGACACAATAAGTCTTTAAATTTAAATAAACTTTATACAAGATAAGGTGAGATAAATCATAAGAATATGAAAACAAATCTAGATATTTATTTTCATTTAAGTAGATAAATAAAAAGATAATATTGTAATATCTTATCTACTTAGAAACTTAGTTTAATTAGAAAACTTAAACATGCAATTTATTCAATCACTTATTAACAGATAAGGAACAAGAGTTCTAGAATGACTAAAACTTATAAATAGATTGTGATAAATCTAGCATTAAAGTTTCCAATTTCCAAACAATTACTAGATAATCATTGAATCCTAATTTGCTCATATCAATAAATAACTTATAATTAAATATGCCAAAAAAATCGGATTCTTCAATAATCCAAAAACTGATTTTCAAAAACTGATTTTCCAACAATCTCCCCCTTTGGCATCTCTTAATTACAAAACTTATATCAAGTTGTTTTTTGAGGTGAGCACGTAGTCAAATTGGATTCAAGACCATATGCAAATTTAAACATGCAATTTAATTTAAAGCAATTCCTAATTACCAAGCAAAAGTAATTCCTAATTAAGCAAAAGCAAAGTAATTCCTAATTAAGCAAAAGCAACAATTCCTACTAATTACTAATTCCTACTACTCCCCCTTTTTGTAAGAAAGAGGGGCCAAAGCAAAATACGAAATTAACGAAGTGTCCGAAAGCAAAATACTAAATTAAGGAGAAAATACCCAACCACAAAACACTCTATGAAGTGCTCTTGCGGGTCCTCTTTTTCGAACCACCAGTCTGGGTTCTTGTCTTGCGCTTGGAGGACGAAGGCAAAGGAGTAGCATCTGGATGTGGAGATATGCCAGCATCAGGGTCAGTACGTGGAGAATGCTCAGGACCAGCGTCAGGATGTTGAGTTCCATCAGAGCTAACATCAGGATTTTGAAGATTCATGGCAGCATCTTGATATTCCTCTAGTATAGGAATTCCAGTCCGCTCAGCCAAGGCCACAAGTAAGGCCCTTAGGAATCTGTGATGACGCTCAAAATTATCAGATAGTGTATTGACCAAAGAGGTTAAGTCCCTCACCTGAGTTTCAAGAGAACTGGAATGATCTTCAGAAATGGTTGGCCTTGCAGGAGGCGTCGGTCTCTTAGTGACTTTCTTTGAAGGACGAAGAACCGGAATTTGTGAAGTGAAAGTGTCACCCGGAAGTATAGGAACATTGTGATGCTGGAGATAGGCATGAAGTAAACCAGGAAAGGACAACATTCTGGAGTGTGCTTGACGGGTCGCCGCGAACACAATTTTGTCAAAAATAATGGAAGCAATATCTAGCGGGTAGAGGGTGCCCAGTTTATACAACAACTCAACCTTATCCATCCCAATGTCTGACCTATGCTGAATTGGATCAATGTTGTGCAAGGCAATTTTGTGAAGCAACTTATACTTAGAGGTAAGCAATGCCGCAGTCATTTTACCCGTAGGCCAAGGATTTCCAGTGAGTTCTAAGGCCAAAGTATCAGTGGCTGCTTCAAATTCATCATCCATTCCCTCAGATATGGGTGATAATTCAAGCCAACGACAAAGATTGGAAGGACTAAAAGGTACTAGCCGACCCCTAACATAAACTGACCACCTAAAATTATTACCCGGCTGCTTAATCTGTCGAGAAATATTAGCCAAGAATTCTTTTATCACTGTTTCACAAGGTCTCCCAGTCCAACCCAACAATTTTTGTATCCCCCAATGCTCAATTAATTCAACAAGATCAGCCTTTCTAAGGACATCCTCTTTGACATTAAACTCCATCACAAAATCCCGATTTGAAATAAATTTGTGAAATTGAGTCTGTGCATCAAGAGTTCCAAATTTGTAATTCAGAGGGGTGAAGACGTGGTTACCTTTACGGAGCAAACTTTGTTCGAACAATTGAGGATGAGTCGCTGAAGTTGGAACATCGGAGGATGGATGCCCAACATTCTGATGTTCAGTTGGAATATCACCAACGTTCGAACGTTCATCAATTTTCTGTTTTCCTTTCTGTGCGCGGGAGAGTCTGACAGGGACAGATTCTTCAGCACTTAATTGATCATCTTCATCATTCGAGGACTCTTCTTCTTCTTCTACATTTTCATCTGCAAAATCTGAGCCCGATTTTTGTTGTTCTTCTTCAATATTCCCAGTCTGTGGAGACTCCCCTGAGCGGTCTTCAGACTCACTACCAGATTGAGACCCAGTTCCATTTTCAGAACCCGTGTCCTCATCAAGCTCCCCCTGACTTGTGACTGGTGTGGGAATGGCGGCGGTGGAGGAAACTGCACTAGCGGCGGCTGTTGGTTGAGGAGATGAAGAAGATGGAGCAAGTGGCGGCAGCAAAAACAGGTGCTGCAGGCGGTGGAGGCGAAACCACTGGTGTCGGTGGTGGTGTGGACTCCGGAGGAACACCTGTGGTTGTTGCAGAGGCGGCGCCGCGACGGCTACGGCGAATCTCCGGGTGGTGAGTGGTGGTTTTTGACATTGCCATTGATTATTTCCTAAAACACTCTTGCAAGATCAAGTTATATCAAGAGAAATCAAGAAATTTACACAAGAGAAATTTGGGGTTTAGGGTATTGAAAAGAAAAGAGGAAGATGAAGATATAAGTACCTATTTGTTAAATGAATGAAAATAAGAACTCTTTTTAAGAATGGACTCTTTTTAAAGAGGGACATGAAAATAAGACTTCTAATCCTAAAACAATTTGAATGCAAAAAAAAATAAAAAATAAACAAATAAACAAATAATTAATAAAAAAAAACGTTTTTTTTTTATTTTATTTATTTTAAAAAAATTTTTTGAATTTTTTTTTTTTTTAAATATAAATGCAAAATTCATGAGCAACTTTGAAGAAATTCCAATCATCTTTCTAGTCTGTCCTGATCATAGAAAATTGTTAATATAATTCAAAATCCCATATATTAATCATGAAGAAGAGTGTAGTGTGTGAATAAATAATCAAAATAAGATCAATAATATCAAGACAAATCAGCACCACCTTCTAAATCACATAACCTTTTATAGAATAGAGTTTCAAACCAGCCATCATCTTTAATTGTCTTTTTATGAAGAAAATATTTGACCTGCCAAGCGTAAGTGAAATTTTTTTTTTTTTTTTAAATTTCAATTCTGGCCTTTTTTTTTTTATTTGAAGAATTTACACATTTATTTTGTGTTTGCATAGCCAGTTAAGTATATAAGAAGTGACTTTCACACTTTCAAGGCGGCAGCCCTTTTCTCATGATTTTTTTATGTTATCAAGGATGGCTTCTCATCATCCAGAGAAAGGTAGCCCTCCTTCAAATATACTAGCTTGTTTAACAAGACAGAATATTATGGTGCCGAAAGACATAGATACTGACCATAGGTCTTCAATCCATATTTAGTCAGTAAATCAAAGGGTAGAATACATAATTTGTCAAGAAATTATCAACCCAATTTCGACATCTATAAAGTGCATAAACAAGGGATGAATATATGGAGATTCAAACTATATTTTCAAGTTTTATGATAAAGGCAATAACACATTTGAAAATCAGTATTTCTTGCATAATTAACTCAAGAATATATGCAAATATATATAATATTACAAAGAAGATTCACACTGAGTTTTGTCAACTCCCCCTTTCTTGTATCCGTTTTCAATGAGATAAGTAGTTAGACGTTCATACCAAGCTCGTGGAGCTTGTTTTAAACCATAAGGAGCTATTTCAAGTCTATACACATGGTTTGAAAAATGAGGATCTATAAAACCCTTAGGTTGTTCAACATAAACTTTCTCATTAAGATAGTCATTTAAAAATGCACTTTTGACATCCATTTGAAATAGTTTAACTTTCATTTGGCAAGCAATAGCAAGTAAAAGTCTTATAGAGTTTAATCTCGCAATTGGAACAAAAGTTTCTTCACAATCTAATCCTTCAATTTGAGTGTATCCCTGGGCTACTAAGCGGGCTTTGTTCCTAAGTATAGTTCCATGTTCATCCTATTTGTTTTTATAAACCCACTTAGTTCCTATTACATTTGCATCATTTGGTCGAGAGACTAAATTCCAAACCTTATTTCTTTCAAGTTGGTTAAGTTCATCTTGCATGGCTAACACCCATGATTCATTTTCTAAAGCCTCTGTTACATTTTTAGGTTCAACATGAGAAATATAACATACACGACTTATCTCATTTGTAGCTCGCCTTTGAGTCACCATACCATTATCCCAATTTCTAATGGCATTAGATGTGGGGTGTGCTTTTTGTATCCATGTAGGTGGATCTCTTTGGGTGCTTTGTTCTCCAAGAGTGTGTGTGATATCAGTTGTAATATCATTCTGTTTATTTTGATCTGACTGCTTTGTTGCATCAGTTTTGGTAGCGTCTCCAGGAATGTTCCGACTTCCGTAAGTGTTTTCTCCAACATTCTGATGTTCGTCTGCTGCCACAGATTTTTCTGTCTTTGTTTTTGTTACTTGTTCCTGTGAATACTCAGCAAAGTTATTAGTATCGTCCACTACAACATTAACTGATTCAATTATGTTTTGAGTACGTATGTTGTAGACCCGGTAAGCCCGACTATCTTCTGAATATCCCAAAAATACCCCTTCATCACTTTTTGGATCCATATTTCCTATTTGTTTACGATCATTTAGAATACAACACTTACTGCCAAATGTGTGAAAATATTTTAGGTTAGATTTTCTACCTTTCCAAATTTCATATGGTCTTTGAGATGTGTCTGTCCTAATGGTAACCCTATTCAAAATATGACAGTTCAAGTCTGTTTTCTTCAACCATATTTGTCGAATTTTAGTTCGACTTCTTTTATTCAGTAAGAGGTTTTTCAAGTTCGTGCTAGTTCTACAAATAGTTTTCTTGTGCTTTAAATACTTAGGTGAATAATTTGAGAGGTTAGCACGATTTTGGTCTATCTTACCACATGTTGGACAAGCAGAAAATGAGTGTATGTTACCTTTAGATTCACCTTTGGTTACCTTGTCAGCAGTTTCTGTAATTCCTGATTCTTTCAACATCTGACCGTTGATTACAGATTTAGTGGACATCAGAACGTTATCAAAACTTGTTTCTGTTATTCCTTTGACAAACGTGATTTTCTTTGCTTCCTTATCTTCTCTATGCTGAGTATATCCTAAACCATGTCTGATATTGGTGGTTCTTCCATAGCTCAGCACCTCGTTCAGTCGAGCAGCCCCAATGGTCAATTGTTTGTTTGCTTCCTTACATTGTTTCAATTCTTCCTGCAAATCACACAATTGTTTATTTTTATCAGCCAACAATATTTCGAAATGAGTTATTTTATCATTGGAGAAACTTTGTTCTTTAGTGGACACAGTAGTCAAAGCCTTTAGGTTGACCCTAGTGTCATCAGCTCCAACGTTTGGTTCTATGTCAGAACGTTCATGAAAAAGATCAGATAATTCAGAATCAGAATTAGAGCATGCTGTAAATGAAATATTTTGAGTATTAGAAACTTCCTCATCTCCTGATTGATCATCGGTTGATTCTTCATCCTCGCTCCAAGTTACATTCATGGCCTTTTTACCAAAAGTTTTCTTTTTATTGTTAGCACATTCAGAGGCAATGTGACCATATCCTTCACAAGTATGGCACTGGATACGATTTTCTGTTCTCCTTGGAAGATTTGACTGATTCTGTCTATCTTGGTTAGGATAATTATTTCTGAATGATCCTTGATTTTTAGTTGATTTGAGATTTTGAGCCCGTTTCAAGAATTTGTCAAACTGTTTGGTTACTAGGGCAATATCAATGTCTGAATCATTTTCATCACATTTATCTTTTTCTTCCTCAACACGAGATGCTATGCCTGTAGCTTTTTCTTTCTTTCTTGTATTGAGATTTAGTTCGTAAGTCATTATTGACCCAACCAACTCTTCAATTTTGATCTCGTCTATGTCCTTGCTTTCTTCAATTGCGGTCACCTTGGAGTGAAACCTATTTGGTAAAGATCGCAGGACCTTTCTGACCAACTTTGACTCTGAATATTTTTCTCCAAGGGAATGTGCTTGATTTGATATGTCACACAGTCGAGCATAAAAATCTTTGAATACTTCATTGTTCTTCATGCGTAGATTTTCAAATTCTGTGGTGAGCATTTGTAGTTTACATGATTTCACCTTGGAAGTTCCTTCATGTGCAATTTGTAGGATTTCCCAAGCTTCCTTTGCTATCCTGCAATTAGATATTAGTCTGAATTGATTAGCATCAACAAAACAAAATATAGCATTCAAGGCTTTGCTATTCCAACTAGCATTATTGAAATCAGTAATAACCCATTGTTCACATGGTTTTTCTATTTCAATATCATTTTCAATAATAGTGGGAGGACTATATCCTCTAATGATAGAATGCCATGATTTTTCATCTAAAGCTTGAATGTAAACAGTCATACGGATTTTTCAATAATTATAGTTCGTTCCATCCAAGACTGGTGGTCGAAAAGAAGGAATGTCCATACCTAGATTCATAGGATCTCACTTTCTAGAAGTGAACCCGCTCTGATACCAATTGTTAGTTTTAAATCTAGATAACAATCAACCTAGAAGGGGGGTTGAATAGGTTGTTACTGAAAGTCTGTAAATATTTTTTTTCAAAAACACAACGTTCACTTTAATGTTCTGATATTGATGAAAGTTTGTTGAACGTCAGAACATTTCGCTGAACGTCTTGGCAGTTTCGAGACAGTTATTATATAAGGCGATTAAAACATTAATTAACACCAGATATAACGTGGTAAACCCCTAAGGGAAACATCCACGGGCCCCCATGCCACGGGTAAATAAATCCACTATTTCAGAACAGGTTACACACGTCTCAACTTTTTGAAATTACAATTTTAGACCTAATCTAAAACTTTATCAGCAATTTACAAAAATAAAACTTAGTTAAGAACAATGATAAAACTTCCTTGTTTTATATTTTCTTCAACTAGTCCAGGAATGCAGTCAAGTACTTCGGTCTTGATCTTGGTCCATTCCACGTGTGTCCCCGGATTGATTCCACAAATCGGAATAAGGACCCAGTCCTTATCTTGCCGCCGAAATTCTGTTCTCTCTCACAATGGATTTCTTGTATGCTCAGTTTCTCAGAGCCGTTCTCAAAACTAGACTTTTGATCGGGCTAGGACTTTTTAATATCTCTTTGAACTCTCAACTCATAAATGATTTGCTATTTGATTCTTGAGTATTTTTGCTTTCAAAGTCCGTAAAACTTCTTGGAATACCACCTGTCTTACTTATAGTACAAGAAGTTTGTCTAAACTTAATGACTTAATATTTATCTTATATATGGATAAGATACAATAAGTCTTTAAATTTAAATAAACTTTATACAAGATAAGGTGAGATAAATCATAAGAATATGAAAACAAATCTAGATATTTATTTTCATTTAAGTAGATAAATAAAAAGATAATATTGTAATATCTTATCTACTTAGAAACCTAGTTTAATTAGAAAACTTAAACATGCAATTTATTCAATCACTTATTAACAGATAAGGAACAAGAGTTCTAGAATGACTAAAACTTATAAATAGATTGTGATAAATCTAGCATTAAAGTTTCCAATTTCCAAACAATTACTAAATAATCATTAAATCCTAATTTGCTCATATCAATAAATAACTTATAATTAAATATGCCAAAAAAATCGGATTCTTCAATAATCCAAAAACTGATTTTCAAAAACTGATTTTCCAACATTAATTTTTCCTGTTAGCTAAGATGAAGAGATGATAAAGGGTCAATTGAATATAACTGAAGGGAAATTGCGATGTACGTAATTGGGATAAATTTTGAAGAAAAAATTTAACGATACAAAAGTCAGCGATGCAATCTCAAAAAGAGAGAAGTAGATCAAAATTAACGTGGTTTATAATAGATTTTAAAGAATTTTTTTTTTTTTTGGATCTAGCAATAAACTAAACAGAGTCATACAAAATTTTCACCTAATACACTCTGAATCTATGAAAAACAAGTTTAATTTCGCCGATTAAAGACCAAGGAAAATGAAAGAAAAATTAGCAATGGACTCCCCAAACTCTTGGGTAGTGTGGTTTTGGATCCTTAATCTTTAAAAGTGAGATTTCATTTTCTTAACTTATTTATAAATCTAGATTCCTGCATGATGGGAACTATCAATGTGAACGTTAAACATGACTTAAATCTAGCTTTAAGTCACGCGAAAGATGCATACGATCTGAACATTTATATTGACGATTTTTGTCACTTGAAGAGTCAGATTCACAGATTTATAGAGATTGCGGATCCAGATCCATACTTTTGAAAGTTGGAAACTTAAAACCACAATAAGTGAAAGGAATTGAGTGGACAAATCTTTTTCAAAGTTGGTGTCCCACCAGTAGGATCTACTACCCATCAATTTTGTTGTCAAGATCGACATTTAACACTTGGCAAAAACCTATTGGAAAACTGCCCTTTTTTTGGATAAGAAAATGGATTACATTTGTATGAAGAAAAATCCAGTGTTTTCTGATGCACAAACACTTTTTAACTCACAACCAATCTGCCCAATTCCTTGTGCACATTGTGAATTCAAGAAAAGCTAAAATTCTACATAGAGTGACTTACCAGCAATGGCTTCCATGACAATGACAGCCTCATTCTTGGGTGGCTCGGCCGCGGCCGCCATTTCCAAACAACCTCCCACTGCCGGCTGCGGCCGAAGAGTTTTCATGGTTAAGGCCTCCAAGGATGAAAAGGTGGTGATTGGCACCAAGGAAGAGGACAACAGCACTAGAAGGGACTTGATGTTTGCTGTGGCAGCCGCAGCCGCATTTTCCGTCGCAAAAGTTGCCATGGCTGATGAGCCCAGACGAGGGAGTGCAGAAGCTAAAAAGAAGTATGCAACTATTTGTGTTACCATGCCTACTGCCCGCATTTGTCGCAATTGAGATTTCTTCATATTGGCTTATGATGCCTTTGTTTTATCCATTTATCTTGGAAGATTATTGTAAAAAGTAAAAAACCCCTTATTTTCATGGTAAATTATCTTTATATCCTTGTTGTCCATAATGTATATGGCTTGTGTTTGATCAACTATTTTCAAATGAAATATTGAGAATCTTAGCAAAAATTTAAGATTTGTTACAAGTAATTGGCTAGATTCCCCATAAGCCGATTTGTACGTAAAACTCAAAAGTATAATCACTACAATCCATCCCTTCATATCTGACGTCTATGGCTGCCGACGACTCTTAATAACCAAAACCATTTTTAATTTATGCATTATACACGTTATCTACCTGGTGCATTCTGTTGTGGTTTAAGAAGGTACTTGTATTTGTTCATAACTTTTCTGCTGTTATACACAAGTTTATATTGGGTTAAAAAAAGACAATATTTATGCATTTAAAATTTAATTTCGTGTAATAAAAACTTGAACGGTTAAAAAAAGATAATATTTATGTATTTAAAATATTCTTTAGAAAATGGAAAATAATTGGCACAGTTTATTATCGATAAATTGGTGCAAATGGTCCATAATTTTTGTTCTTAGTGTAAAAATCGTCTCTAACCTTTGTTTTTTTGTGCAACAGTTCTTAACACATGTGTTTTGGTGTATAATTGATCTTTATTTGATAAAAAAGACAAATATGCCCTTATTTTTAATTAAAAAAATTTCAATTAAATTCTTAACCTTTGTAAAAAGTACAAATAAATTCGATACTTTTTTATATAAAAATATTTATAAAAAACTAACAAATTGATAATACACATATTTTGTATATTTTACAAGCTATTATAAAATAATTAAAATTTAAGTTCATAATTATTAACAAACGTGTTAATTAAAAATATTTTATTATTATTAAGTAATCATATTATTTTAAATTCAAACTTTAATTTTATCGTTACAACATAAATAAAAAAATTAAAAAAAAAATAATTTTGTCATAAATTTGATACTCAAATATTTATATTTAATTGAATTATTTGTTTATTAATTACAAATATTAAAGCTCAAATTGTATTCTTCATATTTTAATTTATCTTTTAAAAATAAAAAACACACAATGTGTAAGCTAATTTTTGTTAATATTTTTATGTTAAAAATATAATAAAATTGATTCAATGTCATAAAATTATGTCCGCCATTTTTTTATTTATTTAACTTAATTTTTATTTAAATTTTTCACATCACATAGTAATTACATATACCTAAAGCACAATAATTTTACATTTTTCTATTATAAAAAATTTAATTGACACAACTATAGTGATATATTTAATATGCTAAATTAAATATTATTTAATAAATATATCAAACCTATTTGCACATTTTACAAATGTTACAAATTCAATTGCAATTTTCTTTAATTATAACTAAAGATTTTTTTTATTTTTTTTTATCAAATAAAGATTAATTGCGCACCAAAGTAAATAACTACTGCACCAAAAAACAAAAGTTAGAGACTATTTGCACCAATTTCCCATATATTATCTATGGCTAACATCAAATTAAAACATGCTGTCTAAAACATTTTATCAGTTTTCACCAATTGCTGGTGACCTTGTGACCTTGTGACTGTGAATGGTGACGAAAAAGTCAATTGCAGACACTGAAATCTGAATAGCCCACGAGTGTCTGCAGCTGTGTTGAGCCCACGTTCAAAAATAAATTTGGACTACATACGAAAGGACGTGCAAATTTTTCCTATTTACTAGCTTAAACTTTAAAATAAAAAAAAGTGCTGCCACATAATAACAGAGCATGCACGTTTGAAATTCAATTCTGGTCACCATCTTTTGTGAAAATTGTTGGTTTCATCAAAGACTTTTAAGTCTTGTACTTTCAAAGAGTGCATTTGATATACGAAGAAAAGGGAACAAAATAGTTGAAAACTAACTTCCCTCACTTCTTCTTTCCTATTAAAATTTAAATACAAATAAAAGTCATAAAATTGAAAAGAAACTGTCTGAATTATAAAAATATCCAAACAGAGCCTTGATGCTTAACCAAGAAGCCTAATGTCTAGAATAGAGAAAAATACACAAATGACGACTTTCTAAGCTGATCAAGTAATCTTTACATTTCAACATATAATATTACTCATCCAAAAATTCTCTTAATTGAAAATGATACAAATTGAAAACAAGCCAAAAATGTCTTGAATATTCCCAAATGGACTCGATTTCAGCAAAAAGGGACAACCTTCATTTGAACTCAGGAAAATTGAAGATAAAAACCAAGTTTAAGAACAACTAAAACACTCACAAGGTTTATATGAAATGATGTCAAATGTTCGGCTGGTTCCAGCAGTTACCGACCAGTAACAGCAAAGAAAAACACGTACTTGATTAGTACTTCAATGGTTCTTCGTTTTTACTTCCCGCTTTGCTGGGAGGCAACATAGTTGCGGATTACTTCCATAGCTAATTGATGGGCACTCTTATCTTGGAGTCTTGCAAGAGCATCCATGGCTTCATACGTCTCCTTGTCAGCAAAGAGCTTCAAGTTATAACGTGATGCTCCCAGTGGTATTCCTTCCCATTTATCCACCATCTCCTGAAGTTTCTCAGTACCCTAACAGAACAACTACAAGTTAATAGCCGTGGCAAAACAAATAAATTCGATGCAGAATTTCATCAACACTTTGAAGAAGAATCTCAATTGACTAGATACGTTTAGGCATAAAAAACAAGTGAAAACTGCAGGTGGGGTCCCAAACCTTTCAAAAAAGTGCAGGAGGGACCCAAACCTTCTATATTTGGCGCACCTATCTCTAATGTTTGCAAAAATATGCAGTATAAGGACCTTTGGATGGACTCTGTCCAAAAATCCATTAGTCGACCAAATGTGCAGCCCTTAACCTTCAGTTAACCATTTTTAAGGAGGGCAAAATGGTCTCTTAAAATTTAATTAATTCTAAAAATTAAAATAATTAAAAACAAGAGAAACAAAAAATCAAAAAACAAAATAAAAGAATAAAAATTATAAATAAATAAAATATAATAAAAATTCTTCATCTTCACCACCCCCACCCACACCCACTCCCACTCCCACTCCCACTCCCACTCCCACTCCATAGGCAGAAAGACCAACCATGACCAAAATTGGGAACTTGGAAAGTAGATTAAATTTTGAGAGGTGGGTTTCTTTTGGGTTCATGAATTATGGAGAAATCAATTGAAAACCCACCTCTCTTTGAGAGGTGGGTTTCTTTTGGGTTCGTGAATTATGGTGAAATCAATTGAAAATGGGACATCGTTGCCGCCCTTCTTAGTCAAGTGCATGAGATAGTTGATGATGACTCCACTGACAAATTGATCTCTTGAAGTGAATTCAATGACAGTTTTATCATATGGGATGATTCTAAATTCTCTTCCCAATTGCTGTCAAAGTACTTCAAGCACAGAAATTATTGATAACTCTTGAAAAGAGGCCCTATTTCTCGTGTTTTGCAGTTTCAGGGTATCAAGCAGGAGACGAAATGGTGCGAGACAATTATGATAGGACAAATACAAGAAAGAAACGCCAAACCTTATATGATATTTTCCATTTCCTCTAACCTTCAATGTGTTTTTAAGATTAAACCACTATTAGTTTTGTAAACATTGCATCTGGCCCATGGATCGAAAAATAGGGTTCGATTAGGGTTTGGTTGTGCGCCGATGAGTGGCATCGGCGGTGTTGTGGTGTGGAGTGGGTGGCCGTGGGATGGGTGTTGGAGAAGATGAAGGTTTTGATGTTAGCGGCGATTGGTTTTATGAATAGCGGGGAGGGTGGCAGGGATCGTCTGAGATTGTAGGGTTTTGGTTGGAAGGCAGTGGTGGCGGCAGCAGTGAGTGGGGATGGGGTGGTGGGGCAGATTTGGGTTGGGTTGCGGTGAGGTAGGGAAGATGAAGAATTTTTCTTTTCTTTTATTTTGTTAATTCTTTTCTTATTTTCTTTGTTTTTTGTTTTTTGTTTTTTGTTTTTTTTATTATTATTTTAGTTGTTTTAATTAATTACATTTGAAGAGATTATTTTGCCCTTCTTAAAAATGGTCAACTGAAAGTCAAGAACTGCATATTTGGTCAACCAACGAATATTTGGACGGATTCCATCCGAAAGTATGTTGCATATTTTTGCAAACGTTTGGGATGGAGGTGACAAAAACAGAAGGTTTGGGAACCTGCTGCACTTTTTGAAAGGTTTATGACCCCAAATGCAATTTTCCCTAAAATCAACCAATGTTTAAAATGCCTCAAGACAATGTATAGCTTTGTCACTATATTCGTAATATGGCATACCGTGCGAATTGTGAAGTCGCCAAATGATTCTTTAGACAGCCGCTTGCGTTTCCAGTTATAGAATAGAGGTTCCAAAACATTCTCAAGATCATGAAGCTTAACCTTATCCTTGAATAATTTTGCTAATGAAGTTTGGTTGGGGTTTCCACCGAGCCATATCTATTTCAACAACATGAATGCCTTCAGTCAGTTTTGAGTTGTGAAAAATCATAACCAAATATATTCATAGAACGAAATGTTCCAACAAATAGATACTTGAACTACCTGATAACTGTTTGGACCATCACCAACTAAGCCAAGTTCTGCCATGTACGGTCTAGCACAGCCATTAGGGCAACCGGTTACTCTTATTACGACAGATTCATTATACTTCAGACCAACCTGACATAAAAATAGAAAATCTACATCTGAAAGCCTTGTAACATCTCCCTTACTTCTGTAGCAGTAGTTCCACACTTCCATAAATCTTAGAAAACAGTATTCAGAAAACTGTACCTTCTCAAATACTGCTCGAACTCGCTTAAGGATGTTGGGTATTCCACGCTCAGCTTCTGTAATTGCCAAAGGACAAAGTGGGAAAGCTGGGCAAGCCATTGCTGTCAAGTTGAGAGGATCGACATATCTAGGTTGCTGGTCACATAAATAATTGATTACCATATGCAAACTTAGCCTTATAAAATTTCAAAGAGAATTTTTACATATCTAATACAAACTTTGACAATCAATAGAAGTACATGGTAATATAGAGGCCTGTGAGGAGATTACAGTGAAGTATTTTTTAAGCAATGTCAATTAGCGGCCTGTGAGGAGATTACAGTGAAGTATTTTTGAAGCAATGTCAGTTAGCAGCCACGTGAACATCTCGTGCGAGCTGAATGTAAATGCAAAGACAACTATTCATAAAGGCAAAAAATTCATTAAAACTGCATATTTCTTTTCCTTTAAAGTCTTTGCCAACCAAGCATACACAGAAGAATTAAATAAAAATAATTTCTTGTAGATTACAAAGGGTGTGTTTGATTTTGATTACTAAAATGATTAAATAAAAATGATTTCTTGTAGATTACTAAGGGTGTGTTTGATTTTGATTAAAATCAGATTTTTTATAAACGTTGATGAAATGTGTGGTTGAAAAGTTGTAAGTACATGAAATGTGTGGTTAAAATTAATTGTTAACTTTGTCTTCAGCTTTTTAATAAAATTTTAATTGAAATCAAACAAGCCCTAAATATCACCTGATTTTGCTAACTCGTCTAAACTTCTCCAACAAACTCGCCTCAGAATTTACACACTCACAAGTATAAGGTTCCAAAAAAGTTTATTCAATAAACTTGGCTAATTCTCCAACTATTTTTAGCTATTATACTCATCAATCTTATTAGCAATAACTCTTCCACTTATGATTTCATTTCTTCCCTGTAACAAATTTCCAGGTAGATTTTAATTTAAATCATCTCTCAGATTTTGTATTTTTTAAAAAGGAAAAAGTTACAACTTGGGTATACCTGACATATAATGTCAGTTGGGACTTGGGACAAACTACCTCCTCATGAAACATACTTCTAAGTTCTAACTATAAGCCATTCCTACATAACTCATAACTCTTAAATTATGACATCTTACCAGCAGACCACCTTGAGCAAGAGCCGTAGTGATGGGGCGCTTCCATGCTTGCCGGATATCACACAAGATAATATTCTGGTTTGGTGTAATTCGCACATTCAAATTATATTTCTCAATAATTTCCCTTAGTGTTGTTTTCATTGTCCCCTTAACTCGGCCACTATCAACATGGAGGCCACAGAATAAACCACCGTCTCCCTGCCAAAAGTCGGGAGCAAAAAGTTGCAAAGTTAAAGATCTGTGTAAAACATTGTGTTGAAACCAACAGATAAAAAAGTTAAAACCTATGAAAAGCCGAAAATTATCTGCATATCCAAAACAATAGAACTAAACAAGACTCGGGTTTATTTGTTCTTTAGATTTTATATCGATATTCAATAAAATATATTGAGAGTTCTCTAAACCAACGAGTTTTTAACAGTGTT
The DNA here is from genome assembly GCA_030279155.1 of Forsythia viridissima. Taxonomy (NCBI): domain Eukaryota; kingdom Viridiplantae; phylum Streptophyta; class Magnoliopsida; order Lamiales; family Oleaceae; genus Forsythia; species Forsythia viridissima. The sequence goes on along the minus strand of CM059034.1, from coordinate 20,743,089 downwards.
AATCATCTTCCGCACATTTCCTGCTGCATCAAACTCGATCTACCAAAATTTAACTGCATATCCAAAACAATAGAACTAACCTGCTCGTGCCATCCCAAGTAGCTCTTAAATTCCCATTCAGGTAACTCCCGACAAGGTTCAAACTTCTTTCCATAGTATTGTTCAACAACAGTTCTGAACTTTTCAATCCCCCAGGAGCTGATTAAGTATTTCATTCTGCTGTACTTGCGATCATCTCTTCGCCCATTTTCTCTTTGTGTAACAACAATAGCCTTCACTGCATATAATATATCCTCTTTCGGAACATAGCCCAATGGCTCTGCCAGACGAGGGAAGGTGCTTTCCAACCTATGTGTCCTTCCCATGCCGCCACCAACCTGCAGTAGTTATAGATTACTAAACAGTATTGATTCAAGAAAAATATAAGAAAATAAAATATTTGATAGAAAAATAGACGGCCATTTACATATATGTTATAACCCTGAGGCTTCCCATCAGAATCCGACACAACAACTACACCAATATCATTTGTGAAAATATCCACTGAGTTGTCTGTGGGCACAGTAACTGCAACTTTGAACTTTCTTGGCAAGAACTGAGTTCCATATATGGGCTCAGCTGAATCAGGAAAATTTGTACCATGAGAATTATCATTACGGGCCTTCACTACTTCAGGAGGTTCTGCAGACAGAATTTTTTCTCCGTCCACCCACATATCATAGTAGAAACCAGACTGAGGAGTTAAGAGTGCAGCAATGTCTTCAGCAGTTTTTTGTGCAAACAAATAATCTTTTCGTGCAAACGGGGCAGCTGGAGCAAGAACATTTCTGTTGAGATCGCCACATGCACCAAGTGTTGACCCCATACTTCTAATGATAGAACTCATCACTGTCTTGAGGTCTTTCTTCAGAACACCATGGAGTTGAAATGTCTGCCTCGTTGTCAAACGAAGAGTTCCAATCCCGAACTGATCAGCTAGATCATCCATAACCAAATAGAGTTTATTTGAAACCTTTCCACAGGGATTCTTTGTACGAAGCATAAATGAGTAAGACTTTGCACCACGCTCATCTCTGTTGTACTGTTGATAGCTTCCATGGAACTTTATTAATTGTGTAGCAGCTTCATTAATATTAGAAGCCTCTGTTAATAATTCCTCGTTGAGAGGATATCTTATAAAGTTACTATGCTCTTTGAAGATTTCAACCTTACTACGTTTAGGCTGCACAGAAGTATCAGGTTTTACAGGCTGCAAATAAGTCATGCAAATTATTAGAAATAAGATTGTGTCTAATGCATATAAATATATAATCTTACCGACTTGACATGTAGACACGATTATCCCACAAGACGAAAAAGAAAAGGAAGCCAGAGCACAATTCTAACTTTTTATTAGGAAGTCAAACAAAGAAAGCTTTGCCACTTTGAGAAGAAGAAAAGCTAGAGAAAATAAGTTGGAGAATAAAAGGAGGACCACCAATTCATAAATGCAAGTCTCACATCCAGAACAGGAGATGATCAGCTACAATCTAAAAAAATGGCATTACTAAATTCAGTAGCGAGAAAGACAGATGATTGTGAAATATTGTTTCTTTGCTGGAAGATGAAGGTGCTGCAGCAAGAGCCGGGCTTGGCCAATGATTTCTCATTGTTTGATGTGGGTGCTTTCGAGGGAAAGAAATCAAAGGGAATTTGGTGGTGTGAGTGCTAATGTGGACTAAAATTTGACACTCGTGCCACCAAACATTAAAAAAGAGAAGGCTCGAGATCAATTTCCAGTATACCCTACTCGGCAAAACTTCAAGGAACGCTACAGCCACTTGAAGTACAGTGACTTGCGATGTGGACAGCTCATTCAACACACATGCACGCATGTGTTTAATGAATAGTTCACATCACAAAGTTCAGTCACTCATAACCATAGAAATTCTCCAAAAATGCACTACCTTATAAAAAGGCATAGGGAATGCTGAAAAAGTTCTAAGGTAATCTCAGGCTGAATAATTAAATTCCCTTATAAATTGTCATAGAATTGGCTACTTAGAATTCTCAACCTGCTCATAAATGAACATGGTTAGTTCTGCAATTACCTTTTCTGTCTTTTTCACCGAAAGAGAACAGGTAACTAGGTAAGTTCAACATTTTTTAGGAGTATCTTTTCTGCCTCTCAGTTGACTTTTCCCTGTCTTGTTTCTTCGAAACCAGTTTAAAGATAAGAGAAGAACATGCCATAATATGTTGATATATCTTGTCAGAGTTCTTTCAAATGAGTAAAACCCATTTCAAACTGAAAAGTAACTTTCTCGAAAAATAGCACAAGACAGGTTGACAGAATATTATTATACTATTGGGTAAGACCCACATTTATCTTGGCTAATCCAGTTGTTACAGACATGTGTAGAAAGCATACACAGCTATAATTTGGAAGCTGCGACGCTCTTAGCATTCCTCATTTAACTGCCCCGCAATCCTGACCATCTGCATTATACACCCATATAAAGTGGGCAATCTTCTTTACCTTTAGATTCTCTATATTTTAGTAGGTAAAACAGATTATCAGAAAACAATTCACTCCATTTTGCATTTTATTTCTACATTTACTTACTAACATTAGCAGCTACAAACAATGCATAACAGCAGAAGCGTGTAGTACAATTACCCCCTGATACATTTGATCCAACAACAGCTACATTTCATTCCCAAGACTGGATATAGCTGGTTTTCCATAAAACCTATTTAAAGTAGAGTATATGATATTGATGGCCCCCAGGTAGAATACAGCTTTTCAAAGATCTATCATTAGATTGAAATTGTAACAATGCATTAATTGAGGAATGTTAGCTGCACACGGTGGGACAGTCCAGATTGATGCACATATGAATGCATTAACAACCAGGATAGCTGAATTCCCGCACCAACCAGTGCAGCCAGCATTTCTCTGAAATTTCTTCATTTTTTGGAGCAAATGCAGCAACAAAAGATGGCTGTACGTTCTGCTTCCAGCAATCTCAAACTTTCCTAATTTAAAAATAGTGGGAGAAAAAAAGAAAAGAAAAGAACCTTTTGCATGTAGCCAAAGATGCAACTTTATTCTTGCTCCTTTATTTTCCTACTTTCAAGAAACCAAATACTCCTAAAATCTATTATTCCGAATTGCATATGAAAAACAAAAAATTTAGGAAAATCAAAATGGATTTGAAAAAATAGAACCAGAACTAATAAAATTTAGAACAAAAAATGGCATTTAAACAGAAGTATACAGAAATTTACCGTAGAAACGGCTCTGATAATTGAGTTGGGTCCCGCAGTGGAAGCCGAGAAAGAATGAAAAACATGGAGGCGTTTACTGAGCAAAAGCGAATTGGAAGCACTTTGCAAGCCATTGAAACTCGTTGGAACTCGAAGCAGCTTCGGGTCTTTGGGGATTGCAGTGTTAGCACCTCCAAACGACGTCGTCATATTGAAAAATTTCAATGCGCCCTAGCAAAAGGAGGGAGGGAGAGAGAGAGGGCTAGGGCTTCGTGAAGATTATTTTTGGGTGAATTTTCAAAGATTTTTCTGTTTTGGAGAGAGACAGTGAGTGGAGGATATAATTGGGGAATTGGGTGATGGGGAAGAAGAAGAAAAGTGGTAAAAGGATACTGACTGAGACTGTGATGGTGGGTAGGGAGTGTGTGGGGCGGGGTGGTGGGGTGGGGGATTCTTTTGGTAAGATGGCTGTCACGTGCCTGACACGAGATTATATTTTTATTTTTGTTTGATTACTCCATGCTCCACGCGCTCTTTGATGACTTCAGAACAATATTTTTCTAAAAATGAAAAACAAAATTTAAATTTTTATTCACTGAATTTAATACTAATATACCGCTTTTCTTTGCGGTGGAATTCGACCGTAGATATTTTTAATGGATTGAGGAGTTGAGAAGAATGAGAGAGAGAGAGAGAGTTTGATTTTGATAAATATGAAGAAAAATATGGAGTAATTGAGGAATTGAGAGAGAGATATATATGTTTTGATTTAAGAGGATGAAGATGTAGTGATGGACAAAGAAGTATTTTTTCTTGTGCTTGTAGTGGAGTAAACATTCCTACGATCAGTGACTATGTATCAAATATGCACATTATTTATACTTTTCTCAATATTATTAGAAAATAAGTTTTTTTGTTAATAAAATTTAAATTTCATGATTGGTGCTCAGTAACAAACTAGATTTGATAAAACAGTATATTAAATAACATATTGACTTCTTTTTCTTTTCAAGTATATTTCAGTAGTCTCTAAGCTAACCTTGTATCACACGTGCTATAAATATTAATAGAATTATAATTCTTCATTTATCTATTTTGATTCTTTTATCACCAAAAATCTTAGTCACCTTCTAACATGTTACACATTTTAGTTAATAGAAAATAAATTGAAAAGTGTCAAAAAGTGTCAAAAATTATTTTTGTCTTCATTTTGTAATGGAGAACATAGTCAATTTATAATGTAGACTAATGATTTTTCTCATGTTGTTCCAGTGATTCGTAAGATTTTCAATTTTTAAAATTAGATAAATGAAAAACGAGAAGATATGATGATATGATGGCCTCTTTGCACTGTTCAAGTATTACGTAATTGATTGTCGATCGTATGGAGGTTTCCTTCACCAGAGCATAAAAAAATAGTATGTATGTCACTATGTCTTCATTCCTCTCAAACCAAAACTCATATATCTCCCTCTCATTTTTCTAAACCTCTTAATTCATTAAAATCATCTACAGTCAAATCCAACCGGAAAAAAAAAAAACGATATACTAGTTTTAATTTGTAATATACAATAAAACAACATTTTCATGATAAGAAAGAAAAAGATATCCTCTAATATTTCAAAAAATGCATGGAAGTGAAAACAATTAATAAAATATAACATAATTAATATATTGATTCAATTCAAATATATAATTAACAAAAGACAGAAATGAAGTGTCAAAATAAAAAAATGTTTCTGTTTGATAGAGTTTAAAAGTAGTTTTTAAGAGATTTTTTTTAAAAAAATTAGTAAAATACGTAATTAAAAAGTTATTAAAAGTTGTAGATGTTATAAAATATATGATTGAAAATGAGTTTGAGGTAAATGGAAAAAAAAAAATCTATACCAAACATTGGTGCGCATTTACAGGAGCGTGAAATGATGCGCGTGGGCATGACTTGCCCACAACACAAAAGTGCAATTTGAAATTTTTGATTTTGATACATTGAACTTAGACACACAGGAATGTTACAGGTGGGTCAACAAGGGGCAGCGGCGTCAATAAAGTTTGAAACGCAAACGAATACTTATTATTTACAGAAATTAATTATTTGTGGTGGCGTTCGGTATTAGATTATGACTAATGATATAGCATTTAAAGTGGACACTATAATTAATATCTACTGTCTACGTATCATCATTACATTAGTTGCTTCTTAAAAAGTTTTAAAAAATTATCAGCAACTTTTTAAAAAATAACATATGAAGTGATGACACGTGAACAGTGAGCACTATAATTAGTGTTCACTGTGGGTGCTATATCACTACTTTTAGACCATCTCTAATACATCGAATAAATTTAACAAATACTCATCAATCTTTATCCCTTATTAGCATTTGCTTACTCAACTTAAAACATTATCTATTGATCACCTATCTATATTGAACTATAGGTAATAAGTGAGCAATAGATAATAGATGAAAAATTATTTGAAATAGATAGATGAGCAGTGTGTAAGTGTGTAATATTTTAAAGTTGGATAAGCAAGTGGTAATGTTGGCTAAAGTTGAGTGATTATTTATTAAATGAGTAATGCTACTTAGACAACAACTTCAACCGAAAGTTAGACCACTATTGAAAAAAATGTCAAATATGTCCTTTGCAAAGACATAATTAAAATTCTCATTTATGTCTTTACAAATGACATATTTGACATATTTTCAAAAGTGATATAACTTTTGGTTGAAGTTGTTGTTCAAAAAGCATTACACTTATTAAATTTACTCCCAGTACAATTGTCGATAACACTAAAAAATATATCACATCATCTCAAAAATATGAAAAATTGGTGTAAATGGTCCCTAACGTATGTCAATAGTGTACAAATGGTCCCTAACTTTTCATTTTTTTGGAGTGGTCCATAACCTATCAATTTATGTGCGCAATTGGTCATTATTTGATAAAAAAATACAAAAATACCTTTAATTTTAGTTTTAAAAAATTACAATTGGATTTCTAACATTTGCAAAATGTGCAAATAAGTCTGATATATTTATTAAATATTATTTAATTTAGCATATTAAATATATCACTATAGTCGTGTCAAATAAATTTTTTATAAAAGAAAAATATAAAATTATTGTGCTTTTTATCACATAAGAACCAATTGCATACCTAAATATATAAGTTAGGGACCACTTCATCAAAAATAAAAGATTAGAGATCATTTGAATAATAAGGACAAATGTTAGAGACCATTTGCGCCAATTTCACTTTTTTTATATAAATATTTTTGGGGAAATTGGCGCCCTAACCTTTGCCATTATTGTACAAATGGTTCTTCTTAACCTTTTATTTTTTATGGAATGGTCCTTAACTTATCTATTTATGTGCACAATTTATCCTTATTTGATTAAAAGGATAAATATGCCCTTATTTTTATTTAAAAAAATTTTGAATTGGATTCCTAACATTTGTAAAAGGTACAAATGAGTCCGATATTTTTATTTTTAAAAAAAAAAAAACTAACAAATTGATAATATACTAAATTATTTTATATATTTTAAGAACTGTTATAAAATAACTAAAATTTAAGCTCATAATTATTAACAAACGTGTTAATTAAAATTATTTTATTATTATTAAGTAATCATTAAAATTTAAACTTTAATTTTATCATTACAACATAAAAAAATAACTTTGTCACAAACTTAATAATCAAAATATTATTATTTCATTGAGCTATTCGTTTATTAACTATAAATATTAGAGCTCAAATTGTATTCTTCATATTTTAATTTATCGTTTTTTTATCGTTCAAAAATAAAGAACACAAAATGTATAAATTAATTTTTGTTAGTATTTTTATGTTAAAAAACATAATAAGATTAATTCAATATCATAAATTATATACGTCATTTTGTTATTTATTTAACTTAATTTTTATTCAAGTTTTTCACATCACATAATAATTACATATACCTAAAGCACAATAATTTTATATTTTTCTCTTGTCAAAAATTTATTTGATACAACTATAATGATATATTTAATATGTTAAATTAAATATTGTTTAATAAATGTATCAGACTTATTTGGACACTTTGTAAATATTAGAAATCCAATTGTAATTTTTTAAAACTAAAATTAAAAGTATTTTTGTCATTTTTATCAAATAATGATCAATTGCGCACCTAAATGGATAGTTTAGGGATCACTCCACCAAAAATGAAAGGTTAGGGACCATTTGCGCACTATTGACATACGTTAATGACCATTTGCACCAATTTTTCTAAAAAAATAGAAGATATCTAGCATACCATCTATATTTGAACGGTATATTAGACATCTTCTATTTATTTTTTTTACAATGAATTTTTATTGAAATATGTGTTAAGCTTATTTTATTTAATTATTTATAATTTATCTCCATTAAAATATGTGTTGGTTTAATTTTATTTGATTTTTTATAATCACGATCGTATTGAAGTTTTCTCCACTACGGGCAAAAAAAAAACTCCTATATCACCACGTCTCCATCTCTGTCAAATAAAACCTTCTTTCTCTGTCTCAATCTTTTTCAAATTCTTCTCAATGTTTTCAAAATCAACCTCACTCAAACAAAGCCATCTCTCTCTCTCTCTCTCTCTCTCTCTCTCTCTCTCAATCTTCAACAGATTTCAACCCCTCGATCTATTAAAATTCTCTCTCAATCAATTATTTTTTGATTTTTCTCAAATGATTGTTTTAATCAATATATAGAACGATCATGCGGCTAAAATGTATTTTTATTTTTCTTGTAGTGATTATTGAAAAATTTTATCGTAAAAGTGAAGATTTTGTATCCCACCACAGAGAAAAACGGTATACTAATTTATATACATTTAGACCATAATTTTTCTGATCGACAACTTCATTGAAATTGACTCTTCCATCCATCTTCATTTTACTTGCATGAACAACAATTCACAATGCGCTTAGTTTAACATGTATAATTTTTCCCTTTTTTTTTTTTTCACATTTTTAACAAGTGGAATTTGATACACTCGCTAGAAAATAAAATACAAGATATTTAGTACATTGAGTTGTACAAAACATAATAGAATTGTATCAAATATATTTTTATATCATTTTATGGGTGACAAAATTTCTTGAATTAATTATCTTTATTTTTTATTATTATTACTTTACATATGTAAATCTGTCATAATATATTTTTGAAATAAAATTTAAGATAAGACAAGAAATTATGGCATTTTACATGTTAATGGGTTATATTTTAAAGCGTTTAAACAAATAATATTTAGATAATACAACTTAGGTTGTGTTTGATTGCTCAAATTTGCCATGGAAAATGCAAATTTTCCACCCATTTTCCACCTTTTGACTTGTTTGATTGAACAAATTTGCCATGGAAAAAATTTTCCATTTTCTTGCACGTGATGGTGTTTTCCACCAAAATGAGGAAAACATTTTCTTGGCTAATGAGGAGCTCAAATTTTCCAGGAAAAATTTTTGAAAGCAAGACTTTTTACCAACCTTATCAATTTTTAAACAAAATTATTAATTTTTAAGTTGGCAAAATAATTTCTTGGCAAAATTATTAATTTTTAAGCAATATTAAATTAGAAAATACTACATTTTCCATGGAAAATAAAGACAATCAAACACCAAAAGATAGAAAATCACAACATTTTCTAAGACGAATTTTTATCCAATCAAACACACTACATTTACAATTCCCAGGAAAATATTTTCTTGGCAAATCATTTCCATGGAAAATGTTTTCTTTCCACCCATTTTCCATACTTGCAATCAAACGCACCCTTATACTAAAATAATTGTGTGATGACAATTTAATTAAAATATTTAATTTTACAGATATTGTATGTTATGAAATAAATATTATTTATTCAAAAAATTATGATATATATAATATAAATTAATAAATAATATTTAGTCAAATAATTAATCGCACAATAATAAATCAAAAACATTTTTTTTAATTATGCCGACACTTAAAATTGACAACCAAATGATCAACAATTTTTAGCAACAGCATTTCTTGAAAAAACTGTACTCACAAATGCTGTTGCTTTGTTCATACTGTCCACCATACCAAACAAACCAGAAGTGGACATGTGGTGGTGTGTGTTTCTTCCATGACTTTTGAGTTGAAGCTGATGTTCCAAAGTCATTGAGATGATAAAGATAAACTGCCAAGAAAACTGGAGCTAAATTTGCCACATCAAAGCTAATGACTGTACATTCTATTATATGAACTCAAAAAGGAAGCTTCATAAATTTTCCCCATGACAATTGGCATATTTACAACAATAACCTGATCAACATTTCATCTGTTAAATGGAAAACCCTAGATATAACCATTCAAGAAGAAATTGAATGCCTCGGCCCGACCCCAAAAAAACCCCATTGTGACATGAAAGCAAAGAAAATTTGAAGAAAAGAATAAAGAAAGAAACAACAATTTCATCAACTCAACAAAAAATCAAGCAATGCCCTATAAATGCATTTTTTTTTCTTCCTCTCAAAGGATGGCTTCTATAATTTGTTCATCTACCCTCGTTGGATAACTGTAGAGAGCCATCCCTCATTAAGTTTAAGCTGAGGTTGTTGAATCGTTCTCGGGAATATTGTCGGGATGCTTTTCGCCAATCTGTTCCGGCCTTCATCATTGAAGCAAATTCTTCATAACTTATGCGTCCATCCTACACGTCAGGAGAAAGAAATAGAGACCCTTTACAATAAAGAAAATAATAATAACGAAGAAAGAGAAAAAGGAAAAAAGAGAACATTTTCAAGCATATTTGGCTAAGATTAAAATAGAGAAATATGTTTGGATATGTTGCTTTTTCTTTGAGCAAAGTAGCTACTTACATCGAAGTAACTTTTACAGACTGTCAAAATAAGTAAGCAACTAATTTTCAACTTTGACTAATAAAAACAATTATTTTAAGACTCACAAATTGGCTTATCGGTAAACTTTTTAAGCTTAGCCAAACATGCTCGTCAAACAAAAAGGCATAGGAGGATGCCATTCCTAGATGGCATCAAGTGCCATCTTCAGTTCACAACACAGTACAGAGTACACAATGGAAATCCAATTGATATAGGTTGAAAAAGATGTAGGAAATGGTAAAACCCTACAAAAGTTAGAAGAGCCCACAGAAAAGGGAGGAAATAAAACAAGAACAAATTGATATAAAAATAAGTTGGTTCAGAAACATATGAATGAAAAACTGACAGCAAGAAATTCATTATGGGAGCTCAAAGGGTACTCTAGATAGTCCAGTGGACAAGATTTTGATTTCTTTTCTTCTTTAATACTATTCAATACAGTCTTGTCCATTGTACCAAACATGCCTTAAAGTTCCCTGGAATGTCACCCTCCAAGGCACTAAAATATCAAATAAGACTTGAAGATTGAGTGTTTGTGCATGCATCTGTATGTGCCTTTCTATTTTGTGCTTCTCAAAACTGACCTTATCTATGTCAACGTCATGCATGATAGCGTTGATAACTTCCTCATTATTGGCACCATCTTCATCACTCAAAGCATCCCGCAACTCTTCAATCTCTATATAACCACTCCCATTCCGATCAAAGAAGGCAAAGGCTTTGTGTAGGTGTTCATCATTGGCCATTTTTCTAAGATGAACCAAAACAGCCACAAACTCTTCGCAATTCAAAGTTCCGTCTCCATCAATATCAGCCTGTAAAACCAGACATTCTTATTAATTATAACAAATTACAAACACAGTAAGGACAAGAAATGTCTGACCATTTTACACTAATATGGGATAAATAAGAAATGTGATAAAGAAAATTTACAGTTGAAAGTAACATAGATAAGTGCAAACATGTCTGGCAAAAAGGTTACTTTAAAGTAACTTTACACTTTTTTAAGGATTAGCCAAACATGCTCCCTTCAACTGAGAATACATTACCATAAAAAAGGTAATAAAGTTAAAAAGAAAGACAAAAGTGATGGATGCAGAATATGATTATGCTTACAGCTTCCATGAGAATCTGAAGATCTGCATCAGGTATCTGATGACCAAGCTTTTGCAAACCAATTTTGAATTCTTCGAGGTTAATTTTACCCCGATTTCCAGTGTCCATCATAGCAAATGTTTCCTTTATTCCAGCCACTTCCTCCACAGATAAATGCTCAGCCACCACCTGCGCATGCAACATTCCAAAGTTCAAATATAAAGAAAGGGATCATATCAATGTGCATCTTTTCATTTTCTTTCCAATTCTTTTTGGAAAAACTACAGTATTGGTCCCCAACCTTTTAAAAAGGAGATTTTTGGTGCCCAACCTTTCATTGTAATTGCAGAATTAGTCCTCAAGGATGGAAAGTGGAAATCGTCCAAATCTATGTTAAATGTCATTTGGCCCTCACATGTCCAACTCTATGAAGCTAGATTTTGTCTCCCTAGGTTGGTGCCCAGAAATTTGTGTAAGGCATGTTTTTCACAAGGGTCACGTGAGGATTTATCGAAGAGTTTGATATTTTTCGGGGTCCAATTGTGCAACTATAATGAAACATTAGGGACCAAGCGCACTTGCTACTCAGACATTAGGTTAAGGACCAACAGTGCACCCCCCCGGGGTGGGGGTCTCTGTGTGTGTGTGTGTGTGGGGTGGTGGGGGAAGGGTTTTTTTATGATAAATGCATGTAGTGAACTGTATAAGTACCCTTAGAGCTCTTTTTTTGAGTTTGTTCATCACAGAAAATTGTTTGAGCCTTGCTTTCACAGTCTCACCCAGAGAGACATTTGGAGCCTTCTTCGCATTCTGTAACCAGGGATGTTCTGTATTGGAATATGCAAACAACCCATTAAAACATAGTCTAGTTTCCCTCTCCTCATTCCTTATAAGCAACAAATCACAATGACATACAACTGTGATGTAAGCATATATTACCAAGCACTTGCTGAGCCGTGAGACGCCGACTTGGATCCGGGTTGAGCATTTTCCTCACAAGATCCTTTGCATTTTCAGATACTTTAGGCCATGGATCTCTCTTGAAATCGACAACAGATCGAATAATTGCTTGTGCTACTCCTTGCTCGGTTTCTGCATAATTAAAATTACATATAAGAAGTTTGCCTAAAAATTTAATGTGGGTGATATCATTTGTATCTACGTGCATGTGATGGCAAAGATATGAAGAATTAAGCAACCGCAACTTCAACTTCAACTTCAACTTCAACTCTTTTATGTCACATCTATATATCTCATGAGCTATGCAGTCTAATAGCATGTTCAACGGTGCTTAACAAAAAGTTAAAAGTTACTTTCATATGTTACTTTTTTCTTACTCTTAACTAAATTTATTTACTAATGATGAAAGTAACTCTTTTAACTTATTGTCAGGACAGCATGTTTGGCAAGCTTAAAATAAGTAAAGCTAAATGTTTGGATAAATTATTTTTTCTACGTTTTAAGGAAAAATTAGTTACTTTTTTTTAAACTCTGACTTAATGTCAAAATGAGTAACTTACTCATTTCCAACTTTTTACAAATAAAAAATTTATTTATTTTAAGACTTACTTATTTACTAATTACTTTTAAGTAAACTTCTTGAGCTCCAAAAGTGCTCTAACTAAATTTTATTTTGTTTATTTTAAATTTACTTATTTACTTATATGCAAGTTTTTTAAGCTTATCAAAGATTCTATAAACCCAAAATCTATGCTCTTGCTTATCTCTAGATATCACATATGTAGTACAGACTGCAATTACTGCAACCATCAGAAGTGAACAAGCAAACCTGCCCAGAAGGGCGGAACGCCACAAAGAAGAATATAAAGGATCACTCCAGCACTCCACACATCAACCTCTGGCCCATAGTTGCGTTTTAAAACCTCCGGAGCCATGTAATAAGGACTTCCCACAATCTCGTTAAAGCGCTCACCTGTGAACCAGAAACAAATCAACTTAAATATAGATAATCCCAAATTGTACCACTAAATGCAGAGATCAATAAGACTGACAATTGGTTGAAAAAACTCCATACCAGGTTTAAAGAAAACTGATAACCCGAAATCGATTGCTTTTAAGGGTGCTGTTTCTTTCTTATTGGCAAAAAGAAAATTCTCCGGTTTGAGATCACGATGCATAACACCATGGCTGTGGCACATCTACAATGCAATAGTGGCACAACAACCAGGGATTACTCTAAACAGAACTAATATGAGCCAATCAACTTATGTATCAGTAATTTCGATAATACAAAGTAAAGAAGAGAACACCCAAGACATCTTAAAGGTTGAACTTTGAAGGAATCCTGACAGAATTAGTTCGGTCCCAAAATCAAACTCTATCACGTGCAAGGAATTCTCACATCTGTGAAAGAATAATGACCACTGGCAAAATCTCTCTCTTTCTTTCGTTGATTGTGTATAATATAACAAGCTATATATTAAAGAAAAAAGCTTGCTAACCTTTGAATTGTATTTTCCCTTTGTCCATTTTATCTGCCGTTGTCTTCTTTAACGTTGACTTCTCTTTTTTGTGTCATTCTTTCATTTATTTCTTCATACAGAACAAACTCAATAGGTGTCATACACTGTTTAACTTCTTTTCTGTGTTTTACATTCTTTCAACCGATCAAACAGCTTATATAACTTGGTTTGTTTATATGTTAGAGGTTTAGTAAGTTAACTATACAATTTGAAACATAAATTAAGTTATAACATTTCTAAAATTTCCCCAGTTTCACTTTCTTAAAGTTTTTCCAAAGTTACATACATCTTCATAACACAGCAGAAGGAGAATCACGAAAGCAATTAGCATTTAGCAAGTGTCCAAGTCTAAGAAAAATGACCAAACTCAGGAAATAGCATCCGATACATTAAAGACAAAATTAAAATCTTTATCGGCCCAAGAAAATAATAAGATACTCATAATTTTACCTGAACGACTTCCACGATGGTTTTCATAACAAATGCAGCTGCCCTCTCAGTATAATGTCCCCTTGCCACAATCCGATCAAATAATTCACCACCTTCACATAGTTCCATCACAATGTGCACTGCACCGTCGTCCTCGTAAGTATCCTTCAAGCTCACAATATTCGGGTGTTTAGGAAAATGCTTCATGATCTCAACCTCTCTCCTAACATCCTCAATATCCACAGCAGTCTTCAACTTCTTCTTCGATATTGTCTTGCATGCGAATTTCTCACTGGACTCCACATCAGTACACAAACAAGTAACCCCGAATTCGCCTCTCCCCAGCTCCCGGCCAAGATCATATCTCTCTTTGATATAGTGACCCGTGGGATCTTTCAACACAACAAGCTTGTTTGAACCCCCAGATCCATGATTTGCACTATAATCTATTGAAAATGGGTTTGGTTTTTTCTTATTTTTCTTGTTCTCAGAAAAAACAGCAGGGGTCACACAGCAATTTCCCATTATTCAAAAAAGATCTAATCTTGACAAAATATGCCCTGAAATATGTTCAAAATATAACCACAAATCATAACAAGAACCCAGATGGTGAAAAATAAATTATATTTATAACACCATAACAGGAAATTAAAATGAAAATTTCATATCTAAGCTTGATCTCAAATTATTCCTGACATGAGAATATTCCAGAGTAAAATACAAAAAATCTCTTTTTTATGGGACACTAGATCATTTTACAGGAATCTCCAAGAACTATGGAAGATTTTTAATTTGTTTTGTAAAATAAAAAAGACCCAGAAAACATTTGATTTTTAAAATAATAAGGGGAATCCAGAAGCAATGAAACCAACAACATTAAAAAATGCTTCAGCAATTAAAAAAAGAAAGGGAAAAAAAAAAAAACCTTTGATGTATGGCTGAATATGGGGCGAAATTTTTTGTCCAAGGACCCTTTATTGAATCAAGAACAATATGAACAAGAAATGTTAGATAAAGAATTCAAGGTGTGAATCCGCCATGGGAAGAGAGAGAGTCAAAAGCTCTTTTTCAGAGACTTTACTTCTCTCTCCTCAAGTTTGCAGCTCCCTGCCGTCCTATCCTTCTCTCTTTCAATCTGCTTTTCTTTATCATTTTCTTGTTCTCTGTTGACAATGTGGATTATATGCAGAGAAAATTGCATCATTAGTCCCCACACATGTTCTCTCTATAACAAGTCGGTCATCAATGTTTAAAAAAGAGCAAGTTAATTTCTAACTTATGACCATAATCTTAACTTTCGGTAAATTATTAGGCTGGGAAGATTTTGTATTTATCTATTTATCGAACATTTTTTACCACTAATTCGACACTTGACCCTTTATTTTTTTCTAGTCAATAATACCAATTGCAAATTATTACTTAATGTTTGTGTGTGTTTATAAATTACAAGTGATATTCTAAAAAACGTAAAACGTAGTTAAATGTAGATGTCGAACTTCAAACTTTTCAAGTCTAAAGCGATGCCTAAGCAAAGACGAGACAAGAACAAGATATAAGTAAAACGTGAAACATAGCTAAACGTGAAGGCCGTGCCTCAAATTTAAAAGGAGCCTAAACATCGCTTAAAAGAACTTTTTAAAACAGTAATACAAGTGTCACCTCTTTGTTGGAGTTGTTGGAAAAAAGGGAAGAGAAAAATAAATTTGCAAAGGGAAAATGGTTTATTCTATTTTTTAATCTTTATTCCACTGACAGGTGATAAGACTAAGAGAAGCCACCTCTCTAATCAATTCCAAGATAGAGAGGATGAAGACAAATAAATAATTAAATACTATTAATCTCTCACCTTTCCACAATTTAGTCTTCAACAACTAGCCGTCTAAATTTTTGTTAAACTGTCATATGATGTAAAATTAGGTTTCGTGGCTTGGCTTGTGTTGGTGTCAAAAAATTTGAATTCAGACATGTATTGATGGATGTAGTCATGGCGCAAAGTTAGAAATAAGCAATGTTCTAAAAAGCGTAAAGCGTGGCTAGGCATGGAGGCCGAACTTCAAACTTTTCAAGCCTAAGCGAGTCCTAAGCGAGAGCGAAATAAGGGCAAGGCGAGAGCAATGCATGATGCGTGACTAGACGTGGAAGCCGAGCTTCAAGCTTAGGCGAAGTCTAGGCGAGGCTTATGCGAACTTTTTAGAACAGTGGAAATAAGTAATATATTAGGGTTAATTTCACAAACGGTCACTCAAGTTTGAGTAGAATTTCAAAAAGGTCACTAAAGTTCCTAATTTACAGCAATGGTCACTAACATTTGTTGCGCTTACTTTATTGGTCACATTATTAACATCATTAACCTCGTTAGCTGATGTGGCGCCATTTAATGCAAATTTGGCATTAACCTCGTCAATTTATACGCTACACTGGATAAGTTGCTCAAAAAAAGTAAAAAAAATTAAAACCAAACACGCCTTAATCCTTTGTCATCTTCTCCACTTCCACTACCGCCAGCGCCAACTACCACCACCAACCACCGTTGGTCTCATAGAAGATTCAGAGCTACATCCAATTATATTATTCCTTCTCTAAAACATACTTCTTATCTTCAAATATCTTCTTCTGCGTTCTTTTTCTAATTTCTTAAATATTCACGCTTCAAAATGTATCACTGTTTATCTCAGCCATGGAAGCTACTACTGGACCTTCGAGCCGTCCCACTTCGCCACCCCAACCGAACCTCGAAAAAATCATACAAAATCTCCCGAGAAATGGCATCCAACCAACCCCAAGAATCCTCCACAATCTCCGTAAAAAGAAGATCCAAAAATCCAACCGCCGTCTCGCCAAATGAACCTGCAAATAGCCGCCACCCCTCACAGATACTCAAAAACTAGCCATTTCAGAAGAATCACATTTTCAAACCATAAAGTTTGAATAAAGATTCACCAAAGCTATCGAAAATATTAAAGTTTAGAACAAGAAAATGGTGGGGAGGCCTTGGGTCGGGCTGAAGCACCAGAAGAAGGGTTTGAGAATGAGCAGAGGTGGGTCCGGCCGAAGCGCCAGAGAGGCGAAGCTGAAACAATTAAGTTTCTTGTGGATAGGTAGACTTAATTGTTCATGTATATTTGGGCTCTTTGTATCTTGGGAATAGAGGGCAACCGAGGCATGTCTCATGGAGAAGATGACCAAGGATTAAGGCGTGTTTGGTATTAACTTTTTTTTATTTTTTTTGAGCAACTTATCCAACATGACATATAAATTGACAGGGTTAATACCAAGTTTGCATTAAACAACGCCACATCAGCTAACGAGGTTAATGGCGTTAATAAAGTGGCCAATAGAGTAAGCACGGCAAACGTTAGTGACCATTGCTATAAATTTTGAACTTTAGTGACCTTTTTGAAATTTCGCTCAAACTTGAGTAACCGTTTGTGAAATTAACCCAATATATTATAAATGTAACCTCTAATATTTATTCAAACATTTCTTGAAACAAAAGAACGTAAGCCTTAACCTTGGTAACATAGATGCATGAATGTAAATGAATTTTGAGTGTAAACCTATAGATTCCGCTCTATGCAACGAGTTGAGAACCCAGAAATAAACGAACGACGCCCAAAAACATCCCAAGACAAGAAAGATCCCGGCAAAAGAGTCGAAGAAGCAAATTTTGGTTATGGCAATATCTCACCATTACGATCCGTGATTATGGTAACACAAATGACATCTACCATGTAAAGCAAAAAATCATCAACGAAAGAAATCCATAAAACCAAAATTCACATTTCCTAATATGCATAAAAGCCTGACTTGAAACTCTGCAAGAACATAAAATGTGGAAAAACATGCTAATCTTAGGAATAAATTTACAAGGTTCTAGCAAGGGAGGTGTTTTTTCCAACTCGAAAGCTATGATTCTGTCCTACTCGAACTGTCCCTAAACCACTGCACTGCATATGTATACAAAGTGGAAGAACAGTGGTCTTGGTGGAAGACAAGAAGGCTCATTTATCATCCATATTCCCTTCATAAGCTAAAGAAAGACATCCAATAATTAATTCCCATGAAACTCAAAAACGTTGAAGTTCAGGTATTCGCACCTTCCTCCGGTCAGAGAAACTTGCTTCTACTTGCCCATGCAGCGATAAGTTCACTGAATAGAAAGTGCATGGTTAGACGGAATGTTTCACCACTGCTGGCCTGAAGTTCGTCCATCCCATCTCTCACCAAAACGAGACTCATATGCTGGCTCTTGCAAGTTAGTTCTCTTTCTAAAATTGCTGAGATCATTGCCATGTAAATGCTGAATGTTGTGAACTTTTGATTCATTAAACTCCAAGGGCAAGGGTTCAGAGCGCGATGAACTGATTGATAGTGATGAGATGGCCGAACCAGACTCTGTCCTCTTCGAAGTGTCGGAATCAGATTTCTTTGCAAAACGTCCTCCAGAACTTCTTGCCCTCCTCAACGCATGTTGATGTCGGGACTCGTGAAGATAAGGCTGCAAGTTGAGAAGAAAATTGTTGAACCACATCATTTGAAAGCTTAAGCTATTAAAGAGGGGACACATATATTTAATTAAATTAAGTCTTCAACACGCTCCATCACTTGAAGGCCAGCTTCATTTTTGTATCAAATGCCTGACACTTCAACAATTTTAGGCGAGGAGACTCGAACTTAGGACTTTTGCACACACTTTGTGTTGAACCACATTGTATAAAAACTAAGGTTGTTAAAGAAGGGACACATTTATTTACGTAAATTAAGTCTTCAACAATAACAAATACCCATCATATAAAGACATGGGAAGAACCAAGGCATCACTAGACAAGCTCAAGTTCCCAATGTATCCATTTTCAACACTTGAGGAATCCACACAAGCAGAATCCTGCTGGAGGCCTAATTAGAAAGAAAGCATTGGCAAAACCAACCTTTCGAGATGTTATCGACTTCTTTTCGAGCTCCGCTTTGGCACGCAACTGCCTTCTCCGTAAAATTCCATGGTACTGCTTGGCATTCACATAAACAGGCTCCTGTGCCATCTCAAGTGGCAAAGGCATTCTGGCTTGATGCTTGTCGTATAAATGAGGAGGAACCTGATCAAAGCAACAGTTTATTAGGTCTAACATATCTTTGTGTTCTTGAACAAGTTTAGATTACAAATAACAAATTAAATGGAACATTCCCAAAATGTCAAATGACAATGAGATAAGATCCAAAATCCTCCCAAAGATTAAACTAACGCAACAAAATTATAGAATGTGACTAATTTGAATCAGATTAAAGAACAACAATTGTTTATCCATCTGTCTAAAGTAACAAACATCAATAGAGGATAGAAAACACTGATAAGTTACAAACCAAATTTCAAAGCAACACCAACCCCTTTAAGAATGTTTAAATTTAGTCGTACAAAGCACTGTTTTTGTAGTTTATTTTCGAAAGCTAAAGAGATAGGAGTGCAAAGTTGCAAATTTCATTGAAAGGTTGAATACAAGCAATTTTAATATTATAGTTCCCCAACCGTGAAAAACACGCCCTTCTCGACCAACAATTCAAATATGAAATACACAATCTCAGATCAAGAAATAAGTTCTCTTCGTGAACACACCAAAGCCTGACCATAAGCTGCCATCATTCCTCCATAATATGGATCGTGCAGATTTGAAGCGTAGGCCTGAAAAATAGCCACGAAACTATAGAAAATAAAATCATTTCCATGTCAAAAACCATAAACTTTATTAATATACTCAGAAACTCTGAAATCCTCTTCAACCAACATATTTTTCAAGTCTATATTCCAACATTCTTACGATCGAGTTCCCAACGACCTCAGGTTGTGGGGGTTGCACAAGGCTGTCATCACTCCTTGGACGTATGGTCAAAGAACCTTGCGGTAAGTTAGGATCTTCCACTCCATAATCTCTATCTGATCTTGAAAAAAGATGGCCATAAGTATCTAAATTTCATAAGAAAGGAAAGATAAACAGTTTAAATACTTTACCATAATTTTAGCACATTATGTTGATATTAGTGATTTTATTTTAATGACTCGCCTACAACCTACCTATCCTTAATGATGAGCTTTAGCATACTAAATAGTGTATTCAAATCATATTGGCATGTTTGATAAGGTAAATTGGACAATATTGGATAGCGCTAAAATAGAAAAAAAAAACCAAATTGTCTATTCAATCCTGTCAATATCATTTACCAAACATATTCTATATCTATTCGAGCAGTCATACACATGGCTCGAACATCTAATCCATGGTCGAAAGAAACCACTTCGAGATGCTGCTGATTTTAGTTTCTTGTGGGTTTGTAATAACTTAGCAGCCTGAAAAATAGAATTGGTGACTCTAATAGAAGCACGCACATCTTGCATCATCTCACCAAATCATTTGTCGAATCCTGAATTGCCACCTATTACACCACTTTAGCTTGGATTTGACGAATCCACAGAAACCACGTTATCTTGATGTTTATTTTTAAAAACACTGGAGACTGATAACCAAGTCACTGTTATACGCTCAACCATGACGTGATCAACCATGATGTCACACTACCATACGGGAAAATAGGATGCTTATGTAATATAGTTACTGCATTTTAATGAACATACAGCTAGAGAACAGAAATAGTATTAGAAAAAAGAGCATATGTGTGTAACCTGAAAACTTCAACAATAAAATTACCGTGCAAATGTTCCAGTAAAATCATAGCCTACCTACTGTGCTATTTATTGCAACCAGTGGAGATCCTTATGGATAGTCTGGACGACTTGCCATTGACTCAACATTCAAATAGACAAAAGAGTGAGAAATGTTTTAAAATTTATCTTGATTGATTTTCTTCATTTCCTTCCCATAGTTTCTAGCTTACAATTAGGTAATATTCCATTTTCATACTTCGGTAACTTCTCATCTTTTATTAAGGATGTTTAGCATAAATAGGAGTTGGTTTTTTGAAATATACAGACTATTGAATATTGAATTGAGTTGATATTGAATTTCCTCTCTAAAATTCTCTATTTCTCTTGTTCTTCTACTTCTCCTCTCTTCTCTTCTCTTCTCTTCTCTTCTCTATCTCTCTTATTTAGTTCTTCCCTCTCTTCTATTTTCCATATACCGTGTTGCATCACATGCCATCAGTTTCAATAAAATGGAATGTGTACTTCGTCCAAATTATCACAAGTATTCACTACACACCTGAATCCATAAAAAATATACTAAATAGGTAGAATGTCAAATTTTACTGTTTCTGAATGGAAGTGTGTCATCTCTTTAGACCGAGCAAACCAATGTCATTCACTATATTCATAGCTTCCTATACATAAAATTAACCATATAGGTGTCAACCCTCAGAGGACATGGAAGCATATCATTGCCCAATTCCCAAGTTCCACAAGTCAGTTGAGTCCAGTCAAACAAAATTGAAACTTGAAAGCAATGTTGATAAATTTCAATTTTGGCAAGGCCCAAGTTGCTTGTGATCAGCTCGGACACATCCCCGTGAAAAGATGCTCAGCAATGTTGATAAATTTCAATTTTGGCAAGGCCCAAGTTGCTTGTGATCAGCTCGGACACATCCCCGTGAAAAGATGCTCAACCAAACAATATCAAGCAGGCAATTGACAAGACATTTCATCTATAAAGACCCCGTCAAGTGATGGAGCCAATAAAGGCATCAATATTTATAAGGTTATCCTAGACAAAAATATGATTGATAATAACTCAAATTTTTGTCCAATATGACTAATTGCACTTTCTTCATTACGTACAAACTAATACAAGCATGGCCAACTCATTACAAGCAATTCTACAGGGTCCAGCTGTAAGCAACAGAATATTGTACATCTCTTTGGCACCCTTTAGAGCAGCATGAGTCCAAAATTAAAATTACAGCCATCACTTAAAATGTTTCATTGATTCCAAAAACAAAAGGATGTAAAGAAAAACAGTATCTGGTAAGAAGTAGGACACGTCTCGATTGCATGTGATTAAATTTACTTCAAATTGTGAAATTATATTGATTTAAACTTTAAAATGGGACAAATATCATGACTAAATATGTCAGCAACCAGGGATAGTTCTTGGAAATAAAACTGAATGGAGAACTTCCTTATTGGTTATTGAGAAATCAGATACCTGGATGCCGAGGTATAGTACAACGTGATTGTTTGGCAGCAGCAGCATCTTCCTCATTCGTGCCACTTTCAGAGAGTGATTGGCCATCCATAGATTGTTCAAATGACGATGAATCTGATGCATTTTTTTGCATCATTACTGTTGGGAAGGAACTGTATCCAGTTTTTTTCCACCAAGGTTCAGAAAATAATGTTGAGTTTGAAACATCATAAAAACCGGATTCTCTGGGGTTTGAATTCTTGGAATTGGACTGCATGCTTCCCTGGTTTCTCCGAAGAACCTGTGAGTAACAATTTACGTCCTTACAGATGAAACAGAAAAAACAACGCCCATTCATCCCCAGGGAGAAATAAAAGATCATTCAGCTCAAGCTTTCTTCCCAAAAGAAGAACAAGCTTTCTCGTTAGATATGTGTTTTGCATCAGAACAAAAAAATACACAAAAATCAGTTGCCAAACACGGTTCAACTGAGTAATATTAAGACCAGATAGCCTAAAAATCACAATATTTTTAAGGTCACTACTTCAGTGTTGCTTTGGACTTTAGATTCCGATCTTCAATTGGTATTCAATTCAACAGGCATGTAGCCACACCTTCGGGACAGCAAAATCAATACAAAGAGAAAATTCAATCCTTTTCCTCTTACATTTTCAAGAATCAAGAAAATCGATTTCGAGTTTTCTTTTCTTCTTCAACTTCATGTCAGGAAATTAATACAAATACTAACAACAAAAAACAAACCTTCACAAATGGGGAAATAATCATCTCTTTCTCTAACATTTTCAAGAGTCAAGACAATACCTATTGAATCTTATATTTTTCTTCCCAACTGCAGGTAAAGCACTCAATTCTTAATTCCTCCATGAAATTCTTCACACTTCAACTAAAAAGTAAACCAAAATACTTCTTTTTCCAAAAAAAAAAAAAAAAAAAAACCGAAAATTGAACTTTTCATAATTAAACTCAAACATAAATCACACATCACAACTACAAAAAAAAAAAAAAAAAAAACCCATATAATAAATTCACTACATATATACAGATACTGACATGCAAATAAAAATAATCATGCAATTTGTCTAGGAAAATATTCAAGATTTAAAAAACAAAAAATTACCAGTTAAAGAAAGGGTAGATGCTGATAAAGTTAAGAACCCCTTCAATTTCAATTCTTGGGTATTACTATGGTAGAGAATTCTATAGAGAGAGAGAATGAAAGGAGTCAAAATGTTATGTATTGGTATTTATATAGGAGTGTCAAGTGTGATACTCTTTTTATGTAAACTGCATAATATAGGACTGTAGGAGAGGCGAGAGTGTGAGTATCCAATATCCATATGTACTATGTACTAGTGCTTTAAAATCTTTGGGGCACTCATTTTGGCTAAATTCAACTAGTCCCCTCAAAAAACACCCATAATTCATACCGTCGTACAATAAGAGTAATTATTTGCACCTACGCTTGACACTTGTGTTTTGTGACGTGACTATTTTATTTTTTTATTATTTTGAGAAATCAATCCAATATAAGGATATTTTATTTATTTATTGTTTGAAGAAAATCGAATTTATTGTGTGCGGTTAATTTTAGGTTGCAATAAAATGAGAATTAATATTATATTACAAAAAGAGTAAGCACAAATCGTTATATAAAATTATTATTATTTATTTCTATAAATATAGCATTTAATTTTAAAATAGATATTTAACATTAGTTAAACTCTTTTTACTTGTTAATGTTTTATAATATAAAAATTAAATTTCGTGACTAATTTAAATTATAATTTAAATATATTTAGTAAAAAAATTCTAAATTTTTATTAAAAATTAAAATTATTCTTGAGTTCAAATATTTTTTTAAAAATTTGAAGAGTTTTAATTTTTAAAACGTACTTAAATGAAGAGTTAATATTTTAAAAAATTCGTGCAACTAATCTCAAAACTTCAATTTTTACTTTATTATAAAATAAATAAAAACTATTTAAAAGATTAATAGTTTAAAAATTTTCGTGCAACTAGTCTCGAAACTTCAATTTTTCATCGTGCTTCTTTTTTCAATAGAAAATAATAAAAAGAGACAATTTTAATAAAAATGATTTAAAAGATAAATATAGATGGAAAAAATAATTAAAAAGGAATGAAAACTCCCTCCCCACCATGGTGATGTTATCAATATTTCAGTAGAATAGAAAATGGGATTGACAGATTTACAAGCCTCATTAACACGCGCGACAATCGGGGGACGCGTGGCTTTTGGTGGGCCCAGAACCCTTCGAGTGGGTCCCGCAATCACGGTTCTGTCCGAGCCACGTTGCTCTTAAGATTCAGACATTTTATTTTAAAATGTAATAAAATATTTGTACTTGTACACAATAAAATAAAATTGGTAATGGGACAAGGTTATAGTGCGATCGACCTCATAGTCACCCGTGCACCACTCTGTTAATTTACATTGACTTTTCGAAAAATCAAGATTTTGTATGACAAGTCAAGGGCATGTATAAGCGATAATTTCACTATATACTACAAAATATAAAATAATTTAAAAAATATTATTTAACTTTTTTTATTTTAAAAATATTATTTTTTATTTTTGTAACACTTGTTGTTACATTTGTTATGTTTGTTAATAACAAATATAACATATTTATTATAACTAAAATAACAAATGTAACAAGTGTTACAAAAAAAAAATAATAATATTTTTAGAATAAAAATATATGACAATATTTTAAGAAATATTTTATTTATTGTAGTTATTTCTGAAAAAATCCTTGTTTAATATAAAATATATATTGGTGAATTTTTTATTTAATATTTTATTTTGAAATTGCTCAAATTGAATTAGAAACGACAAAAATAAAAACAAAAATAAAAATGATCATTTTAAAGAAAATTTTTATTCGGGTAAAATTAATCAGTGGGCATCGAACTTTAATCGAGTTTCTATTTAACCGACGTGGTGTAGTAACGGTATTAAATCTCTCACAGTTACTATGTGAAGTTGGAAGAACATTTGCCACGTAAGATAATGCCCATATATATTGTTTCAAATGTATGTCCCATTAACTGTTCGTCCAATAAAAAGTTTACACATCATCGAATAAATACAATTATTTAATATGTTTATACTTGCGGTTGAGATTGACTTGTATTTATTTGATGATGTGAAATTTTTTTATTAGAGAGATAGCTAAAGGGGACATACATTTTAGACAACAGAGATAATCCTTAGCAGAAATATCATTTTGAATGAATAGTTTAATAAATGTCATAGCACTTTTAAAGACAAGTGAATCATTACTCTTTATCCGCAAATGTAATATAGGAATTGGGTTCTGCAATAATGATATCTCCCAACATATCAAAACTAGCAAATCTGGACCCTGTAAGATATTCTATCAAGGGTAAATAGTACAAAACGTCCTTACCTATTGAGGGTATTGTGGAAAACGTCCCTATCTTCAAAATTTTGACATTTTCACCCTTATCTACTGGATTTCCAAAACAAAACGTCCTTACCTTCAAAATTTTGGCATTTTTCACCCTTACCTACTGGATTTCCTGTGCAAAACGTCCTTCAGTTCAAAAATCAGCCATTAACTTAGGGGTAAATTAGTCCAACCATTTTTTTTCACATATATATTACTTCTTTTAAAATTAGAGGGCTTCTCATACAATTTCCAAAATTGCATGACAAGCCCCTGTCCCCAAAATTGCTCAATTCTTTGTTGAGCTGCGTGTTCTCTTTCCTCAGCCGCTCGTTCTCTCCAATCAGCTCCGATGTGCTTCCGCTAAACTCGCGTACAGCCGCGGCGGAGTTGGAGGATGACAGAACCTGCTCTTCACCTGAGTCGGAAGGAGACACAGTCCGCTGCTGAGTTGCAGCTGGTGTCGAAGGTGCAGCCGCCACTGTAACCGCAGCTAACGGTGTTGCCGCAACGGCAGAAGAAGTCGTTGATATTTTCCGACGCTGTATATCGCATAAAAGCTTTTTCTCGCCTCTCCGGAACCATTCGTTCGAAAATTCCCACCGATCGGGTACAACCTTCCTAAATCCTTATAATTTGAAATACAGAACCGCAATCAATGAGTGAAAAAAAAACTCAAATTCCATATGAATTAATTATCTTAGATCATATTTTCAGCTATTAAGCTTACGTAAGTATTGAGTTGACAGACAAAACTCGAGAAATTGTTGTGCTTGAAATATCTCGGGAGCAAATCTCTCGCAAATTTCGTAGGATTCCATACGATAAAAGTAGATCCATCCTTATTCCAGGAGATAACGTCATCAATTCCGTAGGAGTACAACCACGAATGGTGGGACGAGTTATGGAGGTGGGGAAAATTCAGGTGGTGGGTTGGGGGGATTGAGAAAGGCGCCACCGGTGGAGATTTGGGGACGGGGGCTGCCATGCAATTTTGAAAATTGCATGAGAAGCCCCCCAATTTTAAAAGAAGTAATATATATGTGAAAAAAATGGTTGGACTAATTTACCCCTAAGTTAATGGCTGATTTTTGGACTGAAGGACGTTTTGCGCAGGAAATCCAGTAGGTAAGGGTGAAAAATGCCAAAATTTTGAAGGTAAGGACGTTTTGTTTTGGAAATCCAGTAGGTAATGGTGAAAATGCCAAAATTTTGAAGGTATGGACGTTTTCCACAATACCCTTAATAGGTAGGGACGTTTTGTGCTATTTACCCTTCTATCAAGTATTGCAAGCAAGTAGATAACAGGTGATGGATGAAAATTTTAGTTAAAAATTGAGTAGACGATAAAATATCTTTTGAAATTTGGTGGTTAAGTAGAAACAATAGTTTTTATTTTTATTCTAACTACGTAGTTAAATTATTTTTATAATTTCTCAAATAAATCAAATATTTAGTTGATTTATCTAAATTTACATGAATTAATACATATTCCAAAGAATCAACATTTTTAAGGTAAGCAACACAAAACATGAAAGTAAAACCATAAAATTTATATGATAATTAACAACTGACAATTTGTTTGTGAAGCATATAAATCAATTATGGAGCATGTTTTCACTTAGCTTATAAATAGATTTTTTGAGAAGTATATACAATCAGTTATGGGATAAGCCTCCGTTTGGTATAGATTATAAACTGGTTTATTTGACCAGAATGGTTTATTTGACTATTTTTGGTCAAAAATGTCATGCTACAAGACAAAAATGTTGGTCAAATAAACCGTTTTTTGTCAAATAAACCGTTTTAGTCAAATAAACCAATTTATAATCTATACCAAACGGAAGCTAAGTTGAAAAGTAGGCATAAAACCATTCGATCACTACACAAACATACTCTAAAGTCGATTTTACTAGTGCGTATATAATTGTTTCATTATTTATATATAATTTCTACTCGTTTTGAGCTCAATCTTATTCTTGTTGATATCATACCTATACCCCAACAATAATAGGTAAAGCGCATGTTTTATTAAGATAAAAAAATAAGTTTACTTTTAAACAGTTTTTTTTTTCAATTAAAACCTTCATTTTTTAGCTTAAAATAAGTGCCCGTTTGATGTAGATTATAAACTAGTTTATTTGACCAAAATAGTTTATTTGACCAAAAACAGTTTATTTGACCAAATTTTTTGTCTTGTAGCATGACATTTTTTACCATTATTGATCAAATAAACTATTTTGATCAAATAAACTAGTTTATAATCCACAGCAAATGAACACTAAAAAAAATTTATCTATTTTTTTTCTCAATACTATTGAGTACAAAGAGTTTTCGTCAAACAAATTATGGGTGTAGGAAAGAGTCCATAGAAGTATCTTGAGCCTGACTACACCATAGTGTTACTTCAAAGACATCACCTGCTGTTGATACCAATCGAAACGCACGAGACAAAAGTGGGATATCATAAATTGAAGCCACGTGGCAAAAAGTGAAGAACGTGGGTTTGGGTGGGGGGGGGGGGTGTGAAATTATGGTGCCTTGTCAACTCATAGTCTGCGTCGAAGAAGAAGACTTGTGAAGACTAGTTCTCAAATCTCAACAACCAATCAATATTGCTGATGTATGAAGTGAGTACACATTTAAGATTTGGATTTTGGACATACACTCAAATGAAAAAGACTTAAATCTATTTATTTGTACGAGGTGTAGGGTGAAGATCGTGCTTCACAATTGTGAAGTAATTTAAAAGTAAATTTAAGTGGTCTTATTGGGTCGACCTACAATTAAACCGGACAATAACTAACATGTTTATTAATAAAAGTTCTACTGTGTAATAATTTGTTGTATTCTTGTCTGCTTGACTGCTACATGGCCAAGAAACCTACCGAGGATGGTCAACCGCCTCCTGTCAAGTTAATCGACCAAGTTGTGATCTGCATCGAGACCACTTGATCACTAGTCGAGGCTGAGGACTTCCTAAATTGGGGATATCGGACACTCCTCTGCCTGGGTCCTCGGCTTGGCAGTGAAAAATGGTGCCACAGTAATTAAAGGGATAAACAGTGGACTTGTTATCGGAAGGACATTCCCATCCGTCAACTGGTCTTTGCTAGGCCTAGATGATGCCTTTCAAAAGTACAGAAAAGGAAACGACCAAAATACAGAGTACAGATTATGATTCAACATAATGGCTTTAAGAACATATCCAAACATAGATTACTGATTACACGACCACTTAAACGATAGGGAGCATTGACAATTTTGATAAATTTGCTCCAGTATCTTATAAACTTAAAAATGGAGCAACTTCTATAAAACATACACCATGCAATTATTTACAAAAATTGAATACACATGAATTTGCAGAAGTGGTCATTCAAAAAAAAAAAATCTTATCTGGAAAATTGAGCCGTAATGAAGTCATCCTAAACCTTGATGGAGGCATCCCCTGTTCCGATAGGCTCTCATGGAAAATCGCAAGCACTATCTTGCATCAGAATCTCAGTCATCAGAATGTGAAAACAAATTATCACGTTGAACTATCACCAAACATCATTGAGACATTGATTGTCCAAGAGCTGTTCTGGCTCGAAGCTGCAAGAGAAGAAAACTATTTAGCTAATAAGCATTTTAGATTAAATACCAACCGAGATATTTTTTAACGACCTTCACGTCCAGGCAAGGATCATTGAACATATTCTTCAGTTGAGAAACTATGCCGGCAGTCTGCAGTTTCATAACCCGACTATTTGCACCTGGACTGCTTGTGAGATTTACAAGAGTCCACACAGAAGCTGTTCGTAATCGGCTGTCAGTACTCTGCAAAAACTTAATCAAAATTGTTTGCGTATCACTGCCTGCCTGTGGAAAAAGTAGGTTCATGACTGCTTCCTTGTGGAATTCATTTCCTGAAGCCACATTGCTGAGGACGTACATTCCCTAGTAAAACGTGCAAGTGGTAAGTTGTTTGAACTGGCTAAATCTATCAACCATGACATTTGGAAACCCTACACTATTTACTTCATCTGTATACTGTACTATCGGAGAGTGGGAGTGACATAAGATCCTCTTTTCTTTATATTATTACAAATAACGTAGTTCCAGCAAACAACAAAGTTCACATATTTCGTCTTAATGCTCATTTATTTATTAATTATTTGTCCTTTATTTAATTATGAAATCATTTATTTATTGTGGAGTAAAAGTTGCGGTCATGAGATACTGCACTACAGGCTGTTAACCAACTTTCAAATACAGCAGCCCACTTGCTCACATAAAGTAGGTTTTTTATGCAACTACCCAAGTCCGAACATGAGAAACCACTTCTTACTTGAATCACAACTTCGACTTTTGAAGCGCTCTGCAGTTGTCTTCCAATAGCATTCAGTAGAAGGCCCTCCTCAGCGAAAACATACTCAACAGAGTCTATGGGACCATCGACGAGATTGCAAACAAGAGCCAAAGCTTGCTCTTGGACAGATGTTTCAGGGTCTGCATTGCAAATAAAGTTGCAAACAGTAAATAGAGTATCATACGAGTGCTGCATTTCCATTACATTAATATGTATAACAATTACCACATATAAGGCTTATTAACATAGATGGCGATAGTTCCGAGAGAATTTCTTCTTTACACGTGCTGTTGACGAGGAACATCAGGTTCTTTAAAGCCCACACAGCATTGACCCTAATGGTTGAATCCATTGACTTGGATAGCTGAACAAGCTGTTTCACGCCTCCACACTGAATGAATGTCGACTTGTGCACAGTAAAATCAACCACAATGTTGCTAATAGCACCCAAGGCCGCAATCTGAAAAGTAAGTGTTTAATTAAGAATATTGGGCAAACCAAAAACAAAAATTTAGAAGCACGATGGCGGAAAATTTGTAAAATGTTATTAAAATACAGAAGTTTCTCCACGAACATTGTAGAAAAGTGAATTTGATAAAGATCAATGCAATGCAATGCAATTAAAGGAAATCTCATAAGTACGTTATTTACATCAACTGAAAAACATTGGTTCATGCTTCTCTCCCAGGCTTCCATCCACAGTGGAGGCTTAATGTTCTCTATCGGGAACACGTATCAAAATATTTGTTATGTATAGTTTTAAAGAAATAGCTTGGCAAAGCTGCTATGAAGTAATCCTTTAAGGCAAATACATTATATAATTTAGAAAATGGAACAATATATATATATATATATATATATATATATATATATATATATATATATATATATATATATATATATATATATATATATTTTATAAATTATGGGATATAGATTTGAAGAAACATTTGTATTGTGAAAAACAGACAGTTTCTAGATTTCTTTTGGCTACATTTTTTACACTCTAGACTGTCCTTGTTTTGGATTTTTAAACTACCAGAAAATGCATTTAGGATATTTAATGTGCAGCTCTATTTTAAACACTAAGTTATCTACTTATTACGTATGCTGACAAAAATCTGTTAATTATCTATATATGGTTGTCTAATAGTATATGGCATACATCTTGTCAAATCCCAATATAATGATGCACTCTTATCATGCATCAGTGCCTAGTAAATTGAAATGCATGCAGCGCCAATACAAGAATGGTAAGACTGTCAATATTATTAATAAATGATGCTTAACCACTCAATTGCTTAATACTGATTAATCAGGAGAAGCTACAGAAGAGCTGGCGATCAATAGATTAATGATAGTATAACCCTTGGATTGAGCTCCATAATACAAACATAGTAAGGATATTTTTGACATAGCACAGTTAACCTTTTGTTAGTTTACCCCATAACTAGCCAGGTAACATGAATTTGATGTTGATCCTATTAATTCTGATATAAACTGAGATTTGGGTTAGTGCAAAACAAAACTACAGACTCAGTTAATCATATTTTCATAGTTAAAATAATTATATGGGTATTTATAAGCTGCTGCCTGCAGGATTTTGCTCACTTGCAGACCACATCGCCCTCACACTTTGACCAATGATCCACTACATTGCAAACATTGATATTCCCATCTTTTGCTCCCTCAGAAATCACAAATGCAATATTTGCACTGAGTTAACCAACACATTCAGAACCACAGGTCCACAACAAGATCATGAAGTTCTCATCAACCAACCCACATCAACAATTTATTCAACTTATTCTACATCTTAAAGATTTCATGATTTCATCCAATCAGAACATGAAATACCAACTGGATTGAGTAAACTGGGGTAAAAAATTAAGGCAAGAATGAAAAATTGCCATTCGTCAATGCCAAACTACCATTGTAGTTAACGGGAAAGTCAACAAAAAATGAAACAAAGTATACCTGGACAGAAGTACAGGTATCGTGTAAAAGCTGAACCAAGGGAATGATGACAGTTTCATTCATAAAATGACCTGCACTCAAATTCTGAATCATATTTTATTAGCAGATATCACCAGAATTAGCACGAGCCTCAGAAAACCTTTTGTTTCAATATCACATTACGAACCTTGACAGAGCGAGAAACGTTTTTCAAGCAAATGCAAGCTGCAGCTCGTACTTCAGGACTATCATGAGTGAGCGCATCTGTTAAAAAATTGATTGCCTGCATTCAGAAGTACAATTAGTACTCAAATACTTATTGACCATATAGCAAACATTGAACTACGAGCTTCAATATATTAAAGACATTTTTACATATTAAAAATTAATTTGAATCTTCAAAAAGCGAGCTATAGAGTAAATTATCAGAAATCATCTGGAGAACCTAATATACCCCTTTTCCATGAGGCTTATACTCTTTTTACCTTCAACCCTTGCAACAACAATCCCCCCTTGCTTCCCCTTGGGAAACACAATGAGGCAAGGATTGTACAGTAAAGATGGAAGAACAATAAGATAGTAAGAATTTTCATTAAATTTTGATAAAAAAAGATAATAAGATTTTGCAGTAAATTTGTGCATGAGCCCTCACAATTTATTAGATGCACGTGGAAATTAACAGAATAGGAAAATAATTTGTTTCTTATCCTTATCTAGTGGATTTATCCCTTAAGAAAAACAAAAGAATCAAGTTTGGACTCAATTTGCTACCTATTCAGAGAAACACAGTATAGGTACCCAATGGATATGGGGGGGCTTGGAGATGAAAACATCGTAGACAGGTAGCTCACATGTGGTATCTTCATCATAAAGAAATTATTCTGGCTAGTTTTGTTCTGTTTTTAGTAATTAGTCGTGCATTTAACAACCAATATGCTAAAATAATGTTGGCTCAAAATACAAATATTCACATTTTAACCAACAATAGAGTGCCAAAGTGCTAACTAAAAAGACTGCATTAAGTAAGTAAAATGATTTTCCCAACACATTAGTCTTTCTCTAGTCTACAACCGTGCAATTGATTAAAAACTGTTAATTCAAAGAATAGATTAAGAAAATCCAAAGGAAAGAATATAAGAAGACGACCAGAACAGTCTATGACGGTATGGAACTTTTCTGTAACACAAGGTTACGGTTCACGTATACAACTAACCTTTAAATATAGGAGTCTGTCCCTGCAGCATTCCAACTTTGAACACAAGTCACCCAATGCGAGAAATATCCCTTGTAGGCGTTTGGCTTGAAATGGACCTTTCTCTACATGGTTGCATAATCTATCAACAACATTTGAGTCAAATGCTATTTTTTGTAGATCCTCTTTTTCTGCAATTAAACTAGATAAAGCAAAGGGGGCTTCATCTCCAACTTGACCAGGATCATCAATAAGCTCAAGTAATATCAGTATCAATTTCGTCTTGATTCCAGCATCTTGAAGATAACACGTAGAAGCGTTTTTTATAAGGATCAAACACACACAGGCTAGCAATCTCGTCCGAGGATTCCTATCCTTTGTTAATTCAGTCACAACATTCAGTGCTCTTCCATTTTCAGGTCCCATAAACTTTGAAACGACTACTGGATTTTCCTTAATTATAGCTCCAAGAGATTCTAAACTAGCGTCCCTCTGAATTAGAGAACCTCCAAGAAGGCTAATCAGCTTCTTTATTACTCCAGATTCACTCAATGTCTGCTGCTCAGTACATGTGTGGCACGAATGGGTGATGATACTTGCACCCAGTCCTGTAACATTCTCATTTTTGCTATTCAACAGTGAAAGGAGGAAATCCATATTTTTCTCTTGGAAAAAATCATACTTTGGAGCCAACTTTGACTGATAAATCAATTTAAGGGAACGAGCACTGGCATCCACAACCTGCAGAAAATGGTTTCCCAAATAGGATTAGTATTTAGTATAGAATCAGAGTTAACAAATTTGACAGAATAATAAAGAAGCTCGAGTAGAAGTTTGAATTGGCCTGTCCACGCATTATTTGATCCACATGTTCCACTCTACACTTTTCCTTCTTTTTTTTTTTTTTTTTTTTTTTGGTTCTTTTCTTTATGACATGAAAGATCGCATAGAACTGGCCTGCCCATTTGAATTTGTATTTATTTGAATATATTATAAATCTAAGAAACCATGTAACTAAAAGGCTAAAAAAAAGCCAACCCATATGAGGTGAGAATGTCAGCAGAAGTGTATTGCACAACATAAAATCAACTCTTTAATCACAAACGTAGGGAGGTTTTTCAGCTACGGGAAGAAAAAAGTACTTAATCGTCCATATGTCACTGTGTCTTCAATTTCTTCCCTCACAAAATCATTTCTTTCAAAATTTGCTGACCACTTCAATCCATCTCACTGATTCGATCATCTCCTTCAATTGATCATCTTCAAAATCTGCTCATATCTTCAATCCATATCACTCAATCGATCATCTCCAAATCCAAAATTTGTTAATCACCTCAACCCATCATCATAATAGAGTCTACGATCAGATTCCACCACAGAAAAACGGTATACTAGTAAAAATCAACGACCATAGAGAGATTTTCTCTGCTAAGAAAAAAAAAAAAGGCGATGTCCGTGGGTCATTACGTCTTTAATTTCTCTCTTGAAATGAAAGTCTCCCTCAAACGATCATCTTCAAATTCTATTCACCGCCTCAATCCATCATCCAAAAACTATAAATTGGGTTTTCTTCTTTCTTGTTTTGTTACGATATTAGATTTTTCTTCGTTTTTTTTTTTCTGGATCTTTTATTAATATTATTTTTGTTATCGAATTTTTTATTTGAGACCAGATCATGCGCTCGGATCCTGCCAATTAAGAGGTATACTAGTGTAGCTTAATTTCCCACATTACTCTAGAATTACATATAGTTTGACAAATGATACACTTGTAATCCCACCTACGCAAGCCATTACTCACGGAAAATATCTACTTGAATGCACATTGCAAAATCAACTCATTTCAACTACTGCAAATTCATAACTAGTTCACCCTCATCATCCTAAAATTTAATTAAATTTAGCTAAACACATTCTAACAACAACTAAATTTTGATTGAACAAGCACCGGCATTTTACAAGCTGAGAAAATTTTAGACCATTGCCACATCACATACTGCGAAAAATAATTCCCATATCAATTAATTAGTATCCATTTCTAAACTCCGTAGAGAAATTAAAGACAGTGAAATTGAACTCTCAAACTATTTATTATATCAACCACCTAATCCAACGATCACTTCCAGCATAACCCTTTAATTATATACAGATTCACAATTAACTCATTTCCCTGATTATACCAAAATTTTAGCGTCATCTTTCATTAAAATCAAACAAAAAATATGTGAATAAACTGACATCATTTACACCTTAAGAAAACCACACCTTTGTAACCTAATATCAAAAGCTAACTCAAACTTCCAATTTTGTTGGGAAAGGAAAAAGAAATAAAATTCAAAATAACTACTACATTGAAGCAACTCCTTGTTAATCATCATAAATTCTCTATTAATTCGATTCCCAAATTGCTTAAGAATTTATTTTCATCACCAAATGATACATATTAAAAAACCACACCTTCATTACCAAATAAAAAGAATTGACTAAAATTTTCCAATTTTTCAAAAAATAAAAAGAAGAAATAATAATTAAAAAAAAAAAAACCTTCTCGTTCGGATGAGAGATTAGACCAAACAGAAGAGGAAATGCCCTAGTATCCAAAACGGCCTTAACTCCGGCATCTAGCCCACATGCAAAGCTCCCGATCGCCGCGGCCGACTGAATTATAACAGACTCATTGAACTCCAAATTGGCGCCGCCGCCGTTCTCGGCGATGGCGGAAGAGAGAATTGAGACAACGGAGGGGACGGCACCAAGCTTCAAAAAGGCAAGCTTTTTGGTCCGATTGCCAATGATTTGGTTCTTGAGCTCTCTTAGGGCTTTCAGCTTGGCCTCGTAGGGTGCGTGGAGGGAATTTAGCCGTCCGATCAAGTCCTCGGAACGGCTGGGATAATTTGACGGTGGTGGTGCTGATGTGGGCATGGTGGTAGACGGCGGTGGTAGGTGGCGGATGGCGTTGATTTCATAAGCGTGGCGGCCCACGGAATGAGAGAATGGGGCGAGCTTCTACACAAATAGTGGTCGGAAGGTGTGGGGGTGAGCTTAGGGGTGGATGATGATGATTGGGGTTTCCGTTTTGAATTATTGGATGATTGAGGTTTCCGTTTGTTTTCTATTTTGTTTTACTTATAAGTGAAAAGAAAAGGTTTTAAATTACTAGTATACCCCTTTTTTTACAATGTAATTCGACTATAAACGCTATTATTATAATGGATTAAGACAATAAACAAATTTTGAAAATGATCGGAGAGATGATTGATTGAGGTGGTGGATAGATTTTGAGATGATCGGTGGAGTGAGATAGTCGATTGAGGAGATTAAATTGAAAAGATGAACAGATTTTGAAAATGATATGTTGAACAGCAAATTTTTGATGAGATAAAATTAAAGATGTAATGATAATGTGACATACGGACTTTTTTTTTTCGTAGCGGAGAAAATTTCTTACGATCATAATTAAACAGTTATTTAATTGACATTTGAATTAATTAAAATTAAAGATCGTAATTATTTGTCAAATATGTTAATAATTGAAACGATCTCCTTTAGAATAAATTCATTTATTTCTAAAAAATATTTCACAAGGTGTTTATATATTTATCAAACAAATTGAATATTTTTATTAATTTTTTTAAAATTAGTCTTTTTTAATGTTGAAAAATGAAAATGAATAATACTATAAGTTAATTCGTACCAACTCAATTCAATAGTCAAATAATTCACACCAGACAACTCGATCATAAGTCGAGGGATTGTGTATTGAAATTTTATCATTCAATTCCAACCACACGACAAATACATATTTGCATATTTTCTCGCTCTTTTTTTTCTATTCTTTTTTAATTTTTTTGACTGGTTGCTACAAACGATGTGCTTCTTTGAACGTAAAGGTAAAACAAAGAAAAGTGTTTAAAAAAATTTATTAAGTTAGTTTGAAGAAACTCAGACTTTTTAAAATAATTGTTTTTGAAGAATCAATAACTTCCCAAGACAACAATCTTTTTACAAAATAATTCATTCAACACATTATTCATTCAATATTGATACTTATAACAAAATAAAATAAATTGTCTATTCAGCAATAATAAACCATATTACACTATAGACTAATTCAAAAAGAATAAATAGAACATAAAAAGAAAAAATAAATAAAACTATAATGTTCAAATATTTGTTTTAACGCATGATTGATATTTGGTCGTGCTTGAACAACGTTCAATGTTCTAGTATTCTTGACTTCACTGGGCATCCAAAAATTGGACATTTCAAAAGTTGGAACCCCATTAACCTTCC
Organism: Forsythia viridissima; assembly: GCA_030279155.1. Classification (NCBI taxonomy): domain Eukaryota; kingdom Viridiplantae; phylum Streptophyta; class Magnoliopsida; order Lamiales; family Oleaceae; genus Forsythia; species Forsythia viridissima. The sequence continues at coordinate 20,705,558 of CM059034.1, read as the reverse complement.
ACATCTCTTGCCAACATTATTGGCCTTCAATGTATTTCGGTACCTTCCGTCAGTTTTATCCTCGCCAGCCCCACTAATACATGTTTCTTCAAGTTGAAAATCAGCATTATGGCCGCACCCAGAAATAGGTACCCGAGCCACACCAACAAAGTATGAGATTCTGGACAATGTTTCGTGAATAGAATGGAGATACGAGTTGCTTTCGAGATATTTGGTACTGTCTTGTCTTAATTGGGTTTTACGTACGAGCCACACAGAATTAAAAATTAAGTAGAAGTCAGATGTCGTATACTGGACATATTATCACAAACAACTCAACATTAATATGTATTGTAGGAGTCGCTTCAGTGTGGCAAAGGTAGTGCATGTTCAAGCGAACCTCTTAGCTAGATGGAAGAAGGTGAGCCTCAGCCTCATCGTCTTCAGAAGTAAAATAGATGATGATCCTATTTGTCTATAGAAATCCTTTAGGCTGACAAATCAACAAACACGCGATCTCACATCCCTGCCACAAATGAGGAGGATAGCATAATATTTTTTCTACCACGCGGCAAGAGACCACCACCACGTGTTCAACGTTACAAAGGGAAAAAAAGAATCAAATAAGAATTAGCTATTATCTAAAGTTAATCGTATCCAAGTGTGCAACTAATATACAGGTGAACATGGAGATAGTAACGATCTGTTGACACTTAGTCCTACGAAATTTTGAGATCAATCATGTCCATTTTTTTCACATATTTCAGGGTAGCATTAAATCTTTGTTTTGCATGTAAGATACTAATTTTGCACCTAAAGTTTCAAGAACTCATTCATCTTGCATCAACGCTATTCGTGACAATAAAATATAACTTTCTTGATATTTTTCAAGCGTTTTATTCGTTGATCCATCAATTTTTCCATGTGTTGTTGTTCACATGATAAGAGAAAATAACGAAAATATTAGATTAATTCAAAAAAGTCCAGACGTCTCAAAATATTAGTTTTCGACCAACCAATAACCTCCCAAAATAAATAGATCGTTTTCAAAATAATTTATTCGACACTTTATAGATTCACCATTGGAATTTATATACCCAAAAATAAATGACTATCCTAAAATTGGAGAGCATTATTTAGCTCCATTAACAAACACTAAATCATTAATAATAAACCATATACATAGATTAATTCAAAAAGAATAAATACAAATAAATAAAACTTTAACATCCCAAGGCCTGCACTTCATTTACTAAATTATTTACGAGGAAAATGATTTGGGAACCTTTAATAAGATATTAATTACTTTAATAAGCGATTGGTCATGGGATTGGAATTTCTACGCTTACCATTGCAAAAAGCCCCTTCAAAAATCAATTGGACGAGCAAAAAGGGCCTTCAAAAGTCAATTGGAACATAAGTGACAATAAATTTCCATCCGGCGAGGATCAAAATTGAAAGTATGAGAGACTTTTTAAAAGCAAAAAAGAAAAAAAAGTTAATCAAGGACCACGTGCTTTATTTGTGAAAGATGAGGGACCGAGACTGCAAATTTCTTTAAATACAATAATGCCTTTCCACCCCTTCCAAAAACAAATCAGTTGTCCCAAATATCCGTCTCTAGCTGTCCCTCCAAAAAAAAATGTACATATCATCAAATAAATATAAATTAATTTTAAAAACAAGTATGAATACATTACATTAAATAATTGTAATTATTTGATGATGTAAAAATTTTCTATTAATAAGACAGCGAAGAGAACACACATTTGAAACAACACATCTGGACTCGCTAAAAAAGAACATCAAGAGAAGTATTTCTTTACCCATATCATTTATAATTATAACAGTTTCCAACTTCTAATGACATAACAATTATGTACATAGCATCTCTTTCTACACATGTATGCTGCCTTATTTCAAAATGTACAAAGAATCCTCAAAGCCAGTTATCACAAGAGAACTCAGTACATAAAAATATAAGAAACTTTTCTTGAACCTATAAACAATTGCAATCAGGCCCTAAGAAAGTTCCAAGGTCCTGTTCCAGTCCCTATCCTGCAATTATTACAGAAAACAATTTGAGAGGTAGGCTACTTGGCTAAGAAAATATGATTTTGAGCATGTTTGGTCGAACTTAAAAGCCGCTTTTTTGTGGTTTTTAAGCTTGGCCAAAGGAGCTGTTATTTGACACTTGTGGTTGAAAACCTACCTCCAAAAACCAGCAAATGCTCTCATACTCATATAGAGTGTTAGTGCAATCCAGATTCCAATATATCCATTAGTGGATGAAAGAATGAACAAAAATAGAATGCTGAATATAGCCACAGTAACCTGAAAGCACAAACCAAGTTAATTCTCGTCTAAGGATATTAATATACGCGAGTTCAAATATACGCTTCACATATTTCAAGATAATGAGTGGTAAACATCAGAATTCCATTATTCACAGCTTTCTCCAGATATGTGCCACCGATTGATCAATTTGTAACAGTTACTTCTGATTCTCATATTGGTGGTCGTGAAAGGCTTGTTTTGTGAAAGTCTTGTTTTGCGGATTTATAAGCAGATAGGGCACTCTCCCGTTTCCAGCTGGTTTTAAAGGTGACTCATTACAATCCCCCCCCCATTCAAAACCGATGTCCACAAAGGCCCATTGTCCCCAACTAGGTGACTCCATGGAATCCTCCACAGGTTGCTCGTCTCCAACGGGAGTTCCACAAGAAGGGGTGCTTGTTCTGATAATACTGTTACAAGCACTTGGAGAATAGTTGCTCATAAAATGGACTTGTACGGTGCCCAATGTGTTTATAAGCTCATGAGGCAGGCCTTCACTTGAGTGGTGTGGGATTCAGAAACAATCGTACACAATTACAATGTAATGAATATTGCACATGCTATGGGTGAACTGGAGAGATACCATTGAGTAGGCTGAATATGCAAAGTCAGATGCTCCAAAGTTGACGCCATCAAAAACAAAGGCCAGGGCATTTATAGGTTGAGTTGCTGCAACAAACTGGTATCACAATAATCAGTTAGTTCACATTTTAATTTCTTCTTTCAAAATAATTAAAACGGATTTCTAATGTCGAGTCGTCGGGGCAGATACCGGGATTCCGATGCCAATAAGGTGGAGGACATCGATGTCTTTGGTAAATAATCTTGCTCCAAAATGTAATCCGATTCCGAGGATAAGAGCTAGAACCAATCCTAGAACCAGTCCCAACTGCAGTGTTTGACAATGCTAAATATTAGAGACAAAGAATTATTTATTTTGATAGTAATGTAAGAGTTAGTTTAAAAATAAGTAACTATTTTTTTACTTAACAGTGAGAAAAGAGTAAGTTATATTAATATGTTTAGAAACAAAAGTTACTTAGAAGTAACATTTACTTTTTTTTTATAAGCTTAGCCAACATGTTACTGAAAAGATGTCTGAGCTTGATACTAGGATACGTAAAGTACCTGTAGCACTCGTGATGCAGTGGCAATTGCCCCATTGTAGTCCTTTTTTGCAAATGCACTAGCAAGAATTGCCTGAGAGAATTAAGAGATATTTATTTTTCTTAAAAAAATTGTTTTTATACCGCGTTATATAGATTTGCAATGGCAGATTTGGAAGTGCCTAGCATGAAGAAAACAGGTGTAAGCAGAACATATGACTTTGACAAAACGAAAAACAATCCATGTGTGTATAAAGTCATCTACTTGCTGTTGGACTGTATGGAACCTCATCGTACTATACACTTATCCCCTAGACTGCTGATCCAGCTCACAGTAAGGTCGAGGGTCTGTAGGCTGCACTTCTTGGGGGTTCGGCATAGCACTTTCATTGAATGGTTTGTTACCTGCCCAGCGACGGCTAAGCCATCGGCCAGAAGAGACGTAGCAAGCCAAACCTGCAAGCAGACCTGAAATGCAGCCATTTGTGTTGATCCCATCCGCGCAGCCATTGATGCAGCAAGGGTTACACAGAATGTCACGGCTATGACCCTCATCAGTAACATGAAACCTAAGTTGGCAAAAGCAAGAGAAGTTAAAATCAATTACACGGGTTTATATAAAACGAAAATGTTTTACGGTATTAAGGGAAAAATGCTAAACTGAAATTTAGAGTAAAAATGGAGAAACAAAATTTATTTGGAGGGCTAATGGATAATGATCATTCTAGAACCTCAACGTGTCCAAGAACTAGGTCCTATAACTTTATGTCTCACACGAAAGCACGAGTTAACAAGGAAAAAAATACTCACCGTTTTTAAGAAACCGACCAATTTGCAGATATTTGGGGCTAGGAGGTAAAAGATCTACTTGTTCAGCTAACCTCCAAAATAGTATTAGTGAAATTAGGTACCTGTAATAACAGTGCAAAGTGTAAAAACATGTGCGAGTTTCCTCAAAATTTATTAGAGTGCAAAGTTCACAGAACCACAATTCGGATCACTATGATATTCAAGCCAAACATTTAGCAAATTTTGCTGCTACCGAGGAGCATACTGAGGAAACTAATACTCCCGACCAAACAGACGAAGTGGCTTTGATATGCTATTCACAATAATCAGATATTTGGCGAGGCATAATTAAATGTTCTATTCGTAGTCAAAGGCATAAAATAGTTGATTGGGGAACAACTTACTGAGAGATAACATGTGCAATGGCTGCACCTCTGACCCCCAAATGAAAAACGAACATAAGTATAGGGTCCAAAATTATGTTGGTTAGATCTCCTGCCACTGAATTGGACACAGCACAAAAGGCCGGTTAGAAATAGTTGAACGTGTCAATTCGGTACAAAATAGTAATGTACTTTTTGGATAGACCATTAATGATAATGACCAAGATAAGCCATTTGCCCTCATCTGTTGGCATTCAAAGATATCAATGCTATTCTGTAGAGAGATTTCGGATCTCGTTTTCTAATCAATTACCTGTTGCATACAATGGAGTTTTTGTATCTTTAAATCCACGAAAGACTCCTTGCATAGCCAACGATAGAAGAACAGCCGGAGCACCAAGTGATCTTAGTATCAGGTACTGTTGTGCAGGGAATAGCATTTGCGAGTCCTACATAGCAGGACGCGTTGCATCACTTACAATAAAGCTTTTCAGGAAAATATGATGTTGTGGATTAAATTCTAATCCCTAATTTCAAGAGCAACAATAAACAAACATGAATCCTTAAAATGCAAAGTAATTCACTATCAATATGAGAGCTACGTCCACTCGTCACCACTGCAAAGAAGTTTATAGTGGTGATCTCATGCCTAATTTCGAGAGTAATAACAAGCAAACAGAAATTTAAAAAATGCAAAGTGGTTAACCCTCATATTGAGAGCTACATCCACACCACTGCAAGTTTTCACTACAAAGAAGTTTAAAGTGGTGATCATGCTTCAGCCCTCTTAAAAATCCTTTATATCTCATTGGATTATTAGAGAGAATAAATACAAATATGGAAAGCCCAATATAATCCTGAATAAAAGTTCGCGCTCAAGAGGATATGTGTAGAGTATGATTAGGCTCTACATAGTCCAACATATGACCCTCATTGAAGGAGGCCAAACACCCCCACTCCCTCACCTCCAAACCAACAGCAGGGGAAAAAGTCCAACTTACAGATTTGACTCCCATGAAGTTTAATAAAGGTTTTGCTGCAGAAATCAAGAATGCTGCTTGGATGAGACCAAGGATGCCACCGATAATTAATGCTGAAGATGCCGATGGAATGTTCCTCTTTTCATGCTTAACCTTAGATACCTCAAAGCTATTTGCAAGTGACTCTGACTTGTATGCAATATCATCAGAACCTGATACATAATTTGACACCAAAATTAAGTTACAGAAAATGAAGTTATAAGGACAATATATATATAACAATCACACTAGAAAATGAGAATATGGTTAAACTTGATGGAGTTTAAAATACCATTATGTGGTATCAACGTCTTATTTTCGCTGTCTAAAGACAATCCATTCTCCAAGCTTTCACCGTCTTTTGACTCTGAACTCACTTTTGCAACCGTATCTTCCTCAGCAACAAATGAAGTAGTGACGCTGACGAGGGGGAATATTGCAATTCTTGATACTTGATTGAACAAGGCAATAGAAACTCCAACGGCAGCAAGTTCAACTGGGCCTGTATATGAATAAACATATATTGAAGAATTTAAGATTACTTTTAAGAGGCAATAACACATAAACGAGAAGAGAATTTATTGCACAAATTTAAAGATCTTAGTTTCTAGCATTATGTCTATCCACTGCCTTTCTTAAGATTTGTCCAATGTTGAAATATGTAAAGCAATAAGACATGACTTACAGGTCCAAGTTCTCACTTTTCTTAGATTTCCAAAAAAGAGAAGAATAAAGATAAGAAAATAGGCTATACAAGTACCCATTGCAAACAAGCTCACAAGATTGGGTTTTGGGAAAAATATAAGAAAGACAAAGAACACAGAGATTTACGTGGCTCACACAGAGCCTGCGTGGACAGGCAGAGACAAGAAGAAACTTCCACTAATAACCAAGAGAAGAGAATACAAACGAGTACAAAGTGCTCTATCCCAGAACTCCGAAGACACCTCAAAATACATACTATGGAAAATTCTAAAGGAGAGACTTTTAATTTCCACTCGATGTGGGATTCATGTCAATCCTATTACAAGTTGGATAAGCAGAAGACAATTACCATTCTACGTGTATTGTCTTCAAAGCCACAGTTAACAGTACAATTAAAAAAAAATACAGAATAAGGATCAAGTAGAAGCAGTTGCAAGGGATGGAGAACTTTTTGATTGAACCTCACACCACCTGACAATCATACAATCATGTAATCCCAAAGAATTCTGAATAACATAAAGATTTTTTCTCAGACTATGGGAAAACTAGGATGCTACGTTTGGGAACAAGATAAAGGATATAAAAGGCTGAAGTTGATACCTATTTTGACCAATAAATGCAGTATCATACCTATTTGGCCGATGAATGCTGTATCAACCAGAGATGCAATAGGATCAGCTGTCAAAGCCAGAGCAGCAGGGAGAGAAATCCTCGCTATCTCTAAACCAAGTTCGTCCAATTTGAAAATTGATCTGCTCCGGCAGTCAGAAAAACACAAATAGTTAGCACTATTGGTCTTAGCAAAACTGAAAAATCGGTTGATAAAACTGAGAATCACTTGAAGCAAGATATTACCCCTTGTGCTCATTTCATATTTAAACCTTGATTAACACAAAAATGTTTATAAATTCAGCTAAATGTTTCCAAAATTTAAAGTGAAGTAAATTAGTCTGTTAATCCGAATTATAATACCGAGGTTACAACAAGTTATGAGATTCTAATCTAGCAAACAACACAACCATTATGATTTACCTGTTCTTAAACATAATGTTGCACTCTTGAGTTAATATATGGGGCATTTGAAAATCAACAACTAACCTCAGACTACAATTCTATTTTCGAGTTTTGCGCATATGTCTCTAAACGTATATGTGGGCATGTCAAGGTTTTGTAGAATATATTGGGCACCTCTTGCCTATAAAAGGTAATGTTAACTCAAACAATCATTTTATGTTGGGCGGTGTGCAGCTTAATCATAATGTCAACTTTTCCCTTGACCACAGATAGATGAGCAGCGATAAGTGGATGCAGCTTTCTCTTTGAGGGTGAACTAGTATAAATCTATAGGTTTGCTTTGCATGTTTTTGATTTCGTTCTGTTTATTACATCGCTCGTAACTAGGTATTAGAAGTGAATTCATAACATTTCTCTTCCTATCAATACACACCCCCCCCCCCTCCCCCCTCCCCCCTCCCTCCCTCCCTCCCCACAAACAACACAAAAAAAGGAAAAGTTAGATTAACATGTTACATGTTAGAACTGTGCTTAAAAGTAAGTTCAAGCATAATTTTCAAAACTTACTTTCCTACTAAAAAATTTTACTTTTATAGAAAATAAGTGTCAACTTACTTTCTAGAAAAGTAACTTTTAAGCACATCAAAACATGCTTTAATTTTACCACAAATTTAAGTATTTCCAGTACCTTGCATCCTTGAAGAACATGAAGATGGGGATTTCTCTGCTCCCGTGGAAAGAAATGTCTTTCTGGGCCATAGTTTAATCCCCAATTCTGTGCAAATATTGGAAAGTTTTCAGAAAGGAGACTCCATGCATAGAGAACTAAAATCAAATATCAAAGACAGATTGCTTAAAAACACAAGAATGAAAACAACATTTATATATAAAAATAGGCTCTTGAGATAACAAAAAAATAAATAAAAACCAAACAACCTATTCAAAACTTGCTCAAGAGAAGTAAAAGCCAATTGTTCAAATACTTGTTCGAATCAGTTTCAAAAGCTTAGTAAAAACCAAGGAAAGAAAAACGACGAGAAGTAAGAACCCACCAAAGCAAGGAAATATCACTTATTTGACCCAAAACCAAAAGAAAAGTCAGCTTGAAAAGTTCAGTTTTACCTTGAGTACACACTTGTGTATAATTTTCCTATCAAATTCGAAGCAGAAAGACTCGTATCAGATTCTGCAAACCCATTTGCAATTCCAGTCTAGAAAATTTGGTGGGTGGGGGTTGGAGAGTGGGCCCACTTTTCTCATAAAAGTTTTGCCAAAAGTGAGAAAATTCATAAAATGGTTGTGTCATCGACGTGTGTCTCTAATGAACTGAAGAAGATAGCCACGTGCATTAAAATCCAAATTCCCTTAATTCTGAATTTGTGGTTTGCAGATGTCCACAGTTTTTGGGCATACTATGCAAAAGCATGCAATAGATTGCAGTATTATTGACATTATGTACCAATATATCATCAAAGCAGCCAAGCATGAAGTGTGGTCTGCGTCACGGGACTAGAATTATACGGGCTTACACCTCCTCTAGTCAGTCGAAAATTATTTGAATTCATCATGGCATGTGCCACAGATCAAACAAGTGTAAGCATAATTTCCTTTTAGTTTGCATTAGGCTTTTTTAGAAAAATAGGATCGGTTGAATCAATTCACACGAGTTACATACTATTATAATTGAGTCTAACATAACTAAGATGTAAAGTGGGCTAATCTACTATTAATAGTGGATTACTTTTTAGTGGATATTTCACCCACTACTTGCCAATATTAAAATAATTTTAAATTTAACAATTTAGCTTATTTATTCTAAAAATACTACATAATTAATATTATATTAATTAATAAAATAATGAATTAAAATCAAAGGACCAACACTACGTGAATTCTCAAATTTGTTGATTGAGCCATTGATTATTTGCACAATAAGTCTTTCATCTTTATAATATCTCTACTTTAGTCCTCGTACTTTCTCTTTCATTTCAATTTCGTCCTTTTTATTTACAAATCAAGTCCTTCAACTTTTAAATTTATACAAATTAGTCCCCATATTTATACTTTTATATCAATTTAGTCCTTTGTATCACTATGTTACAAATAATATTGTGTATCAATATTTGATACAGATGTTACAAATGCTATTTTGTATCAATGAATATGTTATATGTTATTTTACACATCACATGTTACATGAATTGGTATTCTGTATCACTAATGTTACGTTTGTTACAAATGATGAAATCAATAGTTTTATTTGTTAAATTTAGAATTGTGTTACATATCTATATCATACTATAACGAACTTATTGAGGTTTGGAGTTGATTTTGCAATTGTAACAGTTGTAACAATTTCTGTTTAGTATCGTAATCTGATACAGATGTTACAAATCATATTGTGTATCACTGAATATATTATATTATTTTACACAACACATATTACATAAATTGATACTTTGTATCACTGACATTTTACATTTTAATTTGTAACACAGATTGTTACAAAATATAATTTGTAACATTTGTATCAAATATTGATACACAATATCATTTATAACATATGTATCAAATAGTGATACTATAAAGGACTAAATTGATATAAAAGTATAGATATAGGGATCAAGTTGTAGAAATTTAAAAGTTGAAGGACTTAGGTTGCAAATAAAAGAGGACAAAATTGAAATGAAAGAAGAAGTATAGGGACTAAAGTGAAAATATTATAAAGATGAAGGACTTATTGTCCAAATAATCAAGGACTTAAAAGCAAATTTGAGTGAATTCACATGGAAATATATTTTGTGGTATAGATTTGATTTTAATTTATTATTTTATTAATTAATATAATTTTAAGAATGTAGTATTTTTAGAATAAATTTGTTAAATTGATAAAATTAGAATTATTTTTAAAAAATAGTTTATTTATGAAAAATCCCTACTTTTTATTTCATCTAATAGACACCATCCACTGTTAATATCATTTTTGTTTTTAATCAGAGTAATAAACCAAAAGTAAGAGCATATATAATTGCAATTTGCAAGCGCATTTGGTATGATTCTTTTCTTTCCCTCAAGAAAAGCAAAGGCAGACTTTAATTGGAATGTGCATATATTCTACTTTTATCTTATCTTTGGCCGTGTTATTAAATCAAATTTACTTTTAAATAACAATAATGTTATTTTTCTGAATTCTATTACTTGAGTCAATTCATTGATCTGAAAATTTGAAAATAGTAAACCCAATAAATAATCAAGAATGTGTTAAAAAAGTCGACGGAAGACAAGGAAATAGCAATTTAAAACCTAGGATTGATGAAAAAATGATAATTTTCCCATTGCCAAGAGCCAAGTTTGTTCAAAATTTGTAATTCAATCAAATCTCCACTGCCAAATTCATCTTTAGAGACCATCAAAGATCATTTTAATGCTTTTGCATGAACTACAAAATCATGAATTAGGTGCTAAACAAGATCAGACCGATATATATACCAGAACTTTATACTGACGGTACACAATTAGCAATCAGGAACATGGTAGGAGGAATAAAAAAAGATGACATTCAATAAAAATAATGGAACTTAAAGTTTCAATGTCAAAATTCAAGTACTATCCTAATCTGAGCTATAAATAGCCATGTGTATACCATATCTCCCGTCCACTGGTCCCTCCGAAGCCACCAAAGCCTACCTTAATTTGATCCTAAAAAGGTTCGAAAACTAAACCAAAATCGTAGCAAATGATGGTGATAACGGAAGATTACTGAAAATTGGATTAGCAAATTGAGCTGATCAGCAGGTCTACCACAAGCCAATGGCCTTCCACCAAACCCCTCCGACTCCAAGCCAGATAATAAGATTGACTACGGAGATTAAGAATCCGTAGCCCCACCATTTGGCAAGTGGCACATAGCCAGCACCATAAAACACGGGTGCTGATCCAATCCCGTAATGGGTAATGCCACCCATAAGATTTGATAAAAAGGACAGGACCAAGGCTCCAAGGTATGGTGGTGTACCCAAAGCACTAGCCACGGATAAGAATGCGGTGAACATGGCACCGATGTGAGCAGCCCCACTTGCGAAGAAATAGTGAGAGTAAAAGTAAAGAAGAACTAGAATGCCGAAAGATGACTGCCATGAAAGTCCCAATCCGCCAACAAACTGCAAAGAAGGCAAACAAAATAAGTCGACTAACTAGAATGGAACAGAATGATTGTTCCAATGAGAAAGATGAAGCTCTATTAAGAATTACAGTTTAGCTTTATAGGACAGGCGAACCTTTAAAAACAGCTCCAAAATGGAGATGCATTAATATAACTCTGCCACTTAGTTCTTCTCCACGGTTGAAAATGGTAACAAAAAATAACAAAGAAACAACACTAAGAGCTTGTTTGAGAGAGCATTTTAGCAAAGTTTGATAAAAAGTTCTTGATATGTGTTCTTGAAAAGTTAATAAAAGTTGTGGGTCCCATGAAATGTGGGGTTGAAATTAATTGTTGACTTTTGATTGCAGCTTTTTAGCAAATTTTAATCTGGACCAAACAAGCACTAAATTACAAAACCTAAGATGATAACAAACCAAGCTTTTCATAAAGTAGTAATGCTTAGAACAAAAAAAACTAATTAGGTAAAATTGTAATTTTTACAAAAATCTTGTTTACCATCCTAAATAGTTTCAACCTTTGTTGTGTAATGGTAGATGAGGAACCAAACAAGTGACGGGGGAGCAGCAGAAACTACAAACCGAACCTGCAGTTTATGTTCACTTAAAATGTCTACGTGTACCTATTAACAGGAAAAGGGATGCATTTCATGAAGGCCATGTCCAGTCACAGGAGAATAATTAAGTACTTGTTTGTTAAAAGTTTTAGAGATCTCTCTCACATCAATTTCATAAACAATTGCTTATCATAGGGCAAAAAGGAATAAAGATCCTCATAGTTAAAAGATTTTAAGACCTGTTAGAAATTCTGGTTGTCTGGTCAACAATAGTCTTAACCAAAATAAAATCAAAATGGACTAACACTCCTTATATAGAAAAGATAAAAATAGAATTAAACCAACCTTAACAACAGTTTGGCTAAACCAAGAGATGAGACCATATTTGTTCAGATACCCAGCCATAGCAATGAGTGCAGCAAACCAGGTAAGGGTATCCCAAGCAACAGATTCAGCTAGGCATTCCTTCCACGTGACAACTCCAGTCACAAGGAGGACAGATAATCCAAGAATTGCTGCAGTAACAGCATCAACGTTCAGGGTACCTCCAAAAATCCAAAGCCCCACCTGGTAGAGAGAAATGTCAAGAAATGTGATTTTGCAAGCAATCAAGCCAAACAAAGAGAATAATTCATCAATGGATTGCACGAGAAGACCAGAATTATGCAGTGAACTCATTGCCTTTTGAATGCAATGCAACAGCTGCAATATACTTTTCATCTACACGGTCATTCTCAACGGGTAATATCCCAGCAATTCTCCATATTCTATGTCATGTCTCCGTGTATAAATCATATCATAGGCAGAAAATATCACTAAGTCTCTTATAAGTTCTGAAAGCAAGACAATCATGGTGTCACGGTAATACTCAGTTAAAATGTTTGTCAAGTAGCAATCTATTTAGTGGTTTTTTATGTTGTCTTAACAACCCAACAGGTACTGAGAAACTAAAATTGGATTAGAAACCATTTCCACGATTTGATTTTGTATGGTAAAGGATTTGTCAGTCATGAATAAGAGTAGCAAACAGTCAAACATTAATGTCTCTCGTGTTTGACTGAAGCAGATATAACTATTATTTCCAAAGTTAAACGGCAGATCATTTCATCAGGTAGCTCTCCATAGATCAAAAGAAAATGAGGAGTCAACTTAAAGGACCAAAGTTCAGATAAGTCACGCGAAATTGAATAAAAGAAAGCAATTGCAAATACTTTAAAGTCATTAGAAATTAAGCATGAGACTCATGCTTCAGAAGATAAAGCAGGGAGCAAAATAATCCCATGGTTAGACTAGAAATTAAATCTACACCATATATGTACATTATGCACAATAATCAAATTTCAGCAGTTAGGACTCAAAATCACGCAAGAATAATTTTCTGATATTGGTAACTTTTGAAGTAGATTTCACCCTTAGAGACAAAGAAATTACTTTGTGAGTGAGTATATATACATATGCATTCATACATTGGTGATTTGAAACTTAACAAGCTACCTCAATTTACAGGAATAAATCTTTACAAGGCATATGCCAAAATTTTATGCTTAACTTTTCATATCTTGTAATATTTGTAGAACCAACTCTTTAGACCAATTGTTGCGCAGAGCAGATAGGCTATGTCAGGCGCCATAGCAGTGTCGTCAAAAGTAGAGTAGGCTACCATAACTTGCACAGAGGAAAAACAGGTGAACTTCAAGTATGGACTTGAATGACTTAAATGATCTATTGAACAGGTGCCAATAAAGATGTGAAATGTTCATAACAGCAAAAGGTTCTGGAAATTATGATTTCTCGGTCATGTGGTTGAAGCTTGAAAGAACAAAAGCATTAACTAAATATTTCTTCTATTATCAATTGAAAATCGTGGAATAGTGAAACACTGGAATAGGGGATCCAACAAAATCAAAATGCCCAAGCAAATAAGTAATGAATTGCCCGGGGTGTTAAGCACATCCTAACATGCTTGCCAACAGAAGCTGTAAACTCAAGAAAAAAATAAAAGCAAAATGTGTATGCATGGGCATGAGCGCACATGCATGGAAGTTCTTTTCAATAAATTTGGATATATAGACATGTTTGTGCACATCCATATTAAAACTCAATCGGGATAATAAGCAATTCAACATCACTGCCTTTCCTAGCGACACATCCATACAATGTCTAAAAAAGAAACCTTAGATCCATAGTTTCATTCTCTGGTGAAGAGGTGAATTTTAAGCATCATTATGATATCCATTTGGTTAAAAATGTCCACCAAGCTTTATGTTACATAGTCAATTTCAAATTGCCACAACTGAATTTCAATTAAACTGTCTTTAAGAAAAGAATTGAACACCTTTCAAGATTCATATTTTAATGAGTTATCTATTTCTAAAATAGTATAATCCCTTCACATTCACCCTTGCCAAATCCCAGAACATAAAAGAGAGCATGTACAAGACCATTAACAAAATCAAAAGACATGCCCCTAACGTATATATTTATTTCTAGCAGCAACCATTTAATGAAAAATCAGTGGAACAGTAATATTTGAAATAATAATTAGGCAAAAGCCTTCTATATTTATACCGTGAGAAATAGAGTTCCGGCCATGATAAGCTCATTCTTCGACATGGGCCCCATCTTCTCCAATTTCTCCTTCGCAAGCTTAGGCGCATCAGGACTACTTTTCACTGTGGGCGGGTAGATCAAGTATAAAAGCAATGGAACCACAATCAAGGACACCAATCCAGGCACAATTGCAGCCTTCGCCCAATCCATCCACCCGATGGTCTGATTTATTGTATTCAAAGTCAGGTTGGCCGCCAATGGATTTGCTGCCATGGCTGTCAGAAACATGGACGACGAAATCACCGAAGTTTGGAAGCATGTCAGCATTAGCCATGACCCCAATTTATGTTCAGTCCCATCACCTACATTACTGCCACACGCCACACACAGTGACTTCACCAATGGCAAAAAAATCCCTCCAGCCCTGGCCGAAACCGAGGGAATAGCTGGAGCCAAAAGGGCTTCACTAAAAACCAAACTGTAACCTAATCCTAAAGACGAGCTTCCAAATAATGAAACAAATTGATACGCAATTCTGTTTCCTAATCCAGTCTTAATAAACCCACGTGCAAAAAAGAAGGCCAGGGCAATCAACCAAGGAATGGGATCCCCAAAAGCTGAAAATGCAGCCGCAAACGTGAGGGTTTTGGTCAGGACGCACGCGCCAAGACCAATCAATGCCACGGCTCCCAACGGTAATGGTTGAGTGATTATTCCAACTATGGTAGCCAAAAAAATAGACAACAACTGCCACGCAATGCGCGATACTCCGTCCGGCGCCGGAACAAGCCATAGAATAACTCCTGTAGCTATAGACGCTATAAGTGGCTTCATAGCCGCCCCTTGCCATGGCTGCGGCTGAGGAGTTGACGTGGCAGCTGGAGAGGCGGAGTTGACTATAATTGAGTCCCTTTTCGGGGAATGAATTAAGAATGTCGATTTTTGGGAAATTAATGGATTGAAATCTCTATGTTGTTGAGAGTTTACTGGATTGTCAGAATTGTTAACGCTGTTTTTTATGACAGATCTTGAGTTCAAACGGAGGGATTTTGGGGTGGGGAAGCGGGGTTTGGGAGTGGAGAGTGGGTGGAAGCGGAGGTTGAGGGAGGACGTGAGTACTAAAGACGCCATCTTTTTTATTGCGGTGGCGGACTGGTGGCGATCCAACTTTTTTCTCTCACTCTCTATGCGTTGGTGGAGAAGGGTATGTGGAAATGGAAATGATTTGTGATATGAAAAAGGGAAAATTGCAACATAGGTACTCATCTTATTATTTTAGTAGCAAGTTGTCCCTTGCACCTGAAAAACAATATTTTGAAAACTGGTTTAGAGATTGACACAAGAAAGAGAAAGACAAAAGGTCGGGTCTAATTTTGTTGATACTCGTAGTAAAAGTATCTTGTTGATTCTTAACTCTTCGTTATAGTTGTAAAAATAATCCAAGTCTATATTACATTTTCGTGTAGTCTTCTAATAAGAGTCCATTTGACATAGATTATAAACTAGTTTATAAATCAATTTTTGGTTTATTTGACCAATATTGATTTATTTGAGTTGAAATTGTTGACTTTTCATATTAAAAGTGAATTGAAAAGTCAACAATTACGACTGAAAAAAACCAAAATGGGTTTATAATCTTTGTCAAACAAACTCTAAATATAAAACGTGATTTTATACATTTCTATTTGGTGGAGTTTAAAAGTAATTTTTTAGAAAATTTTGATAAAAAATGATGAAATATGTAGTTGAAAAGTTAATAAAATTTGTGGTTAAAAATGAGTGTGTTATTTTAAACTCTACCAAACATACACTAAAGTTAAACATGTCAGGTTTTGCTATTGGAGTTTTTTGTGCTATTGTAATAAAAGTTAAAGATTAATTTGCTCTATTCTAAAGTTTGAAGGCCAAAATTCTACTCAAGAAATAGGTTAGAGACCAATGGTCCAATTTCCAATATGAAAATGTGAGAGTGAACTTGTACCGTAAGATTATAATCGAACGGAGGAGATGGGGATTGGAATATACGGCTTCTGGAAAGGGACAGGTGGGGGGTTTGTTTGGCTTAGAGAAGTCCGTCTGACAGTCTGCAAGATTTGGGGTTCCTGTTTGTAAGCCTAGTGAACAGTACACCAGATTGGTCCACGTGTCAAACCAAGAGTTGCTTGAGTATTACTGTCCACAAATCATCATTGGAATAATTTACGTATTTTGCAATCAGGTCCATGGTTTTAATCTTGATTCATTGACGTCCCCATTAACATATTCTATCGAAATTACAAATTACAACATTAAAGAACTCTTTTTGGTGCGTGCAAAGTTGTTTTCTTAAAACTTGTCATGAAAGAAAATATCCTAAAACTTAACTTACTATTTTTTTTAACTGTATAACTGTATATTCTTATTTTTTTTCTATATATTTTAATACGTTTATTCAAAATATCGTGTTTTTCTTTGCTTCTAACAAAAACACGATTTCAGATTAATAAAATATTCACGTACGAAAGAGAATAAAATTGATTAGTATATTCAATACGGACCACAGGAATAGAGATGCAGCATGATATGTAAAGAACCTTGCAAGTGGGGCTTTAATACAATGTAAAGACAAAAATAAATCAAGCACAATTTGTAACCAAAGCCCTGAAACTGCCTTTTTCATAGTTCCAAAGATCGAATTCAAAAGGCCCTACGCCTCCATTAAAAGCAATCGAAAGAGACGAGTGGCTGCAAATACAAGACCCAAATATCCAACATAGAGCACCTACGGCTGTGTTTTTAAAAGTAAATTAAACTTATTTTTGAATTATTTTTGTACTAACACAACTTACTTTTCTAAAAAGTTAGTCCTAACATCTTTTTCAGAAAAGTAACATTCAAGAACAACCAAACCAAAGATGAAATGTTAATGAAACGAAAAGGAATCCCATATATGTACATATATAGACGAGCAAAAATTTCTCATCAATGGGAAAATGACGTAAAGAAAAATATTGTGTACTTTTTATATGAATTGCAAAAGGCCAATCATGTGAATGTGAACACTTGATAGGATCATAAGATCATTTGGAACCTTAGAAATCCCAGCCAATCTCATATGGAGTACAAGTAGAAATTGTGCAAACAATGAAGGAAAAAAAAATATAATCACAAGCATGTTTGGCTGAGTTTAAAGAAATACTATAATTACTTTTAAGTAACTTTTTTTTCCACCAAATATGTTTACTGTGAACAAACTATCAAACAATTCAAATTTGGTGTCCCTACAGTTTTCTTTTGAGTGGCAATTGAAAAGAATTCTAGACTAGAAATACAAAGGTAAAAATAATTTTATATGCCAACCATATATTACAGGAACCCTCAGCCACATCTCTACACCCCGAGGCAAAGACAAGCAGCCATTTGTAGACTTCGCATCCAGGAAGTTGGGAAAAGGTATCTGTACATTCCTGACTCACTACTCACCAGCATAACTTTCTTAACCCAACAAAATGTAGTTTCTGGTCGACCATCTTCAGGTGTCGGTGGCGTGAATTTTATAACCCCACCAAATGAGCTTCATTAACTTTTTCCGCACCAAATGAGTGACCTATAACACCTGTAACAATCTGTCTAGAAGCGGTACAGTTTCCTTCATTTTGAGGTATCATTCTTTTATCAGAGGCAGTTATTTCATAGATGTCTGATTATCAACTAAGCTTGACACAGTCTGCGATCAGACTCTTCGTGACAAATCTCTTGTATCACCTTTATTTTGACTGGATTCCCGAGCTTTGATTTATCTTCCATACTCGCAATCTCAAGAGCCCTCGAACAAACAGGAAACCCTTGGTCATCCCATGACTCCAAGATCACGCCAGATCCAATGCACGTCCTATCCTGGTAGAAGGCGGCAAACTGCCCAGCTGCCAGCCCTTGATCATCTTTGGATAGTTTGACAACTGCAATTTCGTGGCCATCTCCATCAACTTCCATTGCCAAACTGCAATCGTAAAAACCCGGGCCATGTCGAACCTGAATAGTGTAGGAGATTCATTAACAATAACCATGTTGCGTTAACAACTTGAAGTTCTGCTCTCGAGCACCATGACAAAAAGAATGGGTTTACAAGCTTGTAGCAATCTAGACATGGGCCATGAGCACGACAAATCATGGTGAAATTCTCTCACTTGAAAAGACTTTCGCTCACATAAGTGAAAGATAAATACCATGGTGAAAGTCTCTCACTTGAAAAGATGTCCGTTCATGTAAGTGGAAGATGAAAAACAATCATCAATTTTAAAAAGCCAAGAGAGAGAGAGAGAAGCAACTTCAATAACTGCATCCTCTTAAAAAAATAGAATAGGAAGTACGAATCTGGCCAAGAATAATACTTATTGTAGTTAAAGAAATATGAAATATTGTCTGGAGTGTAAGAGATGGTTTCCCTATAAGAGGGAAATGACAGCATTGTGATCTGACATAAATCTGAAGGTGAATGTAACAAGGATTGAACTTCATACCTTGCATTGAAGTTGATTTATCTGGCTTGGAGATGACCCACTAAGCCATTTTAAGGATCCAACACGGAATAAACGCCTTCTTTTGTCAAGTGAGAAATAGTTTCTTGATACAAAGACTACATTGTTTTTAACATCTTTCTCCACGACATACCTGCATAAAATACATTTCCAGCAAAGATTTGGAAATCTTCGAAGATTAGTGAACTTGTCTACGAATGAGTAAGGCTAATAGCAAAAAATTAGAAGTTTTTAGTTAAGACTTGAAAATAAAAGATATTGATACTGACTTCATAACCATGATGGTCAGCACCACAGCCATTACAATTTAAAGCTATAGACCCAAAAAATTATATATACAGCTTTAATGAGCAAAAAATACAATTCACATAATTAAGGGTCAGAAAGCCATTTGAGCAGTTTATTTTTTTCCTTGCGTGCCTCAAACAAATGTCATTGCCATGGGCGCATTACATAAAGATGATAAGAGGAGCTAAAATACTTGTGATACATGCTAGTAAGATATCGTGGAGAGTCATACCAAGGACCACCAGGAAGACGTAATCCTTGACGTTGGCCAATTGTATAAAACCAAAATCCTCGATGTTTTCCAAGAAAATCTCCAGTCTCAGCTTCCAAAATTATACCTTCTGCCTCCCCAATGTGTCTTGCAACAAATTCACTAAACTTTATCTGCAGCCCATATGTACATTCAAATTTAGATGACAAAATTTTAGCATAATATACCCTCCTGAAATTAGCCAGGATTGAAATTTTTCTTTCAGAATAAATGCAACTTTTTAAGAACCTAAATGACCGAAATTTAGACCAAAATTTGAAGCTACAATTACTCAATTATTTACTCTCGTAAATCAAAGATTATATAGTAAGCATAGTTATCCGACCCGACCCGGACAAACCACCGGGTCACTGGTTCAACCAGTGGGTCACAGGTTTAACCGGTGGATCATTGCTTAATTAGAAAAAAATAAAATAAAATAAAATTACCTTAATAAATTTATAGTTGTATTTTTATTATTACTCAATATTTTATTTCTTTTGACATCTCGTCACCAATTTCATTCATTATAATTTCAATTTTAATAATCAAAGAAAAATCATGATTAATAATTTGATTACATTAGATTAATTATATCATATTTACATTCTCGAAACACCAGACTTTTCAAAATTATTTTTTCAAGAATTCAAAAAATAAAAGTTATGTTGTTTCTTAAAATATATTATTTTGTAACGAATAAAAGGGTTTTAAACTACAAAATTACTTATTTCCTTTTATATATGTTCTTAAAATGTAAAAAAAAAAAAAAAAGCTTTGTCAATCTGGTAAGCTGACTTACCATGTGGAATACCACGTTTTGATCCTCACAAATTTCTATTGAATTTTGCTTAAAGGGGATTTGGTAGTGGGCCGGTTTGCCGAACCCTGTTCAGTTTTCTCCTCAAGCCCGCCCAGTAGAACCGGTTTTTGACCGGTCCTGTGGAGCTTTGACCAGGCTAATGCAAAGCGGTCCTCTAGTTCAAACCGGACCAGACCACTGGCCTGGTCCAGCCAGTTCGCTGGTTTTCTTGTTGGATCGGCCAGTTCGGTTTTGATAACTATGATAATATGTCACATATCATGCATTAATCCTATAATAAATTATTAAGTATATTGAGAAAATTTAACTGCACTAGCATCAAGAAGAAAACAGAGCTAACTATTTTACTAACAGATCATCACATCCGGCAAATAGGCATCTACATATATATCTCATATTTTGATGGCAAAATATACCTTGCCCAGAAAGCATATTCCTTGAGAATCCTTTCTGTCTTGGTTCGGTAAATCAAATATTTGGGCCAGCCTACGGACTTCTTCCTGCAAGTTTGCGAAGGGAAAATATTAAGAACGAAGGATACATGCACGAATTATTTGTTATGCATCACAGTTTCTCCAAAAAAGGCTAAAAAGAAGAAACAAAAGCACATCAATGAGTGTACAGAAATCAATAAATATCCGCACCTAACCTTTGGGATGCATCCAAGAGGGAAGATAAGCCGTTTAAGCTGGGATTGTGAGAGATGAGAAAGGAAGTACGTTTGATCCTTAACCTGAAACATGAAAACTGCAAACATAAGAACATGCCGGTGGCATTAAGAAAATCAAAGAAAGAAACCCTATAGCTGCTACACAGACAGAAAGACATGTACTACTATCACGTACGTACTATATCTTTTGACAATTCCAAAATAGAAGGCTTGTCTTTTTGATCCCCATCCACATGAACAACCCTTGCATAATGTCCAGAGGCAACGAAGTCAAATTTCATACCACCTACGGCATCCATAAATGCACCTATTGTGGGAGAAAAAAAAAAAAGAAAGAGAGAAACAATTAACCTTCTATGATTTAAATAATACACCTGAAGAGAACATCTTTCAAATGATTTAAATCACAGACCAAACTTTATTCTTGTATTGCAAAGGACATCTGGATTTGGGGTGCGGCCATGTCGATACTCATCAATGATATATGACACCTGGAACGTAAACCAAAGAATACCCATCTACTTAGAAAACAATATTATCCTTTCAAGTGGCAGTGAGGAGGGGAGGGTGATGTTGAAGTAAAAAATAAATATGAAATGTAAAGGAACAAAAGTGATTTTGATTAGTTGAAGTAGGTGAGGACCAAATGGCAAAAAATTATGAACATGTCTAAAAAAATCAGGGTTTTGCAAAATTAAAGTGGGTAGTAATCACCCCCATACCAGCCAAGGCAGGCCCAAGAATTTCAATTTGCATGGGCCAAGTAATTGTAACAAAGAGTAGTATTCTATGGAAACAATTCTACAAAAATGGCATATCTAGAACAAATTATTTTAACCCAAGAAAGCACGAAAAAGTAAGATTCTAGAGAATTAAAAATATGTTGATTTGACAGAATTTAAGGAAGATGAATGGACAAGATTCGGAAGGAAAAAAAAGAAGAAAAAGCAACGTACCACATTAGTCCAGTATTCATCTGTCAAATGCACAACTTCCAAAGGTACATCAACCTGAAATAAGATGTATCTATCTTAAAGTAACACTTGACTAGGTTAAACAACCGAAAATTTATCTTGATGAAATATACATCTTTTTAATTAAGATGCATCTCAACCATGATAAGGTAGACTGTTTCTGAGTGCATTGAAAACAAAGAGCTAACCTCAACATTCATTTTGGCATATAACAAATATTGAACTTATTCAATTACTGTTGGATAAATCATTGCATCGTTCCTAGGCTGCAATGAGTCCATTGATTAGGATTTTAATAAAAATATTATCATGAATAGACCGTACTCATAGGTGATTTAGTACCTTTGGCAAATGCTTAGTTGGTTGCTTTTATATTTTAACTCTGGAAGAAAGTTGTTGGGTAGTAGTAGTTCACAATTTCAAACTTATGATTGATGGGAGGGGATGATCGAAATATCAATCATGCATTCTTTCCTTTCTATTCAGACGAAATTCAGTCCAAATAGAAAACTCAAGGCAGATTCTTCTGACTTTTGAGGTTGAGTGCAAAAGAAAAGAAAATGAATAATATAAGATGGAGAATGCATAACCTGATCACAAACAGCTTTTGTATATCTCATATCTTCTTCCCATGGGCATTCAGACCAAAAATTCTCAAAGTCTTCCTATAAAGGATAATCATCATGATTCGGTTAGAGCTTATATTATTATTGTATACCAATTAAACAAATACATGGTACAGTGAAGGAATTGGTTGAAGAAGGAAAATAAGTAGAAATAAGATCAAATTGCTTTAGAAACACCTATAGAATCAACTATCTGAAACAATTCAATCATTGAACCATCATCCCAGACTCCCAGTTAGCTTCTGACTAACAAATTATAACACTAAAGAGCCCATTTGGCTAGCATAAAAAGGAAAAGAAAATAGATGGACCTGACAAGATAGATAGAGCAACTAAATGTTTTGATAAAAGTGTTGTTAAAAAATAAATTGTTGCTATATTTAGTGATAAAGGTGTAGAACGCTTTTCATGCTGTCACAAACTGACCAAATGGGCATGATATCAAATAAGGGAAAAGATCTCCTGCCCCCAGTGGGCAGGAAATCCTTGCCCACATGCTGAGTTGTCAGCATGTGGGCTGTTGATGCAAAAAGCAACTTTTTGCATCAACAGCCCACATGCTGACAAGTCAGCATGTGGGCACGGATTTGCTGCCCACTGGGGGCAGCAGATCAGGACTCTATCAAATAAACATCTATTTGACGTCACTTTTTGCATAAAAGTTGATAAAAGAATCTTTTTTCTGTACTTTGCACAGTAAATATAGCTTCAAACTAGCAGTAATATTTTCAATCTCTGTAAATAATTAAATCTACACATGTGAAACATGAAATCAATTGTTAAAGACAATTTTTTAATAGGTTGAGGCTTCAATTCTTAACAATAGTTCACAAAAATAATGACCAAATAACAGATAAATAAAATCAACGTGGAACATGGCTTAAGGTAAATGCAATTATTAGCTTTATATTCAACCTAATAGCCAGGAATGGCAATTGGGGCCGGGGTCACCCTCCCCGCCGGGGATTTCCTGTCCCCATCCCCGCTTAAGGCGAGGAGGGGAACCCCCATTCCCCGTTTACCACCCCATTTATTTATTTTTATTTTCATTTATATATGATCAACTTTTTTTTCAAAAAACAATCAATATAAAACCTACAAACATATTACATATACAACTTGATCAAGAACCAATAAACGCCTCCTTATGTTCGGTAAAATAAAGAAAAAAAAAAGTGTTTTTATAAAATAAAAGTTAAACGGGTTGCTAACCCAGTTTAGGAGGGAATCCCTGTCCCGTTCAGGTCGGGTTCACCCCACCCCGTTGCCATCCCTACCAATATAGCATGATTTTAGACTTTCGGAAGTAATATTTATCACCTAGTGCCCCAATTTGAAGGAATGTTTTATTCGAAAGTATATAATTCTCGAGCTCTCAAGAACTTGTTTAATGCTGAATTTTATTGCGTTCTTAGCTCGCATCATTTTGTGATGCATAGAATTTTTTTGCTCAAGCAGCATGAAGAATCACAGTAACAAGAGATACTCAATCCCTAATTTAATGACTGGGCAAGCAAAAGAAAAATCAGAACTTTTAACAATTTCAAAATTAACAAAAGTTGAACTCAGAAGAAATCTCGAGACTTTAATCCCTGGAAATTAACATGCCCTTAAAACGAATTAAAGTTATACATGTTTGGCAGCATAAAAATCAGATCCTCTGAAAATAATTATGGAAAAATCATTGCTAATTCCAGTTCCACGACCCCTGTCCTATACTTCAACACGCAAAATTATCAAAATACATAAATAAACACAAACAAATCAGGGTTCAACTGATGCACGGGAAAAAAATGCATACTTGGAACCAGATTTTAAGGTAGAAAGCAGTGCAAGAATGGCCGGCTGCGTGGAGGAGGCGGAGTGCGACACTGCTATCAACGCCTCCGCTGAGGAGAACAGCCACTTTGAGAGGCTTCTTGTTAGGCAGGCAGCATGAGAGGTATTTTGGGTCAATGGTTTTGGGGTTGGAGGAGAGAGAAGAGAGTAGCCTGAGAGTGCAAGAGAGTGGTGGTGTTTTGGGTCTAGAGAGAGAAAACAGGGTTTTGATAATGGTGGTGGGAGTTCTGGGGAGAAGAGTGAGAGGGAAGTGAGAAAGAGCAGCCATTGTTGCTCTTAGCATTTCTTGATGGACATTGAGATTTTGCCGGAGAAATATAAAGCTGAGCCATGTTTTGCAATCCCGAAATTATATTTTAAAGGGATTACCAATAAATAAGGCGTGTTCTCTTTGCTGTTTTGGGGCCATTTTCTATTTTGAGTTTTTTAAAACGGCCAAAACGTGTTCTCTTGACCATTTTGGAAAATGAATTTTTGAAAACAAAAAAAAAAAATACAAAAGAAACCCAAAACGGCTAAAAAGCCGTTTTGGGCGTTTCCTTCACAAAAATGGGCGCAACCAAAACGGCCAAAACGCGCGTTTTGGCCGTTTTGGTCTGAAGTTCGAATCCCTTCCGCCCCTTTTTTTTTTCTGAAATTTTACGTTGGGCGATCGCCCAGCATAAATCTGGGCGATCGCCCAGTTCAAACAGTGGGCAACCCTGTTGCCCACTGTTTGAACTGGGCGATCGCCCAGATTTATTCTGGGCGATCGCCCAACGTAAATTTCAGAAATTTTTTGTTTTTTTTTTTTTTGAATTTCAATCACATTTTTATTACGGTTTGCATCTTTTGACTTGTTTTGATACATATTTGTATATTAGAGGTTATAATACATAAGTATAGATGATTTTCATGTTGTAAAATCAATTATTAACATCAAAATTGTTAGAAAATATATATACGAAAATCAAAAATCAATTATTCAACACACACCTATTCACATATATAGAATCAAAATTTTCTTTCGGGGGCGTTGCCCCCGTGCCCCCACGAGGGGCGCTGCCCCCTCGACCCCCGCGACCTGACCGGGCAGGTCGAACCCCGTTTTCCCAAAACGGCGAAGTGGCAAACAATTTGCAAAACGACAATAAATAAATAGTGAAATATATATAACAATTGTATTAGCATTAAATTATTTTAAGAACGTATTCAAATGTATTAGTATTATATAGTCTATCTTATTAGAATTTTCATACTATATTAGCATTAAAGTATTAAAAAAATTAAATAATGAACTTTTTTGAATAACATATCATACAAAATCATTTCTCAA
Organism: Forsythia viridissima; assembly: GCA_030279155.1. Classification (NCBI taxonomy): domain Eukaryota; kingdom Viridiplantae; phylum Streptophyta; class Magnoliopsida; order Lamiales; family Oleaceae; genus Forsythia; species Forsythia viridissima. Next base: position 20,679,656 of record CM059034.1, on the reverse strand, counting down.
AATTTTCAAAGTAAACACGTTTTCGAGTTTTCTGTTTTCAGAAACAATTTTCAAAAACACCAAAAAGAACGTATTTTCAAAACCTCAAAACAAACACTCAAAACACAAAACACAAAACGAATTCAAAACTCAAAACACAAAACGAATTCAAAACTCAAAGAGAACACTACCTAACCTTTGCACATAAAACATTTTGTCAAATGACTTTGAACAGAAAATAAATAAATAAAATTAATTTCAAAAATAAATAATAAATAAATGACCTAAATGTCCTCACAATCCCTTAACACACCTTCTCCGTCATTTCATCCCCACAATCTCCATTTCCAAAATTTATTTCATCTCCACAATCTCCATTTCCCAAGACAATTGCTATCAATTGTAAAATTCTACAAAATTCCAACAATAGTAATTTTGTGAATTCAAATTCAGTTTTTGAGTCCAACAACATTATATCCATAACCATTGTCTTCGCCCTCACCACTCCATTGCCCACTTTAGCCATCCCATCTCTTAATTCTCAACCTTTTTCACTTCCTTCCACTCTATTTTCACAAGTCAAGAATTTGCCTACTGGGTTGGAATATGGGTATTTCTTTTTATTATTATTATCTGTTATTTTTTTTTTTTTTTTTTGAGATTTGGTTCAATAATCTTGTGTAATTCTTAATTATTTAGCTTATAACTTGATATTTTGAATAACGGGTATTTAATTAATTTTATTGGTAAACAGGTTGCAATATTAAAGCTTTGATTTTGATTACTACAAGATTTTAGCAGCAGGGTATTGTTTGATCTGAATTTTAGAGATCTGGGCTGCTTTTTCATGTTATATTTGATCAAAAGTTTTGATTTTTATGTTGTTTTTGAAAATGGTTTTCTCTGCCGACTGATGAATTTTGTTGTTGGAGAAGTCTTTTTTACTAATTTAGTTTTAGAATCGATTCGAAGATAAGTTTTTTTATTGTTAAATACTTGATCTGGATTAATGCCCATATTGAATTGGGATCAGAAACCGTAATTGATATTCTTTTTCTTTTTCATTTTTGAATAATTAACTCCAGCAGAAGCTTGTTTTTGCTGAATGAAAATTTCATTTGTAAACTGGTAGCAATGAACAACCCCACATAGACGAATAATTTTCCTAAGTTTTTGGTTTTATCGGTAGATAAGTTGTTTGTTGTGTTTGTGTTGTTCTTTTCTTCATCTTGACAATTTCTTTTATTGCATATGGGATTTTGGATATATTGTTATCCATTGTTGTCAGTGGATTGCAGTTGTTGAAGAAATAAGGATTTGGAGTGGTTTCGATAAAAAAAATAGGTGTTTTTTTTGCAGTCAAATCGGGAAGGCGTGGTAGAAGACCGGGTTTGTTTGGTCTCAAGGGACTCTTCCAGATCTGATTGTGGACTTTTTACGGTCAAGTTCATCGAATTTTTTTTAGCCAGACTTGACCTGAATCTTGTTCAACCCAGCATATGCTAATGTGGAGGCAGAAAATGGCAGCTGAGATTTTTGGAGGCGAATTTGATCCTTATAATGAGTTTATGTGACTGATTTTTCATTTGATTGTTATGTATTGGATTTTTGACATGTAAAGTTGCAGTAAATGTATTATATTTTACTAGGTAAATGTGAATGGTTAATGTGTGAAGTGTATGGTTTGTTATTGTTCAGTTGTTATATTTAGTAAAGAAGTTTCCATAATGGTAAGCATGCCATTTTAGTGATACCGTCATGGCATGCATAGCGTTATACCTATAAATGAACCCGAACAGGTTCTAACTTCTTAAAGTAGTAAAATTTGCTACATTTGAATAGCAACATGATGTTTGGAAGGCCCGGAATAGAGAAATATATAAGTAGTTTTTATAACGGCACGCATGCCGTTCTAGTGATACTGTAACGGCATGCATGGCGTTATACCTATAAATGAACCCGAACAGGTTTTAACTTCTTAAAGTAGTAAATTTAGATACATTTGAACAGCAATATGATGTTTAAGAGTCCCGGAATAGAGAAATACTTAAGTAGTTTTTATAACGGCACGCATGCCGTTCTAGTGATACCGTAACGGCATGCGTGGCGTTATACTTATAAATGAACCCGAACAGGTTGTAACTTCTTAAAGTAGTAACTTTAGATACATTTGAATAGCAATATGATGTTTGAGAGTCCCGGAATAGAGAATTACTTAAGTAGTTTTCATAACGGCAAACATGCCGTTCTAGTGATACCGTAACGACATGCATGGCGTTATGCCTATAAATGAACCCGAACAGGTTTTAACTTCTTAAAGTAGTAAATTTAGATACATTTGAACAGCAATATGATTTTTTAGAGTTCTGAAATAGAGAAATACTTAAGTAGTTTTTATAACGGCACGCATGCCGTTCTAGTGATACCGTAACAGCATGCATGGCGTTATACTTATAAATGAACCCGAACAGGTTGTAACTTCTTAAAGTAGTAACTTTAGATACATTTGAACAGCAATATGATGTTTGAGAGTCCCGGAATAGAGAATTACTTAAGTAGTTTTCATAACGGCAAACATGCCGTTCTAGTGATACCGTAACGGCATGCATGGCGTTATGCCTATAAATGAACCCGAACAGGTTTTAACTTCTTAAAGTAGTAAATTTAGATACATTTGAACAGCAATATGATGTTTGAGAGTTTCGGAATAGAGAAATACTTAAGTAGTTTTTATAACGGCACGCATGCCGTTCTAGTGATACCGTAACGGCATGCATGGCGTTATACTTATAAATGAACCCGAACAGGTTGTAACTTCTTAAAGTAGTAACTTTAGATACATTTGAACAGCAATATGATGTTTGAGAGTCCCGGAATAGAGAATTACTTAAGTAGTTTTCATAACGGCAAACATGCCGTTCTAGTGATACCGTAACGGCATGCATGGCGTTATACCTATAAATGAACTCGAACAGGTTCTAACTTCTTAAAGTAGTAAATTTAGGTACATTTGAACAACAATATGATGTTTGAGAGTCCCCAAATAGAGAAATACTTAAGTAGTTTTTATAACGGCAGGCGTGCCGTTCTAGTGATACCGTAACGGCACTTGTGACGTTATGCTTGAAATCTCTTTCACAAATTTTTTCGAGCATTTTATATGCTTATTCAATGTTATAATAGTTATTATACTGATTCATAAGAAATCTCTCTACCTCTAAAACTATTATATGACATATTCTCCATGAACACAATATGCATGAATTCTTTTTACATACTCAAGTTCTTTACTAACAAATCAACTAAACTAAGTATCGTTAAGGTCATTATAACTAATAAGACACATATTAGCTTATTTGTTAAAAAATAACATCTTTATGGCCGATTTAAGCAGAAATTAGTATTGCAGGACCATAACGGCAAGTAGGGGTGGGCATTTAAACCGCCAAACCGCTCAAACCGACCGAACCGAACCGAATTGGGTTGGTTTGGTTCGGTTTTCAAACTCTGACGGTTTGGTTCGGTTTGCAAATTTAAAAAATGTAGTCGGTTTGGTTCGGTTTCGGTTTGAGGAAAAAAAACCGAACCAAACCGATTTAAACCGAACCGATAAAAGTCATAAAACAAACCCTTGATTCCCTGAAATGAGAAATTGAGAATTATACATTTATACCCAATTGGCCTAAACCCAACCCAACAAACTGGCCCAATCCATTTCACCGTTCATCCCAATTCCCAGATTCCCAGTCGGCCAGTCCAATTGTCCACGAATTCATTTCCTCCTCCAATTCTCCTGAACCCTAACATTATCGCCGAAATCGCCTCTTTTTCTCCATTCCATCTTCAAATCATTGTCGTTTTCTTCTCAATTTTGGACTGTTCATTATCGATTTCATCATCTCCTTCTCCTTCTCAGTTCTCAACAACCGCGAACTGCGATCGCTGAGTCGCGAAGTGCTCGCTGAGTCGCGAAGTGCTCGCTGAGTCGCGACTGGTTGCTAGCTGCTGAGTGCTGGCTGCTGCGTCAGTCTGAGTCACTTTCTGAAGGTGATTAACAGACGCCGGCCGCTGTTTCTTGTCTAAGGTCCAAGCCCCAATTCGAAAACATAGGGTTCCAAATTATCGGACAAATCAGGTAATAGGTTATCTTTTAACAGACGCCGGCCGCTGTTTCTGTTTAATTTATTATTAATTCAATCTTCATTTTTTGTAGAGCTTGACGAATCAGTGAAAAGTAACGAAGGGGCTACATGATTGTGCATTTTTTCAAGTTTGTTGAGGTACATGTATAATTTATATGTTAATGTCTTGTAAACTTAACTCATTTATTCAATGTACCGATCTATTATTTATTGTTTTGTCTAATTATTTCTCTTATTTGTTGTAGAAATGATGAAAGCTGGTGACAATTGGATACTCCCATTTGGATCTGTTCAATGTTTGAATTTGATCCTTGTTTTTGATTAATTTGAGTGACTGTAATATTTTAAATTTCCTATTTATTTAGTTTGGAATTTTGGATGACTGTAATATTTGACTATTTGTGATTGTTGGATGACTGTAATATTTGTGATTGTTGGATGACTGTAATATTTGTGATTGTTGGATCATATTATATTATGGACTTGTTACCGCTTGCTAGGTTTTGATTCGAATATATAGGATTATATTTCGAAATGGGAATTATTTTTATAAATAACATGTCAAAATATAAGTTGTAAATAATAGGTTATTTTATAAATGTGAGTTATATTTAATTGTTTTGTAAATTTTGTTAATAACAGGTTATATGTTATAAGGAAAATTTGAAACGAGACTTAGAAAACTATTTTTTTTTTTTTATACAAGCCCAAAACGTTAGGCCCAAAACGTTAGGCCCAAACCGTTCAAACCGAACCAAACCGAACCGACATTGGTCGGTTCGGTTTGGTTCGGTTTCATCAATAACGGCGGTTTGGTTCGGTTTGGGTTACTGGCCAAACCGATTTGGTCGGTTTGGTTTCGGTTTGGGTTCAAAACCGAACCAAACCAACCCACGCCCACCCCTAACGGCAAGCGAGCCACTTTAGTGTACTCATTGCTGCCGTTATGTTTCTAAACTGTTCGAAATGATTTCGAAGCTGATACACTGACTTGTTACGGTGATTTTATCAAAAATAAGATGTTCAATGTCGAAGTGAACAATAGATAAGACCTTTTAGGACCATAACGACAAGCATGCCGCTTTAGTGTATCCATAATGGCATGCTACCGTTATGTTTTCAAACTGTTTGGAATGACTTCGAAGTTGATACACTGACTTATTACAGTGATTTTATAAAAAATAAGAATGTTCAATGTCGAAGTGAACGATAGATAAGAACTTTTAAGACCATAACGGCAATCGTGCCGCTTTAGTATACCTATAACGGCATTGCTGCCGTTATGCTGCTTGTTACATATATAACTTATTGTTACATATCTTTTTAACTCCCTGTTAATATTGAACTTACTGGAACATACATCACAATAAAAACCACCACATTCAATCAATATAACTTCAACACCATGGAAATAACACAGTTTTGCAATTTTGAGAATGGCAAAATGAATAAAAATTTTGAAATGTGCGTTGAAAGTGGAAAAATAAGATAATGGCATGGGTGCCGTTATAGATCACAGATAACGGCATATATGACGTTATGGCATATTCTTAGGCAAATGCATATATCAGCAACAATGTTGTAAAGGTCCAATATTATATACATGCTGGAAAAATAAGATAACGGCATCTATAACGGCATATATGACGTTATTGCACATTCTTAGGCAAATGTATATATCAGTAACAATGCTGTAAGTAAACCAGAACGAAAATTGATCAAAAATTTGCAGAAATTGATATTATTATGTACATATTATCTTCTCTAATTACAAATCTAAAATGTGGATGATTTAACAAGTTTACACACTACTCAAAACTACAATAGACAATAGAAAGGACAAACATAAAGATTTTTTGGTTTTCTATGTAAAACAAGTGCAGTGAAGATGATGATGAGAGAGAGACATGGCTTCCATTTTCGTAGAGAGAGAAAGAGGAGAATGTAAGGGATGAAAATAAATAAATTAGGGCATTTTTTGTTTTAATCACTTGGGAGTATTTTGGATAATGTGTAATATTTTTTATATTTTATTTAATGATGAAGGCAATTTACCAAAACATTGTGGAAAGAGACTTATTTTACTAAAGTGATTGTTTGACAAACCCTTTTAACTCAAAACCCCTATTTTAAATGTTGAAATTAGAAGCTATTGCTTAATGCATGAATAATAAATAAATCATATTAAACTATCTAATTTCTATAAAATGTTGATAAAAAATATATTTAATTAATTTAATTAAATTTAGGCAATCATTGTTTTCTAAAAATTCTTCTCAATGTCGAAATAGTTATTTTAATGTAAAAAACTCCTAATATATTTATGGGTAAATTGCAGCTAGTGTTCCTAATCTTTGATTTCATTTGCACTTATATCTTCAGTATTAAATTTTAGCATCCATCACCCCAACCTTTCATATAATTAGCAGCCAATGCCCTCACATGAGGGCATTGGCTATCAATCATATGAAAGATTGGGGTGATGAATGCCAAAAATTAAATACTGAGGATACAAATATAAATAAAATCAAAGGTTGGAGATACTAACTGCAATTTACTCTATATTTATTTTGGTTGAAATAGTTATTAATGTAAAAAACTCCTAATATATTTATTTTGGTGCAAAATTTGTTCTTATTTAATAAAAAAGATAAATATACGTTTAGTTTAATTTAAAAAATTATAATTCCTAACATTTGTAAAAAGTACAAATAAGTCATATACATTTATTAAATAATTTTTAATTTAGCATATTAAATATATCGCTATAGACATGTTAATTAAACTTTTTATAAGAAAAAAAAATGTAAAATTATTTTATTTTAAATATTTGTAATTAATATGTGATGTATAAATTTAAATAAAAATTAAATTAAATAAATAACAAAATGACATATATAATTTTAGGGATAATTACATCAAAGGTCTCCAACGTTTCAAAAACGTTAGAGATATGCCTCTAACCTAAAAAAATAGCACCAAACATTCCCAACATTTGAAGAAATAGGCACCGTAGGTCTCTCTTAAAAATTTTCATCCATTTTTTCTGTTAAATCTCAGAATTGTATTGCACGTGCTTCATTTCCAAAAAAATTCGAGTGGAATTGCAGGGTACAACCGTACAAAGTTCGTACAAAATAAAAGTCCACTCACAGAAGCCCACGTGTTCGACAAAATGTACTCATGTCATTCTTTTGCTGCCATACTAAGGAGGAAAGGGAAAGTGTCACGTCATAAAATGTAAATTCAAAATGCACTTTTAAACATCATTAAAAAATGAGAGTTTAATTTAAAAAATTATAATTCCTAACATTTGTACAAAGTACAAATAAGTCATATAGATTTATTAAATAATTTTTAATTTAACATATTAAATATATCGCTATAGACATGTTAATTAAATTTTTTATAAGAAAAAAAAATGTAAAATTATTTTATTTTAAATATTTGTAATTAATATGTGATGTATAAATTTAAATAAAAATTAAATTAAATAAATAACAAAATGACATATATAATTTTAGGGATAATTACATCAAAGGTCTCCAACGTTTCAAAAACGTTAGAGATATGCCTCTAACCTAAAAAAATAGCACCAAACATTCACAACGTTTGAAGAAATAGGCACCGTAGGTCCCTCTTGAAAAACCAAACATTCACAACGTTTGAAGAAATAGGCACCGTAGGTCCCTCTTAAAAATTTTCATCCATTTTTTCTGTTAAATCTCAGAATTGTATTACACGTGCTTCATTTCCAAAAAAATTCGAGTGGAATTGCAGGGTACAACCGTACAAAGTTCGTACAAAATAAAAGTCCACTCACAGAAGCCCACGTATTCGACAAAATGTGCAGAAGCCCACGTGTTCGACAAAATGTACTCATGTCATTCTTTTGCTGCCATACTAAGGAGGAAAGGGAAAGTGTCACGTCATAAAATGTAAATTCAAAATGCACTTTTAAACATCATTAAAAAATGAGAGTATAATTGCCCCAATTAAACAGCACCAACTAATGGCGAGAAAATGATGACACGAGTGCATTCCATCAGACACTCGGGATTTTCGTTAGTGGATTGTTATTCAATCATCGTGAGTGAATAATAGAGTGCAACTTTGAAATGTTGGATAAATATTTAGCAACATTTTAAAATTCAATGAGTGAAACATGACAAAAAGTTAAGTGATTATCTAAACATTGAAATGAAAGCTAAATTATTGCACAAAAGTTTACACATGAGTAAATAAGGATTTTGGTGCAAATGGTTTTTAATCTTTATTCTCATTGTAAAAATGGTTTATAATCTTTATTTTTTGGTACAGAAGTCTATAACATATGTGTTTTGATGCGCAATTGGTCATTATTTGATTAAAAAATACCAATATGCCCTTACATTTAATTAAAGAAAATTACAATCAGATTTATAACCTTTGCAAAATATGCAAATAAATTCAATACATTTATTAAATAATATTTTATTTATCATATTAAATATATCACCATAGTCGTGTCAATTAAATTTTTTGTAAGAGAAAAATATAAAATTATTGCACTTTTATGTATATATAATTGCTATGTGATGTGAAAAACTTGAATAAAAATTAAGTTAAATAAATAATAAAATGATGTATATAATTTTATGACATTAAATCAATATTATTATATTTTTTCAACATAAAAAATACTAATAAAAATTAATTTATACATTATATGTTCTTTATTTTTGAACAATAACAAAATGATAAATTAAATTATGAAGAATACAATTTGAACTCTAATATTTGTAGTTAGTAAACATACAGTTCAATTAAATAAAAATATTTGAGCATCAAATTTGTGACAAAGTTGTTTTTCATTATATGTTGTAACAATAAAATTAAAGTTTAAATTTTAAATAATATGATTACATAATAAAAAAAAATAATTAACACGCTTGTTAATAATTATGAGTTTAAATTTAGTTATTTTATAATAGTTCGTAAAGCATACAAAAAATTTAGTATATTGATCAATTTGTTAGTTTCTTTTAATTTTTTGTGAAAAATAAAAGTATCAGATATATTTGCACTTTTTACAAATGTTATGAATCCAATTGAAATTTTATTTGTCTTTTTCATTAAATAAGGACCAATTGCGTATTAAAATACGTAGGTGTACAACGAATTTCGTGTATTAAAATACAGAAACTGTTACAAATTGAAAATTTGATAAATTACAAAAGTGGATAATCTCCTTGTAACTGCGTAGCTGCAGAATCCTCTGATTAACGATCCGAGTGTTGAAGACAAGGGGCCACGTGGCTTGAATCCTGGACTTCGAGACTTGTTGGAAATTTAATTTGCTTGAACCTTCAATGTTTGGACTTAGATTGAATTTGATTTGTGAAGAACCTTTGATCTTCTTGGACTTGCTTTAATTTGAAGAAGATTTTGATCTTCTTAAAATTTCCCAGGTTTTGGATTTTCTGCCGGGTTGTGGATTTTCTCCTGGACTTGCTTCTGGACTTCTGGCTTTTCTTCTGCCGGAATTTTAACTTGTCATTTTCCTTGGACTTAATCTCCTATTTATAGAAAAATCTCAAACTACCCACTTTCTATTTATAACCATCCAACACGTATTAAATATAAATGTGTGACGAATTTTCTACGTGGGTTAGTTTTAAAACGAACGGGTCATAAATAGACTTGGGCTTTAATCAATTTAAATGGGCTATTTGTTTTTAATAGGCTAAGCCCATTTATTTATTTTATTTTATTTTTTAGTGTCTACAAATGCCCCCTCAAGATTTATCAATTTATAAAAATAAATGGATAAATATTGAATTTTAAAATTTTGAATTTGATTTCAAACTTGATGAATTTTTTTTTTATTATAATATTTATATCACGTTTATTGTCAACAATTAGACTTTATTCAAATTTTAAGAGTTCAAGTCCTGATAGACTTTAAAATTTTTAGGAAACAAAGTCTCCTACTATAAATGTATCTATAATAAATCCATCTTTGACGAATTGACATTTTAACAGAGCTCAATTTGATTTTTGCGTGAACTTTGAAGTGTAAAAGTCAGACAATAAATTCTTGTGGCAGGTAAAAGTTGTTTTCAATTTATTTTGTTTTGTTTTACAACGCACAAATATTAATGCATGGTGAGAAAAACAATTTTGAAGCACCTTTATTCTTTTCACCCTTCACCCTTTCTTTTCTTTTTCATACACGTATATAGATATAATATATATGTGTATATGTATCAAACTTGTGCAGTGTTTATATCATGTGGTATGTATATTTTTATGTTATTGTAATGATTATTTGTGTGTGCATGATTATGGTTTGACTTTTGTGTGTTGTCTTCTTCTTTCCTATTTTTTATTTTTATTTTTTGTTTTAATTCAGTTTCAAGTTTCGTTTGGCGTTATGTTATTTTTTTTTTTTTTTTTGACATTTTTTGACAAATAGAAACTTGGTTTCAAGTTGTTTCAAGTTTTTTTTTTTTTTCAAACTTTTGTAAATTTGAACTATTTATTTATTTCAAACATTCACTAATTTTTTTTTTATTTTGTTGACAGGATTTTTGGAGCAGATCAGAAATTTTGAGGTTCGGATGATTTTAGTTGTGAGAAATAAATATCTCCATGATAGAGGTGTTTCAGAAGTCCAGAAAATTTTGTGTTAAAGACCAAGGACCGAAACTTTTAATCCAAGACATTTTATGTATTTGGAAAACTTGTCGTTCTAGACATTAAATCTTAAAATACTTTGAAAGATTTAGTGCAAAGAACTATTTCAATTAGTTTTTATTTTTTTTTTACTCTTTTTTTTTTTGGAAGACATGGAAATAGAGGCTCGGAACGTATCTTTTTAGATATTCCCCGAAGACTCACCATTCCAGGATGGAGGATTTAGAAGACCTGGAAATAGAGGCTCAGAACGTATCTTTTTAGATATTCCCCGAAGACTCACCCTTCCAGGATGGAGTTTCAGAAGACCTGAAAATAGAAGCTCGGAACGTATCTTTTTAGATATTCCCCGAAGACTCACCCTTCCAGGATGGAAGATTTAGAGGACCTGGAAATAGAGACTCGGAACGTATCTTTTTAGATATTTCCCGAAGACTCACCTTTTCAGGATGAAGTTTTTTTTAGAAGACCTGAAAATAGAGGCTCGGAACGTATCTTTTTAGATATTATCCGAAGACTCACCCTTCCAGGATGAAAGATTTTAAAGAATTCAAAAAAATTTAATGTCCATAATTACTTTAAATTATGGACCATTTTTTTTTTTTGGTTTCTTTGACTATTTTACTATCATTTTGTTTTCTTGTTTATTTTTATTTGTTTATTTATTTATTTTATTTATTTGTTTGTTTGTTTATTTTGCAGGAATGACACAATCAAATTCTAAAAGCAAAGAGAATTTGAAATTACTTGAAAATCTGAAATCACTGAGCTTAATGATACGGCACGGAAGGGCAAAGTTCTTTGCTTTCTTAAGATAATTGTGAAGTATCACAGCCAGACCAATGCCACAAGAGAGCTCAAGCTTACTATCCATAGGCCGATGCCATGTCCTTCGACTTTGTGTGTTCCTTTAAAGAAGCTGCACATGCATATTCTCAGTAATCACCAGAGGAATTCGGATGCCATCCAACACCCTTCTTTGGGTCCACCTCCACATCATTCTCAGGCTATGATGATTATTCCAAGAGCGATCATTTCCGAGAGGATTAATCAAAGAGAAATAAAATGGGGAAGTGTACTTAGCAGCTGTGGAGAAGCTTCTTATCTTCCAAAGTTTTGGGAGTGGTCGGTTTGAATCCATAAACTCTTAGTCAAAAGAAATCTTCCTGAGTTAGCTTCTGCATTTTATTCTGCTACAAAGGAATATCCTCGTCCTAATTCTATGTACATAGCTCTTTGTGAAGTTTGGTGTCCGGACACCAATACCTTTATAACCACAAGTGGAGAAATTGGTATTTCTCTCTGGGATATTCGAGAAATCACTGGACTTTCTATTAGGGGTGATTATTATGAGGAGGTAGTTCCAAGCCTTTCAGAACTGTCGAATTTGCTTCCCCGATCTTGCTCATAATTTTTTTAAAGCATATTCACTGATAGTCGATAAGAAGAAAACTGATCGAATTCGCCATGCTGATTGGATTGAGTTTTGGTTCCAAGAAGATGATTGCGTTCCAAATCCTCGGAAGAGTAAGCGTTTGAAGAAAGCTATGGAATCGAGGCCACATAAAGAAGGACAACGAATAGTAAAGGACAGGATACGGAGACCCGTCTTCACAGACAAACCAAAAGATATTTTGCGCAGGGACAGGAGTCATTGGAACTCTTCTTTATCTGTCGACGAGGAAGAAGAGTTAGAAATAGCGGCCTATCTTTCGCTTTGGCTTTATCGTTTCATTTTTCCTTCCAGAGAGGATTATCTTAGAGCTGGGACTTTCAAAACAGCTTCCAGAATGGCTGCCAAGTCGACTTACAGTTTAGTTCTTCCTATTTTGGCTAGTATTTATCGAGGACTTACAGAAACATCAAATTGCGTGGCAGGTCATGACATTGGATTGATCAAATATGCATTTCCTGGACATTTTCTGTATGCTTGGGCTGCAACCTATTTTCTCCGAGGAATTTACAGCAACATTGACAAAAGCATTGGTCGCCCTACTATCAGAAGATATGCCGGAACTTTAAATGATCTCCAGCCTTGGGAAGTTGACATGTTCGATTGTCGAGAACTTGTTCGTGGGAGGATGGATCACAACGATTTTTGTAGGAACCCTATTCATTTGCCTCCTCATTGTGGTATATGCACGGATAAGGACAATAGATCTACAGAGATTTCAGAGTTTATGATTAGCATTCGACCTGGATTTGTTTCTTATCGCCGAGGATCTAGTTCATACATTCTTGAAGCATATAACCCTCATCGATTTGGAAGGCAACAAGGCTTCAAACAAAAACTTCCAGGCTCACCAAAAGATATGAACTTAGTAATAAATCCAATGACTCTTTATTGTGCTTGGTTATCTTTGACACAAGTAGGGAGTGGCTGTTCATTCCATATTCCAGGGAGAACCAATAATATACAAATTCAAGTTGATTCTGCATATGAAGATTGGTGGAATAATGAAGTACTTCCAAAATTGAACAAGGTTCAAGTGAAGGATTTATTATCCAGTGAGAATACAGACTTTAGACTCGAGCAACCCGTACCTATACCAAAGAATACGGAAAATGACAAAGCCAAAGAGATCAACCCTTCCCGTGTAGCTTCCCAAAGAACTTTTCAGAAAAGAGCCTGAGAAGTTCTAGATGAAGGAGTTCCTAAGAGGCTTTTAAATTTACATTCCCTTCAACGGAAATCGTTTCCTCTTCAGAGCGTGTAGAGAAGATACCTGGAACAATTTTGGTTTCAGAAGACAGTAATTCCGGAGATCAAGCTTCTCGGGGACTTGAAGCAACTCTTGTTCCAGAAGATAGCAGTTCTGAAGATCAGGTATGATTTCAATTTATTTTCTTTTTTTTTTTCCTTAATGTATCAACTTTTGATTTCAGACTACCCTTTCTTTGGTACATCGTCGAAAGCGGTCGATACGACTGAAGAAGTCTCAATCTATTCAAAGCAACCACGGAGCCTGTGTTGAAACTTCAAAAATGGACTTGAGCATCCCAGATATATCTTTACATGACAAAAATTTAGACATGTCGCCTCAAACAAGAAATGCAGGTGTATATCTGTTCCTTATTATTTTACCTGACTGTTTGATACATCGATATGTAACTTTCCTTCATCATTTTTTTTTAAGATTTCCAAAAATTCCCAAAGAGCTGAATTTTTACACAAGTCCAAGTCCTTTACTGGATCAGACCAGCGAGAATCTTGACATGATTGATGCACTTGATGGGATTGATGGCCTTAATGGTTCGAAAGATCTTCCATGCGATTATCCTAGTCATATCAGTGGTGGTATTTTGACATCCAAGCTGGCAGATATCAATGATGAGGGAGAAGTAAATTCTGGAACTTCAGTAGTCAAGATTCCGGAGAACGGACAAGAAGCACCTGATTCCCAATCTTCGTTGTCTTTGATTGTTGTTCCTACTTCAAATTTAAACAATCGTGGGATCGCACCAATTTGTTCTTCCATGTCTGAACTTCCGCTTGGAATTACCGAAGACTCTTCTTTTCTAAAAGTTGTTTTTCGAGAAGCCATGACTAAGTATCTTAAAAAGTCATTCACGGATGTAATAAAACACAGTTTTTCAAATCTTAGAACTTGGTGGGCTAAAAGCAATCAGAGACTTCAAAACTTGATCACTGAATCATTTCGAGCGGATCCGGCACCTTTGACGAAGCGTATGGAAGTGTTTCTTAAAAGAGTTGATGCTTACCCTTCCAAAAGAAAGCAAATTTTAGAGTGTCCGACTTTAGAAGAAAGAGACCAGCAATTGGAGTCTTTGAACATTCGAATAGATGTAGAGATGGCCATATTTTCTTCTTTAGAAAATAAGACTAACCAATTGGCTTCCCAGCTCGACAAACTCCGTGATGAACTTCAAACTCGTAAGGAAAATCTAGATCAAATGGAAGAGGCCAAGATCACTCTGGAACAAGCACAAATTAGAAATATCGCCAACGTGGAATCCATCGATCAGGAGAGGAAAACTCTTGAAGACATCTTTTTGCAGCTAGCTGAAATTGATTGATTTTTTTGAGCTAACACTTTACATTTTTTTTTTTTTTTTTTTATTCTCTTTTGTATCATCCTTTTTTTATGTAAAGACAAATAAAGAGGTATAAATACGATTATCGATTTTGACTGAACTTGGATTCATATATATGATTTTCTTTATCCAAGTTAAAAGATTTTTTTTTTTTGTATAGCCGTTCACGTTCACAGTTTATCTTCTTGCGGGCCAGGAACATTACACAATTTTTTTTTTTTTACAAAGGAAAATAAAACAAAGTTTAAGCGTAAAAACGCTTCAGAAATTTTCCGTTAATAGGTCCAATCTGCAATCCATCTTTGTCCACGATCTTGTATGCTCCATTGGTGAACACATGAGTAACGACAAACGGACCATCCCATTTAGGTTGGAACTTGCCCCCCGTCTTTTTTGTAATTATGATACGTCTACGTACTGAAAATACTAAATCTCCAACTTGAAATGATCTTGGCCGTACTTTTTTATTGAAAGACTTTGCCATCCGAGCTTGATAACATTGCAGGTGCATTTGAGCTTCTAACCTCTTCTCATCCAAAGCTTCCAACTCCTCAAGTCGAAGACGTGCATTTTCCTCTATCGTCAAGCCTTCTTGGATAGCAATTCGCAATGATGGAATCTGACATTCTAAGGGAAGTACAGCTTCCACACCATATACCAGGGCATATGGAGTAGCTTGTGTTGGAGTCCGGTAAGTAGTGCGATAAGCCCACAAAACTTCTCCAATTCCTTCATGCCAATCTCTTTTGGATTTGGAAACAACCTTCTTCAACAAATTGCACAATGTCTTGTTGAATGCCTCTGCCAATCCATTAGCTGCTGCATTATACATAGACGAGTTGTATTGTCTAAATCCAAACTTGGTGCAGAGATTATTGATATGACTATTGCAGAATGGTTTTCCGTTATCAGTGATGATGGATCGAGGAACTCCATACCGATAAATTATTTGACCGCAAATGAAATCTGCAACATTTTCTTTCTTTACTTCCCTCAATGATATAGCTTCGGCCCACTTAGAGAAGTAGTCAGTCCCAGCAATGATGTAGGAATGTCCAGCTGAAGACTTCGGTGTTATGGGTCCAATCACATCAAGACCCCATACATCAAATGGCCAGGAGGCTATTGTCGGATGTAATAGTTCTGGAGGTTGATGAATGAAATTTGCATGGACTTGGCAAGCTTCGCATTTTTTGGCAAAATCCATAGAATCTTGAACTATAGTCGGCCAATAGTATCCCATTCTTTTTATCCGAAAATGGAGTTTAGGTCCTGACTGATGAGCACCACATATTCCAGAATGAGCTTCCTCCAGAGCATGTGCCGCTTCCTCACTACTTAAGCATCGAAGGAATACTCCATCAAACGAGCGCCGATAGAGTGTGTCCTTTTAGAAGATAAAGCGAGAAGCACGTCTCCAAACTTCTGTTTTACGACGAGGATTATCAGGTAACTTATGATGTTGAAGATAATCAATTAACGGTTGCCTCCAATCATCCACTTCTTTGCCAATAATTTCAACATTATTGTTCTCCTCAAGATTTTCAGGCAATAGAGGTAGAATTACCCATCTTTGAACAATTGATACTGGGTGAGAAAAATTCTCATCTGACCTGGCCAGAACAGCAGCCAAATTAGCCAAGGCATCTGCTTCTCTGTTTTCATTCCTTGGAACGAACTTGATTTTTACTGATTCAAATCGTTTTAGGAGTATTAATGCATATTCATGATATGGCTTCAGGTTTAAATTTCGGACTTCATACTCAGAAAGAAGTTGGTTGATTATCAACAAAGAATCTCCAAAGACTTCTAGTTGATTGACTTCCATATCCAGTGCTGTTTCCAAACCACTAATAAGAGCTTGATACTCTGCCATATTGTTGGAACACTTTTATGTCAAAGTAAATGAATAGGGCATGACTTGATCATGGGGAGTAACAAATACAACTCCTGCTCCAGCACCATATCTTCGAGCTGCACCATCAAAGAACAACCTCCATGAAGGTATAACTTCAGTGCAAAAAACTTCTTCGTCTGGAAAGTCTTCAAGAAGTTCCCATTCTGCCGGAATAGGATGATCAGCAAGAAAATCTACCAAGGCTTGTCCCTTAACGGCCTTTTGTGGAATGAATTTGATGTTGAACTCGGACAATAGAAGTGTCCATTTTCCTATCCTCCCGAAAAGAATCGGTCTGGACATTATGTATTTTAACGGGTCAATCTTTGAAACAAGATTGATCGTGTGTGCTAACATGTAATGCCTCAACTTTTTAGCTGCAAAAATCAATGCAAGGCAGATTTTCTCAATAGGCGAATACTTCATTTCAGCACCTACCAATGTCCGGCTTAGGTAATATAGTGCATTTTCTTTTCCTTCCTCATTGATTTGGACAAGAAGTGCACTTAAAGAAGATTCTTGTGCTGCGACATAGAGAGTCAATGGCTTTCGTGGGATTGGAGCTGTGAGCACTGGTGGATCAGATAAATATTGTTTAATGCTTTGAAAAGCATTTCGACAAGTATCATCCCATTCAAATGGTACATCTTTCTTCACTAGCCTGTTGAATGGATGGCAACGACCAGCAAGATTGGAGATAAATCTTCGAATGTATGCCAATCTTCCTTGAAGACTTTTCAATTCATGCAAATTACTTGGCTTTGGCATGTTTATTATAGCATCAATTTTTGATTGATCTATTTCAATACCTCGATGTCGAACAATGAAGCCAAGAAATTTTCCAGAAGTAACACCAAATGCACACTTTAATGGATTCATTTTCAACTGGTAACACCGGAGTCTTTTAAAAATATCTCGCAAGTCTTGTAGATGACCATCTCGTTTCTTTGTTTTGACAACAAGGTCATCCACATAGCATTCTACTTGCTTATGCATCATATCATCAAAGATCTTTTGCATCGCCCGTTGATAAGTTGCTCCAGCATTTTTCAATCCAAACGGCATGACTTTGTAACAATATATGCCCTTAGGAGTACGGAATGCCGTGAGCTCCTCGTCTTTTGGATTCATTCGAATTTGATTGTACCCTGAAGACCCATCCATGAAAGATAGAACTTCGTATCCTGTAGTAGCGTCCACCATCAACTCTGTTATCGGAAGTGGAAAATCATCTTTTGGACAAGCTTGATTCAGATCTCGAAAGTCAACACAGACTCTTAATTGTCCATTCTTTTTCATGACTGGAACAATATTAGCAATCCAAGTTGGGTACTTAACTTCATGTATGAACCCAGCTTCAATAAGTTTATTGACCTCTACTTCAATTTGTGGAATCAATTCTGGTCGGAATCTTCTTTGGGGTTGTTTGATCGGGCGAACTCCATGCTTTACGGCAAGATGATGCACTGCAACTTTAGGATCCAACCATGGCATTTCTTTGTAGGACCATGCAAATACGTCTTTGTATTCCTGAAGTAGGTTGAAGTACTCGGATTCTTCATTTTCACTGAGAAGAGCACTTACAAACACCGGTCTCATATCTTCTTCTGTTCCCAAGTTTAACTGCTTCAAATCATCCACGGTAGCTTGCCCCCCTTCTTCGAATATTGGCGGAGCTGGTTCAGGTTCATTTGTCATGGTTGAATTTTCAAATTCAGAATTTGAGTTAGAGGCTTCTTCAAAAGCAATGTGATTAATTGATACCTCTTCTTTATCCTCGCCATTCTTTTGAGATGAGGCAGTTTTTCGATTCATATTCCTTCTTCTTGACTGTTGAGGCTTCAAACTTGAATTAGAAGTCTTAACTCCAAGTCGAGAAAATGTAGACTGTCTTTGAGAAGATTCTGAATAAGCCTGCACATTTTTGTCAATTTGAACAGAAGTAGAAGGATCACCACTTAACCTTTGAAAGACGAACGTTATATCTCTTGGATCAACTATTGTGGAAGTCTCTCTTTCCAACCTTTCGAATACTGAAACTCTGACATTCTCACTTTGAATTCGATCAAATACTGAATGTCTTGACTCTTTTGGCTTTTCTTCGGGAGTCTCAAATATTTGAATCATAATTGGATTTGAAGACATCTTCTTGACTTTAATTTTTCTTGGTGGACCTAGATTATATCCCAATCCATACTTTGGTTGTGCAATAAATGATCCACCAGAATCTGAAGGAACGCGTCCACCTAAAAGAACAGCATCAAGATCACCTAGTTTACGAGGCTCTCCTTTCCCAAATCCAGCATTCTCGAACAACCTCTTAACTTGCGGATTGTAATGTCCTCTAAAAGTTTGTTTCGGGTCTTCAACTTCTTTGACATGTGGCATGTTTTGTTTGGATGAATTAGAGATACAGAGCTTTTCTATATTCGGAATATATGTTGAAACTTTGCTAGTCTCTGGAAATGTAACAAGTTGATAAGGCAGAGCCAATTTAGGAATGTTGGGTATCGAAAAAGTTAATTCTTTTCTTAACACCTTAACATATGCTGATGTCGTTTGAGGTTGTTTGCCTTTGGAGAAATCTTCACAAGTAAGTTTCGGTCTACCTGTCATAAGTTGATGAGGCGGCACTACAATAAGTTGGTGATCATTGTTTGTATCTTCTTTAATTTCAAATCCAGTTGTGGACAATCCTGCTGAATGAAACTCTTCACCTTCTGAGTAGAACTTGGCATCTGCAAAATAAGATTCTTCTTTGAGGAATGGTTTTGACTCAGCTACCATAGATTTGACTTCTCCATCTCGGCTATACTTGAAACATTGATGCCAAGTTGAAGGCACCACCCCAGTTTCATGCAGCCAAACACGTCCAAGGAGCAACTCATATGATGTTTTGGCATCAATGACATGAAAGAGAGCTGAGGAATTTAACTCTCCTATTTGCAACTTCAGGCGAATCATGCCAATGGCTCGCTGGCCCTTTTGATTGAATCCTTGAATCATGATGTTGCCTTTTGATAGATCATCAACATTTATTCCAATCTTCTTCATTGTTTTGATTGGCATAATGTTTACTGCAGAGCCACAATCAATCATTATTCGATACAATTTACATTCTCGGTTACAACCGCTGACGTATAGTGGTCTATTATGCAAGCGAAATCCAAGTTGTAAATCATCATCGTTGAACGTGATGGTGGCCATACAGTCTTGGTAAGTTGTAGATTTAATTGGTTCCAGTACTTTTCCTTGGTAAGCTTCCGGATCAATCAATGCCGCGATTAGAGCCATACGATCATCAAAAGAGAGATTAAGGGCATCTGCCAGGCTCGTGCTGGAAGGAATGTTATTGAGTTGTGATATGACCTTCCTCGTCTTTGAACTCTCTCCTGTTACATTTTTTGACTCACTTCCTCCATCTACATTGATGACATTGGAGGTGAAACATTGTTCGTCAAAGAAACTCTTAGGAAAATATTCTCCCAGGGTCACTGGTCTAGAAAGAGAATGTGGTGTAGCCTCTGTTCTTGTTGATTTTTTGTTTGCTCTTGCTGTAACTTTGGTTTTCCTCTTTTGATTGTTTCTTGGCTTTCTTCTTGATTCTGGTTTCTCGTCATGGGTGTCAGGACTTGG
The DNA here is from genome assembly GCA_030279155.1 of Forsythia viridissima. Taxonomy (NCBI): domain Eukaryota; kingdom Viridiplantae; phylum Streptophyta; class Magnoliopsida; order Lamiales; family Oleaceae; genus Forsythia; species Forsythia viridissima. Next base: position 20,659,268 of record CM059034.1, on the reverse strand, counting down.
AAGCTGTGGAGCTTTCTGGTGGCGTCTTTTCACAAGAGTCCATGCCCCTTGACTTTCTTGAGATGATACTTCATCAATAGATTGAACTTCAGTATTCCATGCCCCCAATGTCAGTCCTGCAAGAGGTATAGAAGATGAATTTTTACCTGTTTTGTTTGATATCTGATATTTCTCCTTCTTACTTATGAAAGTAGACCATCCATCTCCAATTTCATCTTCAGATTCAGAGTCAGAATCCCAAACGTCTAGATCACCAGTCATGATTTCATAGAAGGTTGGACGATTACCGTTATCTGGTTTGACCATCTCTGGATAGACATACGTGATGGTGACTTCTTCGTCTACTTTGATTTGTACCGGAATAGCTCCTTTCGGAAGTTGAGGTCCAAATTCAGCCACCTCGGATAATGACTTTCCAGCATCATATGGAGTAGGGAATGTCTGCTCTTTATTCGAAATGGAAATTGGGTCAAATGATCCAAATGAAACCATCGAACAACTGGTAGTTGGGTTTTCACCAGTTTCAAGTTTGATTTTAGTTTCTCTGTCTAAACGGACAATAAGATCCTTTAGCACAAAACACCTCTCCACTGGGTGACTAATGATTTGATGGAATCTACAATATTTAGGATGACCAACTTGACCAGCCTCTTCCGGCCTTTTTGGTGCTGGAAGTTCAATTATCTTTTGTTCAAGGAGTTGATCTAAAATCCCAGAAACTTCAGAGTCTGAGAATGGATACTCTTTTTCTTCTAGTTCCTTCAGAGTAAGAAGACCTTTCCTTTGGACTTGTACTTTGTTTTATTCTCTATTACTTTTGGAGCTGGGAGCTGAGTTTTGTGAAAGATATCTTACAGTTAAGATTTGTAGGTATTATTACAGCAGTTTTAATTTTTAGTGTTAATTGGAAGTATTATTACAATAATTTTTAAGGTGCAGTTGTTGTTTACCTTTTACAATTATCATTGATTTTTTACCTATTTCAGTTGGATTTTTGTAAATCGAAATGTTCCTTTCCTCTTGTCCTTGTTGTGTCTGCTTCATGCTCTTGGATAATTTTGACAACCATCATTAGTTGTTAACATGTTTCATATTTTCTAACCTTGAACAGCAATTTTAAGATCAAAGAACTGGATCTAAAAATTGTAATAACTCTCAAAGGATATGAAAATCATACGGGAAGCTGAGCCAAATATATATTCCTTAGCCACCAGTATACAAAATGAGTGTTTATTCATTTTACTACATGGTTGACGAGATTGTTCTAAGGAAAAAAAAACAACAAAAGAAAAAAATTTTACTACAACTGGTTGCCGAGATTGCTCGACAACCATCTTTGGTTGCCGAGGTTCCTCGGCAACCAATTTTGGTTGCCGAGCCATCTCGGCAATCCAGTGGAAAAAATAGTTTTTTTTTTTTTTTTTTTTTACTTTTGATTGCTGAGTTATCAAATGTTTATATACAGTCCAGAAATACTCGTTATGGAAAAGTTTTGACTCAAATCAATACCTTGCCATTTTTTGCATGATACTGTAATGTGTTCTGTACATTTAAAGTTTTAAGGCCATTTTTCCATGAATAAATCCAGATAATGAAATCTAAACGTACAGGACAAAAGCTTTCTATGCTACAATCTAAAGATTTGATTGTCGAGGTGGCTCGGTAATCAAATGGGATTGTCGAGCCATCTCGGCTATCCCTTTTTTAATTTTTTTAACTCTTGATTAAAATTTTGGGTGTTTAATTTTTTGAATTCTGATTTAAATATTGTATTTTACTGTTCTTAAGGTTTTTTTTTTTAAAATCCTTTTTCTTTGACACATTTTAAAAAAAAAAAAAATTATATTTAATAGTTGCCGAGCCATCTCGGCAATTGATTGCCGAGATGGCTCGGCAATCAATTGGCAAATTGATTGCCGAGCCCAGTCAATTGATTGCCATGTAAATTATTATTTTTTTTATTTTTTTTATTTTTTTATAAATAAGGAATAATTGCACAAAAGTCCCTATTGTGTCATAAACATGCACCATAAATTGTTTACATCTTAAACCAGTGAATAGAACTCCTCACTTCTATGGTCTATAAGTATAATGATTATCAGATATATTGTATTAGATGCATTTCTAATAACTTGCATTATAGTTACACATCTTTCATTTAATGGAACACTTGGTGCCCAACATTTGCTTATCAAAATCTCGACAATCAATTGATTGCCGAGATGGCACAATTAAAAAAAAAAAAAGAAAAAAAAAAAATAAGTACCTGGCTCGGCAATCAATTGATTGCCAATTGGGCTCAATTGGCAATCAATTAATTGCCAAATGATATTTTTTTTTTTTTAAAAGAATAATTGCATAAAAGGTCTCTATTGTTTTAAAATAGTTGGAATATGCCATCAAACATGCAAGTGTTTCATTTTTTAATTTTCTTTTTGAGCAAGCTACTTACATTAAAATAAATAAGTAGATTTTAATATAAATAATTTGATAATAAACATGCATGTTACTTATTTTGTTTACATGTTTAATGATTTCCATATATTATCCTAAATGTATGTTCACAAAATTACGCTTAATTAGAGAAACATTATTGTGCAGTATGAGCAATGCCATATTATATATATTCAATGAAATTGGAATACATTTTTATTAATTGAATAATATAGCATAGACCTAATAGTAATATAAACTACTTATCACTTTAAGTACTATTATTGAGATTAACATACACGTTTCAAAAATATGAGGCATATTAATTAAAGTAATTAATTTTCTCAACTAAATCATCAATAAAATTTATCTCTCCAATAATATCTACAAAACATTTTAATAATACAGTCTTTTTTCTTGTCCTTTCATGCAGTATCCACTTAACCTAATGAGTATCTTTTTAAATCCATTTTCTTTGACACAATTTACAAAAAAAAAAAAAAAAAAAAAAAAAGAATAATGTGTGCCCAGCTCGGCAATCAAATTGATTGCCAATTGGGCTCAATTTGAGCCCAATTGGCAATCAATTGATTGCCAAAATGAATAGTTATATATATATATATATTTTTTTTTTTTGGTTTTGGTTTTTAAAAGAATAATTGCACAAAGGTCCTTATTGTTTTAAAATAGTTGGAATATGCCATCAAGCATGCAAGTGTTTCATTTTTAAATTTTACTTTTGAGCAAGCTACTTATATAAAAGGTTCGTATCGTTTCAACCTAAAACTTTTCACTACATTTTTTACAAACGTGCAACGCACGTGGCCAAAACTAGTATAATTATACACGAGTGTGGACACTCCATTTTGATTTGGTTCTACTTAATTTTAAACATTTTGGTTCCTAGAATCAATAATTGGTATATTATTCCGATTCTAGTACCGAAAAGTAGTTGTAACCCTATTTTATTTTATTTTTAACATTTAGGAGATGTATTTAATTAAGATTTAATAAAATTTTAATAAAGTTTAAAAGTATATGTATATTCAATTTAGACTTTTTAAACTCCATAAAAGTCTTGAAGTATTTAATATAGACTTTATAAGACTTTTAAAAAGTCTTATAAAGTCATGCGATATTCAATTTAGACTTTTTAAAATCTTACGAAATTCAGGAGTATTCAAAATGTAGATGACTTTTAATGACTTCACAGTTCACAAAGAATTTGTTATGTACTAAGTTTAAAACACAATGTATAAAAAAAAAATATCACAATTTTTCTCTCATTTACCCATAAGATTTTGAAAGATTTTACTACTCTATTTTTTATTTTTATTTTCATTCTTGTTTTTTTATTTATTTTGATGAGCATGGTTGCATTTTTTTTATTCGTAAACTAGTAATTTGATTATTTATTTATACAATTGTGTTGACTAATAATGATATGTTACCTATAAATTATTAAATATAAAAATAAAAGATTATGAACTGGATAAATTTTTTTTGTTGAAAAATATTTTTAAAAATAGTCGCATGCCATAATTTTTTTAATTTATCCACAAGCTATTTGAATGATTATAATTTACCCAAAAGAAAAAATAGAGTGAGTTAATAATTTATGTCATTAATTTTTAACGTAATTTTCTTGTAGCAATTAAATAAAACATTTTTTTATGAATTTAATAATATTAATATGATTAAATAAACTAAACTTTTCTCGTGTGATAATTTTTTTTTTAACGGTAGGATATTAAGTTTTTATATTCAAAATTTTTAATTGGAAAAATAAAGTTTATGAAAGTCCATAAAAGTCTATGAAAGTTTATGAAAATCTTTTAAAATGAAATCTATAAAAATCCATAAAAGTTTGTAGGAGTTTATAAAAAACTTAATTGTAAAAAACCTCATACTACAAGACAAAATTTTTGGTCAAATAAATCGTTTTGGCTAAGGCTTGGTTTGGTATTGCTGTTCTTTTAAGAGAATCAGTTTCTGTTGTGCTGCAGAAAGAATCAGTTGTGGGAAAAATCAGATAAGTGTTTGGGAAACTCTTGTTTCAAAATTGTTGTATGTTTCAAAAACAGCATTTGAGCGTTTGGTAAACAAAAGTGATTTATTGCTATAATGGTATTAAATTACTAAAAATGACATTGAATATAATAATGTTATTTTGTATTATTATTATTATCACGAGTGGTAAAATTCATTTTTTTCCTAGTCATATATTTTTTAACAAGATAATGCATTCATTATTATTATTTTAAAATAAAAATAATAAACACATAATAAATTTCAATTTTATAAAAATTACAAAATAATAATATAGTCATATAGTGCAAAAATTAATTACATTTATATTATTTTTTTTATGCATCAACTCGCTTCAATTCAGTTTTCAAATGAGATTAAAGAAATTAATTTAATTAATTAAGAGTACAATGGGTATTTTAATAATATATAAATGTAAAAGCTAAAAGCAGAATTTGAAAAACTGCCTTATTGCTGCTTCTCAAAATCTGCTGTCAGGAGAGTCAGATTATTTTATAATCACTTTTAAAAAATTTGTCAAACGCCTAAATCAACTTCTGATTGTTTGAGAATCAGAAGTTGGGCTCTAAAATCAATCCCAAACGAGACCTAAATAAATTAGTTTATAATCTACACTAAACAGGCTCTAATATTCTTTTAAAAATACCATTGCAAAAGTATTGAATTTAAAAAAGTGAACAAAGTGTTCCGTCATAATTATTGCACAAGATTCACAATTTGTTTATTCTAAACTAAAAATAATAATGAACTCCAATATTTATAAACGCTTATAGACATACCAAAAATATCCTTAAAGATATGGCGTGTAACAAAAATTTGATGGTTATGATGAGAGGTGGCACATGTAGGGATGGCAATGGGGCGGGTTCGGGGCGGGTCAACCCCGCCCCGCCCCGCCCCGCCCCGCCCCGCCCCGCGACTCATTAGGGGCGCCCCGCCCCGCCCCTAGACCCGCCAATTGGCGGGGCGGGGCGGGGCGGGTCACGGGGCGGGGCGGGGCGGGGCGCCCCACTGCCCCGCCACTGCCCCGCCAAAATTTTTTTTTTTCAATTTTTTTTTTTTTTTAAATGTAAATTTTGACTTACCTGTTTTTTTTTTTTTTTTCATTACGACGAATTTCATATTTCAATTTTCTAATTACAATTAATCAAGATAAAGTAATGACATCCACCAAAATTCTAAAGAACACACAATTACGGATACGACTCAATTAAGTAAAATGTTTTGACCCATTTTAAAAATATCAAATTCTACAATAAAAATATAAACAATACAACATTACAACTAACACAATCAAATTGTTTAAAATACGACACGATTACAAAATTCAACACCACCACATAAAATTTTTGGAATTGAAATATACAATCTTCATTCTTCTTCTTGCGTAGATGTGACATAAACGGATCCCAATGGTTCCTGTATAATGAACAAGAAAATACGTACATTAAATATTATTATAAATATAAAAAGATTTAAACATTGTGCATTGAAAAAAAAAGATTACCTCTTCTTCAATTTCCTCATGAGTTATAGTAGAACAACATCCGGTGTACGACGACGACGGTGGAGAGTTTTCTAACAATAAAATTTATCGAGTTAAGAATAAATAAATGTCAAGATTAATAAATATAAAAAGTACTAAAAGATTTCTTATTATACCATGAATGTCAGCCCACAACCAGTTTTGAGCACACATCAATGCCTCCAATGTTGATGGATGAAGTCTACTTCTATGCGGACTCACAAATCTACCACTCGTACTAAATGCAGACTCAGAAGCAACGGTAGAAACAGGAATTGCCAAGATATCTCTTGCAAGTTTCTGTAAAGTATTGTATTTGCTTGAATTTGCTTTCCACCAATTTAATAGGTCAAAATCACTAGACCTAGGCAAAACCGGCTCCTCCATCTGAATCTATGCTTATTGGAATTTGTCTCGAATTTTCTCCGGCCGATAATGATGGAGGATTGCTATCATTTGTCGTTGGCGTTGTTCTATCACAAGGTACTTGCGGGGTTCCATGTGTACTTCCTATTGAACAATGCTCCTGTTCCGACATCCTGAAAGCAGAAGAGTGATAGAAAAAAAAATTAGTAGTTGGCTTGAATGAGTAATGACTTTATTTAAAAAATAAAGATCAAGCACAAATCTTAATACTAGAGTGGGGTGGAGTCTGGAAACTGGTGACTGGGCTTAATAATCATGGAAGAAAAGACAAAAACTAATTTGCAATTTGGTAAAAGGGTTATGTCTCTCACAACAAGATTCATCCAATTGACATGACAAAATTACTGTTTCGTGCATCATTTATTGTATATGGGAAAAATGAGGACAATATTTCAGCACTCACAATTCCAATTTCTTTTCAAGGTGAGGAACTGATCATTAGTGCTACTTATAGAAAACATGCTACCAATGAAGATAGACTTCACTTGTAAAAACTAAAACTTTTACTTGCTATGAATAAATTCAAAGCAGATGTTAGAAATTTTATCAAGACTATTGACTAATCTTTTCCAACTGTCCAACAGCCGGTGATCGGTGAAGACGTCAACAAGAAGACTAGAAGAGGAAAAACAGGCAGCCGAATAATCAAATTCATGTACATAAACTGTGAATTCCTGGAGGAAGATGGTTAAAGTATGACTCATATGTTCAAAAAACAGAAGAAAACAAAAGGGTTTTTACACAATTACATCATCGGTTTATTCCTAGACTGCATATATAATGGATCTTGGTCGGTCCAATTGAAATTATAACTATCAGAAACTGCTAGTTGTGTGTTCTGCACATGTACAATGAAATTCTTGTCTACACTATGACAAAATCTTATCCAATCTTGAATTTTTTAACCTCTTTACTCTGCTCAACTGAAATTGTGCTCACTCCTACATCAACCACCGATTCACCATTACAGTGCACAGTTCATGATGTGTTCATTTTAATTTTAAGTTCCGTAATTGATGAATCAAATATAAACTCTGTCAAGTATAATTAAAATAGATCTACATTAGCTTTGGAGTTGAACAACACGCCATATTCTTGACATACTGAGATCAGACTATTTATTTAAAGACGAGACTCAGTAGAAAAATGGATCGGCTCACAATCAAAAAATCCAAAATCAAATACCCAAATCTAATAACAAAAAAAATAGGTAGTATAATTTACCTTCAATAATATATATTCAATCAAAGACGTCAACAAGAAGAAGAAGGATCAGCCGACAGCCGATGAGTCGCGGTGAGCTGCGAGTCAGCGAGTGCGACTGCTTGGCTGCTTGCAGGAGGAACCGAGGAGGCGAGGCTGAGTGGCTAACTTACACTGAGGATTGCGGAGCAGGCAGTGGCGCAATCGGCAGTAGAGCAGTCGGCAGTAGCGTAGTCGGGAAGTGAGAGAAATGAGGGAAATGAAGGAATGAAATTATGTTAGGGACTTAGGGTTTTGAATACACTGAAAATCTGAAATGTTCTAACATTTTTATTGAACAAAATGAAAATTTTACTAAGTTATGATTGTGGTGTAATGGTTAAGATTTCAAAAATATTTTCCTCCCCACCCGGGTTCGAGTCTTGAATGAAGGCTGAAGTTTTTCCAATTCACAAAAATGGCATTTTATTCTTGACTTTTTAATTTTAAAAAAAAAAAAATTTATACGGGGCGGGTCCGGGGCGGGTCACGGGGCGGGTCAACCCCGCCCCGGACCCGCCCCGGACCCGCGACGGGGCAGTTTCATATGCCCCATACCCGCCCCATTTATCCAATCGTCCGGGGCGGGGCAGCCACAAATGGGGCGGGGCGCGGGGCGCGGGGCGCGGGGCAAATTGCCATCCCTAGGCATATGTAGCCCGCCTTTTTGGGTTGGGTTGGCCCTAACCCAAATAAAATTGGGTCAAAATAGCCCAGTCCATCTAACCCGCGGGTTAGTTGAGCCGGCCCAATTTTGATTTTGATTTTGATTTTTGTTTTTTTTAATTTTTTGGGTTCCTTAACAATAATTAACTCATTTTGTGAATAGTGCCAATACATAATCCAAATAATATCAAGGAATTTTTTCATAAATAAACCACTTTTTAAAAATAATTCTAATTTTATCGACTTAACAAATTTATTCTAAAAATACTACATTCTTAAAATTATATTAATTAATAAAATAATAAATTAAAATCAAATCTATACCACAAAATATATATTTTCACGTGAATTTACTTAAATTTGCATTTGAGTCCTTGATTATTTGCACAATAAGTCCTTCAACTTTATAAAAATTTCACTTTAATCCATATACTTCCTCTTTCATTTCAATTTCGTCCTCTTTTATTTGCAACATAAGTCCTTCAATTTTTAAATTTTTGCAACTTGATCCCCATATTTATACTTTTATATCAATTTAGTCCTTTATAGTATCACTATTTGATACATATGTTACAAATGATATTGTGTATAAAAAATTTATTTAAAAAAAAAAAAATTTAAGATAAGTTGGACCAATGGGCTGGACTGGGGCTAGCATATTTCTGGCCCATACAAAACTGGGCTGGGCCAGTCCAGTCCAGTTTCATGTGTGACCTTGTTCTGACGGGTTGGATTGGCCCAACCCAGCCCATTTGCCAGCACAACAGCCCAACCCAGCCCATTTGCCAGCTCTAGTTGTGATTTTACAATTCAGACCAAAAATTTCATTTTGATACATCATTGATGGATGCAGACATTGAGAATTGCATTGCCAAAATTCATTTTTAATTTGAGTCATTTCTTTTCACGTATTTAATTAAAATACTTTTGGAGTTCTTATTAATAATAGATGAACTCTTACTCTTTCAATATTTAGTCAAAAATTTGAGCAATAATATATGTTTTCGTATTAGCAAATATCAATCATGTACTTCAATATCTCGAATTCTGCATAAAATCAAGGATTTTATTTTGAATCATTAATAATATACAGTATGCAATTTATTTATTTATTTTATTTTCATTACCATTTGACGCTGGGGCGGAGTTGGGGGGTTCGGGGGGACCTGGACCCCCAACTTTTTGTGTGATTTTTTTTTTTTTTTTTAAAGTTTTTAATATATAATTCAATTTTTACTTAATATCAGTTTAATGAATGACAATTGGATCTATTGACTCAATATCAATTAAAGCTTGATTGGTATAGTTTATAAATTAGTTTATTTGACTGAAATAGTTTATTTGACAAAGAATAGTAAAAAAATATCAAGCTACTAAGACAAATTATTTTATCAAATAAATTAGTTCATAAATTAGACCAAACCAACTCTTAATATAAGACAATTGGACCTATCAGCCTAATAAAATTAATAATACAAAATTACAAATGATTGACCAATTTCTCAAATGACAATACAAAATTAATAAAGACATTTGCTTGTTAATACATATCGTGTTCAAATAATAATTGTATATAACACTATTAAAAGTGTTTAAATTTGTGTCCATCAACTACATAACTTAATTTTAGATAAAATAGATGTGGATTCTATTTTTATGTAATAATTTCTTGTAAGTTTTTTAAATACTATGACTTATAAAAAAATATTAAATTTTTATAAAAATAAGTTAAGTAATTGTGGTTTGAGGAAAAAAAAAATTCGGGGGCAGCAAACCCCCGAGAGCCCTTCCCGACCCACCCCTATTTAAGACCCCCTAACTTCAAAAGTCTGGCTTCACCACTGATTTGACGTTGTGACTCCTCATTTTGTTCGAAGTAATTAATAATCGTAAAAAATTTATTTCGCTGCAGAAAGAAAAAAATACTTAAACGTCCGTGTGCACACTATATTTTTAATTTATCCCTTTACAAAATTATTTCCTCTAAATTTTGTTGAACACTTTAATCTATTTTTAAAATCTGCTCATATTTTTCGATCGATCATCTCATTCAATCGAATAACTCCCTCCACCTATTATTTTTTAATTTATTCACTCGTTATAATAGAGAGTTTACATCGAATCCCACATTATTTAGTAAAATGTCAAATGTAAAATTTGTGACCCTCTCTAACCCATTGATAAAATTTTCCCGCCATTTTCACTTCACTCTACACCCTTCACACCTCTCATTCTCCCCCATCGACTTCGCAACCCCTCGCCGCCGTTAACTCAAACAATTGCCACCCTCTCTGCCACCGACTGAATCCATGGCCGATACTCCGAAGACCAGGAAATCCAAGAACTTTAACAGAACCCCCATACAAAATCAAAAGCAGAAGCAAAATCAACCCAACTCCTCCCCCGACCACTTCATTGTGCCCTCAACCCCCAACTCCTCTCTCCGCCGCTCCTTACGCTTCACATCCACCACCACCCCGCCGCCGCCACCACCATCTTCCCTACAAAAATCCCCACATTCGACTTCCAAGCCACCAAGAAATTACCAAAATGCCCCCAAATCACCACCCTTCACCATTTCCATCTCCCCAACCTCACCAGAACCCACAGAATCCAAGAAAAAGAGAAAATTTACCCAAAATCAAGACACGGGTCTTGAGAAAAAAAGTATCTTGAGGAGTGCTAAATATAATACTAGTAAAAATAAGAAGAGAGTGTATTTCAAGAAGGTGGTGTATGATGGTGGCGAATTTTCGGCAGGAGATGATGTGTATGTGAAGAGGAGGGAGGACGCGAGCTCAGACGAGGAGGATCCCGAGGTGGAGGAGTGTAGGGTGTGTTTTAAGCCTTCTGGGAGGAGGATTATGATTGAGTGTGACGATTGCTTGAATGGGTTTCATTTGAAGTGTTTGAGGCCGCCACTAAAGGAGGTTCCAGAAGGGGATTGGATTTGTACTTTTTGCGAGGCAAGAAAATCGGGGGAAGTGGTGGAATTTCCGGAGCCTCCAAAGGGGAAGAAGAGGGTTAGGACTGCCCGGGAGAAGTTGCTTTCCAGTGATTTGTGGGCTGCTCGCATTGAGAGGTCTGTTAATGTATTCTTTTTATGAGTCAAATATTTTTCAGTTTTTGTGTTGATGCTTGATAGCGATAATTTATTCACAAAGTTTTATGTGATTATTTGGGATGTGTAGTTTATGGAAAGAAGTGGATGGTACTTACTGGTTTCGGGCACGGTGGTATATAATTCCAGAGGAGACGTCTTCAGGGAGACAGCCTCATAATTTGAGAAGGGAGCTCTATCAAACAAATGATTTTGCTGATGTTGAGGTGACATATTTTCTTCTTGGTTGGTGTCATATTATTAGTTGATCAATTGAAATATTTACATGCGCATGGGCTTTTCTTTAGGGCTTTGTTCAAAGATTCTATTGCATCCAAATTATGCATCAGTAAGTTATTTAGAAGCAATTTATTATTTTATTTATGAACATTAATCATTCATAATTGTTTAGTGTTTCTTGTTCTCTTATCAATGATTGTAATATCACATTGAAAACCTTGAATGACGAAATTATCTAGGGCATCTTTATGCATATGCTTTTTTTTTTTTGCATGATAATGCAAAGAAGCAAACACTTAAGACGAAGTTTAAAGAGACTGATATATTCAAGTTCATGAAATATAGACACAGAGACCTTCATTCTGAGAGCAGAGGAAAATATGGAAAAACAAAATCCTAGATGTATGTGTTTAAAGAACGGTAACCTCCTCATTTTCTAAATGTATAAATGCTCATTTTGTAGATGGAATCTATCATTAGGCATTGCTATGTAATGAACCCCAAAGAGTTTGCAAGGGCAGGCAACGATGGAGATGACGTCTTTCTATGTGAATATGAGTATGACATGCGCTGGCATAGCTTCAAGCGCATTGCAGAGATTGACAATTATGAAGAGGTGAGTAGTGATGCTTCCAACCATATAGACTTTCCATTCTACTGAAATTTATAGGTTCTCATCTCATATGGTAGGATGGCGAAGAAGACTGGAATTCATGTGAAGATTCTGACCCTGACACGGAAGAAGACTTGGAATATGAAGAGGAGATCAAAAGGAGTTCACTGACTGGACCATCTCCAACTCATCCATTGGCTGCAGTATGCTAATTAGTTTTGTGACACCTGATTTTGTGGTTGCGTGAAATACAGGACTAACTATTTTTTGAGTTACTTGTGCAGAACTCACGAAAGGGGCGGATATTTGGACTTCAAAAAATTGGGGCAAAAAAAATACCAGAACATGTTCGCTGTCACAAGCAGACTGATCTGGAAAAGGCAAAAGCTACACTCCTACTCGCAACATTGCCGAAGTCTCTACCTTGTAGGGATAAGTATGTATGAGTTGAAGACTTGCAATTTAATAATTTTATGCAATAATCATCTAATAAAATGTTCTTTATGCAGGGAAATTGATGAGATAACTGCATTTATTAAAGGGGCCATATGCGATGATCAATGCCTGGGAAGATGCCTCTACATTCATGGTGTTCCTGGTACTGGCAAGGTAAAATTTTTGTCAACAAGAAATGAACAGGATAATACATTCTTTTGCTGGCTATCTCTGTGCATAATAGTTTGAGTAAATGTAACTTATGTATTCTTTAATCTCATTGAAACTGCAGACAATGAGCTTTCTTTCTGTGATGAGGAATCTAAGGTCTGAGGTTGATGCAGGAAGCATTCAGCCTTACTGCTTTGTGGAGATCAATGGTCTAAAATTGGCTTCTCCTGAAAATATTTACACTGTAGGGATTAAAGCTGACTTGTTCTATTTGCAGATCTAAAAGCATCCACACTTTGCTCTATAACATCTCTAATTTGCTTCAGGTGATTTACGAAGCATTAAGTGGACACAGAGTTGGTTGGAAAAAAGCTCTCCATTCCTTGAATGAGAGATATTCAAATGAAACCAAATGTAGGAAAGAGGAGATAAGGCCTTGTATCCTCCTCATAGATGAATTTGATCTTCTTGTGACCAGAAATCAATCGGTAACTTATACAATTTTTTAGCACAAGTTATTCACATTTACCAGGAATTTATATGGAGGCTTGACCAATTTTACATTTTATTTTTCCTTTTAACTTGTTAAACAGGTTCTATACAACATTCTTGATTGGCCCACAAAGCCAAATTCCAAATTGATTGTGATAGGTAAGAGGTTTCTATTGTCATTGATTATTTCAATCAAGTTTTCATTAATGACGCTGCTTTTGTTGTGTTCTTGCCTGGAATATATTCAGGGATAGCGAACACTATGGATCTTCCAGAGAAATTGCTTCCGCGTATCTCTAGTCGTATGGGCATACAAAGACTTTGCTTTGGTCCATATAACTACCAGCAGCTTCAAGAAATAATTTCAAGCCGCCTAAGAGGAATTGATGCTTTTGAAAAACCAGCAATCGAATTTGCTTCAAGGAAGGTAAGTCCAATTGCTTTTCATTTCATTAAAATTTTGACATCACTCTTTGCATTTTTACTGAACTTGATCTGAACAAGGGCTTTCATTAATATCTACTTCTTGCATTTGAATTCAGGTTGCAGCTGTTTCTGGAGATGCTCGTCGTGCATTGGAGATATGTAGACGAGCTGCAGAACTTGCAGATTATCGTACTAAAAGATCACCATCACTTTCTAATTCTGGTGTCACAGGCAAGGCATTCTTTGGCCGGCTGTGTGATCCTTTAGAGTACTGTAATCCACTAGTAGAATGTATAAAACTACTGCTCCATTTTCTTATTCATTTTTCACATTTTCTAAATAAAATTATTAAAGACTACAAATTCTCTTTGTTACTATTATGTGTCTCTGGAGATAAATATCTGCATATTCTTGAATGGAAAAACAGGTTATGGAATGTCTACCTTGTCTGTCTAGTCCTTTTGATGATTTCCATTAATTGCTTACACACCTGAACGGAAGTATGGACACTTCACTCTAGAAACTTAAACGGTTGACTTATCGGGCCTCAAATATAAGGTGTGATTCTTGAGGATATCTGTATCATATAATTAAGCTGATCTTTCGACATTCCCTATTGAAGTCAGGACAAGTCTTTTCTCAATAAATAATGACTCTGGCATCAATAGAGCTTAACGTGCCAAAGCATTTAGCATGTAAATTTATTATCGATCTTGCCTTAAAAGTGTAACATCTCCTGTTTAGTTCTAATTTATCCTGCTTTAGAAAAGTGCCTGTAGTTTCATAGATCAGCAGTGTAATGGATTCAATGTGTGCTATTTGTTGTATCAGTATCAATTGATTTGATCCTACTAAGCCTTGCAATATATCTTTGAATAGTTACTTCACAGAGACATCAGTTTACTAAAATCATAGCTAATATCCTGATACTTTAGCTTCTTTAAACTGGCAACCATGTGGAGACCTTTTATGTCCCGTGAATTTAATATTTCACCAATAAGAAAGCAATTGTGTTCAATATAGCATCTAATCTCATTCTGCAATGAGATTCTTCTTGATTGTGAATTCATTATTCTATATTTGAAGCAGTATTGCTAGGGAAGATACTTCAAGCAGAGGAAGACTATAACCTACAGTTTGTAAAATCACATCCAATTAAAGATCTTTTTCCTTTTTTCAACTCTCTTCATTTTTCCATTTTTTGTTTCTCTCTTTATGATGAGCATCCTCGTATATTCGTATTGCTGAAGTAAATTATCTTGTGTCACACTTGCATTGCTTGGTACATCAACGGAAAAAAGGATATTTCTGATCCCTCATAGATTCACCTATATAAGCCACATCTAAATACGCAAAATTAAGATTCTGAATACTACCCTTAGATAATCCGAGGATTGTGGCAGGGATAGGAAGGAACCAATGAAGGCCTCCTGCGTCCATCATCTCTACCAAATTGATGTTCCAATATTTTCTTGTCATTTCAATTCACCAATCTAAGATGTTCCTGGAAAGTAAAAAACTAAGTGATCAAGGCTTTGTGAAACCTTCTCAAATGTTAATGGGGTAAAAGGATTGGAGTTGGTTGAATATATTTCCCAAAATTGTTTATTCCCTTTTTGGTAATTATTGCATAAAAATATGACACTGCATTCATAACATCCCCAGTTGTTTTTATCTGTTTTGAGATTCAGATATTACTGGTTCCATTTCTTTTTATTTAGCAATTTCAAAAACTTTCAGGCATTCATTTTCCTTGGTTTCCCCAATTTTTTTTCTCCCTAGTCGATATTTTAGTAGTGCAAAAAGCATCATTATACCATGTCTTGTTTCAGAAGATGATTCTGCTCAGTTGACAGGCTTTCATTTTGCTTGTTTTTCAGGGAAGGTTCTTGTTGGTATGGCGGACGTTGAAGCGGCCATAAAAGAGATGTTCCAGGCTCCTCATATTCAAGTGAGTTTGATCATTTTCTTACTCTTCCAGGGTCAAATCCTGGACTTTTCACTGTATATAAGAACCCAATTAACTTTTCTTTCCTGACAAATTCTACTGTACTTATATTTGAGGAAAATTCTTGTTTGCTAGCTTGGATCTGTGTAAAACCTTGATAATTCTTCACAAGAAATAATAACAATTGTGCTCTTTCTTGTTCCCCAGGTGATCAGGAGTTGTTCTAAACTGAGCAAAATCTTCTTGGCTGCTATGGTGCATGAACTTTATAAGACAGGGATGGGTGAAACCACTTTTGAAAAGGTGTAGTTGCTTGAGCTTTTCTTGCAGCTTTTGGTTAGAACAAGCCACTTTTCATGTTATGCATGCTATTGTGGAATAGAATTGTATCCTAAGTGAATATACACCCTACCGCCTCCTAAAAAAGAAAAGAAAAATCTTCTTTCCACTTACCTTCTAATCCAGTTGGGTGGGGGTGTTAGAATGATGGAAAACACTGCAATTTTGTCTAAAGGATGCTTCTTTTCATGCAGTTGGCAATGACTGTTTCACGGTTCTGCACTAGCAACCGGGAAACATTTCCAGGATACGACATACTCCTGAAAGTCGGGTAAGCTACTTCAGATTATCCATTACCATTTACCGTGGTTCATTTAAGCTGCATTATAGGCTCTCCTCCACTCCTGATGGTGCCTAATATAAGGGTGTATGGTCAGCCATATAAAGATGCATAGCATTGATTGAAATTTTGCTTCAGATTTTACATTTTAGTACTGATGGTCTTCAAACAAAAATATCCTGTTCAAATGCTTTGTGATCTGCTTGTTACATGCGATTAAGCATTTAGTGCATTAATTCTAATGATTCCATGCTGTTTTGATTTGAATATAAGCTTCCAATAAAAAAGATACTATCTACTTCAAATGATTCAGAACTTCAGTAACTTGGTAATTAATTGTCTCAATGTTTTTTTATGGCCAGATGCAAGCTTGGAGAGTGTAGGGTATTATTGTGTGAGCAGGCTGCAAAGCACAAATTGCAGAAATTGCAACTCAACTTTCCAAGGTCGGTGTAGTGAGCCATTCGTTGTTGTATGGCAAAATTTTCTTTGTTGTTGAGGGGTAGGGGTTGTTAAATACTGAGGTTGGACCATACCAGCGGTTGGAGTTGAGGTGTCAAATGCTCCGGCCCAGCCCAGCCCAGAAAATGCAAGGTCCAGTACTGCCCTATTGGGCAGGCCACGGACCGACAGTTTTTTCATCTTTTTGTACTCTCTAAAAACAAAAATAAGAAGGGCTGTGGGGGCCTGGGCAGCCAGTTGAGTCGCGCTCAACCTGACCCATCTCTCGGCCCACAGCCAGTTTGGGTCTGAACTGGAGATGTAACCACTTTTCGTATCTGATAGGAGATGTTCAATCTTGCCCTACACCGCCCAGGTACAGGCGAACACACCCTGAGAATCCGCCCCAAGCACTATTATTTTGGGCCTTTACTTCGAAATATCCCTTACGAAATAGGCTCACCCTTGTTTTCAAATGATGCTCCGCATCAACCATGGTGAACTAGGGCTAGGACTTTTTGACACCTCTAGGTGGGAGAGTCGAATAGTCTGCTGGTATTGGAATTTGAGTTCATTTCCTACCCATGTCGGGCATAGAATACTAGGCATTCTCATCAACGAACACATACTAATTGTCATTATTTTTTATTTTTTTTGTTGTTGGCAGTGATGATGTGATTTTTGCACTCAAAGATAGCGAAGAGCTACCTTGGTTGGCCAAGTATTTATAATTCACAGATTACAGGGATACCCAGAAAAGTTGTTTAATTGATGACTGAAGTTAAATTTGTTTCCCTACTATTTATTACATTTTTTAAATCTTGTGAACTTTTCGTTCTTCCTTTCTAACATTGCAGTATTTATTTGAGACTTATTTTCTTGATGCTGAGTCATTTTTGAGAATACTTATGAAATAAGACACATCTGGGTATTTATTTAATTTAGTTGATAGTTGGCCAAAATTAGGATAAAATTTCTAATTAAATTAGGAACAAGAATGAATTATCCTCTAAAATGTGATATTATTTTTGCATTCTGGGCAGAGTCAACCGTGTCGCAAGACTACAATATGTGCACTCTAATACCTTGTTTAAAATTGTACAATAAAAAAAAATCAAAATCTTATTTATTATAATCTCGTGATGGTGTTTGGGTACACGTTTGGGATGTTTGAAAAGCATTATACTCTTATTTAAGACAAATGCTTAAAAACTGCTTTAGGAATTGCCATTGCACAAGAAAAATGCAGAGACTAAAATTAGCATACGCCTATGCGTGTATGTACGCATTTTATGTACCTCGCCGGTGCGACAGAATCAGTCATAGCCGAAAATAGTCAGTGATACAGTGTCGTTTGCTGCGGTTTGAGCTAATCAATTGTTATTTGATTGATCATTCTTGTTGCTGCTGTGTACGTCGCTTGATAATAATACCATTACAAAAATGTTGCTCTCTTTGGCAATAATTCGAGGCCATGTTTGGTGTTAAGCTTAAAATTCACTTCTAAGTAAATAAGTAAGTAATATCAAGTTGCCTTGTCGGAAAAACAAAATCCATTGAAAAGACCAGTCGCTCTATAATGTAGCAAATCTGACATCACACACCGCATCTAATGCCAAATGGTATATTTGGTAGGACTTGTTAATTATATTATCCAATCATGTCACATACTGTATACCCAACATGCACAAAGGGTACATCTAGATCGCGTGTCTATGCTGATAGGGATGTTCGAGTAAAATTACAACAAGAAGCTAACAAAATACATCTGAAATTAATTGAACAAGAAGAGACGTTAACTTCCAATTCTACTGACTCCTGCAGAGCTGTGACATCAACTTAGGGATTTCTGGGAAACCATGGCAATCCGGGTTGAAGGCATTGCTTGGAATCTGGAACAGGAACAATAGGGCCAAGAAAAATGCGCCACCAGTCGAGTATAATAGTGACGAGCATTGCAGCACCTAAAGCATCTATGGCCACCCGGGGCAAGTCCCATTGATTATCTGGTTTCTCATCAATCCTGTGCATTGAGAACAACACCCATCAGTAAAACAGCAACAGCATCAAGGCATGTCTAATATACTACTGGACAAGACTAGATAAGTAGATAGTATAATGGATATAGTGTTGAAACTTTTTTTTTCGTAATACTCTCCAATATCGTCTAATTCAGCTTATCAAACATGTCATTAGAATATCATGCAGCCACAATACAAGATATCCAAATCCTTATCATTAATTGGGATTAATCACATTTTGGTCGAATACACTAATCTTTTTCATCTAGGAATTTCCTCAAAAACACGAGAAAAGGAACTCTAGCAACACACTAATATATGTGTGTGCACGCTCGCGCGCAAATGCCAGCAACCAAATAAAATAGTGTTATTGTACTGCTTAGTATGAGCAATACAATCTATTCAAGGCAAGCTTATCTTTCAAATACATAATACTTCTATTTATTCCTATGAAAGCGACTATATTTGCCTTCATTACTTTGTGCTTAGAAGAAATCTCAACTTGATTCATATGTAGTGCGATTGTGGAATCCTACTTTATTCATCAAGAAAATCTCTGAGTAATTTCTTCTATATCCCATTTTTCTCAGTCACGTTTTACAGTAACTTCTTCGTCTCCCGCAAAAAAACCACTCATAAGACCAAAAGAATGTAATATTTAAAAAATTATCTTGTCCATAGTTCCTAAATAATCACGGCCAATCCTAACACTTTCACATTCCTTCCTATTACTGCTAAATTATTGTTTTGAATCTCATTTTTTTTGTGAATACTTGCTCAGGTTCAACAACACAATATCAAAACAGGCACTGTTACGGTGTTACCTCTATCAACCGAACTTATAGCAAACAGCCATGCATTATGCTTGAAATAGTATAATAAGACATCATGACAGTAAACAGATTTCATTTTTTTTTTTTTTTTGTGGGGGTGGGGGTGGGGGTGGGGGTGGGGGTGGAATGGCTGGATATAGTTACGTACCTTAAAAACATTGGGAAGCTGACCATAAAATAAATTGCATAAAACAAGGAGCCAACTTTATACATGGCGTCCCGGTCCACAAACTCGTAATAGGGAAACTGCACAAGACCAAAACAAAAGATAAATCTTAACAGCCTTATTTTATGCAAGTCACAAATTGTCTCAGAGTTAAGACGAACATAATATTGATAGTGGCACTCGGATATAAAGAATTCTTTTTATCACAATATCTTCACTACTTACATTGGAAATAGCTAAGGTCTCAAGATATGCAATAAAATATGAGAAAGCTAGAATCCAGGAGGCCTTGAAAAGCCACTGTGTCTTCTCTGGCAGGTGATCAATAGAATGTTGAAGCCTACGAAGTGTCATATTTGATGAAACATGGTAAAACAAGAAGCACACATGCGTGAGAAGGAAAGTTGTGTGTGGTACCTGCAAAAGTTAACTTCATAGTCACAGTCAAAGGAAAATCAAATAGAAAAAGATGACAAATGAGTGGAAATGAATATAAAATACAGTGTGTTTGGCTTACATTATTCATCTTCCATGAGGGAAAGGTGTAAGAAGCGCCCAAGACGGTGAAGAAATAGTGGGTCCAAAAGTAATTTCCAACATAACTGAAAACTATGATCCAGATATTAGCCTGCCGGAACAGCAATTTTGTAGTCACGGTCAATGCAAAACACCAAGAACTACCATTCAATAACTTCATTGGTCCAAAAGTTAAATAATGATGTATTCAGTAAATAGCAGTTGAAGCTACATGATGCGGATAACAATTAATTTTGGTGCAAAATCAAAATGCCTCCTCCTATTAAAAATTAGGACTTTCATTGTTTATCTTTTATTACATGGTGTCAAGTCTATATAGAGCAAAAGCAGAGTTTGTTCATAAGATAAATTCAGAAACAAAAAAAGTTGGTTTCTTTTGCCATAAGAACCTGAAAGCACGTCTCCGAATTTTGATGCAGCTACGAAGATAGATTTTGGAATTGGGTTTCTGAAATGGTGTTTCAGTCTAATTTAAAAATTGGCTCAATATTTTAGTTTACATGTCAGTGGGCATGTTTGGTAGCGCTATCAGCATGGCTTTTTGGGAGCACGTCTCCGAATTTTGATGCAGCTACAAAGATAGCTTTTGGAATTGGGTTTCTAGAATGGTGTTTCAGTCTAATTTAAAAATTGGCTCAATATTTTAGTTTACATGTCAGTGGGCATGTTTGGTAGCTCTATCAGCATGGCTTTTTGGGAGCACAAAAGGCTGAGCGATGGAGATTTATCATCTAAGTACTTACCTTTACCCAATAACGATCCTTCCAACAAATGCTGCTATCAGCCTGCACATTAAAAGAAGAAGAAAAAAGTTAGAGACGATGGAAAACGACATTTTAATATTTTATTATCCAATGCACCATCATAAAGAATCTTGTTATTTTCAGATTAAAATGAGGTTTAGCAGCTTGGATTCACTTCTTGAAATGAAAGATAAATAAATTGGGAAAAAGCATTGAGTGATACACCTTTCCAACCAGAAGCATTGGTATAATGAATGTAGGGAGTGCTGAAACAAGTCCCAGAAACAGATACTCCCATTCCGTGAAACTCTGACAAAAAGAACTCGAAAGTCAAAATAGCATCTTGCACACAAGTGCAGGAATGTATTAGAACAAGAAGATGACTTCAACATCCATGTCCATATGTAGATCAAAGACGATTAAGAAAAAGGTTAAAGGGAGTAATGATAAAGATGCAACTGTTTCTTGATACAATTCAGCTTACGTTAAGGGTGAGAATATAAGGAGCAACAGTAACTTAAATATATATGGTAATCACAATTTGCAACTACTAACAAGAATTACACTCTGCAAGTTTTACTCTTTACTCCAACGAGGCCAGGATATAAAACAGTTGAAAGAGAATGTGACTGTGAAAATGCCATTACATGCAGTATCAGCTAAACATAACAATATACTACCATAACCTGTGGCTACAAGATCTCTTCTGACGTGCATTGTCCTGTATGATAAGGGTGTCCAGGTACCCACAGCAATAACTCTCTGATGTTGAAGTTAGAACGCGAAAAGGAGAATAACAGCTGAGAAAGAACAAGGTCAGTTAGATGGTCCCTTCTCAGCACCTTACAGAATGTATGTATTGATAGTTACCTACTAAACCGACCTACACTTTCTTAGAATTCTAAGCTTAGCCACTTAGGTTTCCCGTTTCCGCACACATGCATGCTTCTTTACAAAAAGACAATTTTCCGCAAAGTAATCTCAGAGAATACCATCTCGTTGGTGCTTGACTTGCGGTAGCATCTCATTATGCTATAAAATACCGACTTGTCACATGTTCCTCCCAAGTTACTGGTTCTATTTATCCTTCGAAAAACTAGCAAATAGTCAAATTATGATGACTATGGAACCATAAGAAGAATTGGTAGGAGCTAATTCAAACCCCTCTGGTAAAATAAGAACAGCCCCTACATTCAAACCCCCTTTCTTACCATTAGCAAGAACTTGCTTCAGTTGCTTATTATAAGGAATTTGAACAATTGCTTCAAATACACTATCAGGAAGTACCGCTTGTAAAATCTCAATCCACCGGCTTATTAGCTAAATGGCATGGAAGTAAACATGTTAGTAACAGAACCTTCTTCAAAAAGGTCTAAAGGGTAAGCTACATACAATTATATTGATTTGCTTCTCCGGGAACGGGCTCAATTTGGTGCCCTTTGTAATGATCAAGGTAGGTAAGTCCATCGGTCCATATAGTTGTCCATGTACCAGTATTTAAGGCCTCAACGAGTAGGGCTTTCTATTGGCTAGCCGGATTCCTAAAAGAATAGTGGTTTCTCTTCTTTGAGGGAGGACTGACTTTGATTATGTATGCCAAAGCCAATGCAATGGAAAAGGAAAAGGTATATATTCAGGATGCCAAAGTTAATAAAGCTTGTTTACAAATATTTACTCTTCATAATTCTTTTATTTATGTCATCATTGAAAACATTAATTCTCTAGTAAGCAGAATAAAACTTCAGATTTTTGTCACACCAAACACAGTAGGTAAATAAGGTAATCATTCTAACTCACCATAACCAGATAATAGGTTAGCAAAACCCATATATAAATATTTGCATGAGTGCGCCGTGCATATATTCATGTAATCATGCCCTTCATGTTTCATGATCCGTCCCCCATATTATATGTTTCACAACAATAGAAAAGCTTCTCTTTCTTTCCTTTTTTATTTCGAAACAAGATTTCAAACGACATTGTAATTTAAGCATAACAACACTCAGAAGTTTCTTTCTCAAAAGGCCTTAATAAAATAAGCTGTTTTTCACCAAAACACCAGAATCAAGCCTCACACGAATGAATTTAGAAATTGTTTAACAGGATTAATTAATCAAACACAAAGCAATATTTTATCAAATCAGCTTCCCCTTCACAAATTACAAGAGATAATTGTCCGTGCGATAATTCATTTAGAGTCAAGTATGTGCATTTGGGTATAAAACAGACCTCATAGAGCTTGTAAGGAACGATAATGCCAAGGCAGAGAGTGAGCCAAAAGGGAGTGTAGAGAAGAAAAAACAATTCACCCCATCTCTTGCTAGGGTCTTGAGCTAACCAGAGATTTGAACTTGAGAAACCCACTTCACTACCTGGAAATTTCGCACAAAACAACGAAATTAAAGAAATTAAAATGAAAATCTTGAAAACCCAGATTAAAACCTACTGGTATACTGGAAAAGTACCTCCCATTTCTTTCTGCAATTGGGGTGCTGACAGGAGAGATTTCCTTTCTTCAATTGACTTAGCAAGATTCTCATTGCACTCGCGAGACATAGTTGACTTAGACATTGAAAAGACGAGTTGAAAGAGTGACAGTGGCTTGAGAGTTTCTGGATCTGGAATTATGGGGTTGTATTGTCTGATTGTCTCTACTTGTCAACGATCAGTACGAAGCTTTGGGACAATTATGATTCCACCCCATTGGTAAATAAGAATTGCATGATTAGTCTCAACGTCTCCTACTTCGGTATAATTCTGTATAATACTTTGTACGACTCGACACATTGTGAAATCTATATTTTATTTTTTAAAATGGAATAAAGTAGGAAGATAAAATAGTAATTTCCAAGACCGTGCATCAATTTAGAGTCGACCAATAATGTGAAATTTATATTTTATTTTTTAAATGGAATAAAGTAGGGAGATAAAATAGTAATTTTCCAAGACCGTGCATCAATTTAGAGTCGACCAATAATGACATTTGTAAGGAAGTTATTAGCGTGTGTTTGTTTAAGATTATAAACCAGTTTATAGTTTATGTGAATTTGACCAAAGAGTATCTTATCTTAATTGATTTATGTGAGCACACATTTACAATTTTACCCTGCACTTGAACCACAATATTTGACTTTTCAACGATGACAATTATTGTATGGAGCCAAAACTTGTCTGCACAGTGGGCCCGACAGTTGCAGATTTTGCTTTTGAATAAGGGCGTTTTGGAAAGTTTGTTTTGAAGATAAAATATTGTCATCTTACCAAGACGTGTGGTGGGGCCCAGCAGCTGCAGTTTATTTGACCACTTGAAATAAACTGTTTTATAATCTTAAACAAACACACGCTTAATGTAAAGAATTTCTCTACGAAATTGGATTTGTGAGTTATTCTTTGCGTATAAACACACCATAGAAACAATAATACAGTATGCTTATAAGCATGTGTACGTATTTCAAGTTTGGTTGTGTTGGAAATCAAGTTGATCCAAAATAATACTATTGTTAGTAAGTGCAATGGTACTTTATCCAAAACAAAACTAAAAAATAAAAAATAACCTCTAAAAACAGTTTTCACAACGTGTTATAACCTCTACGACCATGCAAACTAAAGCACACTCTTAATTTTACAATACTAACCATGATTGCAACTAAATTGAAAGGGTAAAGATTTAAACGACAATTGAAAAGCTAAAAGTTTAATTTATGAGTGTTCAAAAGTAATTAGAAGGTATATATGGTTTAAATGTTGGGTACCCAACAGTAAGACTGTTAAAGTCTCGGATCAAGATATACCTCCAACTATTTGATTTGATTCATATCCAAACGGTCAGCATTCCAAAATTTAATCATCTTCATAACTCATTTTAATAATATCATTTTTATGTTGTTGCCCATTGATTGAAATGAATAAGTATGTTATCACACATTTGCTATATGGTGAATCTAGAGGATAAACAAGACTTTCATGGTTTGCTGCAACGGAGTAGTGATTTAGAAGTACCATATAATGAAGTGTAGCCACGATCCTTGCACCAAAGAAGATACAAGAAAGAGATATGGTGTTTTATAAGTGTCTTCATGTTCTCGTTTTCTATCTCTCTCTTTCATTTAAAAGAGTATTATTTACTTAATTTTTTCTTATCTAGCCTATATCCATTACCACGCTCCGCATTATCATACATGATTAATAGTACAAATGACATTCTTTTAAATGAAAAATCAAATAATATTATTCAACTTAATCAACGACAATATACCGCCTACCTATTACTTATATTGTCTAATTTGATGCGCCAAACACAACCACATTATTTCAACTTTTACCAGATCCTAAGAAATAGTCAGGAAGCTTTTCAATCTTACTCCAACATTATCAAGAGAAATATGATGGACAAACCATCACTTGGGCAAATTGGCCAGACATCTAAAAATTGGGTGCCCTGCCCAGCCCGATTTGGGCCACTGGCCAACCCAGGCTCAATATTTTAATTTTTTTTTTTTTTTTTTTTTTTTATATTTCAAAACAACTAAAAGAAAAGAGTGGGAGTGGGAGTGGGAGTCATTTTCTTCCCTTACAAACCCACCCACCACACCACACCACACCACACCACACCACATCCACGAAAAAGACTCCATACCCCATCGCCCACAATCACCAAATTCGAGGGGATGTTATTGTAGATTTCGGCAAGAGGGTGTGTGTGGATGGGGTTGGACCTGAGCTAATATTTTTACCGAGCCAATCCAGTGTGGGCTCAATTGGTTCGGTGGGCTAATTGTACCAGACAAAATAATAGTGGAAATTGTACTCCTTACTTGTTTTAGTTTCCAAATTCCAATTTTACTATTCAAGTTTTTTTATTTCAAAAATACTGTTTTTTTATTAAAAAAAAAAAAAAAACTAAATATAAGAAGCCCAAATATAATATCAATAGCCATCCAACTATAAAAGCCCACATTACCTACCTACCCATAACCCAAATGCATATAGCAGGCTTATTCAAAACATCGTGAAAAGGGATCCAAATCACATTTCCACTAACTCCCAAATTTAGAATCTCCTAATTTCACTCTCGAATTTAGATCATCTTCTAAAAAACCCTAAACCCAAAATCGAATCTAACGATCCGTTGTTTTTCTTGAATTGCATATAAAAATTTGTAAATTAGGATCATTTAAGCATGATTTTGCACTATTTCTAGGTTAGGAATAGTCCTTGCTGCCGCTGTTCGCGAAAAATTGCCCTAAGAGTAGAAGCTTGGTAAGAAGAATTAGAAAACTGAGCCCAAACATGGAGTTCATAGAAGAAAAAAGATGTTTAGCCATATGAACCACATGTTAATGAACTTTTCAATTTTATAATATGTTGTCTATATATACAAAAATTTGTAATTAAAAAATGAAATATTAAAGTTCTTCTCGCGTTGTGTGTGTATGTGCACGTGTGTTTGTGTGTGTAACTGAAGGCACAACTGTCCATCATAATTGATTAGATAACAATCAGGGAATTATAAGGCAGATAACAATTGTTTTTTTGGAATTTTCAAAACAGGTGCCCAATCACGGAATTAATGTCCTTCCTAAGCTATAAAAAAGAGAGAGGATGAAATGGAATGATAATTAAACTTACCCACATTACTTATACATTTTACTGCAATGTGTTATTTGAGTGAATAATTTTACTTTGTCCATCGTAGTGTGAATTAGGGTTTTTGAGTGAATAATTTTTTTTGCCAACCATAGTGTGAATTATTGCTATTTTACAGTTTTCATGATGGATCCGTGTGAATAATTGTTTGCCTATCGTGGTGTACATTGTTGTAATATAACAATTTCTATGATGATGGAACATATCATGGATTTGAATAACATTATGTGCTCTGTATTATGTATCTTCTTGGAGTCCCATTTTCCTACATTGTAGATGGTTGAATTGTGTCATCTCATGTGAATAAATAAGTTGCATTGAATGATGACTAGTATTTCTCTCACCTCGAGACATCCTTTTCATTGCAGAAGTATATTCTATCATCAATAAAGATGTGAAATTTGGAACACTTCAACTGAATATAGGAGTGATTGCTAGAAGAAAGAAATCCATTGAGATTTAGCGTGAAGTTATGCAAACTTATACTCGTCGTCTCACACGTTCAACATCAAAGAACAAGTCTCCACCTGATGTTATTGAACATATTGACTCTTCTAGCCATTGTGTAACTCGCTCGTCTATAAGCAAAAATGCACCGAAAGTTATGGATGAGAAGAGTGAGAAAAGGAGTAGAGAAATCTTACCGGAGGAGTCACCATCCAAGAAAAAGAAAGAAATTAGGCAATTCGAAGCACATGTTGTGCTCTTGTCATTTTTTTTAATTGTTTTGTTGATGTGTGGCCATAGAAATGCATGAATGTATAATCTTCCCCATCCATGATCCCATATCAACTATGACTCCAACTTTATATATAGATATACTGCCATTGACAAACGAAACATGATGAAACATGGAATTATTATTTTATTTGATTGGTTAGAAACTCAACCATATGAAGTGAAGTTTTGCATAATAGTCAGACGATTTGATTGTTTATTAAATAAAAATATTACATATTTTTTTTGGTTGATTTTGAATTAAACGTTGCACCATGTTGTTTAACTGAGAATGCAATTAAATGCCTTCGATCGTTTTGTGATATTATCATGAGTTGAGTACTTGCGTAGAGATGTTTTTAATACATTTAAGGATTATGATTAGATATTTTTGAAATAACAAAGCTTGTTACATTTGTAATTTTGAAATAACATAACTTGTTACATTTGTTACATTTGAAATTTGAAATAACAGAACTTGTTATATTTGTTACATTTGAAATAACATAACTTGTTACATTTATAATTGTGAAATATAACTTGTTACATTTGCTATATTGAAATAACATGACTTGTTAATTTGTAGATTATGATTAGATATTTCTGAAATAACAGAACATCTTACATTTGTAATTTTGCAATAACAAAACTTGTTACATTTGTAATTTTGAAATAATATAACTTATTAACTTGTGGGTTATGATTATGTATTTTTTAAAATAACATTACTTGTTACATTTGTAATTTTGAAATAACAGAACTTATTACATTTGTAATTTTAAAATAACATAACTTGTTACATTTGCTATATTGAAATAACATAACTTGTTACTTTTGTTAAATATGTTATTTTGAAATAACATAACTTGTTACATTTTGTCATATTTTGTTATATTTGTAATTTTTAATAATGCGTTACCAATTGCTTGTTTTTGAAAATTTATTTCAATATTCAAGTTTACATAAATGAATGTTTATGTTTATTAATCTATTTTCTTGTTAATTTTATAGGATTGGGACCACCGCGTAGATCATAAAAGTTGGCATGTTGGTAGGATCATGGTATCACCAAAAATTGATGTTATATGAAAGTTGAATGCTAAATTGAAAGAATCTCAGAAGCAACTGTTTAAATAAACTTATTTTGGGTCGTTCATAGATATAAAAGACATTAGATTGCAACATCAACTAATTCACAAAATGTTGCTAAGAGAGGTTAAGCAACCGAATTACAATGAAATGTGGTTTAGAATTGGTGTGAAGCACGTAAGATTCTCAATGGAGGAGTTTTGCATAATCACATGACTAAAGTGCACGGGCAGTAGTGATATTTCAAAATATTTATTGGCCTCAATCTCACTCAAAACATGATATTTCAGTCATCTGCGTGCTGTGTACAAAATTGATGTTGAAAGTGTTTTAATTAATTTGCCTAATAGTACCAATGATGAAGATGTTGTCAAATTAAGAATTCTTTATCTGCTTTCATCCTACTTTTTTACAACTACTTATGCAAAACAAGTATCAGATTCAACCATGAGACTTGTTGATTTAGAGGAATGTGAAAGTTTTCTGTGGGAGAAGGAATTATTCAACACGACATTCACTTATTTGAAGTCCGCATTGAACACTAAGGCTGATGATGATGGGATAATCACATATAGGCTATGTGGCTTCCCAATTGCCTTTCAAGTGTGGATTTATGAGACATTGCCATTAGATGGGATATTATGTGAGAAGATGTGTGGTTCTTGGCCTCGGATAATCAATTGGACAACTGATAAGCGCATAATGTCATCTCAATTGGAGGACAGCATGTTTGACTCTTTCGAAGTATGTTTATTATTATTTTGTCTTTTTTTTTTTTTAATAATACATGTTTGTATTTATAGTTTTTGACATATATGTATTTGATTGTGAAGGCTAAATCTTTTGAGACGTATGAAGATGAGAATGAGGCACCATATTGTATTCAAATGTTTGAATAGGCATCTGCAGCTCTTACTCATGATAACAACAAAGATGTTGTGGACCCTCCAGCACAGCAAAGGAAAAATTTAAGTGATGTACCGATGTGCAATGAATTTGTAAAACCCCATAATGCGGTTGAATCGAAAGAGAAAAATGTTATATTCTTAATCTTATTAATTTGTAGTTTTATTTTTTCATTGTAATCACTAGTCATTATAGTTAATATGCTGAACCAATGTATAATAATTATGTTTTTCCATTTGTTTGTCTCCTTATTTTTGTTAGGATTCCAAGAGTTGCTATAATGAAGACATTCTCAATCATTTAGCAGATATACAAGTAAAGTAAGAACAAATATTGCATGAAATGATGTCGTTCAAACATGGCGTTGAATCAATGATTGCTGACTTCTGATAAGTGCGTTTTGTGCACTTATTCGGGTCCTTAAACTAAGCTTTTAATTCGTTATTTTAATAATTTTTGACTTAATTCGGTGCATTATTCTTTACATTTCAGTTTTGGACCCGTCTGTGAGAAATTGGAGAAGAATTGATGAAAAGAGGTGTACATTGAAAGTTGAAGGACCAAATTACACAACATCAAAAGTTGAAGGACCAAATTGCACATCATTGAAAGTTGAAGGACCAAATTGCACAACATCAAAAGTTGAAGGACCAAATTGCACAGTATCAAAAGATGAAGGACTAAAGTGGAGATTATCAAAAGTTGAAGGACCAAATCATAGCACTTGGAAGTTATGAGCTGGGCGATCGCCCAACCTATGGCTGGGCGAGCGCCCGGCCGGGTGAATCACAAGCAGGGAACTATACCCTTGAACTGGGCGATCTCCCGGAAATACACTGGGCGGTCGCCCAGTGTAAAAATTTGTCTGCGAGATTTTTTTCCTTTTTTGAATTTTAGTCTATTTAGGCAACTTTTGGCCCACGATTTCTGGAGATTTTTGGCACATTCTAGGGCAACATTAAGGTAGTATATATATGAGTTATTAACTCATAATAGGTTGTTGAGTTTTTGGGGAGAAAAACATAGACGAAGGCATTAAACGGAGATCAAGACGGCTTCTTTGAGGAATTGAACGAAGATCAACGACGAGCAATTATTCTTTCAAGTTTTCTTCTTTTCCGGGTGATGAATTCCAAGTGTTCTTCCTCTTCTTATTTTCTTATTATTAGTATGCTAGGCTAGTTTAATTAGCGCTAGAATTACGATGAAACTTGTCGTTTAAATCCTTTTATCTTGAGACTTGGTTTTTGACACTTTACTTCAATATAGTTTTGAATAATTAATTTTGTTTTGCTTGCATCTACAATTATATACGTAGTAATTGTATGATTGTTGTGGTATGTTTTACTATCGAAAGGTCGAAAGCATGCTAGACGCTATTTTAATTATCTTAAAGTCCGATAGGGGATAGAAATATACCGCTATACTTTAGGTGATCTTTAATTATCCATGGAAATTTAATGCTTTCATTTGTATTCGTATTCGTCATAGAAATATAGTCGAGTCATGCATATGAATAGGTTTAACTTTATTCGAGAGAAACTGTTGAATAATCTAGGGATATTGATCTTTATAACTGAATTAATTTTTTCAAGACCAAGAATCGAGATAATAGGTATAACAACTACAAGTGGATTCGGAATTCTAGTGCTTTTTCCTCTTTAAAAGTTAAATTCATCTCCAGTTAATCTTAATCTTGCATTTACTTGAGAAATAGTTGGTTAATTGTTTTGCTTATTTTTCTCCTTAAATTAGTTATAAAACACAAAATCTTTCAAAGTTCTTTAGATTCGGTTAAGGTTAGCGTGATTAAATTGAATTATCTAAATCCTCGTGGGATCGATACTTGGACTCAAAATCCATTTTACTACTTGAGCGATCCGTGCACTTGCGGAATTTTTAAAGACATAAAATCGCTACCAACTTCATAAATGAGATAATTGAAAAATTCAAAGAAAAATCAAGTCCAAAGGCTGGTGAAAGACATTTGGATAATAAGGTATGTTTATGTCCTTGTGTAATATGAATATATGATTCAATTATTATATTTTTTCCACTAAGATTTTTTCTCATGTCTTGGGGTTGATAATTCACCGAAATATTGGAGGTTTTACAAATTATTTTTTTGGGAAATTTATTAGGATATCACGTTTGAGGCTAATAATTTCATGGATTTGTTAAGTTTAATTAATTTTTTGTGTTATAGGTTGATGAGAAGGGGTCAGATTTCAAGAGCACAAATGAGAATGAATTTGTAGAAAATTTTGACAATGAGAAGACAAATTTTGATAGTACAAAGAGAAATAAATTTGTGGAAATCATTGACAAAAAATGTGGTATTGTGAAAGAATGTAAGTTAGTTGGTGTTTTGGACATTAATGTATGTGCTTTAATTAGTTAACTTTTTTTTTTGGGTATTATAAGCAGTACGTGTTTTATTCATTTTCATCTAATTTTTCTGTTAACTTGTGTCACACGCTTTCATTGAAAGGTTCATGAAAAAGAAGGTGCGATTTCAGGAAAAGAGCAACTACTTTGTGAGGATAACTTGCCTAGTTTTGATCTTGGCATTGATTTTACTCCAAATGATCTTTTTTCTCAGTTGTCCGATGGTTCATTTTATATAGATGAAGTGTTGGAGGATGTTGATAAAGCAATTGATGAGGCGCACAAGGCAAAAGCAATGGATCAAAAAAATGTATACTTTGCTATATTTTATAAAACATATCACAATTGCAATGACATAAATCTTTATGGTTTAACATTGAATTCTTAATATTTGTTTAGGTTCATATAACAGATACAATTGTTGTTGATCAAAATATGCTAGACATGCCAACAAAAAGGCCTCATAAACCCAATACTTTGCTCCAATCACAATATTTGCTTAAGTATGGATCTTCGTTAGATGCTGAACCGCAAAGTCATTTTGAATTATGTGCATTTGAGGCAGGCTTTATAGCACCTAGTGTTGCTGACATTGACAGTTTTGACATTTATATATAAGATAATATATCATTTCATACTTATAAAAAATTTATGTAGTTTTTGTATCTTACATTTCAATTATAATTTGAAGAGGTAATAAGTTTATAAAACGAGCAGAGAAAATTGTCCCGCCATTCAATTTTGATCCAATTACAATATCTGAGAAACAATGGTTTCATGACTTGCGTGAAAATGAGGCTACATTAGAAGACACGGTGATTTTATTTCGTTTTCTACTTTGTAACATTTTTTCCTTTAAAATAAGTTTGCCTTTAATGTTTTTTACTGTTTTGTAATTATGTCTTACATGTAAAATATTTATTTTTTACAACAAATAGATGTGTGCTTCTATTATCTGAGAAAGATGGTGAAATACAGCAATACGATAAACTTAAGAGTTACTACAACAGATTGTTTGTTCGGATCCTTGATTAGAAAAATCTTTAAGATCGTCTCAGACGATGATAATGCCATTGCTGATGAGGTAACTTTGCTTGAGTACCCGTTGGTTGACTATATGCACTGTAACACTCCTTGGCGTGATATTGACCACGTCCTGATGCCAATCATGATGGAGGTTCATACCCATTGGATTCTTGGTAATTTTGACTTGAAAAATAAGTGTTTAAACATATATAACTCTTATAGTTTTCGCATAAAGGATAGACAGCTTGTTGAAGATGTTCAAGCCTTTGTTGTGGTTATCCCACATATGTTGGTGAAAATTGATTTTTGGAAGAGTAATCTGGTTGATGGCAAAGAACGCATTGAACCACTAGATGTTAATATCATTCAACATTTGTCTCAACAACAAAATGGGTTAGTATAAATCTATTAGTTTTCTGTTTCAATATATTTATTTATGTTTTTCAGTTTCTCTTTTGATGGTTGTGTTGGTATATTGAAAGAAACACATGCAATGTGTTGACTGTTAAGGCAATATGTATCCCAATTCAGTTTTTGGCTCTTGGCTTATGATAAATATTTATGTTGTGCCATTGAAGCTGTTTATAATATTTTTATTATGATTTTTTACTTGTCTTAGAACATAGAGCAACTTGATGATTATAAATGGAGTCAGATGTCTTATTTTCATCGATAGTTGGGCAATCACTTATGTTCTAGACTTCTCCTTTATTTGAATTATACATTTCCGTCCAGCCTTATTGCCACTCTCTTCTTTAGGTCTTTCTTATTCTTTGTCTTAATTTTGTTTTTATCGGTGTTACAGATTTGATTACGATATTTTTGTTATAGAATATGCTAAGCATATAATTAACCAGACTATAGAAAGCATGTCAAATCCATTCGATTGTTCTACAACAAGAATTAGCTTGAAAACCCTGTTGTTCAAACATGGATTTGATAAACAAAGAAATGGATACGATACAGATTGTGACAATGTAGCAAGGAATGTGAGAAAGGCAAGGAGGTTGGAAAAGGCAATTAAACTAGCTTTTGTTCTCTGATTACCTAGGAGACTAATCTAACATTTTTTATGTAACTACTTGTAAATAGTTGATATATAACGGAGTTAAGATCACAACTGCTTGTGAATAGATGTATGTAATCATTCATTTTTTTTCCTAATTCAATGCATTTTTAGTGCAGATGTATATCCTAAAACTGCTTTGATTAAATAGTCACAAATGTTTTTGTTGTTATTATTTCTTCCCCTTTTGAATTTGATTTTTTATGGTTGGATGTTGAGTTCAATTTTTCTAGATTTCCTTATCAATATGAAAGTTAGAAAATAAAGGATTGTACTAAAAATTGTTCTTGAGGGGTTGAACATGCACATTACGCTGGGATCTGATCCCTATTTGAAGCCCTATCAATTCCACACTAACAGTTTCACTTCTGGTCGATCTGTTTCAATGCTGATTATTTTTTGAATTGGTGTGAGACTTGGGCTGCCGATGATTAATTACTCACAAATTCCATCACTAATCAACACTAATAGTTACATCAAACAATGATGAAGAGAAAATTCACCACAAATGATAGACTATCTTAGCAAAGTAGGGAAGAAGAAGGTCATTCTAATCCCAAGCTTGAAAACATTCACCAAGAACTTGGCATCCGTGACCTGATCACCACAAATGATAAGACTAAGCCTCGTTCCCTTTCTATCTGTGTTTCAATTGAAACAACAGAATGCAGTGGTGCGTCGAAAAAGGACATGTGAGGGATATTAAGAAGCAAAAATATAAAAATAAATGCCAAATTTTAGAAATGGGAATAAGAATGGGAGTGAAAGAAAGAAATACAAAGGAGAAATTAATGGAATTCGAGAGCAATTCCATCACTTTAGCAGATTATATAAGATATTCAGTATTTACCCTTAAAGCTACTTTGGATTCAAATCTAAATATTTCAGTCCTAATTAAATCTAATTAAATTTTGCTAATTTAATTTGCATACATGATTACATAAACTAAGTGCACCTCTAGACCATCATCAGCAAAATTAAACAAGTCAAACTCAAAGCTCTTTGAACAAATGAAAACCCAGTACCTGCATTACAAGAAACAATTGTATGCTATAGATTCCAAAAGGTGTCAACCTAACTCCCAAACAATATTCACATGAAATGAGTGTATTTAATTCTCATTAAACATTGCCATAGAGTTTTTAAACAGTAATATGTATCAAATAACTTTAAAACTATTATTTGATATGAATGAATCTCTACAACTATTCTGATATTGACAATTAGGTGCTTCATTTTTCTTTTGAGCATTTGCTTCAATGGCAATGGATTTTTGCATGTTCCTCTATCGTGCCCATATTCTCTACACCTTCCACATCTTAGGACTTGATTGTCCTTTCCTGTTGATTGTATTCTTTTTTCTCTAGGTCTTCCTACTTTTCTTTTTGGAGTAGGAGCTAATACCACACTTGGCTCTAAATGATCTTGCATTGTCCAGTTAACTTGATCCCCAAGTGGCACAATATTTCCTTGGTAGGTTGCAATGTAGGCTTCTCTTGTATGGTACTTCGAACAATGAGTGTATGTTACTTGATGTTTTGTACTGATAACTGCTAATGAATGTTGGCACGGAATTCCATCTACTTGAAACATATTGCAAGTGCATGTGCCTTCTTGTATGTTGACCAAATGCTGTGAATTATCATCAGTAATTTGATATAGAACATCACTTGAAGCCAACAGCTATAGTAGTATGAAAAAATTTCTATATTACACAATAATTTGATTTTCCACCAAAAATCAAAAGGCAAGTTAATAAGTTAAGCAATCTGCAATCTTAAATTTACAAGAAACAAGTTGGTCCAAAAAGATGAAAAATCAAACAAATTGATTTTAGGGCATGTTCGATGTAGTTTTTTTTGGGGAAAAATGGGTTTTTTTTTTTGTACTTTATTGACTTTTCAAATTTTTTGTAGTGTAAAAAGGTTAAAAAGTCAAAAATTGTAGGCAAAAAAACGGGTTTTTTTTTGAAAAAAATGACTACCGAACATGCCCTTAGTAATGGCACACAGCTTTTAATAATGTTCACACATTTTGAGGCTTCATTACTATTGGTCCAAAATGATGATTTTCAGTGTAGCTAGTACTCAAAAGAACATGGAACACTGAAAACAAGCTCCTAGAAGAAACACGAAACTTTTTAGAAAATATTTTTGTAGACGAGATTGGTGCATAGTGAAGAACAAGAGCTGCCAAACTCAATTCAACAATGCTGTATGTGTGATGTTGAAAAATGAGGCAAAAAGTATTCCCAAAAAGAAGCAATACCCTTGTAACATAGCTCATATCGATAATTTTATATTGTGCCGACTTGCCAAAAATGTAGTTGAGTGTGCTATTGAAACAGTAATAATAATTACTTGCTTATCATAATTATAACTTGACATATGTTGTAATTCACCAATCATATTTAAAACATAATATTTATGAAGAAATCATTCGAAATGACATAGCTTGCTACCTTCATTTTCATGCATTTCTTAGAATTTGCCCTCAACAGATTTTTCTTTTTGCTAGCAAGTTTTGTAAACGTTGATTGCGCGTTACTCCGATTCTTGTAGAACCAACTTTGCAAGATGTATCTCAACGATTCCAACAAAGTGTCTATAGGATAATTCTTTACCGTTTTTGTTACTGCATTTACCGACTCAACAATGTTTGATGTCATTGTTGAAAATCTGTTAGTTCTCATGTGTGCCCTCGACCATTTATCATATCCTACTTCTTTCTATATGAAAAAAATTCCATCATTAATCAACACTAATAGAGTATAAAATATCATATTTTGATAAAAATCATTCAATCTTACAAGATATGGCCGAATGATAAAAATCATTAAAAATTTATTCATCTTGACATGGATTTTTCACCTAAACCTACAATCAAAAAAGAATAACTCCATGTCTTGTTCTTTTTTTTCGACTCTTTTTTTAGTATCTATGAATACATGTCAAAGGCTATTGGCTAATCTACCTCTTAACACCACATTTCTATTGTTCTGCTCCTCAGACTTGAATTCATTAGTGTTTGTTAATGAGTTATTTTTACAAATTTTGTAGTTTTTGACTCATCATGTTTTTCTAAGCTTAAAAGTTGCTTAAATTTACTTTTAGGCAACTTTCTTACAAAAACATTAGTTAAGGGAATGTTTCAAGCTTAGCCAATATGTACTACTTCCAGTATGCTGTTAGAAGCTTCATGAAGGTGAAAAAAGACAGCTACCACCTATTATATTGAACTATCAGTCAGAAGGTAAAAACCAACAAAATAATTGTTGCTTTCTACAGTCCTGGAACCCTTTATATAACAGTTTGAAGACTTTGGAACCAAATTTTGATAAAAATCATTCAATCTTACCAGATACGGCCGAATCTTTTTGCTTATGTTGTTGAGTTATTTCATTTGGTAATCAAATTCAACAACTGTGTAAGCTCTAGTAGCCGCATTGAATGGCTTGGTGATATTTTTTCTACTCTTCTCGACAAATGACTTTAGATTTTGTAACAAATGATATGAACACAAGCCAAGCATCACATTTGAATATACCCTCCCAATTGCATTTTTAATGTTTTCTTGCCGGTCCAATACAATACACATTTGTTCTATTTCTCCGTAAGCTTCCTTAAACCTCATTAGGAACCATTCCTATGAATTGTTGTTTTCACTATCACCAATCCCAAATGCAAGAACAAAAATATTGTCATTTGCATCTTGTGTGCAAGCTGTGAATAGAGTCCCACCATGACATCCAGTTAGGAATGTACCGTCTATCACAACAATTGGCTTGTAATGTTCCCAACCCTGTATAGATGCACCCAATGCCATAAACATGTAAACAAACTAGTTCTCTGCATTTGTCTTAATCCGCATTATTGTTCCACTATTCTTTTCATGTAACATGTGAAGATACATTGGCACATTTCCGTATAATTCTTCAGGATTTCCCATTATAGTCTCCAACGCATGCTCTCGAGCTCTCCAAGCTTTTTCATAACTCAATGTCAATTCGTATGTCCTTGCCATGTCATTTATAATATCCCCCTGAGTGTAAATAGTTTTTGCAGTTGTATACTTGTGTTTAATGCAATATCTAATTAGTGTACTTATTCCTTGTCTATGATTACCCAAAATAATATCCATTGAGCAACAATGGTCGTTTCTAATGTATCTTATTTTAAACATATCCGTTTCACCAAGTTAGGAAGCTCTAAATCTCCACATGCAACTATCAATTAGACATTTGAGTACATATTCATATTTGTCTGACTTGTACACTTTGTACTGAAAATTGTTTTCAATAGCATACAATAGCATTGCTTCCTCAACAATCCTTTATTCCTAAATATAATGTGTTTTCCTATTACTTCAATGTCAGGATGTGAAATCACATTTATCTCTGACTCACTATTCACATCCTCTAATTTCGGTATAGATTCATAAGTATTAGGAGCAAAGCTCTCTAGCGCGGGCAGCCCTTTAGATGTTGATGTTACAAAATTATGTCTTTCACTAATCTGTAGGTCAATATCCTCAAAATCAGATGGCCTCAAAACATGCATGTCTGGAAAACTTTCCAGCAATGGTGCAACTTCAACTCGCAATAGATAACTTGCTAGTTGTTGGTCTTTTTGCTTGAGTTCCATATAGAACAAAATTGAGTTGTTATTTGTAATCCTCATTGGAGCCATGTTTGTACACATTTCATATTGTATTGTCACCATATCTTTTTTTCAATTCAACTTTAACACCGATAATATCATATCAACGAGTTTAATGTATGTACAGTCTATTGGGATGAGAATTCCAGCCGTCTCACCATAGTATGTAATGAAGATATTTAACATTTCCATACCTGCAAATCATTGAAGTGGATAAACACATTGGTCAACAATTAGCTGTCTGAAAGTAGAAAAATACAATTCTCAAACAGAAATTAAATAAAACAGATGTCTCTAACATACTGATAGAATTGTAACATATATGGTTTTGTAGGTATCTAAAGTTAGTTCAATATATGAACTAAATACACCTAAATCATGTCAAAATGATCAATCTATAAACAACACATAAGTTGAATTAGATTTAAATTATAAACAGATAATAACATAACTTGTTACATTTGCTATATTGAAATAACATGACTTGTTAATTTGTGGATTAGGATTAGATATTTTTGAAATAATAGAATTTGTTACATTTGTAATTTTAAAATAACAGAACTTGTTATGTTTGTAATTTTGAAATAATAGAACTTGTTACATTTGTTACATTTGTAATTTTGAAATAACAGAAGTTGTTACATTTGTAATTTTGAAATTTGATATTTGGAAGATTATCAAACAACATAAGTAATCCAACAAACAACTATAGGCAAATCATTGAACTGGATAAACACATTGTTCAAAAATTGGCTTTCTAAAATTAGAAAAACACAATTCTAAAACAAAAATTAAACAAAACAGATAATAACATTTACATTTTTAAAATAACAGAACTTGTTATATTTGTAATTTTGAAATAACAGAACTTGTTATGTTTGTAATTTTGAAATAACATAACTAGTTACATTTATAATTCTGAAATAACATAACTTATTACATTTGTTACAATGGCATGAATTATGGTGAAATTAGAAGGGAGTGAAAATAGTAACTATACAATGGCATATCAGATGCAGTGTATACATGAAGTTCAACATGATGATTAAAAATATTCAATTGTCTATCAACTAGAGACTATAAATTAATGGATTCTGACTCGAAGAACCAATATTGTTTGCTTAGCTTGCTATTTGATATTTAGAAGATTATCAAACAACTAGAGGCAAATAATTGAATTGGATAAACATATTGGTCAACAATTAGCTTTTTGAAAGTACAAAAACACAATTGCAAAATAGAAATTAAAGAAAACAAATAATAACATAACTTGTTACATTTGTTACAATGATAACCTAGTTGGGGAATTCTGTCGAACATCTAGTGGTCAATGTGGTTTTGTCATTAATACACATTAATTAAACATGTTACCTATATAGAGATGGTGGATAGAAGTATTGTCATTAATACACATTAATTAAACATGTTACCTATATAGAGATGGTGGATAGAAGTAAGTTTTCTATTCAATTTGTTCTGCAATTTTCACAGATGATGGCTAGGAGTGAGATTTCTGTCTAATTTGTTCTGCAATTTCATGGATAATGGCTGCAAATTCGCGTTCAATTTGTTTATTTGAATGAAATTTCACAGATGATTGTTAGAATTGAGATTTTCCGTCCAAATTGTTTTTTGAGGATCAAATATGAATTTATTTGGAATTTCACTCTTCCTTCTTGTCAGTTGTGATTTATTGGGAAGGAAATTGAGTTTTTTTTGTAATTCTGATGAATGGAAAGCTTCACAACTTTTCTGGTTTTGTTTCTTAAAATGTTATATACAGTATTTTCAAAACTTAGAAACTATGACAGTATTTTAAGAAATATTTTATTTTTTGTTGTTATTTGTAAAAAAAAAACCCGACCAAATATGCTCGATTTTTATTGGGTTGGGCCGGCCTAGAGTCTGGGTTATTCTGGATTAGCCCAGGGCCAGCCCTTTTTTGCGGTGGCAATAGTGCTGAATGGCCGGGTGACCTATCCATTTATCTAAAATGATCATTGACTCATTTTAACCTGTAAATTACTAAATATAAATCTGTCTTCTATTCTATATTCTCTTCTCCACTTATTACATTTAAAATACTTTCAAATTCAAACTATTTTGTCTGCTGAAAAAGAGATTTTCAAG
The DNA here is from genome assembly GCA_030279155.1 of Forsythia viridissima. Taxonomy (NCBI): domain Eukaryota; kingdom Viridiplantae; phylum Streptophyta; class Magnoliopsida; order Lamiales; family Oleaceae; genus Forsythia; species Forsythia viridissima. Next base: position 20,618,516 of record CM059034.1, on the reverse strand, counting down.
TTAGAATCTAACACATTTCAAGGTTAGATTCCAATTCATTTCATCCATGTCAGAAATTCCATTTCAAGATAGAAATTCTTCTGTCTCTATCTTCTTCTTTTAATTCACGGTAGAAATTGTGGATTTTATAATATAAATCATGAAAATATGTATACATCTGAGTATGAATTATGATTTTTGCTTTAAATTTCTGTAAATCTGAGTTCATTTGAAGTGGGTTAATTGAAAAATCAATTAAAAATATGTAAATTCGCGTTAACAGTCTCATGGTATGATAACATACCTCTTAACAGACCACAGGTGTGTTAATAGGCATGTGGTCAAACAGACATGTGGTATGTTAATGGTCTGTTAACAGATGGTCCGTTGACAGTAGTTATTAAATAAGGGTATTTAAGTCTTTTTTACGCAAAAGAGATATTTTTAACTTATTTGATATAAGTTAGACACTTTTACGATTCGAGTCGTTAGACATGACCTTTTAGCCAAACCAGCCCTTTTTTGCCACTTATACTTGCAGTGGCATTAAAAAACCTTCTTGTTCTAAAAGGCCCTAAGGATGTTTCTGTGGGCTTAAGAAAACTTGATAGGCTGACAGAGAACTTGTTGCTGCACTGCCATGCATGTTTCCTGATAGTGTAATGCTGGTGCTTCTTCAAGCTGCAGTACATGTATGAGAGAACGAAGCAAATAAAGCTGTGGTTATAGTGGGGCATTTGCAAATAAGTTCCCAGTCAAGTCAAAGGTTGTCCTGCTTGCAAGGGCGCAGGTTGCCACCATTGTCTCTCTCAAAGAACGTGCTGGAGATATTGATGGTGCTCATGCCGTGTAAGATTCTGCAATCCGGGCGTGGTCTAATGCCATGACTGAAGACAATAAGCTTGATGTCATAATGCAGGAGGCTGCCTCTTTCAAGCTCAGGCAGGGAAGGAAGGAAGAGGCTGCTCGTCTATACGAGGAGCTGGTGAAAGGCTATGGAAGTATTAAGGCTTTAGTTGGGCTTATTAGGACAGATGCTAATACAGATGTTGAAAAAGCGGAAGCTTACCAGAAGCAGTTGAAACCACTACCTGTATTGAAGGCTATTGATATGGAGAGTTTGAAGAAAACTTCAGGTGCTAAACAAGTCGAGAGAGGTCATACTGTGAGTCGCTGAAGCATATGAGGTGAAGAGTAAAGAGAACGAAAAAGAAACGGAAGAGAAAGCCGAAGAATCCAAAAGGGTTCGAATCCAGGTCCTCCACCAGATCCTGAGAGGTGACTGCCGAAAAGGGAGAGGTCGAGTTACAGACCGAAGAGAAAGTATAAGAGAGCTGCCCAACTTAAAGCATCTCTAACAATCTCTTTAATCATGCTCTTTATTTTAAAGAGCCAACACCTAAAATTGTGTTTAAATAGACTCTCTAATTTAACATTTTAATTTAGAGAGTATATTACTAAATGTATCGAAAGTATTGGTTTTAATTAAATAATATATACAAATTAGAAGGGAAGTATATGAAAAAGAAAAAAAAAAAAAAAGAGGTAAATATATTAAATGCTTCTTGGAAGAAGTAAAATGAAGAGCATTGAGATAAATAGGCTACTAAAATGTTTTAAAAAAATTGTTTTTTAAATTTATAGACGTTTTTTAAATATAGATAAAATACTTTTAGAGGTTCTCAAAGTGCAATTGTTAAAGTGGCTACTCCTATGGCCAACCCAAAATTACCCACGCGGATAACTCCAAAGGAACCTCGGAAAATGCGAGCATGGGGAAATCCAAGCTTCCATCCAAGCCGAGTAAAAAAGGGTAAATTGCAGCTAGTGTCTCTAATTTTTGACTTCATTTGCACTTGTATTTTCAATTTTTAATTCTTGGCATCTATCACCCCAACATTTTATATGATTAGCAGCAAATGCCCTCATGTTCTTATATAATTAGTAGTCAATGGCCTCATGTGAGGGCATTGGCTGCTAATTATATAAAAGGTTGGAGTGTTGGATGCTAAAATTTAATACTGAGGATACAAGTACAAATAAAGTTAAAGATTGGAGACACTAACTGCAATTTACCCAGAAAGAAATATAGAAAGTAATTGTGAAATTCGATGATTTCTTGGTTTGCTTTTCTGATTAACCCGTGTCTAGAAAATTTTAATCTGGCTTTTGGTAGTAACCATGCCAAGGTTTTGATAAAAGCAAAGCCAAAAGTTGGGAATTATTTTGTTTTAGTTTCTAGTATTCCTTTTAGGTCACAATCACAATCGTCTTTCTTGAATTTTGAAGTGCTATGACTAGTTTATTATATTAAGATTTGAAATTTTATTGAGGATTAACCCAAATCCTTGTATATTTATTTAGTAGGATGATCTTCTGTCCCTCTGTGGGCAGGATATCATGCCCACATGCTGACTTGTCAGCATGTGGGCAGTTGATTAAAAAACTGTTTTTTCAATCAACTGCCCACATGCTGACAAGTCAGCATGTGGGCATGATATCCTGCCCACAGAGGGGCAGGAGATCAGGAGTGTATTTATTTAATTAATGTTCTCCAAAATTTGAATCATTGTCTAGTAATGTTGCTTATTTTTTAAGTCAAATGTCATTCAAGATGTGTCTGTCACGTACGAAAATGCTTCCTGATTCTTCCCATTTGTCCTTCACCTACATATTAAGAAAGGCTTTTTTCGGCAATGAAAATGTGCTTGACAAAAAACTCAAGCACTTATCCAACCCTCCATTGGACACGTGTCCAGTGGGGGCTATAAGAAGTCCCCACTGTGAGGACTAGATCAGGACTGTTTTTAGAAAAATAAATGTAAGTTACTGTTGAAATGTTTACAAAAATAAAGGGAAGAGGATAAAAAAAAGCATCCTAAAACTTTTAGTTAATTATATATTGGTCACTTTTGATGTTGCCATGGAATTTCATGTTCTTCTCCACAAACTGGTACACCCAAGATTGAGTATCATACAAACAAATTAAAGAAAATATGGAAATATGTGTTTAATCATACTACAATATTCTCATTGAACTTCATCAATCCACATGATAAACTCCTTTTTTTTTCCTGCTTGTAATAACATCTCACAAAAGTTAAAACAGGAGATTGTAAAGAAGACACAAGGCTATAACATAATATCCGTCATCATAAATTTTAAACCTCTTCGATGACAAGGTTGCAAGAACAAAATACCCTTCAAAGGGAAACAATGTTTGGGGATCAAAACTCCCTAAATTAAATTATTCGAATGAGTAAAACTTTGACTTGGACAAATTCTCAAACTAAACAACAAAAAGATTTTCATCACCATCTATTGCTAAAGAAAAAAGGAAGCTGGTGTTATTAAGCCCCACCAGAGCCATATTTCTTTCCCAAAACGATCACTTGTAGTTTGTCATAACCGGCAAGCACACCAGCACCAGCAACGGCACGAAGGATGTTGGCACCAGCACCCTTGAACAATGATTTCGCACCCTCGTTCTTCAGGATTTGAGTAAAGGCATCCATAGAGCTCTTGTACTTCACGGCTTCACCGGACGTCATCATCATTCTTCTGCGCACTGTGTCAATAGGGTAGGAGGCAAGTCCAGCACCGTTTGTGATAAGCCAGCCGAGAGCAAAGCTAGCAAAGAAACTATCCTGTAATACAGTGACAAATACAGTATCAAGAATGAGTACAACTCCTTGAACCAAACAAGTCACCCTAGTATATTTACCAATTGATATGCGTTTATCCATCCAATGCTAATAGAAACACAAAGCAATCCAACAAGTAATCAATCCATACATAGAATTTCACAATGTAAAGATCTATAGAATATACAAACAATAATTTTCTTGGAGATATACTAACCTGCAACGATCCAGTCAGGAGCACTGGCTTCAATGAGTCGTACATTCCGAAGTACAAACCACGGTACACAATAATACCAACACATGAGATGTTGAATCCACGGTAAAGACCAGCAATACCATCAGATTTGAGGGTTTTCCTATAGACATCAACTAAACCATTGAACTGCCTCTCACCACCCTTCTTGGCTGCCTTGGCATCATTTGCAAGACGGGTACGAGCATAGTCCAATGAGTACACAAAGAGTAGGGAGGAAGCACCAGCAGCACCACCTGATGCAAGATTGCCAGCAAACCATTTCCAGTAGCCATCACGGTCCTTCTTGAAGTTGAAGAGCCTCTTAAAGTAGTCCTTAAATGCAAAGTTCAAGGCCTATCGAACATATAATAATAATTAGAAGGTGAACATAAATAAAATGTGACAAATGGAATTTCTTTGCACCCTGAAAATAAGGTAAATAAATTTTATAGGGAAAATCACAAAGTAAACCTGAGTAGGGAAGTAACGGATGACATTAGCAGTGTTTCCTCTCCACAAAGATCCAAAACCTTCCTCCTTAATTGTTCTCTTGAAACATTCTCCAATTCCTTTGTAAGGTTCAGAGAGCCTGCCTGTCTTAAGCATTTCATCTTGGTTTTGGATCAACAGTTTCACGCGCTCAATAGGGGCAGCAGCAGTTTTTGACACAGCAGCTGAAACTCCACCCATTAGAAAGTCAATAGCAAAGCTAGCAAGGCCTTTCTCAGCAGGAGCTTGGACAAACACTGGAGAAGCATTTGCCGAAACCAGCGACAAATCCTGGGTGGCTCTGCAAGTCATAGGAGACTGCAATCCTGCATTTGTGTAATTGCCATATGCAAATCGCCTTTGATACACAGCAGGGCTTTGGAAGCCACCATAGCGAGGTTGTTCTTGGGAGAGACTGGAACTCAGACGTAGCTGGTTGGCTACCTGCTTCACAATAGTTGAATGCTGGTATTGATCTGCCATTATGACTTACTAATAAAACTCCTGCAGATTAACAAAATATGGGGGTCAGTCACACTAGAAAAGAATAAATCAAGATCAGACTGTCTTGAGGAATGCCAGGCACAAGCTGAGTCAACATTGGGGATAGACAAGATCAACATTAAGCTTTCACTTGATTCAAAGTCAAGGATCATATAACAAATCTAGCAAGAAGCCATGCAACTCATATAATAGAAGAAAATCACATAAGAGACATTCAGTTGCAAGTTGAGTATCACTTCTTATGACATCAATTGATAACTAAATCATGCAAAAGGTATGAACTTCAATAATATTTGCATAATGCACAATGAAAATGCCCGATCTGGGACTTGAATAGGATGTAAATTCTAGCATTCAGAGCTGGAAAAGCATTGAGATCCAGGAAAACAATTATGCTGGTGTAATCAAGGACATCGGAAAAAAAATTCTTGAATATTGGTTAATATTTAGTGCTAAAAGACCAAGTTCAGTCACTGAAATAATTATGAACAAACCCATTCTTGGTTATATGATTAAAATGCCGATCTTCCCATCGTTTATATTTCTTAAAGCTGAGTAAAAAAATCTAAAAATAGACTAAAACTTATAGATCCCGAAACTGCAACAATATTGATACACAAGCATACAATGACCTAAAAGTAGATCGTGCGATGGTAGGCACGATGTAGCTTGCTCAATAGAAAGGGAAGCAGCCTTTATAAACCCCAAAAATATGAGTCAGCCGGACACTTAGAAAAAAATTCAGTATGTATATGCAGAAAATGCCCAAAAAGAACAAGCAACACGTTGATTTCAACCAGATCTGCAACATATTGAACATCATTGCTGGGAAATGAATGGAACTACCAAAATCCAAAATCCAAAATCCAAAAATAAAATAAAATAAATCATATAACACAACGTGTAGATGCACAAGCACTAGTGTAAACATCAGATCTACAAAAATAGAAAGCAGTAAAGTGCATTCAGATCTACAAAATTGTTAAAGAAAACAAACCTTAAAAATTAGAACCTCTCTATATTTTGGTCACAGATCTAAAAGTATAAGATGCTCAGTGAACAAATACATATATAAACAACGATCACAGTACCCAAAAAGGAAATCAAATGGATTGGAATTGAAACGAAAAGGGACGGTTATAAAACAACCGAAATTTAATCTGAAGCCTCGAAGCATAAAAAAGTTGGATTTAGCGATGGAAATCGAAATTACCTGCGTTCGAATCGCCTCGGAAATCGTGAATGCAGGAGAAAAGAACGAGGAGAAATGTATTGGTGCCAGAGGATTTGAACGAGAGGCCAATCGCGGAGGCTGGACACAACTATATATAGTGGCTCGCCATAACCTAGCTGTGGATATTTTTATTTTTTGATCGAAAGCTGTAGATATTTTACCTAGTGGGTTTGGGGGGCAAATGTAGCAATGCTACTAAGCGGAAATTATTTTTAAGTATGAAATTATGACTGAAATTATAATTTAAACATGTTGAAACATGTACTAAATGATATGTAAAAATTTTTGTAGACTATAAACGATGATTTTACGAATTTGTGGATAAAAAGTGAATAAAAGTTATAGATGTTATAAAATGTATAGATAGAAATGATGTTTAATCAACTTATAAGTAGGGGCGGATCCAATAATTTTTTGAACCCGAGTTGCTACTAAAAAAAAAATTATACTTCAAGATCAGACTGTTACTATTTTTTTTTACACTATAAAAAACGACTTTTTTCGAGGGGCGGGCCCAGGCTATAATCTAATCCCGACCCCCAAATTCGCCTCATGCTTATAAGTAATTATAAACATTGACAAATATACATAACATTGATGTCATTAAGGTTCGTATATGTTAGCGGTGTCAATCGGGTCGTGTAGGTTCCAAGTCTAGATAATAGACTTGGCTCGTCTCGTTTCTTATTTGTCCATCTCGATTTGTAAGTTCGTTCCAGAATATGTTGTGTTGGGATATTTTCTCAAAATCTGCCAAAATCAAAAGAGCCATCAATTGTTGAAAAGGAAAAAGATATGATATAATATTTGGTGACTAAAATTGAACAAATTTCAAAATTTTGGACACATTGTTAGTCAAAACTTAGAAGAAATTTAGGTCATACGTTAACTATAAATTGACGTGGTTTATTATCTTTTATAGATGTGACTTGAAGGTTTTCTCAGACAAAAATTGTACGCCTAGCATTCTAGTTGTATTTCTTGTTTTCTTTGTGGGTTGTACAAAGAGTATAAATTGGTGAGTGTGGTAAAGTTTAGAATATTATTTTTTTTGAGATACTTAAAAATTTGGATCGGTGAAATCTATATGATTGTAACAAATTTTTATATAGTGAAAGTTTTGACATTTCATAAATATTTTTTTATCTTTTATATTTTTCTATTTTGTTATCTTTCTCTGAACAAGGATCTTATGAGCAATAAAAGAATTAGTTTCAATTTTCAATAGATTGAGGAAATATGTTTTTAATGACTGAATTTATTATTATATTAAATTTTTATCTAAATTTAATTTATTAATTTCTTTTGATTTGTCATAGTGTCATGACACGCTCTTACATGTATGTATGCATACACTTAATCGAATTCGTGTCATTTCATATGAGAAAAATTAAGAAGAATAAATTAAATTGTGTTTGAAATTTTATACAAAATGCAATATTAAGTTTTATAGTTATATAATTGAAGAAATGGTTATTCTTATGTTAATTGGAATAGATGAAGAAGGGTCGACCATAAATTTTTTGTTCTTTCTATTTCAATTAGGGACAATTAAAAAGGCTGACGCGGTTTGAGCCTTTGAGGTCTATTATTGAAAAATCTTAAAGGACGCACGTGAAAGGAAGAGGAAGGTTTTTGGGCGGTTGCGCTAATTTTTTATTTGAAAAGTCAATTGTTAGAATTCAATTTGTGTTTGAAAGGAAGAGGAAGGTTTTTGGGCGGTTGCGCTAATTTTTTATTTGAAAGGGGTGGAAATGAAAAGTCAATTGTTAGAATTCAATTTGAAACACAAATAGATCCTTCTCTTTTGTTGGTCAAAGTTTGACAAGTAAAGGTGGCTTTTGGGAGATGCATTTCTCATGCCTTTTCCCATTTTGATTTCATACTTCATAGAAACGTGTGGTGTGCGTTGAGAGTGGGCCGGGAAGCGCATAACAAAAAGAAAAGGGAAAAGTATAGTCAAACAATAATGTTGCATCTTCGCATGTATTGAGTAAGTTAAGTTTAAATTATAATTTAAAGTTGATTAAATTGATTAAATATATTTTTTATTTATATATTTCTTAAAATTCATAATTTACTACTAATGTATTATTCACATATTTCATAAGACTCACAATTTATAAATACTTTAAAAATAAATTTAATACTCAAACATGCTATAAGTTTGATTAAGTTTTTTTAAAAAAAGTTATTTTTAAGTAATTATTTGAAATAATAATTACTTTTAAGTAAAAAAAAAGTTACTTTTTTGTGAACTCTTGCTCTAGTGTAATACCCCCTAACTTTTCTTATAATGCGTTACATAGCTTATTTACAAAGTTTAAAAAAATATAGGCCTGGAAGAACATTTTTCAAATTTGTCGAGGACTTGAGACAATGAAAAATATCACTTTAGCCAGATATTATTTAGGAGACAAATAATGGTGACTACGAGCATTTTCAATAAGTTCTTTAAATATAGAATGCTCTTTAATTTAAAGAATTAACTCTTAAATTTCTATTCTAATGAACTCTTCAATTTAACATTTTAATTTAGATAATGGGTTTGGCTCTCCAAACTCACTATCTATTATTAAATATATTGAAACAATTTCAATTTTTAATACTTGATATATTTGCTTTAATTAAATAGTATATACAAATTGGGAATGAAACATATGTGGACAAAAAGGAGAGTAAATATATTAAATTTTTCTTGGAATAAGTAAAATGAAGAGTGCGGAGATATAGAGGTTGCTGGAATGTTTAAATAAAATTGCTCTTTAAAATACTAAAGATATTCTTTATATATAGCTAAGCTGTTGTAGATGCTCTAAGAGCATCTCCAACAAACTTTTTAAACATAAGATGCTTTTTAATTTAAATAGTCAATTCTTAAAATTCTGCTCCAATCAATTTTCCAATTTAACATTTTAATTTAGAGAGTGAGTTTGGCTCTCTAAAACCCACTCTCTATTATTAAATGCATTGAAACAATTTCAATTTTCATACTTGATATACTGACTTTAATTAAATAGTATATATAAATTGAGATGAAAGCATATGGGAAAAAAAAAGAAGGGGAGATATTAAATGTTTCTTAGAAGAAGTAAAATTAAGAGTATGTAGATAAAGAAGTTGTTGGAATGTTTAAAAAAATTGCTCTTTAAATATAAATATGTTGTTGTAGATGCTTTAAAGACTATTATTTGCTGAAATGTCAAGTTTCTGGTCATTTTGTATTTTTTTTCTAGGAATTTAAGGTGCAAATATTTTTTTTAAAAATGCTTTTCATCGAAAAAACAATAAATGACATGCAATTAGTGCAACATGAGATAATTAATTGCTTGGGCTTTATTTGATACTTTGAAAAGTTTGGGATTGGGATGAAAATTGACCTTAAATTGCATTGTAATGGTAAAGGCACGAGTTGAGTTGGATTTTCTATCATATTAATGTTCTGAGTAGCAATTACAATAAGATGATAAAAAAAAAAAAAAAAAAACAAGATTCTTGTTAACAAATTATATCATATTGTTTGATATTATAATGAATAATATTGATATTTTACTTACATTCGTAGAAATATAAGTGTAATTAGAGATGAGTTTTATATTACGGTAATATCGATAGTAACTTAAACTCAATGAATACATTTTAGTGATTTAAGCTTTAATAATTGACGAATTATTGATATCAAATATTATGGAATTAATGCTATTGAAAATAAGAATTTGACAAACTTTTAATAATGGTCAGATCCCTAGATTTTCAATTCAATATTTATTTAAATAAAAGTTGAATGAAGCATCGACAATAGCAAAATTAACTATTTTTTAATTAATAAAAAGAGAGGCGACTAAGAAAATTAGAAAGAAGGTAACGAATTATATTATTATGCATAGCTAAATATCAATTATGTTGCATATTCTCATTTGGTTATATTCATTATTAACATTAATGTATTATCCCAAGAACTTCAGTATATAAAACGGTTGGTAAAAATCAAATACTCAATATTTCACTCGTGTTTTGAAATTGTAATCGATTTTTTTTCTTAAACCCTACTAAATCTACAAGGCTATAATTATAGCAACAATGATTATACAATGTTTTTCACATAATGTCTTTTCCTATATTCAACGATATTTGTCAATCTACTTCAATTGATAAAACTCAAATTAATCCGCATTTCCATGTGATAGATATACATTATAATTATAGGAAACGAAAATATATGAAGATCATTTACTATTTATATAAATGATACTTACAAAGATTTGTAGGAACTAACAGAAAAATGATGACTCACTTTTTGTCTACTTTACGTTTCGAAAAATGAATTCGTAATTTGAATGCCTCTTCTTGACAGCCAGTCTGAGAATCAAGCATTTGTTATACATATGCGTGCTACAATTTCCATCCACGAAGACTAAACAAGGTAATAAAATGTAGCGACTCTTAAAAGAAAATAATATAATTGGTAGATGTAATGAAAATGAAAAAAAAAAAAAAAAAAACGTGTATTACATAGAATATGCCAAATGGGTGGAAAAGATTATAGATTTCCTTAGATTAAAATATAGGCAATTAAGTAATGATGAATAAAATATAAAGTGTGATATTAATTAATGTCATACATGTTTCTTTCACATTAACTATATGGGTTGATATTTAAATTGATAGAATTCCATTTCATTTCCCCCCTCGATATTTTATTTTGTTTAGATTAAAATTGATTATTGTATGTTCCTTATTTCTATTTTCCCCCCCTCTGGACAAATGTTTCTACCAGTATCAAACTAATACCAAAAAGTTGTGACTATTTTCAATTTCAGTTGGCTTATACTATATTGGGGTTTTTGCTACACTAAGCTTGATTGAGCAATAGACAAATATTTCACATGTCATTTTTTCTTAATCATATTCAATTATCTCTAGTACTGAACATGTCATCCATCCTTCTAAAATTCATACAAAGTTTTATACAATTAATACCACATTTCATATTGAGTAACCAAACTACGTCGAACGGATTTTTTTTTACATTTCTTCATTACATTTCATAGTGAAAAGACCGAACCATATCAAATAAAAAGTTATATACATTTCTTTATACTATTTCATAAGTGACCAAATGCAATCATATCTAACGGAATGGTCTATCAGCACATCGTATAAGATTATGAAAAACATTATATCAAGTTGAAATAATCACTTGCACATAGATCTCACCTTAGATATCTTGAATATGAAAATCGATTGAAAAATCTGAAACAGATTTTCAACAACTTTGAATTATCACTTTTCATTTTTCTTTCTTTTGTAAAAAAATTGAAGAAAAATGAGTTTTGTATGTGTAATATGTTGTGAAAAGATAAAGACAAAATGATATAATTTTGAGAGAAATTTTCTAATTTTAACTTGTAAAATTTACATATAAAATCTGAAAAGTTGATGCCAAAATAAAGAGGAGAAGAAGTGTATCACAAGGCTTTTATAGATAAAAAAAATTGTAAATTTTAATGTTAATATTGACAAATGAAATGTCTTTTAACTCTCTAATTTATAAATCTCATTTTTATGATCCTAAATATATATTATGAATTACATAATCATCATATGGTCCTTTGTATTCCGCAGTAATAAAAAAATTTGAAGATATGATGTCCAAATGTCCTAAACAACTCCTAATTTTGTTTAATAATAGTAAGAAATAAAAGGTTTTTATATATTTTTTAATTTAATATGAGAGGGTAAAATAATCCAAAATTATTTATCCCTTTTAAAGCGTTTTAGAAGTAGTATAGATATAAATTTGTTAAATTATGATATTTTTATTTCTATGACAATTAGAGGAGTTTTATTACTCCCAGATATTTCGATATGTGTTTAAACTTTAAACGTGAAATCACAATAAATCGCATTGCATATTGTAATTATTCATAATTTTTCATCATAATCTGAGATACAAATGTGAAAGATATTGCAACGACATTAAGGATTCAAAAGTTGAGCACCGTACAACCCCATTCGAACTTTCAAAGTTGTACCAGAAGATTATTAAAATGGATATTTGTATTTTTTGTCTCCAATCTTTACAATATATTATTAATTTATCATTAATTTTTTTTAGTATCAGATATCTCTACCTTTTTACTTAATTGTAAATCACGTCTCTATTGAAAAATAATGACAAATTTAACCTTCTCTTTAAATAAAAAAAGGCAATAAAACAACAAAAAATAAGAAAATATTACAAAAGAAGTCACGTAACTTTTCAAAAAGTACAAAATATCTTCATTATTCACGACTCCACCACCATTGTTAAATGACAAAATCAAAAAGGTCATTAATAGTAGTCCCCAATCTACCATTAATGACAGATCGTCCTCTTAAATCTACCATTAAATGGTAGATTAAACTCATCCTTTCATTCTCAAATTGTATAATAGTAAACTCCCATCAACAAGGATTGTGCAGTTCAAAGAACACGAATATTTTATACCTAAAAATCTAAAATCTAAAACCCATAACCAAAATTACAAAGAGTAATGCTACAATGACCAAAAGTTAAATAAAAATTGAACAACCATGAATAAAATGTTTAATATGTCCTTTGAAAAGACACAATTCAAATTTTCAAATATGTCTTTTCAAAAGACATATTTGATAATTTATCAATAGTAGTCCAAGTTTTGACCCATCTTTTGATTCAACAAGTATTTTCCAATTGCAAAACCTTAAAACCCAGTTTTGATCTTGATTTCACTCAATCGATGACCTCAAACCAACAATCACTAGAAAGATTCGATATTGTATTTTCAACACCAAGTTTCACCACCAAAAGGCTCCATAATATTTTCTTCACAGACTCAACAACTTCGGCCAACAAATCAAACATATTTTCACCTCATTAAAGCTCGACTACACAAACGACATTTGATTCCAAACACATATTTTCAAAGTGAAAGCATAGATGCATGGATTTGCATATCAAACAGAGTGTGTGACTCTGCTTATCTATTTATGTTTTTACTACTCTATATCTATATATGTATATACACACACCTAGTATAAATTTCTTTTCTCACGTGTAAATCAATTAAATCAATCTTATCACCGACCGTAGGGAGGTTTACTCCGCTACAGTGGCAACAAAAAGAACAAAAAAATTACCTGATGTCCGTCACTACGTCTGCAAAAAAAAAGTGCTCCACCTCCGTCCATCTGCAAAATCTGCTCAAATAATCCCCTCAATCTTTATCCCTCTCGCTCAATCAAAGAGCTCTCTCTCTCTCTCTCTCAAAATTGCGTTCGCTCTCCCTCTTTGGTCTCCAGAGTTTTCTCAACCTCCCCAATCCAACCCTCTCTTCATCAATCATCATCATTCTCAACCCCTGAATCAATTACCGTTGCCGTATTTTTATTATTCTTGCCGTGTTTTCCCAAAAATTAATAGTGAAGAGGCAGCTCTGCCTCTCCGATCGGCGGCTCTGCTTCTACGATCGGCTGCTCTGTCGTATTAGGAATCTACTATCTGTCGGAGATAACGTTGATTAGGTCAATGATTTGCACGCCTTTGCTGTTTAATTAAGCACAATTCATGTCTCTTAATTGCATTATGTTCTTTAACTCCTAGGTTACCTCCCTATGGCTGCTCCCGTCATTTCTATCTGCTCATGATAATATGAATTGCTTGGTTTGGTTTGTCTGATTGAATTATTTGCTAATGATAATAGTAATTGTTTAAGCATTGTTTAAACTAGTGGAAGAGACAATTGTTTAAGCATTTTTCTTTTTACCCCTCAATTGCTTTTTCCACCATCTACCATGTACAAACCGTCTCCCTCCCCCATTTCTCATTTTCCTTCACTCGGATAGCTGCCAAGTAAAGGGTAAATAGAGCAGCTGGGGTGGGACTATGAATTTTTATTTTGTTATTTGAATGTCAAAAAGAATCCAATATCAGCTTGAAGGTGGAAAATTTACAATTTCAAACCTGATTCCGATTCTTATATTTGGCACTCACTCTATGTATAATGTACTCTGAGTCCTTTGTTGAATTGTTGGAGGAATTTGTAAAACTGAAGCTGATAATGTAAGAATTCATCTAATTAAAGAAAATTTTATTCGGCAAATTTACTTCCAGTGGTTTTCATTATCAAAAACCGATTGCTTCCTTTTGTACTGCATAGAGGATTTTGAAAGTTTACAACAAATTTACTTCTTCATTAAGCCTGCATATGCTGAGGTTATATGTTAACCAGGTTTTTTCTTTGTATTCTTTGTCTTCATGTATATAGTTGACCTTTATTATAAAAAATACTAATTCATTACTGAGTTGTAAAGCCCATGGAGTTGTTGATTTGACAGGGATGCAACTTGGTTGTCCAGCGGGATAATAAGAGATTGATGTTCTTGTTGGAAACTGGCACGAGAATTAGCCAGAAAACAAAAATTTCTTTAATTCATAAAACCAGGATCTTTGCTAGATGTTCACGGTATTTATTATAATTAAAATACTAATGGATTAGTATTATACCTGAATCGACAATCGATATTGATCTGGATCTGATTCACGAACTTGCTGCTTTTGATTCACGAACTTGGTGCTTCCAACGTTCAAGCCTTCTATGGTATTCTCCCAAGTCTGGATTACACCGGCGTGTGGGCACCTTTTAATTTTAACCAAAAACTAAAACTAATTTCTGGACTGGTCAGATCTAGAAAACTGAGAAACTTAATTTCTTCTCTTTTCTTGATTGAATCAATTGAATGAATTGGAATGAATTTACATCACAAGCAATGTGATATAAATAACGGCAAGTGATCTGATTGCAAACAACGACAAGAGTCCTGATTGCATCCAAGTCCAATTAGTTTAGGATTGATTTAATTACACGTGTAATCCTTGAACTTATATTACAATTACAATTAAGTCCAAAACTTTTATAGTAATTGTGATTAAGTCCAAAACTTTATAGAGCTACCACAGGGACCTGATTGGACATATATTTTCCAAGCTCCAATAATTAGATTCCGTCTAGTCGACCCTAGACCCCTCAATCTAATTATTAGTCTTTTGCTTTTTCCACTAAAGGCAAGAGACTGCACTCTCGGAATATATAAAATTACAGAAGCTGTAATATTTTCCTCTGACCTACCGTATATATATTTCATCTCTGTCTGAGATCCGATAATTAGGTGTGAGCATAAATGACCGTTTTGCCCCTCTAATTATTCTCACTAACTTTAAGTTACATTTTCTTCAACGGTCCTGTGAACTAATCACAGATGTCGAAGTTTAGCCGTCGCTAAACACTGAGCTCAGATTTATAACCGTTCAACAGAAAATATTTAAGTTATCACTCGACCCATTTTTCAGGGTGACAGTTCCCGACACGAATTCGTGTTTTCTACTTCGCTCATTCTCAAGCTCCCAACTCACCGAGATATTTGATCAATTAAATTGATCTCACCCATTGGTGAATCAAAGAACTATTAAACTAACGAAAAGATATACATAATCCTGTCAAGGGATTTAGATGAAATACTCGGTGATCAAGTGGAATTTAATTATTCGCACGGTCATGCTTTATAATTAAATTCAACACGTGGTCCGTTCAATACACTCTTAGTGTACTAGTGTCACCATTAATCCATTTCTACGATAAGGACAAATCGCAAACTCGAATGATTAAATAGTCAACACTACAACCTTCCGGTACAAGGCGCCAACCCTTATACATTAGTTGTGAACAATTTTATTGATGATCAAAATATAAGTTGTATCACACTATACTTCTCAACGCAAGTATCCAACTTATATTATCACAAGTGATCATTGGCACTTTGTTTACATACTCAATATTAAACAAATGCAATAATAACAAATGAATACAAACCAAAGTTTTATTCAATATTAAATTGTCATTTTATCACAGCAAAATTATACTATTTGGGCATACAACCCAACAGTTCTTTGACATGCTAATGCTAGACTGTCTAGGTGAGGATGTTGCATGAAATCCATACACTTGCTTCATTTACTGGCCTTTCATTGAACCCGAATGCCTTGCACCATTTGTATATCCTGTTTATTTGTCATATTTTGATTTGGATCCAAAAATTGATTTTGATTTTGATTTGCCTTCCATACACTTGCTTCATCCAATGGTGATTGATTTGGATCCAAAAATTAATGAAGATAGAGCAAAATTGTCGAATTTTGTATTTCATAATACATCCTACAGTCGGATCCCACCGTGTTGAAACGGTATACTAGTTTTTAATAATTTCAAGGAGTCATTAATGCAAGTGTTTGGTGATGCTGAGGTGAGGTGTGGTGGGTAGATGAAAAAGATATTTTGTACTTTTTAAGATAAATTTTACATTTTTTTTATTGTTTTGTTTTATTTTTTATTATTTAAAGAGGAGGATAAATTCGTCATTTAATGGTCTAAAAAATAGTGAGAATGACGAGCTTTGATGCATAATTAAAAGGTTATGGATTAATTATACTAAAAAAAAAAAAAAGAAAAAAAGATTGAAGGTAAAATTTGTTATATTTTGTAAAGATTGGGAACATAAAGTACAAATTTCCCTTGTTAAAAAGCAGATTATTCCAACCTCAGTTTCACAAACTTAACCTCTGTAATAAATGGAGAAATTTTACAAACAAACAATACATTGAAAAAGCTTCCATTTGATAAATCACAGATCTCAATGAATAACCAAATCCAAAACGACTGCAGTTTGTATTACGGCGGCATTTATTCAAACGAGCTTTCATTATAAATAGATTGCTTCAATCACGTTAAGTTATCTTAGATTGTTTGTGTTGATCTTTAAAAATGGCTGTCAATATAAATTACATGCATCTTCTCTCTCCGTGTGTTACCCTTATTACTTGGACTGTCACGTGGTTTATTCAACCACGCAGATATACCTAGGACCGAGTAGGTAGGTAACAAAAAATAAAGAGAAACACACTATAGTAGAAGTAATAGCTTGAGAGCTCTTAACTAACGATTTACCAGGTGGTTATAACACTTGAAGAATAATTGACTTGATATTTCTTATGAGATTAATATTTCAACATCCATTTCTTGTGGAAATAAACTTAGTATTTATATGCAAATTCTACAAGAATGATCCCCTTCGATGTGCGACACGTGGTTCCATCTGAAGGGTTCTTGAATCACATCTTTAGTGTCACGTCATTAGTATTAATGAGAAAGTTGCTTTCAGCCGCAAACTAAGGGGCTACAACTGTGACAAGCCGCTTTGGCAGGAAGTTTCATCAGTCTTTTCGAGATTGAATCACAGGTTTGGTAGAGAATTCTTCCTTAGCACGCAACCAAGGTCAGACTTTAATAGCATCGGTTATTCAAGTTCCTCGGTATAAATAGCCTCGATAGTCTAAGCTCCTTGGCACAAACAGCCTCATTTGACTTTGACCGCACCCACGTGGAGCCCAAGTGGGATTGCCCTGCCCACATGAGATTGGTGCGTAACAATAGTCCCTCAAGTTTAGGACCTCTATCATTTATGAAAGGTGCTGGACTTGGTAGTGTTCAGAAAGTGGCAGATTCGTAATTGGGAGATTTAGTCCCACAAGGTCGGGACCTCTCATTTGCGTGAGGTGCGGAGCTTGGAATGAGTGATAAATTTGAAGCGTAGACAGTGTGCTAAGCGATCTCCATAGCTTGGAGAAGCTTGCTGTGGAAGAGTATATTCCCAAGTGGGAGAAGCTTGGTAGCAGAAACAAGTCTCCAAAGTTGGAGAGGCTTGTTGCGGAAGAGCTTAGTCCCAAGTGGGAGAGACTTGGTAGCATAAGCGAGTCTTCAAAATTGGAAAAGCTTGATGCGGAAGAGCCTAGTCTCAAGTGGAAGAGGCTTGGTAGCATAAGCGAGTCTTCAAAGTTGGAAAAGCTTGATGCGGAAGAGCCTATTCCCAAGTGAGAGAGGCTTGGTAGCATAAGCGAGTCTCCAAAGTTGAAAAATCTTGATGCAGAAGAGCCTATTTCCAAGTGGGAGTGGTTTGGTAGCAGAAGTGCGTCTCCAATGATGAAGAGGCTTGCTGTGGAAGAACCTATTCCCAGGTGGGAGAGACATGGAAGCAAAAGCGTGTCTCCAACTATAGAGAGGCTTGCTGCGGAAGAGCATATTCCCAAGTGGAAGAGGCTTGGTAGCGTAAGCGAGTCTCCAAAGTTGGAAAAACTTGATGCGGAAGAGCCTATTCCCAAGTGAGAATGGCTTGGTAACAGAAGTGTGTCTCCAAAGATGGAGAGGTTTGCTGCGGAAGAGCCTATTCCCAAGTAGGAGAGGCATGGTAGGTAGCAAAATTACGTCTCCAACTATGGAAAGACTTGCTGTGGAAGAGCCTATTCCCAAGTGGCAGAGGCTTTGTAGCAGAAGAGCGTCTCCAAGGATGGAGAGACTTGCTGCAGAAGAGCCTATTCCCAAGTGGGAGAGGCTTGATAGCATAAGCGCGTTTCCAAAGTTGGAGAGGCTTGATGCAGAAGAGCCTATTTCCAAGTGGAAGAGGCTTGGTAGTAGAAGCGAGTCTCCAAAGTTGGAAAAGCTTGATGTGGAAGAGCCTATTTCCAAGTGGGAGTGGCTTGGTAGCAGAAGCGCGTCTCCAAGGATGGAGAGGCTTGCTGCGGAAGAGTCTATTCCCAAGTGGGAGAAGTATGGCAGCAAAAGCGCGACTTCAACTATGGAGAGGCTTGCTGTGAAAGAGTCTATTCTCAAGTGGGAGAGTCTTTGTAGCAAAAGCGCGTCTCCAAGAATGGAGAGGTTTTCTGTGGAAAAGCCTATTCCCCAGTGGGAGAGGCTTTGTAGCAAAAGCGCATCTCCAAGGATGGAGAGGCTTACTGCGGAAGAGCATATTCTCAAGTGGGAGAGGCTTGGTAGCAAAAGCGTGTTTCCAACTATAGAGAAGTTTGCTACGGAAGAGCCTATTCCCAAGTGGGAGAGGCTTGGTAGCATAAGCGAGTCTCCGAAGTTGGAAAAGCTTGATGCGGAATAGCCTATTCCCAAGTGGGAGTGGCTTGGTAGTAGAAGCGCGTCTCCAAGTATGGAGATGCTTGCTGCAAAAGAGCCTATTCCTAAGTGGGAGAGGCTTGGTTGTAGAGACTCTTCCAATATTAGGAGAGGCATGATATTGGGCCTTTCCCAGCTGGTGTCATGTCTTAATGAAGAGGCTAGACCCTTGTTTGGGTATGGCATTTCTACAAAAACTAAGTCCCAAATAAGGGAGCTTGTTTGTAGAGGCCTTTCCAATATCGGATGAGGCATGATGTTGAGCCTTTCCCAGCTGGTGCCATGCCTTAGTGAAGAGGCTAGGCCCTTGTTTGGGTATGGCATTTCTACAAAAACTAAGTCCCAAATAAGCGAATTTGTTTGTAGAGGCCCTTCCAATATCGGATGAGGCGTGATATTGGACTTTTCCCAGCTGGTGCCATGCCTTAATGAATAGGCTAGGCCCTTGTTTAGGTGTGGCGCTTCTATAAAAACTATGTCCTAAATAAGGGAGCTTGTTTGTAGAGACCCTTCCAATAAGCCGCAAGTACCTCTTCGGAGAGGCATACGAGAAGATTTTAGTCCAAACTTGATTAAGTACTAGTGCCTCTTTTTAGGGGTTGCATTTTTAAATAAAATGGTTGAACGATAGACGTGGCGCTTCTATAAGGCCAGTGCCTCTTCTTCGAAGTCTAAACATGTAAACAATCAAAACTTGATTTGTAAATAATCAAATGTCAGTGCCTCTTCTCAGAGGTGTCACATAGGCTTCAATGACATACAAGCAATGCCTTAAGCAAATTTAAACCATTAATCAAGTTAGTTTTCGAGTGCCTTTTCTTAAAAGCCTCAAACAAGCAAATAATTGAAACTTGATTTATAAATAATCAAATGTCAGTGCCTCTTCTCAGAGGTGTCACATAGGCTCCAACGACATATAAGTAATGCCTTAGAAAATTTAAACCATTAATCGAGTGCGTCTTCTTAGAAGGACCTACGCTAGCCTCAATTAGTACTTGCGTAGCGTTATTTCTTCAAGAAAACTCCTTTGTTCAAGGAGATTTAGGCTTTTGATCACGTTTCACTCGTGGTTGAATGTGTGGTTTTCCACAGACGGCGCCAATCTGTTAACCTCAAAAAATGGCTGCCAACAGGAACACCATGCCTCATCTCCCTCAGTGTGTTATCCCTCTTACTTGGACTGCCACGTGGTTTATTCAACCACGCAGATATGCTTAGGACCGGGTGGGCAGGTAACAAAAGATAAAGAAAAACACACTATGGTAGAGGTAATAGTTTGAGGGCCCCTAACTAACGATTTTCCATGTGGTTATAACACTTGAAGAATAATTAGTATAGAGGACTTGATATTTCTTGTGAGAGTAATATTTCAACATCCTTTTCTTGTGGAAATAAGCTTAGTATTTATAGGCAAATTCTACCAGAATTATCTCCTTCAATATGCAACACGTGGTTCCATCTGAAGGGTTCTTGAGTCACATATTTGGTGTCACGTCATTAGCATTAATGAGGAAGTCGCTTTCAGCAGCAAACTAAGGGGCTACGACTGTGATAAGCCGCATTGGCAGGCAGTCCCATAAGTCTTTTCAAGATTGAATCACATATTTGGTAGGGAAAGCTTTCTTAGCACGCAACTAGGGTTGGACTTTAATAACCTCGGTTATTCAAGCTATTCGGCATAAATAGCCTCGGTAGTCTAAGCTCCTCGGCACAAACAGCCTCGATTGACTTTGACCGCACCCACATAAAGCTCAAGTGGGATTGCCCTGCCCACGTGAGATTGGGGCGTAACAGTTTGCATGTCTAAATTCAAGAATACCAACAAATATGTTGTTTCATATTTGCATTTTAAAGTTGGATTTATGCATGCAACGAGAAGATATTATACTTATGTCATTCAAACTAGCATTGGTGATTTCAAACTTTTGAACCTATGATTCTAAATTTTTAATTTCTAATATACATGTTCTTAATCTATGAAGTGTTAGCACATAAGTTTTTTTTTTTTTTAAATTTATAAAAATCATCAGTTTAACTATTAAATATTTAAAATTTTGTTAAACAAACTATTTTATTTTTAAATTGAATGATAAAAAAAATAGAAAAAGAAAACAAAAATTAGAACTAAACTCAACCAACAAAAAAGAAAAAATTGCAATTAACCCCCAACCTTCTTCTACATATTTGCCGCCATCTATCATCACCCACTGGAAAATCACTTTCACCAACACACAAAAAAAGAATGCAAGGCTTCGTATAAGAAAAAAAATTGCAACAAATCCTTAATCTCTTAACATTATAGCACTCACATCCCCAACTTTTTTTTATCACATTTTCATCTTCAGTTTTTTATTAATTATCACATTTTGTATTTGATAACGATTTTCGTAAAAAATATTTGTTGAGAATTCGTAAAAGACTTATTTGTCTGTCATATTTTTTAAAAAATAATAGATATAAAAGTACGATAAAATATTTTTTCCTCATTTCAAAGTACGTAAACAAAATATTTCGATATAAACCATCATCAATAATGAAATGTGCTAAGTAATGAAAGTTGAAGATAAGAATTCGATGACAATAAGTTAAGAACATAATTGTAATAATGAACAAAAGTTGAGGATCTTAAATACAATTAAAATGTGGTGCACTTATAACAAATTGTAGTGTGAATTTAACTACCCTTTCAATAATTCGCATTGATGGTCTCCAAATAATTTGTTTGACGATTTTTCCCTTAGCTTAAATAAATTAAAATAGCTAAAAATAGAAAATTTAATAAAAAAAATTGCAGTCAGTACCTAACTTTTTCAAAAGTACAAAATAATTTCTTTACATTCTATTATTTAAAACAATTTTTTTTTTTTAAAATCTTTTTCTCTAACCTTACCCCCTTGTGACCAAAATGACTAAAAACATCATATTATTATGAGTCAAACTTTATCTTTTTCTCCAACCTTACCCCCTTTGACCAAAAACATTAACAAGTTTAGGCAACCAACTAAGATCAAAACCATCCAAAAGTTCACACGAGGGGGAAAAATTCCAATTGCATGATCTTCATCTTCATTACTTGAGTCATTGCATTCCTCATTAGAATGAAATTTGTTCAAGCTTGAGCAGGCATAGTCAACAAACTGATAACCATTATTTAATTCATTTGGATTCACTATATTTGGGAGGTAATTTGGACCACGTAATTTCAGTGCACGTATAGTAAAACATTCAACTTGGCCAAGACAAACATTGGGTTCGAGTTTTAATTTCACAGGAATACTTTGATGTACCAAAATCAAAGTAAAGTTTAGTAGTTTAACAAAAACAATTGTGCAAACAGATTGCCTCCCATGTCCTAATCTTGGTTTCATATTACTTTTCCAAGAAAATTTTATTCTTTCTATGTTCAAGCAGAATTCAACAAAATATGGTGAAAACATAGATTACCATTTATCTATTGCCTATTATTCCAGTTACTCAGTCTTCGAGTGGGTCATGAAAACCTATGCAGCCATTCTTCTTAAGCAAGATAATTATGAATTAATTCAATACTCGATCAATAAGAAGGATCAATTTAAAATAAAATAAAAAAAGATCTGCGCAAATCTGGTTCGCGAAATCGATGGAATTTATCCCTCGGTTTGGATCTAAAATCGAGGGATAAATTCCACCGGTTTGGTGACAGGGGGTGGGGGTGGGGGTGGGGGTGGGGGTGGGGGTGAAGATGAAGTTTTTATTTTTATATTTTTTAATTGTTTTAAATAATAGAATATAAAAAAGAGACCATTAGCACTTTTAAAAAAGTTAGGTACTCAACTGCATTTTTTTTATTGAGTTCTCTATTTTAGTTTATTTAAACTAATGGTAAAATTGTCAAAAAAAATCATCTGGGGACTATGAGTGCGAATTAATGAAATGAAAAAAATGATATTTGTAAATAAAATTTAATAGAGATAATATTGTTACAAAATTAAAAAGACGGGACTGTGAATATAATTTATTCAAATATTTATGTTGCAAGTGGGTCACACATTCCTAAAACTTGAAAAACTTTAAGGGTGTGTTTGATTGGCACATTTTCCATGAAAAATGTCATATCCATATAAAATATTGTCACATTCATAGACTTTCTTTTCTACCTCTGGTTGTTTGATTGCACATGAAAAAGAAAATTGATTTTCAATGTACAATCACTTAAAGCACATTTTTCCCACTTTCTTGGAAAACATTTTTTCACCTATTTAGTAGAATTTATTTTCCACCTTAGATAAAAAAATATTTTCATTTTCCACCATTTTCCATGCACACCAATCAAACACACCATTGTTTTCATGTTTTCTGCAACTACAAGAGAAGTGTTATAAAACGCCTATACCTAATTTATGGTTTGTTTAATTAATTTTAAATTATAATTTAAGTTAATCAAATTTATTTACATATTTTATTATAATCACAACTTATATGTATTTTAAAAATAATTTTTACACTGTTAAACATGTACTTAGTGTTAGAGATAATCTATATATATATAAAAACAAAAGTGCCGTCAAAATTCATTTTCCCGCCCAAATGTACTTCCTGATTTAGAAATTCTGTTTTTATTTCTCAGTTTCCAAAAATTGATTTTTGAACAGCCATTAAATGTTAAATGTGAAATGAATAAATTCAGTTTTTATTTCTCAGTTTCCGAGAATTGATTTTTGAACAGCCATTAAATGTTAAATGTGAAATGAAATTTTTAAATTGCCATTAAATGTTAAATTGTACAATACAAGTTGGTCCCTGGTACAATACATGTTTTTAAATCTGTATTCACTACAAGGGAAAGTCCCAAGAATTAACAGGTTTTCTCAGCATTAAGTTCTTGATTAAGTTCGGTAATACTTTTTTAAATGTTAAATGTGAAATGATTTTTTTAATACCAATTAAATGTTAAATGTATTGGCCTGTGTTAAATGGTACAAAAACGAGGCGTCCATTATAACAAATTTTCTTCAACATTAAGTTCATGGTTGTTGTTTGTTCTCTCCTACATTCGTATGCCGTCCAAATACGGACTTTCCCTACTTTTTTTTTCCAGCTTTTTTATTTTTCCATTGGAGTCTCTTCATTTACCTTATATTCTATCTATAAATTCCTTTAATATTTCTCCATTCACACTTTATTTTTCCATTGGAGTCCCTTCATTTACCTTATTCATTGCACTAACAAGTCTGCATATCAAAGGCTTCGTTTGCAATAACATAAGTGTAGATGGCACCGATATTTGATCTTGTGCGAGATATCGACACCACGAAAACTAGCTGGGCAATTAAGGTACGCGTTGTCTGAGTATACGAGCAGATGAGGTACACAAATCCGAAAGAAGTGTTCAGCTTAGACTTTGATTCACATGACAAAGAGGTGAGTTTATTATCACTTTTCCAATTTTGTTTTACGTTAGTGTTACATGTACTTTTTTTTTTTAGTCGGACAGAATTAGTGAAGTTAATTAAGGATATTTGATATTTAGCTGAATT
This sequence comes from Forsythia viridissima, assembly GCA_030279155.1. NCBI lineage: Eukaryota > Viridiplantae > Streptophyta > Magnoliopsida > Lamiales > Oleaceae > Forsythia > Forsythia viridissima. The sequence goes on along the minus strand of CM059034.1, from coordinate 20,593,884 downwards.
GAAAGTATAATGTGTTTGTAAATGCAACATATTGGTAATGCATAGCAACTCCGTTTCTTTTCCCCGGGCGGCATTTCATGTGTGTAAGGCTCTAACTGAGGACTGAAAGTTTCAATCATTTCTCTTGCGTTGTCAACTGAAGACAAGGTTTGTGAAAATAATAATGCAAACTTGAAATATCTTATTGTAAATTAATAGATTAACAAACACAAGTAATAGATGGTAAAGAACCTTTGATGCCTGTTTTCCAAACCATGTTCATGTACTTGAGACCTGATACATTGTTGTTGCTAACCTGGAAAGTGAATTTAAGGTTGTATCGGCTTCCGTCTTTCAATTTAAACCATGGGCCTTTGGATTTTCAAGCTTTGGGGATTAGAAGAAAAATATCAAGCATTTCAGCCTTTGGTAATGCATAGCAACTCCGTTATCTTCTGTTGCCCAGTTGATGTCAAAATGAGAACCAAAATTAATAGTTTTCCTTAGCATTAAGATGTCAGTTCACTAGCAAATACGGAAGAAATCTTTATTGGTCTTAAATGATAGAGGCAATCTGAAACCTTTGAATTCATTATTGCTGGAAGTTAGTATAAAATCCTTAAACATTACTTCTTTAATTTACTTCCATCTCAATTATAGTTTTGAGTTAACGTTAAAGGAAGTTTATAATGATGGACTAAGCATAACATTGTTTGTATGATTTTATAGTTAGTTTAAAATCCTTAAACATTAATTCTTTAATTTACTTCCATCTCAATTTTAGTTTTGAGTTAACACTAAAGGAAGTTCATAATGATTGACTAAGCATAACATTGTATGGTTTTATAGTTACTTTGTGATTTTTTTATTATTATTATTTTTTCCACTTGTACCATAATTGAAAAATATTATTGTAAGCTTTAATGTAGGGTGACCAGGTACATGAGACTATTAAGAGTTATTTGATAAAGACGTACAATCCGTTGATCAAAGAAAGACATTTATACGTAATTTGGCATTTCGTTGTTGGCACCAATGACATGCCATTCAAGACTACGTCTCACAAGTACAAAATTAACTTCCTGACTAAGACTCACGTCTTTTGAGATCTTCAATGACAATTTTCCAAAGCATATCTATGTCTTCAAGCCTTTCAATGATATTCTGAATGCAACCAATGTTAAAAAAACTGAGTTGTTCGGTAATATTTTTTTTCCGAATTTAATTTCCAGCATGTTTTTGTTTGCTTATGTAAAAAAAAAAAAAATGAATTTCTTAAATCCATTTTCTTATTTGTTTTTTCATTTTTTGTTTAATTTGATGTACTCAGACATTATAGGAGAGGTAGTTGGTAGAGATGTGCCAAAGACTAAGGAAGTATCCGGGCGAATGTCAAATTAAATACGCAATGACAATCAACAAAAGCCAGGGTCAATCGCTATCTCATGTTGGTCTGTATTTGAAAAAACCAGTTTTTAGCCATGGTCAATTATATGTTGCTATGTCTAGAGTTACAAATCGCAAAGAGTTGAAAATTTTGATTTGCGATAGGGATGGCGGACAAGACAATTCAACGACAAATGTTTGTTTTCAAGGAAGTTTTCCAAAATTTGTAATAGTGACACATCAGTTTAATTTTTTTGACAATTGTAACGCATATATGATACTTATTTCGTATGTTTTTATAAAAATCGCATTAATTCTTTTTAAGTCAAATGAAATTTCTAATCTCAACATTTATGAATTTACTCCTTTCATTACAATATCCGTGCATCGCATGAGTGACGCACTAGTTAAGCATAACACTACCTCTAATTTTTTTGTTTTGAAAAATAAGGTTATTAATAAATATTTTAAAAAATCAAAATAAAGAATTAATTAATTCAAATAACCTAACCACACACTTAATGCGATTTGTGATGTTGGAATTGTAAGTGTGACTCTTACGTTAAGTAGTATTGCGATGTCTCTTGTGTGGAATCTAAAGTTTTCTCCCTTTTTTGTGTGGTTCTATATTTAATTTTGTGATGATGTTCGGTAGAAAATTTTCGTGTGATCGGTATTAGTGCTTGTTTGCCCATACTTAAATTATAATTTAAGTTGGTCAAACATACTTTTTATTCATACATTTTATAGGAACAACAACTTACAACTCGTTATTATCCGTACATTTTATATGACCCACAACTTATAAGTACTTACAAATTAATTTTAGTACTACCAAACATGCACTTAATGTCCGGTGACCTATGTTGCGTAACTATTAATGTCCCAATTTCAAGTACGTGTGACCCTATTATTTTATGACCTTTTTTATGTGGTTGTAGGAATGACAAAATATCACGCCCCGCTTCATTACCGCCTTGTTCCGCCTCGAATGAGACAGGGAATCCCCACCTCGTTGGGTGATCAGGGCGGGAACGAGATCATGGTCTCTCGCCTTTAATCTCCGAAACAATCCCGAATCGTTTTTATTTATTTTTATGTTTTAAAATTAAAAATCATATTTAAAAAATAAAAATAATATTAAAAATAAATATTTAATTAAATGGATGTAACAAATTGAATATTTTAATCTCCACCCGCCTTTCAAAAGTCCCTGACGGGGCGAGGACTCTACGGTCTCATCTCGTTGCCATCATCATATATTTTATGATTTTTTTAATAATTTATTATTTCAATAAACTTTTAGTCGTGAATTCTACGAACGTGATCTTTATTTATTGATGCTATGAATCTTGTAAGTAATTATGGCCTATGTAGCGCTCCATGAATAATTTTGTAATGTGACGAATACTTGCACAATTAAGATTGTCGGTTACACAGATAATCTTGGTAAAAAAAATAACTAATGTGCGTCATTGTAAGAGCATCTCCAATGCACTCCGTCTATTGTAGCCTATGTGGTAGGTAAAATTGACGGACTTCCAGTTCATGTGGCACTACATCTATTGAATAGACGGTCAAATTATAAATTCGCATTCAATGGGTTCTGTTTAAAATTAATATTACCGCTTGTGTGACATTAATTTTTTTTTTTAAAAAAATTGCCATGTCTTCAATTTATATATTCTTTGTCTGGTTTTTTTTTAAATAAAATGCTGAGATTGATTTAAATTTGTTGAGTCGTTCTGTCTAGAAGTTCGTCTAAATTTAGACGGACTTCTAGACGAAGTCTATTTTTGGTGTGCCAATCAGCTAGACAGAGTTCTCGTCAGCATGCATTGGAGAAATTTTTTTATAATTTCGTCTATATATACTTATATGGCACGTCAAAAAAAAAAAAAAAAAAAAACAGGGTGAAATGGAGATGCTCTAAGAGCATCTCTAATGCACTTCGTCTATTGTAGTTTATGTGGCAGATAAAATAGATGGACTTCCAGTTGATGTGGTACTATGTCTATTGAATAGACGGTCAAATTATAAATTCGTCTCCAATGACTTTCGTTTAAAATTAATATTACCGCTTATGTGACATTAATTTTTTTCAAAATTGGCAAGTTTTCAATTTATATTTTCCTTGCTTGTTTGTTTAATAAGGGTGTGTTTGATTCCAAGATTTTCCATGGAAAATGTCTAATCCATGGAAAATAATGTCACATCAGTGGAAAATATTTTCCATCTTTGGCTGTTTGATTGCACATGGAAAATGAAAATAATTTCCAAGGTACAATCAGTTAAAGCATGGTTAAGAAGGAAAAGTTGAAAAATATTTTCTTACCAAAATAGAAAGTTTTTTTTTCCTACTTACATAGAAAATCTTTTCTTTTCCATGGAATCCAATCAAACACACCCTAAATGTTGAGATTGATTTAAATTTATTGAGTTACTCCGTCTACAAGTTCGCCTAAAAGTTTAGACGGAGTCTATTTTTGGTATACCAAATCAACTAGACATAGTCCTCGTCAACATACATTGGAGATAATTTTTTTATAACTTCGTCTATATATACTTATGTGTCACGTCAAAAAAACAATAGACGGTGCTCTAATAATAGATTTTTATGAAAGAAAATATAATTATAGATATATAACATAGTTACCTTATATGTCCATTAAATTAAATCACATATCAAATCGGTTATATAACATAATCTTCTAAAAAAATCATGTTACGACATAATTTATAAAAATTGTACAATATATTGTTAATTTAATTCTTCACAGTTACCATCTTTTCCTTTAATGCTATTAATGTAAAGTGGGCTATGCCTCAATTATACGGCCCACTTTCACGACCCAAAATGGATCCGAAAGTTGCCACGACCATCACCATTGATTCATCGTGGGAAGTGGGAATCTCTTCTGTTTCTCTATAGTTTAAACCTTTACTGAATTCTGCTACCGCTGTTCTTGCTTCTCCAATAAACCCTGGAAATTATGCCCCAAAACGATGACGTTCGCTTCACCTCCGCCTCTCTTAAACTCCCTCTTCTCTCCCCCCATCCCCTCCCCTCTATCCCCCTCTTCTCTTCCCTCCAATTCAGCTCACACAGAAAATTCCACAAAATACCCGTCAATCTTAACTTCAATTTCAATCCTATCAATTCCCTCTTCCAATTCCTCAAAACCCCGTTTTTTAACTGTAATGTCGAGAAACCCCACAATGAATTTAACCTTTTCCATTCTATACCATCAAAATCCCCCCTCTTTTGCTGTGCTTCATTGTCTTTAACCGATTCTGACCCTGGGCCCACGTCGAAAAGTAGTGATGACTCGGGGGTAATGATTCAGTCGAAGACTCAGAATGTGAGTGGTAGTCGGCCGGGGGCAGAAGAGAGGGTTTTGATAAGTGAAGTGCTGGTGAGGAACAAGGATGGGGAGGAGCTCGAGAGGAAGGATTTGGAAAACGAGGTACTGAATGCATTAAAAGCTTCACGGGCAAATTCAGCGCTCACGGTGCGTGAGGTCCAGGAAGATGTGCACAGGATTATTGCTAGTGGGTACTTCTTTTCTTGTATGCCAGTGGCTGTGGACACCCGGGATGGCATTCGCTTGGTTTTTCAGGTACTGGGGTCTCTGATCATGCCGATATTCAAATATGCATGTGCCCATAACTTGTGACTTTTTCACGAATGTGGTGTGAGTTAATTTCATGATGTTGTGCACAGAGCACAAAGGTGCAATCTTTCGAAGTATTTAGTGTCAAGTCACTGGGATGTGTATTTGTTTTGTGCCTTTTAGATGAATGTGATGTGAATTACGTTCATTTTCTGCGTTTTTGGAATGATGAAGTTGCAAGCATGTTGCCAAGGAAAAATCTCATGGAGCATTTGGTAAAATTATATTTTAGAAATCATATGATGGTAAAGTTAAACATGCAGCAAATTGCATTTCCTAGATCTGGATAAACAATTCTTCTTTTGAAGGATGTTATAATGTACTTATATTAATATCTTTTGGTATAAGGTAGAACCAAACCAAGAGTTTCAAGGATTGGTATGCGAAGGAGCTACTGTTCTCCCATCAAAGTTTATTGAGGATGCCTTTCGCGATGGATATGGTAATTTTTTGTTAAGCTTGCTTGTAATCTTTATGCTTATAGATTATCCATTCCAATCTTTTAATGGTGGTTTCAATTACTAAATATTTCAAATAAGTCAAATCACTAGTTTTTCCACGTTTTCGGATTTTCTGATATTAGACCTTTCTTATTCTCATTTGGTGTCAAGTCATGCAGGAAAAGTGGTTAACATCAGGCGCTTAGACGAAGTTATAAGCTCCATTAATGGTTGGTATATGGAGCGGGGTCTTTTTGGCATGGTGAGTGCTCTATTTAGGATTATAATTTGTTAACCCGTCCTCCTTTTATATTATTTTTTTCTGACACACCATGTCATTATGCAATCCTTTGGACGTAGTTACAATATTTGTTGATATTCCTTTAATCTGGTACAAATTGTCCTCATCTCTATCATTATTTCAGGTTTCTGGCGTGGAGATTCTTTCAGGAGGTATTATTAAGTTACAGGTTTCAGAAGCAGAAGTCAATAATATAAACATACGTTTTCTTGATAAAACGTAAGTAACTATTTTGGATGCTTGTATGTCTTGCGAACACCAACACCCATGAGACGTCTTAACTCTTTTGCTTTTTTGTTCTTGTCAGTGGTGAGCCAACTATTGGGAAAACACGGCCAGAAACAATAATTCGGCAACTCACCACGAAGAAGGGACAGGTATTTTTGAAAATTAGGATATCTGCTTAAATATGATGCCTAATATTCATCATCGGCCTTGCTTTGAAGGGCTCATTGGAATATTTGTTCTTTGCTTGAGACTTGAGAGCCATAAGAGATTTACACCATTTGTTTCCTTTTTCATGTCTTTGCATTTTAGTTGCTGCTTTGTGACAAACGCAAGTTTTTTTACTTATTGTTGCAATGCACATGCCTAATATTATTCTCAATCTTGCTTTGAAGCGCTTATTGAAATATTTGTTCCCTAGCTCTAGAGTGTAAGAGATTTACAGATGTTGCTTTTTCCATCTCTTTGCATTTCTAGTTTGCTACTTTTACCTAAAAACACCAAATCCTATCGAGTGTTTCAATGCACACAGATCCAACCAACATAAATATGTTTGAGTTGGGTGAGTTTTACCCGAAAGCGTTTGTTTAGATGTAAACGTTGATATGTTTTTTGTCTTACGTAGGTCTACAGTATGATTCAAGGGAAAAGAGACGTGGATACGGTATTAGCAATGGGTATAATGGACGATGTTAGTATTATTCCTCAGCCAGCTGGAGGTAACACGAACTTTCTATATGTTAATAATTAGTGAAGATGCTTCTATGCATGAGAGCATGGGAAAGCTATGAACATCTGTGATGTAAATGGACCTAAAAGTGATAATATTTGATGCTATGTTTCAGAAACTGACAAGGTTGATTTGACAATGAATGTTGTTGAGCGTAAAAGTGGAGGAGGAATCTCTGGCGGAGGAGGAATTTCAAGTGGGTATGTGATATTTTAACTGTATTGATGTTGGTTGCTTTTCTAAAATTGAGGTTTATATTTTTGTTTTCAATTATCTTGTGGTATCTGTTAACTTATTGACTTCTTGTTTTTTTTTTTGCCCCTTTTGTAGAATAACAAATGGACCCCTAGCTGGACTAATTGGAAGGTAATATGGTTTCACCGGGGCTGATCTTTTATAAACTATCTAACTTATTCAGTTGTGATACCTTGTTAATTAATCTGAAGTTGACAATTTGATATACAATAGTATGATTGAAATTCAAGTGGATGTATTGACCGCACTGGCGGCATATATATCCACAAATGACATTATTTTAGTTCTCCTGTCAGTATGCGTGCTACAGTTTTGTTCATGTTTTCTTGATTGTATTGTACTTTCTATGCTTGCATTGAGGCGTATGGGATATGGACTCGAGACATTTATGTGATGAGTTTTGAACTTTTCATATATAGAAAAGAAATAGAAAGAGAGACTAGACTCTAGAGATGACATTTGTTATGTCATTGAGGTATTAAATGAATGGAATTGGGATATGGATGGAATATAATGAAATAGAGCCACTTTGAGGTTCCCTTTGAAATGAGACATGGAAGGGAACCACTACGAAGAAGTTCTGGGAGTACGAAAGAAGCGTCGAACTCATATTGGTCATGGGTTGAGAATGGGAATATCAAATAACACGGGCACACTGACATGGCTAATATTGAAAACTAGGATACAGTGCACTAATAACGCATTAATAACTAAAAGCATGCATTTGTGTTTGTAGGATTGGTTTTTCAATCCTTTTAAGAATTGAATTCAAGCACACGATTGTGGTTATTTATGAATAACAGCTTCTACTTGCATGCGTATGTAATCAGCTCATGCATTATGTGCAATTAATACATTACGCGCTCGATGATTTGTTATAATATGGGAATACGCATTTAACACAACACACTAAGACATAAAATTGTCCTAATTTGCAAATCATACAGACTATTTATAGCATTTAACATTGGGCCTCTCATATTTTTTGAATAAAAAAGATTCATCATGTATTGCTTTTACGTTGAGATCAGAGTATTGTATTTTTGAGTTTATTCACATGCGATGTGTTTGGCAAAGGTTGAGAACTGTCTGAAAATTAAATCTATATTTGAAATGAAGATAAAACATGTCCAAGAGGAATTATGTCATTGAAGTGTTAGTGCTTCTTAGCTTGTACAGATTGCCTAAATGTTTGTGACAAAACTGTGTTAGTGCTTCTTAGCTTGTTGCGTTTTTCCTTTACATATATTTACCTTCTTATTTTCCTTGTCAATGCATGAGGTTCATATCCGTTTGCAAAATTAAGCAAGTCATTGTAAATTTTTTATTGCAGCATCGCTATTTATCATAAAAATCTGTTTGGGAGGAACCAAAAGGTTAATCTTTCATTGGAGAGGGGACAGATTGATTCAATTTTCAGGATAAACTACACTGACCCTTGGATTGAAGGAGATGATAAGAGGACATCAAGAGCGATCACAATTCAGGTAGTTAAGATTCTATGTATAATTTATACATTCTGTCACTTCATATCAGCTAATTCTGACTCTTTTTAATTTTATTAGAACTCAAGAACCCCCGGAACACTTGTTCATGGAAACCAGCCCAGCAATAATAGCCTGATTATAGGACGTGTTACGGCTGGAATTGAATACAGCCGGCCATTCAGGCCAAAGTGGAATGGAACAGCTGGATTTATTTTTCAGGTACATTTCACGGGTTCATGGCATTGTATGCATTAGTTTGTACCTTTGATATTTTCCCCAACCGACTGTAGTTAGATAATTTTTTTGTTGCTGGTTCTCATTGATCAAAGACTGAATATTATATAGTATTTGGCATCTGAAGTAAAGACTGTCCGTTCCATTACGAGGAAGAAGCCCTTTCGGTTTAATAGAAAAATTCCGTAATAGCTTAACAAGTCTCTTCTATGTTGTTTTGTTGAATAAGTTTCTAATCAAATTTGTCTTCTTCTTTGGATAACACAGATATGATTTCATCACCTTTCACCACTTTAATTCATTTTCTGAACTCCTATATCTTCTCTAAAAGTTTTGACTCAACGATTATTTCAGAAAACATAGCACCTTAATTCAGAATTGCATTCACATCCCTGCAAACTCCATTGTTTTGAACACAAATTGCCTCAGTATCTTCGGTTGGACCTAAGGCATTGGTTGTGCAATTGGAAAAAGAAAAAAGAAAAAAAAAAGTTCATTAAGATTAGTTATTTTATACTTCCCTGTATTTGGTTAAGACAAAGTCAAGGGAAACACATTTTTACTGGATAGACTTTTCTGCATCTTGTGTGTTGCGTAAAACTCAGTTTTTCTGGAAAATTTTCACCATTCTTTTTTCCTCAATTTACTACCATTCCTTTTCAACCTTTCTACCTACCATACCAAGGAAGAATATTTTCATTTACCTCCACTTTTCTTGATAAAGACTTTCTTGCATAACTTTCTGTCAAATTTTTAACTTAATGCCATTTTGGTATAAACGTCACCACAAATTCGACTGCCTTCTGTTTAATGTTCATCACGTAATAGAAGTAACTCCTTTTGATTGATTAATTCTTTATTCCAGCGTGCTGGGGCTCGTGATGATAAGGGAAATCCTATTATAAGGGATTTCTATGGCAGCCCGCTTACGGCAAGGTATGCATTATACTTGGCGACTCTGGTTCATATACAGGAAATGCAATACCTTCTGATGCCTTCATTTCAAATTTTACTGCAGTGGAAATACTCATGACGATATGCTACTTGCTAAACTTGAGACAGTATATACTAGTTCTGGTGACCCTAGTTCTTCAATGGTTGGTTGTTTGTTTACATTTATCTTTTTGTTAATTTCATATGTATTAATTTATTGACAATTTTGTTTGTTAAAATTGTGAATTCGCAGTTAGTGTTCAACATGGATCAGGGTATCCCTGTGTTACCAGAATGGCTAATTTTCAACAGATTGAATGCTCGCACCAGGCAGGGTTGGGTTGTTGGACCTGCATGTCTTCTCTTTAGGTATGCCCACTTTGTCTTCATTTTATCGTTCCATTGGAAGCATGAAGAGGAAGTTCGGGTGTCTTCTGAAAATCAACACGGAGGTCTTTCACGTTGAACTTTCTGTTAGATTAGAAAAACTAATGGAGTTAATGAGTGACCGTATTGAAACAAAAGAAAAAAAACTTAAGCGACTACTTTGGAAGTAAATAAAGTTAAGTGGCAGTGACTACTTTGGAAGTAAATAAAGTTAAGTGGCTAACATGAAACTCTATTTATAAGTTGATTGACTAATAGTTTTTAAAACTATAGTAATTTATTCTTACCCCTAAAGTTTCCACTGAATTGTGAATACCTGGTCTTTCTTTGCTGATTAAGCTTTTCTTCCACACAGCTTGTCAGGTGGTCATGTGGTGGGTAAATTTCCTCCCCATGAAGCATTTGCAATTGGTGGAACCAACAGTGTGAGAGGTTATGAAGAAGGGGCCGTAGGATCAGGTCGGTCTTATGTGGTCGGAAGTGGAGAAATTTCATTCCCACTGGTAAGTGGAATTTAAATTTGTGTTCTAGGTATTGGATGTTTACTATTTATATTAGTAGTTGGGAGTTTTGTCCTGACTGACTGACTCTTATTATTTGTCTCCATTTTCTTGTTTACTTCTCGGCATTGGTGAAACAAAAAATTTCTGTGAAGAACATTTCCAACTCCTAATGAAAGCTGGATTGACTCTTTGATAAAGCATGTTTAGGAGTGATTACAAATTTCTGTTCTCTCTATCTTTGGCTTTCAAAAAGCTTCAAAAGATGAGATTTAAAAACACCGTAGGTCTAAAAGATTGTGGCATCTCAAATTAGTTCAGAATAGAATATGTTGTGATGGGCCAAACGGGATTCCTCTTGGTCTTTCTGTCCCTCAACCACAGAATTTCCGTCTTCCCTTTGGCTGCTCGCCCTTCAGAATAACTGTAGTAAAAACTTCTTTAGCCACTAACTATTTCTAATTTATTATCATATTTTGCAGCGAGGGCCAGTAGAAGGGGCTATCTTTGCAGACTACGGAACTGATCTTGGTTCAGGCCCGTCTGTTCCAGGTATCTTTATAGTCTTGTATATTTAGCGTTTCCCTCTTCAGTTCTGTTGGCAATGGAATAACACGCTTGGCTGAACTTAAAAATAACATGTTTTGATTAGTTACTTTTATCTTACTTTTAAGTGAAAATTGTTACTCATTTTGAAAAACTGTTATCTTACTTCATTAACTTTTTTGCAATTTGATGGATAAAAAAATTATTAATTTAAAACTTACTTATGTATAAGCGAACTTTTTTAACTCCTAGATCTTATACTCTGTGGTGCACTTTTGGAATGCTTGGCATGCTGGATCGGATCTCATCTAATAGGATTGAAGAAGAAGAATTTAAAATTTGATCTACTGTATTGTACACTACTGTCAAATACTGTGGCTCGAACGGGCACTTGCTGCACCAATGTTTTCTATTCTCCTTTGGTTGTTTTATAATGCATATGTATCAGGTGATCCCGCCGGGGCAAGAAATAAGCCAGGAAGCGGATATGGATATGGAGTCGGTATTCGTGTGGACTCACCGCTAGGGCCTCTTAGACTCGAATATGCCTTCAATGATCAGCGAAACGGGCGATTTCACTTTGGAATTGGCCTGCGGAACTAAATGAGTCCCAGTAATTATCTTCTTTTTCTATCGATTCCTTTTCTGTAATTCTTTCCACCCCAACCCCCATCCCACCTCAAGGTAGGTCTTCCATTATTCTTTTACACAATCAGTTTTTAATCTTAAATTGTCACTCGGGCGCCCTGATATACTACACAAGCAATTTTGACTGTATTTTCAAGTGCAGTTTCTGTTCATTTGTGGGAAAATTATACTGACAGTTGAGTTCTATGCTTAAAAGTGGGAATTTAGGTCCATATTTATTTTGGTTACATTTGGGTCCTCAAACTCATTTCCATGCAATATGGCACTTGGAATGCCCTTAGTGGGATAGTTTTTCCACAGGTTATCAGCTAAAGAGTCTTCTCTATCCATAGTTATCAAACTTGAACAAACATTGACTTTGCCAATGCGAAGTCACAAGGTTGTGGATCGATATTTGAATTCTTGGAATCATTTTTGTAAAGAAAGAGGAATACTATTTTTGTTTTCTTTCTCTTTATACCCAGATTATTGGGTTCAGTGGTCAATTCCCAGTTTCTTGTTGAGGAAATTACATACTATGTATGTACAATATATTGTTAAATTTACTTTTTTTATGTTTTTATTCTAAAAATACTGGGTATTGTTTATATATTATTTATATATTTATATAATATAATATTTACAAAAGAAAACTCAATATTCATTCCTATTAATTTCGCGGAGAGAGAGAGAGAGAGAGAGAGAGAGAGAGAGAGAGAGAGAGATAAAATACTATATTCATCTTCTCTATCCTTCTTCATCACATTCATATTGCCGACATTGTCGCGAATAGTATAATCTTATCTCTCCAATCTCTAGGATTTCATCACTATGTGAAAGTCTAACCTCCAATTTGTAGAAATTTTAGTCGCTGGACAAAGATATCCAACAGATGTAACCATTACTCATCAATTTGTAGAAATTTCAATCACCGGACAAAGTAACTGCACATGGATGCACATATTGAAGGAAGTCGTCGGCGAATAGGTGCTTACTAATATGTGGCAAAAGTCGTTACAAAATTAATTTGCATTGTCCCTGTTCCTAATTTGTTGCAAATATTGTTACAAAATCAATTTGCATTGTCCCTATTCTTACATTGTTATAAAATCAGTTTGCATTGTCTCTGTTACTAATCTGTTGCAGACGAAGTTACAAAAATCTGTTCCGTTGTCTCTGTTATTAATGTGTTGCAAATGTTGTTATAAAATCAGTTTGCATTGACTCTGTTACTAATCTGTTGCAGACGATGTTACAAAAATCTGTTTCGTTATCTCTGTTATTAATCTGTTGCAAACAATGTTACAAAAATCTGTTTTGTTGTCTCTGTTATTAATCTGTTGCAAACGATGCACAAAAATCTGTTTCCGTTATAAATATGGGGATGTTATTATCGGACACCATTTGCATGAAGAAGACGCTTTGCAGTTGGCCGAGACGAGTTGTAATTTATTGTAGATGTTGAAATTATTAGGATTGTAAATGATGAAAGAGAGAGAAACATGAGAGAGATTAGATTGATGAGAGAGAATATCTTAATTAGTTATATATAAAATTTTAATCAAAATAATAAATGAGATAATTAAGGATTCTGTTACAATATTTAGTCAATTAAAAAATTAATTAAAAATTAGATGAAATTCAATATTTTTGGAATAAAAAACATGTTACAATATTTTTATAAATAATAATATAAGGTGGCCTATTTGTAAAAATTTCCCTTTCTTGTTTCATATCAGTGGCCTATGACTTTTTGATAAAGTTGGGTTAAACTGTTTCACTTGAGTCTCACATTTTACTTTTGACTAATAATATGTATTTTCTCATACATTGAAAAATATATGTTACGTGTTCAGCTGACAATTAATGAATTTGTCATTTTTCGTATCAAATTTAGGGTTTGTTTAATTTCAATTAAAATTTTGTTAAAAAGTTAAAGTCAATAATTAATTTTAAACAACATTAGTTGGGGGGAAAAACTCTTGTTAAAATTAAATGGAATTAAAAAATAAAGACATAGAAAAGATTAGAAAAATATACAATTTTATGCCATGAAAGATAAATGTACAAATACATCACTAATTTTAAAATAACAAATCACACTTTATATTTTATATTATATAACTTTATATGCTATTTTTAAATTTTTTTTGTATAGTTCTTCAAAATTTTAATTATGGAAACTGTTATGTTTCATTAAATGCCTTTTCTTTAAAAAGATGGTATTTATGTATTGTGTAATTTTATAATTTTTTCAAAGAAAATTTTCCATTTTAAAATTATCAAAGCATCTCCAATGCATTCTATAGATTACTATTTATGTGGCATAAATATTGAATTTTTTTGTAATCTATGTGACATTGATAGCTAATAGCATCTCCAATGCCGCTTTATATTTTGAATGTCTAGCTGATGTGGTGGTGAGGTGGGGAGGACAAAACTCATGTAACAATATTTATTATAAAAATTTGTTCAACAGATTATTGGATGGCCTTTTACAATGAATGCTGCCACATGAGTTTTGTCCCCTCCACATCATCGCCACATCAACCGAACATTCAAAATAGAAGATAGCATTGGAGATGTTTTAAGAGTATCTCCAATGCAACAGTGGATTGCACTAAAAAGTGACACATCACTTCAAATTGCTTACACGGCAAAGAATAAGTGAACGATGTCTAGCACACCGTCCAAATGTGCTAGATATCATCAAAGTTTATTTTTTATTTTTATAATTAATGTTCATCGAAATGTGTGCTAAGTCTATTTTATTTAATTTAATTTATAATTTATCTCTATCGGAATGTATGTTAATCTTTATTTATTTAATTTTTTATAATTTATCTACCATTTTTTCTTGTACGTGTAGAACACAATTTTTTCAATCCACAACTCCATTGAAAATGCTATTCCCTCCGTCTCTATTTAATTTTTCATACATATAACAATACATATTGTTGCGTTGGAGATGTTATAATAAGTAGACATTTAAATTCAAATTTAGTCTCCAATGCATTGCTATCTAAGGGGGGTGTCCTCAACTTAGATTTGAAGGAATTTTAAAAATTCATATAAATTTAGGCGTCCCCAACTTAGATTTTAATAAATTTCGTTTAAATATAGGTGTCCCCAACTTAGATTTTAATAAATTCTATTTAAATATACATGTCCCCAACTCAGATTTAAATAGATTCTTTAGAAATTTAGGTGTCCTCAATAACTAGTAGATTTTTAAAGATTTCATTAATTAGAAAATTTGAATAGATTTTAATGGATTTCTAGCCTATATATATAAATACCAAATTCCTTACAAATTCTAGTCAGAATATCAAAATTTCAACCTACATCCTCTCACGTCTCTCTACTTTACCTCTCGCTTCTCTCTTCCCACCACTTTTACAGCTTTCTCCAAGAGAGATTGGCAAGGTTTCTTTATCATCCGAACAAATTTCTGACCTTCGATGGTAATTTTTTCTAATTTTTGCTGTTTTCTTTCGTTTTGTGCTCTATTTTGTTGTTTTTTGTTGATTTATTGCTAATATATGTATTGAATTGGTTGAAAATTCACAATGATGTTTTATTTCTAATAAATATTTCTAATAATATACTTTTGATTTTGTGCTCATATTCATCTTCTATTTTGTTTTCTGCAACCAAGATCTATATGAAAATTTTTGTATAGTGGTATATTTTCCTTATTTTTGTAGATTTTTCCCCCTTTCATTAATATGTAGAAATTTTACTGATTTGAAAAAGACAATAACACACATAAGATGATGGAGAAAAAGGATTAATAAGTTTGGATTTTAGTGACTATTCAGAAAATTTTGGGGCAGGCTTGACCCTGATCATGAGCCAGAATAGTTTTCAAATCTGGCCCGTGAAAATCACATAGAGGTCGACTTCGGATTGATTTAATGACATAATTATCAATCATAACAGAAACAACCACAGCCTTATGCATTTGAAAATTAACGACATGTATATGATAATATATGCCCGATCATATTTGTGCAAACTTTATGCTGCCAAATAAGACCCAAGTGAATGATGAAAATATTTCCATGAAGTAGCCCTAAATAATTCAGTATAGTGCTATCAATAATCTCATTAACAATAAGTCATTGCTGGAGAGTTGGGGTCTTTCAAATCTCATTAATAATTCAGTATAGTGCTATCAATAATCCTTCAAATCTCATTAAAACTTACGTGTAAGGAAGTGCCAAATTTATGCCAAACTACCTTTAATTTTTTCACTTCCATTCTTATTCTTATGCAAGATTTGAAGGATAATATAAAAACATATAATGAATCAATATTAATAGATTATGTGTGTTATTGTTTTGCAATCAAAATCTGATGAATCTGATGAATTATTTAGCTGAAATTTCTTCTTCTATTTTTTCATATTAAGAATGCAACAGAGTTTTATGTTTTGCAATGATTAATTCTAGATTGAGTCCTTTAGCAATACTTTGGGTCCATTAATTGGGTCCTTTTTTATTGTTTTTATATCATGAATAATGTATTGAGATTATAAATGGGAGATTCACAAGGAAAACAAAGAATTGGGTATAATTCATGGACTGTGGAAGAGAGCTTTGTATTGTTAGAACTTATGGTTGATGCTGCTAATCGTGGATGGCGTAGTAGCAATGGGGTATTAAGCAGGATTTGAAGAGAATGATGATATTTTTGAAACTCAAGAGCAACAAAGAGAGCATGCAAATGAATGGAGAGCTAATATAGCATCAGAAATGTGGAGGGATAACGTGAACGACGTGAATGAAGAGTGATAGAAATTCCTTCTATTAAATTCTTTAAAGTAAAAGTTTTTTATTATGATAGTAAAACATATTACTTTTGTTATTTGTGGTTGAAATAATTATAGAACATTTGAAGGTCATTTTAATTTTTAATTTTTTATTTTTGTAATAGTGGGCATAAATTAGTGGTCTATTTTTATTTTTATTTTTAAGGGCATTAGTCTATTCATAACAAATAAAATAGTACAATGGTACGTGGAATTTTAAAGTTTTCCCTATTCCAAGTTGAAATTTGAGTAATTGTGAAGGTAAAATTATGATTTTTTATAAAAAAAGACCACAAATTAAAATCTATAGAAATCTATGTAAATCTATAGAAATCCTTGAGAATTCATTAAAATCTATAATATAGAATTATGTTGAAATCTTATAAATTCTATGGAATTCTATTCAAATTCATGAAACTTATGAGAATTTATAAATATTAAGAAATCTCTTCAAATTTGAGTTGAGGAGACCCCCCTAAGTATATTTTATTTTATTTTATTAAAATAAAAATAAAATTACATTTAAATATACATATGTAATTTAAATCTACACAAAATTTAAATTTTGTTGAATCAGAATTTTTAACGAAACTTCTAAATTTAGATGGAGTACTAGACATTGTTTATTTTCTTTTCTGCCACATCAGTTTGACATAGTGCTCGATATCTTGCATTGAAGACGATTTTTTTTAGATATTATCTATTTTGTTTGACAAATCGTAGAAGAAATTCCACGTTTATTAAATTGAGAATTGTGTATCAATCCAATTAGTTTCTTGTTCCAATCTCATTAATCACACCATTAAACTCGGCATGTTTAGTCTTCCAATCATTCAATATCCCTATTTTTTTTTTAAGGACCAATCTTACTATGATATTAATAATTTATATTATAAAGACATTTGACACGGAAACATATCTGTTAATTTGTAGAAACATAATATAATATATTAGACAAGACGTGGTCGAGTACTATGTTAAAATTAGTTCATATTTTATTGATAACAAGATATATTAAATAGGAACATATTAAGAAATTAAGAAATCAACTATATTTTCAATAAAAAAAAGTTGTCTATAATTTATGACGAATAAAAAAGGTAAATAAATCTATATTTTTAGGACAGAGGAAATAATAATTATGAGGGAAGCATGTTAAAATAAAATATAGAGAAAAATAATAAATACTTAGTAAGAGAAGTAAAATAAAGTATTAAAAATAAATTGGTGGTAGAGTATTTCAAAAATTTTACTTTCTAAAATACAAAAGATGCTCGTTATAAATAGAAAATCTCTTGAAAATGCTCTAATCTTGTTTGTGTTGAAAAAAAAAAGGTTTCGAATACATTTCAGAGTGTTTCGATATCGAAATGTTTCAAAACGCAAATGCTAAAACGTGATGAATACTAAAGTTAAGTGAATATATATTTTTTATATCTAACAAGTATAAACTTTTCAACAATGTCAAGATTTAGATAAAATACTCTCCCCGTCTCATGAAAATAATTATTTATTTATCCCAAATGAAATCCGTTTTTCTTGTTAACAATATAGTTCATTTCTTAATTTTTTTTAATATGCTTATATTTAAAGTACCATGATATTAATAAATATGAACTACCATTATATTAGTGTAAAGATATATTAAAAAAAATAAGTAAAATTTATTATTTCAACTATAATAATTAATTTTTTTAATATATTTAAAAATAGAAGTACGTCTATTTTTATGGAACCAAAGTAGTATTCACATGTAAAACGATGATACATGTACGAGTAGATGTATGGTTGGCAAAAAATTTAATTTGTCATTTCGATTTAGTTAATGCTCGTACCTAACTATTGTAACCATATTGTCCAAGCAATTATAAATTACAAGTTCAGACTTCATTTTTCATGCACATAAAATTCAAAGAGGAAAATAATGGCTGCCTTATTAGAATCGAAAAATGCTTTAGCCACAAGTACAATTTCTGTGTTTGATCAAGGATCTGTGAAGGTGAAGCAGTGCACCATTAAGACGTCGCACCCGTCTTCGCCGCCTACCGAGTTGTTCATCGTTGCACCGGTCGTCGAAAATACATATCCGGTGCTACTTTTTTGTCACGGATTTTGGATTGACAACACTTTGTACTCTCAACTTCTGGAGCATATATCTTCCCATGGATATATAGTTGTTGCTCCTCAGGTATTTCTCTTTCTCCTCTCTCTTACTTAGACTATTGATTTACTATTTTATTTAAAAGTTTAAGCTATTACACTCCTTTATTGAGCTTGCACGGCCCCTTTAAATCCACCCCGACTACAAAAATATAATGGCTTCAAGATATTTATCAATATTTTAAAAACCGATCCGGACATTTGCTCGGAAAAGAGAAAATGTCAAGGGTCAAATGGTCGAACCAGAGTTGACACCCTATGATTTTTAAAATATTAAAAAAATGAAAAACAAGTGTTTGGAAATCACAAAAATTGCTCAAAATCAAATTTTTTGATTTTCATTCTTTTGATCCATTTCGTGCAGGGGTGGAGATGAATTTCAATGTTCAATTATAGTTAATTGTGAAACCGAGAACGGTTCGACGAGTTCCTCAAAACCGGGCGGGTAGACGAATTTTTGTGTCGACTTTTTAATATAGGATTTTTATGTATAACCAACTCAATTTTGGTCCCAATTCTTTATTTTACCGATTGAATTGGTCGAACTGGCCCGGTTCTAATAACACCGGTATTTATAGTGTTCTAACACTTTTTCGTGGTTAGAAACATTAATTGGTATGCTTTATAATGAAGCTATACGTTTTTCTATAATAGCTATGTAACTAGGGAAATAAGAGTTATTTATTTATTTATTTATTTTTGGGGGGTGGGGGAGGAATTAAACAAGGAAAAGGAATATTCTTTCTTAATGAACTTTGTTATTGTTCGTTAGGAATGACTATATATAGTAAAAATTTTTTGTAGGATTAATTAATTGAAAGTAATTAATTCAAGAACGAGCTAATATCTTTTAAAACTTGTTAATCTTTTGGTCGTGTTCAATAATCATTTTATTTGAAAGTTTAAACCGTAAAAGAGCATTCAAATTTATCTAGTAACCGTACATAAAACAGGTTTTCCTAGTATTAATGTAATGTTTTCATACTATTTGTCCTTGCTCGCAGTTTTATGGTATCATGTTAATTTCCGTGAAGGATGAAATCGAGAGAGCAGCCAAAGTAAGTGACTGGCTATCCATGGGCCTTCCACAAGTGCTTAAAGTGAACGTCAAACCTGATCTCTCCAAGCTCGCGTTATGTGGCCACAGCAGAGGTGGTAAGGCAGCATTTGCCCTCGCATTAGGCCATGCCCCAACAAGTGCCAAATTCTCGGCAATACTAGGAATTGACCCTGTTGATGGCTCGTCACCTTCGTCCAGACCAGAACCCAATATCCTCACTTTCGTCCCACGCTCTTTCAATCTTGAAATTCCTGTTGGAATAATAGGTACTTCAAAAATTTGAAGTCGTTAAAAATTAGTTAAACAAATTTATTCATTTAAATTGTCTTTAACTGCAGGTACAGGCTTAGGGAACAAATCAAAGAACATAATTATCAGTATCCCACCTTCTTCTCCCGACGGAGTCAACCACACAGAGTTTTTTAACGAGAGTAAACCTCCTTCTTGTTATTTTCTTGCAAAGGATTATGGGCATTGTGATATGTTGGATGAATCCAAGCCTAACTTAGCAAGTTGGGCGTGTAGAAGTGGTGAGGGTCCAAAGGAAGATATGAGAAGGGGTGTTGGAGGAATTGTGGTTGCATTTCTTAATGCTTATTTGGGAGATGAATCAGGGGATCTTAAAGCCATTTTGGAAAAACCAAGTACTGCTCCTATACTTCTTGATCCAGTTATTTTTGTTGAAAAGTGACGACTAGATAGTTTATTAAGAGATTGTCACGCACAACTCAACTTTCGATATAATAGTCTCCTAGTCAATTATTCTTAAATATAAATTGTGGTAGCTAAGGGAATAAATTATACTTGAGGAGGCATATAACCTAATTAGTTTACTTGCTAAGTTCTGTATAAATACCCCGTGGTTGATTGAATTTAAAGTATTTTTATTTTGGCTAAGCTTAACTTCTTGCTATCCAAATACAAGAGCAAAATGTGGAAGTGCTTTTGACCACGAGGAAGTTATGGAGTTCTCAAATTTGAAGTAGCACCATAAATTTATTCAATCTTCTTCAAGTAGCAAGTCTATAAATATCTAAGAATCGAAAAGATCCTACACTCGATGTATGATAACTAGAAGTATGGCTAGGTCGCATGACGTGTAGTTCTTTAAATTTTATATAATCCTTCCTATATGCGACGAGATAAGATTTCTTCTATTGAACTTTTAGCGGAGGTCAAGCCAAGATCCGTCATATGTCTGTACTTTATTTTCATTATTAATATGGGTAATGATCTCCTCCCCATGTGGGGAGGAGTTATAAAACCCACGTGACACATGTCACGTGGGTATTGGAAGAAAGAAAAAGTGATAAATATTTTTTTAATCACTTGTCCAATACCCACGTGACACGTGTCACGTGGGTTTTATAATCTCCTCCCCACATGGGGAGAAGATCATTACCCTAATAAAACATACTATCTAGATTCTAGAGTGATTTTATTTTTATTTACAAAAAAGAGTAAAGTAACTTTTATATTTTTAATATATTAGATTAGACGTAGTCGAGTATATTAAAAATGTGGTTTTTATTACATTAATAAACTTTTCCTCTATTATTGTTGTTTTATACAAATTAATAATTGTTTGATTGCATTTGAACTTACACTAGGGATAAATAAATCAAAGAATATAGAGAAAAATCAACTTTGTAAATTTTTTGGCAAAGTATAGCACAACTCATTGTACCACTCATCTAAAGAAGGAGAAATATATTGCAGAATGAATGCCCTACATCATAGAGGTATTGAAATGAACCGAATGTGCCAAAATTAACACAAGTACATGTAAGATATATTAGGAACAACGTAACAGAATAAATATATCTTTTTTTTTTTTTTTGTATTAATCTAATAAATAAATGACACAATATTTAACGTAGTTCGACAATGTGTATATGTCCACAACTCAATACCAAATAATCTTCTACTATAATCAACAATAACGAGTACAACTTTCTTTTCCAAATAGCACTATAGGCACATCAAAACATCAAGAATTGAATAATTATTGGTACCAATAATAATATGTCATCCAATAAAGATGGAAACCTACAAAGTCTTTCTAGTCAATTCTAGAGACATAACAAATATCAAGAACACAAGTCTTCTCACACAAATAATCCTCGTGTATCAAAGACGGAATCCCTTAAAACCAATACTAATAATTTACCCAAACACAATTATTTCAAGAACAAGTTCTTGACAATACTACTTAAAAACAACAAAGAAAAAATCTCACCAAATTTGTTACTATTCAGATAATAATTCCTCCTTAATGAACTGTTGGATATTGATATTACTCGTTGAATTTGAAGAACAATGAAATTTTTACTTCTTGTCAAAGTTTCACGACGTTTGAACTACAGAGCGCTAAAATATCATGTTTGATCACTATTGCGCAAGCTATCTAGAATCTACGAATTTTCTACAACTCACATATTTTCTCTCTATGTTGGATGAATTGAGTTGTCTCTTTCATGTACTTACACATGGATGCTACTCCACAAAACCTCAATTTATAATGTTAATTAAGACATTAAATTAAAGTTATAATAATACTTTTATTCTCCAATTTTCACCCATGCAAAAATACTCTATTCTAATAACAATTTACATTTGTTACATTTATTACATTTGGAATTTAAAATGTTGAAAAATAATTGTGGAATTTTAATATAAAATTAAATATGAGGTAAAATTATCATCTAAATTAATTACTATTAGAACTCTTTAATTTAGACTAATTTGTTGAAATTGGACCTTTAATTTACCCAAGACATGGAGCGGATAGAGGATACCCAACAATAAATACACGTAAGATATAGTAAAAATAATAAAAGCTACAAAATTTATCATACCTCAAGATCTAGATATAAATGTTTTTAGAGATTGAGGTTTCATACAGAGAATGAGGGTGAAGTGTTACAATATATGTGTGATGAAATGGGATTTCGACAAAGTCAGAAAAAGAAAGTAAGAGCCCGTTTGGTTGAGTTTATAAATTTATAAGGCAAATTTTTTTGGTCAAATAAATTAGTTTATAAACTCTACTAAACGGGTTCTAAACTGTACGAGAAACTCCGATTTTTATGAGAAAAATCACACTGTTGTACTCCCAATTTAAACTTCTACAATATCTTAAATATTAAGATCACAAAATTTTTTCAAGCAAAGGCTCATCGAGCTCCCAATTTACAGAGGTTTTCTCCACTCGTTTTAATGTCTCTCAAATGTTGTTTCTTATCTTAAAAAAACTAAGCACATATTTAGTGATACTTAAATTATAATTTCATCTAATCAAATTAATTAAACACAATTTTTATTCATACATTTATCAACTACTTATAATATAAATACTTAAAAATTAATTTCAAACACTATTTCTAAATAATTGCAAACAATTCATTTCAAGATTTTGCGGCATCCATTTTCAGACAGCTGTGCTGTCATCCATAGACTTTTGACTACGTTGCAAAACCTAAAATTATTGAAGATTTTTGTGACTCTTCGTTCCTCCACGCGACATGACATGTTAAATTGATGATATTAGAGCAACTACAATAGATTAGCTATATTTAAAGAGCATATTTAGTATTTTAAAAAGTATCTATAAATTTAAAGAGCATATTTTTTTAAACATTATAGTAACCTCTTTATCTCCATGCTCTTCATTTTACTTCTTTCAATAAACATTTAATATTTTTCCCTCTTTTTTTTCATAAACTTCCCTCCCAATTATTTTATTATTTCCCTCCACCATTCTTCATATATTCAACAACTCTGGCCTTTCATTTACACGTCAATTTCACACAATATACTGTAGAAATAGAAAAATAGAAAAATATATGTGCAGTTTGAAAGTCTATACTATAGAAATAAAAAAATATATGTGCAGCATATATATAGATCATAAATCTCTGGATACATGAATGAATATGAAAGTAGTCGTTTAATTCAACAATGACATTTGTATATAATATTTAATTAAAACCAATATATCTTGAAAATTGAAATTGTGTCAAATCATTTAATAATAGAGTCAGTTTGGCTCTCCAGATTTGGAGAACCAAACCCACTCTCTAAATTAAAAAGTTACAATAGAGAGTCCATTGAAGTCGAATTTTAAGAGTTGGCTCTTTAAATTAAAATGCATCCTATATTTAAAGAGCTTGTTGGAGATGCTCTAACACGTACAATTGTCTAAACTCTAATCTTTCTTTTTTAAAAAGCTAATAATGTCTACCATTAATTTAAAAATTTATATCCAATCAATACATTTCTCTTTCTTTCTTTTTTCTAAAAAGCTAATAATAATTTGCCACATTTGCACAATGAATATTATTGCATTGGAGAAGTTTTTTGATATAATGTCAATGTCTTTTGCCACATATACATATTAGATATTGTTGCATTGGAGATGCTCTAACTGTTGTAACCATATTGTCCAAGCAATTATAAATCACAAGATCAAGACTTCATTTTTCATGCACACAAAATTTATAGAGGAAAATAATGGCATCCTTATCAGAATCTGAAAATGCTTTTGCCACAAGTACAAATTCTGTGTTTGATCAAGGATCAGTGAAGGTGAAGTCGTGCAACGTTAAGACATCGGATCCGTCTTCACCGCCTACAGAGTTGTTCATCGTTGCACCGGTCGAAGAAAATACATATCCGGTGCTACTTTTTTGTCATGGATTTTGCATTGATAACACTTGGTACTCTCAACTTCTGCAGCATATATCTTCCCATGGATACATAGTTGTTGCTCCTCAGGTATTTCTCTTACGTAGAGAGCTACATTACTTGGATGGAAGAGCACTGTCGATCAACTATCTTATTTAAAAGATTAAATTGTTACACTCCTTTTATGTGTAGATCTGATTCATTTTTTCACCAAATGCCCGATTCATTTTGTCGCATGTTCTCGTATTGTGTCGATCTATCTCATCTAAAAGTTTAGTAACATATTTCATAAAGGGATTGGACAGTGTTAAAGAAAAAGTTCAAATTTTGTTCATTATATTATATATTAAACACGCTCTAAACATCTAGATATTATGGTCGAATTCCAATATTGCTAAGAATAGTTCATTGCTCTTGTCATATTAGAGGAGAGGTCCAATATGTAGTGGAATTCATGTTGATATGATAGGTTCTGTTCGTAGTGAATCTCAAGCTGCCAAAAGAAGAAGAAAATCTAAGAAGGTCTTCAACCACCATAGTGAGGTCGAGTCATATTTGCTATATTAAACTTGACAATATTTAACCATGTTAATCCATCAACACAAAATCTTGTTGTTGTTGTGTATGGTTCATCACTGTATATATGGGCGGAGCCAAGATTCAACTACCGGGACTAGTATAAAAACTTTTAAAGCTAATTTCAACAATACGAAAATATATATTTTTTATTTAAAAGCAATCAGACCACCTTGTTTTGAGATGAACTACAATTTGTTTTTACTGTGCCTATTTGTAATTTTTAATATAAGGTTTTCATACATTTGTCCTTGCTCGCAGTTTTATCGTTGTATGTTAGTTTTCGTGAAGGATGAAATTGACATAGCAGCCAAAGTAACTGACTGGCTATCCACGGGCCTTCCACAAGTGCTTAAAGTAAAGGTCAAACCCAATCTCTCCAAGCTCGCGCTATCTGGCCACAGCAGAGGTGGCAAGGTAGCATTTGCCCTCGCATTAGGACATGCCCCAACAAGTCTCAAATTCTCGGCAATAATAGGAATTGACCCTGTTGACGGCTCGTCGCCTTCGTGCCGGCCAGAACCCAAACTTCTCACCTACGTCCCACGTTCTTTCAATCTCGAAATTCCTGTTGGAATAATAGGTACTGTTGAATCACCTCATATCTAAAAGTTGAAGTCATTAAAGATTAGGTTAAACAAATTTATTCATTTAAATTTCATCTTCAACAGGTACGGGCTTAGGAGACCAATCAAAGTGCATTATCCCACCGTTCGCTCCAGACGATGTCAACCACGCAGAATTTTTTAACGAGAGTAAACCTCCTTCTTGTTATTTTCTTGCAAAGGATTATGGGCATTGTGATATGTTGGATGAATCCAAGGCTAATTTAGCAAGTTGGGTTTGTAGAAGTGGTGAGGGTTCAAAGGAAGATATGAGAAGGGGTGTTGGAGGAATTGTGGTTGCATTTCTTAATGCTTATTTGGAAAATGAATCCAAGGATCTTAAGGACATTTTGGATAAACCAAGTATTGCTCCTATACTTCTTGATCCAGTTATTTTTGTCAAAGATTGACTAGACAGTTGATTAAGAAATTGTCACACACAACTCGACTTTCGAATTGAGCATGCCTCTTCTCTAGTCAATTATTTTTGAATATAAATTATAAATATACTTGAGGAGTACAGTGTGTATTTGTCTTTGTAATTTACTCAATCTCTTTCAAGTAGTGTGTCTAAAAATATTTAAAGTCGAAAAAACACTACATTCGACGTGTGATAACAAGAAGTATGACTAGGTCGCATGAAATGTAGTTTCTTAAATTTTACTTTATCTTCCCTACATGCGTAGGATGCAAGTTTTCTTTTATTGCATTTTTAGCATAAGGTCATGTCAAGATCCTTCTCATCTCTGTACTTTATTTTATGTTCATTATTAATAAAACGTACCATATAGATTCTGGAGTGGTGAAGTACTTTCTTGTTTCCAAATGGATTTGAATAAGTAACTTATTAGTTTAAAACTAATTTTTACTTTCAAAATAAGTAATTTATGAATTTCTAATTTTGATCAATAAAAAAAATTATTTATTTAAAATTTACTTATTACTTTTAAGTAAACTTTTTAAGATTAGCCAAACATATCTGAAATACATTCTTGATAAAAAAAAAAAAAATCGCGTAACTAATAATAATAATAATAACACTAGTTATAGAATATCAGAATTGATCTAACTCCCATGGTGGGGAGTTTTTATAACTCCTACTGAACCCGTGTACAGTAGAAATTGGACAAGTGCTTGACTTTTTTGTCAAGCACTTTTTCATTGGCCAACTCCCACTAGACACGTGTCCAGTGGGAGTTGTAAAAACTCCCAACCGTGGGAGTTAGATCAATTCCGTATAGAACATGGATCTGTAATATTAAGACCTTTTACAAATAAAAATAAGTCAATTTGAATAATTCTTTTATGGCCACTTTTCATAAAATATTAGTAAATATTCACGAAAACAATTGATATTAGTTTGTTTTAAATAAATCATATATTAAAAAAAATATGTAAATAAGGAAATAAGACGAAAAATTGAGATATTTCAATATAGGCTCAATTATCCCCAAATTCTCTGACGGACGGAGTATAGATGGCCACTCATGCCGTTGCCATCTCTAAGTAATGATCTTCTTTTTTCTCTTTATAATCGTTATAAATAATTATATGGTATAAAATCAGTAATTTTAAATCTAGAGGTTTATAATAAGAGTATCTTTAAGAGATTCTCTATTTATAAAAATCATATTTTACATTTTAAATAATATCTATAAATTTAAAGAGTAAATTTTTTGAAGTAGTCCAACAATCTTTTTATTTTTAACATTTTATTTTATTTCTTTTAAAAAATATTTTTTTATTTTAATATATATTTTATTTTGACATATTTTCCTCTTAATTATTATATGATTTTACTCTATTTTATTTTAAATATACTATTTAATTTAATCAATAAATAAGTATAAAAAATTGAAATTATTTAATTATAAAGAATGAATCTGACTTTTTAAATTTAGAGTCAGTTATACTCTTTATTTTAAAAATTAATTTGAAATTTTTTTTGAAACATAATTTTAATTATCGTCTATCTAAAATAGAAAATATCATATCTTTAAAGATGATATTGGATATGCTCTAATGTAATAAATGTATGTGAAGAAGAAATATTTTAATAGAAAACAAAACAGCACGATTGCTTACGGATGCCGACAAAATAAATAAATAAATAAAAATCTAGGTGAATATATATATTTTTGTACTATGTTTTAAACATGCTGATTTATCATATGACATACAAATACATGTGCATCACAAATTGTATTGCTTTATACATAACATAAAATTTGAGGGGTCGTCATGGTTATATATATAAAATTCCTGGTTCACGTTTTTTTTTTTTTTTGGGTTATAAATAGGGTATAATAATTAATTACATGTATAATTTGAATTTCAAACATGGTATCGAAACAGATAAAAGGTCTAAAATTTCAGTGTTACTATCATCTATATATAAAATTATTCACGTGTTAAACATTTAATTAAAAAAAATAAATTCATCCCACGATAAAGTGTGTGTCAAAAATAAATTTTAAGTAAATAAATTTATTGTTTTTTTTTTCCTCTCCCACAAACCCAAAAGGATGATATGTTATATGTGCAAAATAAAATTGAATATGAATGAATTTGTAACAAATGTAAAAAAGTAGGGACTATAGGTATAATTTAATCTTGAATTTAATGCGTTCATTGGATCCCTTAAATTATTATAAGCAGTAGTAGGAATTGGGTTGCTGGCTCTTGCACGGCAGAGTTGACAGGATGGTCCCAAAATCCGTCAAACTATGAGTAGTACTAGGAATGGTGTCGCTTATGCATAGGCTCAAAGTGATACAACGTCAAATGGGTCCGACGTCTCGAAATAAATAAATGAATGTGACAAATATGTTACTATCATAGGTGTCAGTACATGAGTGGTGTTCTTATATATATCAGTGGATATGATGTAATTGTCTACTGGTGATGTAGAGCATCCACATCACCAGTGGACAAGATGTGCTCCACATCACTAGTAGACAATTACATCTTGTCCACTGATATGTAGGAGAACACGACTAGTTAGTACATTGATGACAAGTTAATTGTGTGTTGACAAATTATTTTGATATTAAAATATGGGCATAGTAGATATCCTACTGGAAATTTGAATCACTAATATTATTTCAATATTGATACAATAATCTACAAATCAAAAGAACATAATAATAGTCCAATAGAGATGTATGCAGATTTGAATCTATGTATAAATAAGAATAATGGTAAACTAATTATGTCTCAATTAGAGTATCTCTTGTTATAGACAATTTAATTGTGATCCATCATAAAATAACAAGTAATTTAAGAAAAAACCATCAAGAAACATTGATTAGAGTTATTCGGGTTTAGATGCTGGGAGCACACCCAAATGTACGGGCCGAGTGGTCCACAGGCTAGTTGGCTTGGGTTTGTTTAGGAATGAGTTTGGGCCAGGGCCGTGCTCCAAATTTTTTTACAGGTTAAGCAAGCTCGACCTGTAAAAAACATTAGCCGACTCGTGAGCCGACTTTCTTGACAATAGTGAGAGTGGATTAAGAGACCAAAATAAATAGGAATTTTTAATGGGTTTCAAATTAGCCTTTCCTAAAAAAAGAAAAAAAGACAACTATTCAAGTAAACAAAATTTTCAGAATTTCTTGATATACTTTGATAAGTACAATTTTGTACTTATCTGAGCTCACAAAAAGAGACAATTATGAGTACACTTGTTTGTTTTCAGTATAATGGCATGTCGTTTTCTTGTTATTTTAGTAAATAATTAAAGTCAAGTGTCGAATTGGCGAAAAGAGACCAAAATAGAAGAAAATGGTATGCTTTATAATTAAGCTACACGTTTTTTTTAATAGCTATATATGCATCCAGGGAAATAAGAGATTTTTTTGGGGGGATTCAACAAGGAAGAAGAATTTTCTTTCTTAATGAACTTTGTTTATTGTTGGTTAGGATATAGGAATGACTATATATAGTTAATATTTTGTAGGATTAATTAATTGAAACTAACGAATTCAAGAATGAGCTCATTTCTTTTAAAACTTATTCATTTTCTAGTTGTGTTCAATAATCATTTTATTTAAAAGTTTAAACCGTAAAAGAGTATTCAAATTTATCTAATAACCGTACACAAAACAGGTTTTCCTAGTATTAATGTAATGTTTTCATACTATTTGTCCTTGCTTGCAGTTTTATCGTAGTATGTTAGTTTCCGTGAAGGATGAAATCGAGAGAGCAGCCAAAGTAAGCGACTGGCTATCCATGGGCCTTCCACAAGTGCTTAAAGTAAATGTCAAACTTGATTTCTCCAAGCTCGCGTTATGTGGCCATAGCAGAGGTGGTAAGGCAGCATTTGCCCTCGCATTAGGCCATGCCCCAACAAGTGTCAAATTCTCGGCAATACTAGGAATTGACCCTGTTGATGGCTTGTCACCTTCATCCTGTCCAGAACCCAAAATCCTCACCTTCGTCCCACGCTCTTTCAATCTTGAAATTTCTGTTGGAATAATAGGTACTTTTAAAAGTTGAAGTCGTTATAGATTAGTTAAACAAATTTATTCATTTAAATTGTCTTTAATTACAGTTACATGTTTAGGGGACAAATCAAAGAACATAATTATCCCATCTTTTTCTCCAAACGGAGTCAACCACGCTGAGTTTTTTTAATGAGAGTAAACCTCCTTGTTGTTATTTTCTTGCAAAGGATTATGGGCATTGTGATATGTTGGATGAATCCCAGGCTAATTTAGCAAGTTTGGCGTGTAGAAGTGGTGAGGGTCCAAAGGAAGATATGAGAAGGGGTGATGGAGGAATTGTGGTTGCATTTCTTAATGCTTATTTGGGAGACGAATCAGGAGATCTCAAAGCCATTTTGGAAAAACCAAGTACTGCTCCTATACTTCTTGATCCAGTTATTCTTGTTGAGGAGTGACGACTAGATAGTTTATTAGGAGACTGTCACACACAACTCAACTTTCGATACAATAGTCTCCTAGTCAATTAAAACAATGGTCAATTATTTTTAAATATATATTGTGGTAGCTAAGGGAATAAATTATACTTGAGGAGGCATATAACCTAATTAGTTTACTTGCTAAGTTCTGTATAAATACCTCGTGGTTGATTATATTTAAAGTATTCTTATTTTGGCTAAGCTTAACTTCTTGCTATCCAAATACAAGAGCAAAATGTGGGAGTGCTTTTGACCTAGAGGAAGTTATGGAGTTCTCAAATTTGAAGTAGCACCATAAATTTATTCTATCTTCTTCAAGTAGTAAGTCTAGAAATATCTAAGAATCGAAAAGACCCTACACTCGATGTATGATAACTAGAAGTATGGCTAGGTCGCATGTCATGTAGTTCTTTAAATTTTATATAGTCCTTCCTATATGCGGACGAGGTAAGTTTTCTTCTATTGCACATTTAGCGGAGGTCAAGCCAAGATCCGTCACATGTCTGTACTTTATTTTCATTATTAATAAAACATACCATCTAGATTCTAGAGTGATTTTATTTTTATTTACAAAAAAGAGTAAAGTAACTTTTACATTTTTAATATATTAGATTAGACGTAGTCGAGTATATTAAAAATGTGGTTTTTATTACATTAATAAACTTTTCCTCTATTACTGTTGTTTTATACAAATTAATAATTGTTTGATTGCATTCGAACTTACACTAGGGATAAATAAATCAAAGAATATAGAGAAAAATCAACTTTGTAAATTTTTTGGCAAAGTATAGCACAACTCATTGTACCACTCATCTAAAGAAGGAGAAATATATTGCAGAATGAATGCCCTACATCATAGAGGTATTGAAATGAACCGAATGTGCCAAAATTAACATAAGTACTTATAAGATATATTAGAAACAACGCAACAGAATAAATATATCTTTTTTTTTTTTTTTTTTTTGGTATTAATCTAATAGATAATGTGCATATGTCCACAATTTAATACCAAATAATCTTCTATTATAATCAACAATAATGAATACAAATTTCTTTTCCAAATACCACTATAGGCACATCAAAACATCAAGAATTGAATAATTATTGGTACTAATAATAATCTGTTATCTAATAAAGATGGAAACCCACAAAGTCTCTCTAGTCAATTCTAGAGGCATAACAAATATCAATAACACAAGTCTTGGCACACAAATAATCCTCGTGTATCAAAGATGGAATCCCTTAAAACCAATATTAATAATTTACCCAAATACAATTATCTCAAGGACAAGTTCTTGACATACTACTTAAAATCAACAAAGAAAAAATCTCACCAAATTTGTCACTATTCAGATAATAATTCCTCCTTAATGAATTGTTGGATATTGATATTACCTATTGGATTTGAAGAACAATGAAATTTTTACTTGTCAAAATTTCACGACGTTCGAACTACGGAGCTCTGAAATATCATGTTTGATCACCGTTGCGCAAGCTATCTGGATTCTGCGAATTTTCTACAACTCACTTATTTTCTCTCTATGTTGGATGAATTGAGTTGTCTCTTTCATGTACTTATACATGGATGTTACTCCACAAAACCTCCATTTATAATGTTAATTAAGACATCAAATTAAGTTATAATAATACTTTCATTCTCCAATTTTCACCCATGCAAAAATACTCTATTCTAATAACAATTTACATTTGTTACATTTATTATATTTGGAATTTAAAATATTGAAAAATAATTGTGGAATTTTAATATAAAATTAAGTATGTGGTAAAATTATCATCTAAATTAATTACTATTAGACCTCTTTAATTTAGACTAATTTGTTGAAATTGGACCTTTAATTTACCCAAGACATGGAGCGGATAGAGGATACCCAACAATAAATACACGTAAGATATAGTAAAAATAATAAAAGCTACAAAATTTATCATACCTCAAGATCTAGATATAAATGTTTTTAGAGATTGAGGTTTCATACAGAGAATGAGGGTGAAGTGTTACAATATATGTGTGATGAAATGGGATTTCGACAAAGTCAGAAAAAGAAAGTAAGAGCTCATTTGGTTGAGTTTATAAATTTCTATGACAAATTTTTTTGGTCAAATAAACTAGTTTATAAACTCTACCAAATAAGTTCTAAATTGTGCGAAAAGCTCCGATTTTTATGAGAAAAATCACACTATTGTAGTCCCAATTTAAACTTCTACAATTTCTTAAATATTAAGATCACAAATGCTTTTCAAGCGAAGGCTCATCGAGCTCCCAATTTACACAAATTTTCTCTGCTCGTTTAATCTCTCAAATGTTGTTTCTTATCTTAAAAAACTAAGTACATATTTAGAGATACTTAAATTATAATTTTATCTGATCAAATTAATCAAACATATTTTTTATCTGTACATTTATCAACCACTTATAATATAAATACTTAAAAATTAATTTCAAACACTATTTCTAAATAATTGCAAATAATTCATTTCAAGATTTTGCTGCATCCATTTTCAGACAGCATGTGCTGTGATCCATAGACTTTTGACTACGTTGCAAAACCTAAAATTATTGAAGATTTTTGTGACTCTTCGTTCCTCCACGCGACATGACATGTTAAATTGATGATGTAACACGTACTGCTGTCTAAACTCTAATCTTATTTATGTTGAAAAATGAAAACTGCAATTAAGTTAATTCTTAATTCAAGTTCCCAATTAAAACTCATGATAAAGTGTAATCCCTGGTCATAGATTATGGTCAAAAGTTTCTTTTAAGTTCTCAATTTTTTTTGAAAAATAAAAAGTTTCCGAAACATTTCAGAGTGTTTCAATTTTTTTTCTTTGAAAGTCTGTCTAAGATCACTGAAAACGCGTTTAGTTTATTATTTTGAAAAACTATTTTTAAAAACAGAAAAGTGAAAAACACGTCCTGTTTAAAATTTTGAGAAATTGTTTTATAATATTTTATTCAATTAGGCCCCTTTTGTTTTTAATTAAAATTTTGCTAAAAAATTGAAGTCAAAGTCAATAACTAATTTTAACCACACATTTCATAGACCCACAACTTTTTAACCACACATTTCATCAACTTTTTCAAAAAATCTTATTTAATCAAAATCAAACATACCCTTAATTTGATTGCGAAGTAAAATAGAATATAATTATATATTAATATTGTTGACGTTTGAACCTGCACCAGTCCACGTGCCAACAGATCTCCAATCACTCCTCTGCCAGCCCGTATGTTACCTGCACACCAGGACGACCGTTAGGCACCAAGATCTCCGGAGAAAAAGGGTCCGGCGATCGTTGGCACTCCGACGATCAAGTCAACAGCTGGTATTTAAGAAATACGCGGGGTGGGAACAAAATAGGGGTGTGGGAGAGACAAGCAGGCAGAGGTTTGAGCAGAATTTAGGGTGGAATTCTTAAGCGTAAAAGTGCGTACCTTGGGACAACCGGGGGCGTTGTACTTATAGCGCGAGAGACCTAATTGATTTAGGAGACTAATCAATTTGATACTCAATCGGATCCTCCTTCCTTATGTGATAAAGATCCTTCCTTATCTCTGCAATCTTCGAGATTATCTTCATTCTTTGAGTTTATCATGCTGCATGATTTTAGGAGATTACGATCCGGTTTCCTTGTGAGGATTCGTGCGCCAAATCAACGCGATCTCTCTTTAATTATTTCTCTGGTTGCCCCGGCATATCGAGTTGCTCGAGTGATGCGAGGCCCGACGAGGCCCTATGGTTCGCATGGGGGCGCCGAGGCCCTCCACATGATTCGCGGATTTCTGACTGTCGAAAGCCCAAGTGCGTGACGGGCCATTTCAAGGCCCTAGCAGAGCCCAGATAGGGCTCTTGATAGATTGCGAACTAGGCTCTTACTGGGCTTAGAGGGGGCCTGTGCTGACGTGGCGACCATATCGTAATCGTGTGGTAACAAATATATTATCAAATAATTTTTACATTTTAAAATTAGTGGATGTTACAATATATATTTTTTGTTACAAAAATAAAATACAAATAAATAATAAATTGAAAATATAAAATAAAAAAATTAAAATTATTGACGTAGACTGAGAATTTTAATATATTTTTATTTAAATTAATTTTTTTATTTTTTTATTTAAATTACCAATAAAGGCTTGACTTATTTTTTTAGTATTTTAGAATTTGTATTTTCATTAACTTTTTTTTTTTTTTTTTTTTTTACCATTTCTACTTTTGTTTTTATAATTTTTCTTTTAAATTTTTATTTAAATATTTTTTTTCTTTGTTTTGAGTATTTTCCATGTTTTCAACGAAAACACTCAAAACGTCAAAAATATGTTTTGAGTTTTGTGTTATAAATTTAATTTTGTTTTCGAAAATGTATTTTCAAAAACAGCATAGTAGACAAATTTTGGATGCTTTACTAAACTAAAAACTGAAAACTGAAAAGAATTTGAAAACAACAAAGAGAACAGATCCTAAAATTTTCGAAGTTTTTGTGCATAACGCTAAAACACAAGGAGACGTGCTGAATACTAAAGTTAAGTGAATAATTTTTTTTTTTTAATCTTTAACAAGTATAAACTTTTCGACGATGCCAAGATTTAGATAAAATACTCTCATTGTCTTATAAAGATAAGTTTACTTTTTTTATTTATCTGTTCCAAATTATAGTCAATTTTTTTGTTAACAGTATAATTAATATCTTAGTTTTTTAATACACTCCTATTTAATGTGCCTTGATATTAATAAATATAAACTACTATCATATTGATGTACGGATATATTAGAAGAAATGTAAGTAAAACTTATTTTTTTAATTATAATAATTATTTTTTTTTAAATTTATATAAAATTAGAAATAAGTCTATTTTTATGAGACAGGTAGGGTATATTTTAATTATTTAGGCACTTGTAAAAGGATAATAAACGTGTGAATAGATCTATGATTGGACACAACATTTAATTTGGGGTTTCGATTTAGTTAATGATCGTACCTAACTGTTGTAACCATATTGTCCAAGCAACTATAAATCACAAGATCAGGACTTCATTTTTCATGCACACAAAATTCATAGAGGAAAATAATGGCATCCTTATTAGAATCGGAAAATGCTTTTGCCACAAGTAAAAATTCTGTGTTTGATCAAGGATCTGTGAAGGTGAAGTCGTGCAATGTTAAGACATCGGATCCGTCTTCACCGCCTACAGAGTTGTTCATCGTTGCACCGGTCGAAGAAAATACATACCCGGTGCTACTTTTTTGTCATGGATTTTGCATTGACAACACTTGGTACTCTCAACTTCTGGAGCATATATCTTCCCATGGATACATAGTTGTTGCTCCTCAGGTATTTCTGTTACATAGAGAACTACATTACTTGGAAGAGCACTGTCGATCAACTATTTTATTTAAAATTTTAAGCTGTTATACTCTTTTATATATAGATCTTATTCATTTTTCACCAAATGCCCGATTCATTTTTGTCGCAAGTTCTCGTATTGTGTCGATCTATCTCATTTAAAAGCTTAGTAACATATTTTCTAAGGAGATTGGACAGTGGTAAGAAAAAAAAAGTTAAAAATTTTGTTTATTATACTATATATTAAACATGCTCTAGACGTCTAGATATTATGGTCCAACAAGAATTCCAATATTGCTAAGAATAGTTCATTGCTTTTGTCATATTAGAGGAGAAGTCCAATATGTAGTGCAATTCATGTTGATATGATAGGTTCTGTTCGTAGTGAATCTAAAGCTGCCAAAAGAAGAAGAAAATCTAAGAAGATCTTCAACCACCATAGTGAGGTCGAGTCATATTTGCTATATTAAACTCGACAATATTTAACCATGTTAATCCATAAACACAAAATCTTGTTGTTGTTGTGTATGGTTCATCACTGTATATATGGGCGGAGCCAAGATTCAACTACTGGGACTAGTATAAAAACTTTTAAAGCTAATTTCAATAATACGAAAATATATATTTTTAATTTAAAAGCAATCAGACCACCTTATTTTGAGATGAACTACAATTTGTTTTTAATGTGCCTATTTGTAATTTTTAATATAATGTTTTTATACATTTGTCCTTGCTCTCAGTTTTATCGTTGTATGTTAGTTTTCGTGAAGGACGAAATCGACATAGCAGCCAAAGTAACTGACTGGCTATCCACGGGCCTTCCACAAGTGCTTAAAGTAAAGGTCAAATCTAATCTCTCCAAGCTCGTGTTATCTGGCCACAGCAGAGGTGGCAAGGTAGCATTTGCCCTCACATTAGGACGTGCCCCAACAAGTCTCAAATTCTCGGGAATAATAGGAATTGACCCTGTTGACGGCTCGTCGCCTTCGTGCCGGCCAGAACCCAAACTTCTCACCTACGTCCCACGTTCTTTCAATCTCGAAATTCCTGTTGGAATAATAGGTACTGTTGAATCACCTCATATCTAAAAGTTGAAGTCGTTAAAGATTAGTTAAACAAATTTATTCATTTAAATTTTGTCTTCAACAGGTACAGGCTTAGGAGACCAATCAAAGTGCATTATCCCACCGTTCGCTCCAGACGGAGTCAACCACGCAGAGTTTTTTAACGAGAGTAAACCTCCTTGTTGTTATTTTCTTGCAAAGGATTATGGGCATTGTGATATGTTGGATGAATCCAAGGCTTATTTAGCAAGTTGGGTTTGTAAAAGTGGTGAGGGTTCAAAGGAAGATATGAGAAGGGGTGTTGGAGGAATTGTGGTTGCATTTCTTAATGCTTATTTGGAAAATGAATCCGGGGATCTCAAGGACATTTTGGATAAACCAAGTATTGCTCCTATACTTCTTGATCCAGTTATTTTTGTCAAAGATTGACTAGATAGTTGATTAAGAAATTGTCACACACAACTCGACTTTCGAATTCAGCATGCCGCTTCTCTAGTCAATTATTCATAAATATAAATTATAAATATACTTGAGGAGTACAGTGTATATTTGTCTTTGTAATTTACTCAATCTCTTTCAAGTAATGTGTCTAAAAATATTTAAATGTCGAAAAAATACTACATTCGACGTCTGATAATAAGAAGTATGACTAGATCGCATGAAGTGTAGTTTCTTAAATTTTACTTTATCCTCCCTACATGCGGAGGATGTAAGTTTTCTTTTATTGCATTTTTAGCATAAGGTCGTGAAGATCCTTCTCATCTTTGTACTTTATTTTATGTTCATTATTAATAAAACGTACCATATAGATTCTGGAGTGGTGAAGTACCTTCTTGTTTTCAAATGGATTTGAATAAGTAACTTATTAGTTTAAAACTAATTTTTATTTTATTATCAAAATAAGTAATTTACATATTTCTAATTTTGATCAATAAAAAAATTATTTATTTAAAATTTACTTATTACTTTTAAGTAAACTTTTTAAGATTAGCCAAACATATCTGAAATACATTATTTATAAAAAAAAATCGCGTAACTAATAATAATAATAATAATAACACTAGTTATAGAACATGGGTTTGTAATTTTAAGACCTTTTACAAATAAAAATAAGTCATTTTGAATAATTCTTTTACGGTCACTTTTCATAAAATATTAGTAAATATTCACGAAAACAATTGATATTAGTTTCTTTTAAATAAATCATATATTAAAAAAATATGTAAATAAGGAAATAAGATGAAAAATTGAGATATTTTAATATACGCTCAGTTATCCCAAAATTTCCCGACGGACGGAAGATAGATGGCCACTCATGCCGTTGCCATCTCTTAGTAATGATCTTCTTTTTTCTCTTTATAATCGTTATAAATAATTATATGGTATAAAAGCAGTGATTTTAAATCTAGAGATTTATAGTAAGAGCATCTTTAAGAGGTTCTCTATTTATAAAAATCATATTTTACATTTTA
The DNA here is from genome assembly GCA_030279155.1 of Forsythia viridissima. NCBI lineage: Eukaryota > Viridiplantae > Streptophyta > Magnoliopsida > Lamiales > Oleaceae > Forsythia > Forsythia viridissima. The sequence goes on along the minus strand of CM059034.1, from coordinate 20,555,458 downwards.
AATAATATCTATAAATTTAAAGAGTAAATTTTTTGAAACAGTCCAACAATCTTTTTATTTTTAACATTTTATTTTATTTCTTCTAAAAAATATTTTTTATTTTACCATATATTTTATTTTGACATGTTTCTCTTTTAATTATTATATGATTTTTTTCTATTTTATTTTATATATACTATTTAATTTAATCAATATATAAGTATAAAAAATTGAAATTATTTAATTATAAAAAATGAATCTGACTTTCTAAATTTAGAGAGTCAGTTATACTCTTTATTTTAAAAAATTAATTTGAAATTTTTTTTGAACTATCTAAAATAGAAAATATAATATCTTTAAAGATGATATTGGATATGCTCTAATCTAATAAATGTATGTGAAGAAGAAATATTTTAATTGAAAACAAAACAGCATGATTGCCTACGGATGCCGACAAAAAATAAATAAATAAAAATCTAGATGAATATATATATTTTTGTACTATGTTTTAAACATGCTGATTTATCATATGACATACAAATACACGTGCATCACAAATTGTATTGCTTTATACATAACATAAAATTTGAGGGGTCGTCATGGTTATATATATAACATTCCTGGCCATCAAAGTTCACCTTTTTTTTTTTGGGTTATAAATAGGGTATAATAATTAATTACATGTATAATTTGAATTTCGAACGTAGTATCGAAACAGATAAAAGGTCTAAAATTTCAGTTTTACTATCATCTATATATAAAATTATTCACGTGTAAAATATTTAATTAAAAAAAATGAATTCAATCCACGATATAGTGTGTGTCAAAAATAAAATTTAAGTAAATAAATTTATTGTTTTTTCCCCCCTACAAATCCAAAAGGATGATATGTTATATGTGCAAATAAAATTGAATATGAATGAATTTATAACAAATATAAAAAAGTAGGGACTATCGGTATAATTTATTCTTGAATATAATGCGTCCATGTGATCCCTTAAATTATTATGAGCAGTAGTAGGAATTCAATTGGGTTGCTTGCTCTTGCACAGCAGAGTTGACAGTAGAGTTGGCAAATGGGCTGGGTTGGGCCAGTCCAACCCACCAGAACAGGGCCACACATGAAACTGGACTGGGCTGGCCCAACCCAGTTTTATATGGGCCAGAAATATGCTAGCCCAGTCCAGCCCATTGGCCCAACTTATCTTAATTTTTTTTTTTTTTAAATAAATTTTTTATACACAATATCATTTGTAACATATGTATCAAATAGTGATACTATAAAGGACTAAATTGATATAAAAGTATAAATATGGGGATCAAGTTGCAAAAATTTAAAAGTTGAAGGACTTAAGTTACAAATAAAAGAGGACGAAATTGAAATGAAAGAGGAAGTATAGGGACTAAAGTGAAACTTTTATAAAGATGAAGGACTTATTGTGCAAATAATTAAGGACTCAAATACAAATTTAAGTGAATTCACGTGAAAATATATATTTTGTGGTATAGATTTGATTTTAATTTATTATTTTATTAATTAATATAATTTTAAGAATGTAGTATTTTTAGAATAAATTTGTTAAGTTGATAAAATTAGAATTATTTTTAAAAAGTGGTTTATTTATGAAAAAATTCCTTGATATTATTTGAATTATGTATTGAGACTATTCACAAAATGAATTAATTAGTGTTAAGGAGCCCAAAAAATAAAAAAAAAATCAAAATCAAAATCAAAATTGGGCCGGCCCAACTAGCCCGCGGGCTAGATGGGCTGGGCCATCTTGGCCTAGTTTTATTTGGGCTAGGGCCAACCCAACCCAAGAAGGCGGGCTACATGGGCCGGCCCGCGGGCCGGGCCAATTTTGCCACCTCTAGTTGACAGGATGGTCCTAAAATCCGTCAAAGTATGAGTAGTACTAGGAATGGTGTCGCTTATGCATATAGGCTCAAAGTGATTCAACGTCAAATGGGTCCAACGTCTCAGAATAAATGAATGAATGTGACAAATATATTACTATCATAGGGTATCAGTACATGAATGGTGTTCTCATATATATTAGTGGACAAGATGTAATTGTCTACTGGTGATGTAGAGTAATCTTATCACATCTTGTAATAGTGGACAATTTCATCTTGTAGATAAGATGACCTCTACATCACCAGTAGACAATTATATCTTGTCCACTAGTGTATAGGAAAATACCATTAGTCAATACATTGATAACAAGTTAATTGTGTGTTGACAAATTATTTTGATATTAAAATTAGGGCATAGTAGACATCCTACTGGAAATTCGAATCACTAATATTATTTCAAGTGACTTGATCTATTGCCTTCTGGTGGGCATTTTTATAATGCCCACTTTACATTCAAGCAATGAGTGTTTTATACTTGTCCCGGTGGACATTATAAGAATGCCTACCGGAGGCAATAAATCAAAACCCATTATTTCAATATTGATACAATAATCTCCAAATCAAAAGAACATAATAATAGTCCAATAGAGATGTATGCAGATTTGAATCTATGATAAATAAGAATAATGGTAAACTAATTATGTCTCAATTAGAGTATCTCTTGTTATAGACAATTTAATTGTGATCCATCATAAAATAACAAGTAATTTAAGATAAAACCATCAAGAAACATTGATTAGAGTTATTCGAGTTTATATGCTGGGAGCACACCCAAATGTATGGGCCGAGTGGTCCACAGGCTAGCTGGCTTGGGTTTGTTTAGGGATGAGTCTGGACCAGGGCCGTGCTCCAAATTTTTTTACATGTTAAGCAAGCTCGACCTGTAAAAAACATTAGCCGGCTCGTGAGCCGACTTTCTTGACAATAGTGGAGAGTGGATTAAGAGACCAAAATAAATAGGTATTCTTGATGGGCTTCAAATTAGCCTTTCCATAAAATATAAAAAAAAAAAAACACACACACACACACACAACTATTCAAGTTAACAAAATTTTCAGAATAGATAAGAATTTCAGGTATGCAATCTTCTACAAAAAGAGATCGAAATTCATACAACACAATGGATTAAGAGAGAGAGAGAAACTCTTGTTTGTGAATTAAGAGAGAGAAACTCATGCAACGGAGAGAGTGAATTAAGAACAAATTATTACAAGTTAATTATTGTAAAATATTGCATTTGTCCAATCATATTTTATTTTTTAAATTTATGTTACAAGGATAATAGTGGTATTAGTGAGAATTTGTCTAAATTTTTAATTAAAAAAATAAATAAATAATATGATATGGACAATTTTTTAAAATTGTTTGAACCTAAAAACCCCTTTTGTTTATTAATTCTTCCTCTAAAGCCCTAATCTCACCATTTATCAGGAGAGTGTGCTTGGTTCGGTCCAGTAAAGTTTTAATATTTTGAAATTGAACTTTAATAAAACATTTCTACAACATTTCACATCCTTATTTTTTTTATAAAAAAAAAAAGGGTAAATATCACTGGGGGTCCCTAACCTTTGGACCTTGTAACGATGGGGTCCCTAACTTTCTATTTTGAACTCCCAGGTCCTTAACCTATGAAACGTTAGCACCTGAAGTCCTTTTTTGACCAAAACTGTTAGTTTGACCGTTAAATGGTCAAAATCTTGTTGAATAGACCAAATTACCCTTAAATTAAATGATAAAAAAAGAAAAGAAAAAGAATAATAAAATAAAAATTGCAACAAAACCCCAACCAACAAAATAAAATATTTCAACTAAACCCCAAATACTTCATCTCCTCCAAAATACCGCCGGCAACCACCACCCACCGGAACCACCACCCCACCGCCGCCATCCAAAAAATAATTTCAACAACCACAAAACCATCGGCAAATACAACTCCGGCACGGCGCGCCAACGTGAAAACTGAGCAGATCTGAGATCTGAGGTCACCCCATTTCTGCAATTTCCCACCAGCAATTTCCCAGGCCATTTCTGCAATTTTCCAGGCCATTTCTGCAATTTCCCACCACTAGCACCACCATTAGCAGTGACAGCGCCACCAGTCGGAGATAACATCAAGAGTAACATGAGAGGTAAAGGCAGCGGAGTTGAGGCAGTGAGGCAGCGGAGCTGGGGCAAGTGGGTGGCTGAGATCCGTGAGCCCAGAAAGCAAACTCGACGGTGGCTCGGAACCCAGTGTTTCCTTCAAAACCATCCATTTCCGTCAAAAGCTGGTTGAGGTCTGTTCATTTTCATCGTTTCCACCACCAATTCCAGTTCTCCACTTCCCCTTTGACGCCCAACATCATCGATTTAATCAACATCACCGATGGTGGCTCGGAACCCATTGTTCCCTTCACCGACGCCCAACATCATCGATTTAGGGTTGTTGGAATCTACACCGCTGTAGATGGCTGTAAATGGCACGGCCGAGCAGATCTCAGATCTGCTCGATTTTCATGTTGGCGCGCCGTGTCGGAGTTGTATTTGTCGATGGTTTTGTGGTTGTTGAAATTATTTTTTGGATGGCGGCGGTGGGGTGGTGGTTCCGGTGGGTAGTGGTTGGCGGCGGTATTTTGGAGGAGATGAAGTATTTGGGGTTTAGTTGAAATATTTTATTTTTTTGGTTGGGGTTTTGTTGCAATTTTTATTTTATTATTCTTTTTCTTTTCTTTTTTTATCATTTAATTTAAGGGTAATTTGGTCTATTCAACAAGATTTTGACCATTTAACGGTCAAACTAACAGTTTTGGTCAAAAAAGGACTTCGGGTGCTAACGTTTCATAGGTTAAGGACCTGGGAGTTCAAAATAGAAGGTTAGAGACCCCATCGTTACAAGGTCCAAAGGTTAGGGACCCCCAGTGATATTTACCCAAAAAAAAAACATTTTATTGTATTGTGTTGTGCCGTATGGTGACACATGTGGTGTAATTTACTATTACTAATTTGTATACATTTTTATTACAAAAACATAAATTGTTTTCTAATATGAACAAATTCCCCAATGTAAATTGTAAAACAACAAATAAATTGATTCAGAGAAAACTATACTAACTTTTTATTCATCAAAATCCACTCGCAACCACATAAATATTAATCAAATCCTAACCAAAGGTTAGGAAAAACACTAGAACAAATACCAATAATTCAAATTAAATAATAATAGAATAAACCACCATACAAAAAATCAATATTATTAGTATTGTTTCTTTCTCTCATCATTTTCAGCTTCCCAATCTTCGAAAAACATGTATATATATATCTACTGCATGACAATCCCAATGAAAGACAGGAGCAACGAAGAGCAAATGAAGCCACACGAGACGGCCACCGATAACCCGGCTCCAGCGTCCAGTCCTGGTACCGGTGCCTGTACCGGTGCAAAATCAGCATCCTGTGCCTTCACAGCAAAGGCTGCCAAACTTAACACGACGAAGATGGTAGCAACAGCTCTTGAAATTCCGAAATGTGCCATTTCAATATTTTGAGGAGAGAGGAAAAATTATATTTACAGAGATTGTATCTATGTGTAGGGAGAGAAGCTGACAATTTTAGTGTGTGTGAGGTACTGATTGAAGGGGGGAGAAGATTAGTATTTATAGCCCGTTCATTATGTCTTAACGGTTGAATTTGATTTGCTCCAACGTTCGAATTTTTTAACGTTGTAAATGTGGTCCCCACGTATGAAAATTGGAACGTTAGGTCAGATAGGTGTTCAAATGAATGGGTCCCTTCAAGTTTGCTTTGTTATATGTAAGTTGCTCTTCAAATGAATGGGTCCCTTCAAATGAATGGGTCACTTGAATTCTTTTTCAAAATAAAAAAATTCAAACTTAACTACTAATAAACGAAGATTTAGAATACAATTAGAATCATGTGATCGAAAATACGATAACTGAGATTCTAACGTGAGTTAGGCAAAATTTTAAGTTGAATTTTGTCTTAAAAGATTTGCAAGTGTAAACTTGGATGTTTAAAAAAAAAAAATTCTTCACTTTAGGAGCAAGGCAAATGGAATCCAATCTTGACATATGACCTTGACGTTGGAAAACCTTTACACCTAAGTAATGGAATCATAGATGTTGAGATCGAAATCAAGCTCCATTTACAATTTAAATTGAATAAAAAATAAATTTATTTATTTATTTTTATTTTATCTTCAACACAAGTAGGTCTGATTGATATTTAGATTAAAATTTACTTATAAAGTACACGGAGATTTTCATAAATGGGCAGCGTTGATACTAGAATCATGACAACAAGCAGCTAGAATTGAGCAGTTGAATCCCCATAGCTTTGAATATATAAATAAAATTTGCAAGTGAAGGAATTGATGAACATTGGTTCTTTGATAATTTTGTATGCTTCCTCCTCTTCAATTAATCATGATATGACCACGAAGGCTGATTTCAGTTTCTCGAAGTTCGTTGGGGGTAATTTGATTTTCAGGAGTTTTTACAAGCATTGCAACAATTGTACAAAAAAGTTGTGAAACTTTGATGCTGCTAAACTTCTCCACCTTGTCTTTGAATATTCATTAGCCCTTTTGTTAACCAGATTGCTGTTTCTCTTGATGAGACAGCTTCTTCTTCCCCGAATGGTTTCAGTACGCCAGCAAGTTCCTCGAGCCTTTCTCGTTTTAGTAGTTGTGCACAAAGTTCGAGTAATGTCTCCATAGCTTCTGCCCTCTCTTCTCTAGGAGCAGCATTCGTTGGAGTACTTATTTCTGATATGTTTCGTCCGAAATCATCTGTATGTAAAAGTGTCTCTATACTTTTTGATAACATCTTTCCAGTTGAAGCAATATCTGGGATTCCTTTTGTTTGTATACTGAAGACAGGTGCTGCTGCAGGTTTATCTCTGCCTAAGTGCATACCTTCCAATGACGTTTCATCTTCAATTATCCGGTTCTTACAAGTAGGAAAAGAACTTGGCATTTCCATTCTCTGGTGTCGTTTCTCGCAAGTATTCTTACGATCAATATTAGCTTCATCAGCAACGTGCAATTGCTGAGTACATTCGTTTTGCTCCGTATCTTCGTGCTGATCAGTCAGTGTACTTGATCCTGATGAGGATTCCGAGTCGGTGCTTTCGTGTTTGTTGACACAGTTCTTTTCCACTCTCACATCCATTTTAGGTACTTGATTCAGGCAACTTGTTGGATCCACCGCCTGATTTTTCAAATATTGTTTTGGAACTTTTAAGGAAGTGAGCAAATCTGCCTTACTCTCTGTGTCTGAAATATCTTTCGACTTTCTCACCATTCCTTTCGTTTTAGGTTTTCTGTCTTTGTCCGATGTAGGTAATTTGTCAGGAAAGTTAGCCCTCGTAGCTTTGCACTTTGACTCGATTTCACATTTCACCGGAAGAAAGACAGGAGATAAGTAGCTACATAAAGTAAGATATGGTTGCAAATGCGGATGCCTTAAAAGTTCTGCAGCCTAAATTGGGGCACACGAAAGGATCAGATGAAAATTGTAACTTAAATGAGACGATATAAGGGTATCTCACTTACAGTTGGCCTATGTTCTGGGCTTCGTCTAAGCATGCTTTTAATCACTTGCTTCCTGCATTGTCGAAAAGTTCATTATTCTCGTTGCTTATTGCTGTTTTTTAAGATTAATCAAAAAACTCGGGATATGGTTTAGAATTTTCATCGATGGATATTCCATTCACTTACAGAGTCGAGGAATATATTGTCGGGAGAGGAGAAATAGTTGATCTGTTTATTTTGTTCACGAGTCCAGCCATGTCCTGTTTTATCAACATTCACATAATGACCATGATGCAAACTGGAGATTACAGATGAAACGAGGCCGAAAATGAATCTGAAACTTACTGCAGCTCGAAATGGAGGTACATGGGCAGCTATTTCGAACATACAACAACCTGAAAACGGAAAATGTCAATGGTTGATACTCCTCCCACCATGTCAATAAACTTACGATACATTCAATGTGTTACCAGAAAAATTACCTAAGGACCATATATCTGATTTGTAGCCATATGGTATATCTGCTAGGATTTCCGGACACATGTAATTTGGAGTTCCCACAACCTAAATCGACATGTAATGAACACCTTTAGATTGACATAAAACAACATTTCACCGGGATTTATCAGCATAAAGACTTGGAAATCAAGCAGAACTAATTTTAGTTCCAAATAGCATTAGTAGTATAGGAAGAAAGATCTTTACCGACGAAGCAAGATCATCTTTACTAAGCAGTTTTGCCAGTCCAAAGTCACCTGTATATCTAACATTAGATACAAGAAAAATGCCGGAGAACATAGATTGTAATGTACTGTCTCTCTTCTCACCTAGTCTGATTTTGTCTTTTGTAAGGAAAATGTTTGAGCACTGGATCAGGAGCATAAAAAGTTGTAAGAACATATGAATACGATGAAATCCCTTTTCACAATTGCATCCTAAAATCCATATATACTGGAATTCACAAAGCAATATACCTTAAGATCCCGGTGAAGGACGCGATTAGAGTGAAGGTAATCCACGGCTAGAAGTAACTGAGTCAGCCATTTACAGATTTTCTGTAGAGAAATTGAGATGTAGATTGCTTATTTACAGGCCTTTAATGTCGAATTAGTTCGTATGGATTTCTTACCTCTTCAGGGAAATATATTCCTCGAGCTTTTCTAATTATCTCTGCCCTGTAGCAGCAGCACCAGCATAGCAAAGACGATTACAGTTAAAAGAGGATATAAAGATCAGGTTAACATTCAAGACGTGTATGGTATGCAGAGGTGAACTGGACTGGACTAGAATACTTGTCCAGTATAATCCATCTTACCAAACAAGTCATCAGAGTTCAATGCTCGAATAAGCTTGTTGCTACTTACATGTCTCCACCTTCACAGTAACTTGTCACAATGCACACACAGCAGTCCTGAGGTCCATAAGGAATACACATTTCCATCTTGTTAAGATAAGATATGGATTCAGTCTTTTTGATATAACTTATAAGTTACTTTTAGTTCTTGACTTCAATGAGACAAATGAACTGTATAGTACCGGTTTTGTGTAGGGAAGTGTTTGCAAGGAAAATTCAGTCAGCTAGTTTACCTTCTCGACCCATGCATCCTTGTACTCGACTATGTAGGGGTTATTTAGCTTCGCCATCAAATCCATCTGATGGAAGAATCAAGCCGAAGGTGATTAGTTTTTTCTTGTCTAAGTATGCATGAGCAGATATATTGCACAGATTTTGTGGTGATTTTTGAATTGAATATCATATTAAATAGTAACAGATAACAAAGTAGTCATTTCTTCTAATGTCATACCTAATTACTACACAACACAGAAGAACATTAGTTAATGAGAGTTTGTTTTGGAAGAATGACCTCTTGGCGGGCAGCATGCTTAAATTTTTCAGTTTTCTTAGCAAGGCGAATCTTCTTCAAAACATACCTGTATACGTCAACAACAACATCAATAAAATAAGCCTTATTATCGATAAATCTATGATCGGCTACATTGATTATTTTTCACCAAAAGGGGACGAGAAAATAAAAGCATGTCAAACAATCTCTATAAGTATTCATATTCAAAATGATTGATTTATTCTAAATTGCACGATCAAATGCAAATGATGAAGATGAAATCAATGAGGAAAAATTGATTTGGGATGATGATGATCGATCATAAAAAAATATAATAATAGAAAAAAGAAGAAACAATCCTTACTTCTTTTTTTCAATCTTATGATGAACAAGAAATGCAGCTCCAAAAGACCCTCTTCCAATTTGTTCTATTACTTCATAATCTTCCATTTTTGATTTGGTTTTCTTGCTTGGAATCTCCATGAAACTCAGAAAATCCCTTCTAAGTATACAAAAATACAGTGAATTGAATTGAATTTATAGCCCCTTTGAGAAGTGCAGAAAATGAAATCACAGACAAAGTGAGATATGGAGCTGGGGGACATTCATGAATTCATCCATGTATCATGAAAGGAACATGATTCAGAACATAGCATTGAATGCTACAAACAAGCACACCTTAGAATCTTGCAATAAGAACCAAATGAAGAAAAGTTTAGTCAAGTAAAATTCAAGAAAATATAGTGGGGTTGGGGAGGGGGGGGGGGGGGGGGAGGGGGGGTGGGCATTGAATGCTACAAACAAGCACACATCTTGCAATTAAGAAGACTGATTTAAGAAAAGTTTTGCCAAGAGAAATTCAAGAATATAGTGGGGGTGGGGAAGTTGATAGAAGGGAACTATATTGATATAAAATTTGATTTAAAAGTGAGGGAAGATTTAATTTAAGAAAAAGTGAAGCAATCAGCAATTTTGAATTTCGACTAGACCACCTAAAGACGGATAAGAAGGGTTGGGGATGGCCTTCCTACCGGTTCTACTAGCTTAAATACTTTTATTCCAAGAAAAAAATGAAGAAAATAGTGGGGTAGGCGTGGGGTGGAATTGATATGAATTTTGATTGTAAAGGGAGGGAAGATTTGAGGGAAAAGCAAAGTAGTAAAGAAGGCTAAAGGGGTTCTTGTGACAGGTATGGTATGCTGCTTAAATTTAAATGAAATAGAAAAAGGCAAACTTTGCTTGTATTTTCAGATTTCCTACTGGGTACTATGTACTTTTAATACTTAAGTGGATGGTTGGCACGTCACTGTCGTTTGTCCCACTAATGAATAATATCTCAACAATATGGACTATGGAGTATGTGTTTTGTGACTTCTCAACTGCTAATTAGTTAAATTTTAAATTATACTGATAAAATAAGTTTACTAGTTAAGCTTACCCAAATACTGGTTCCAGCATTAATAATTATTTAGTCTTTTAAGTGTTGGCATTGGTACATTTGGGTTTCATTTAGCCTTCGCTAAACGTTTGTCCTTTCTTATTGTCAATTTGTGCAAATTGGGTCGGGCTGCCACAGGATCTACAACTTCTGGCAAGCCCGAACCCATTTTATCTAGGGAAAATTGTCTATAAATCACATGTATGTGATTTATTCTAAATTAGGTCAAAATATTTTTCAAAATTGTGCTTAAATCATACTTTCCAGCAATATTTCAAATTAATTCCAAAATTACCCATGTGATCTATATTTTCCATCGGAGCCTTTTTCAACATCCACAAACCTCCTCTACGGACTTGTAGTCGGAAATTATAACTTCAATTTCGAAGACTGTGCGTAGTGGTACCACGAGAATGGATGTGAAGCAGTGGTAACTTCAATTTCGGCGGAGGCGGAGGCGGAGGTGGAGGCAGAGGTGGAGGTGGAGATAGACCAGTGGTACCACAAGAATGGGCATGCCCGTGCGTTCTCTGAATGTTGGTAGCCCTTCATTCTCGTCAGATAGTGTAATTAGTTCTCTTTCTCTGGAAGATGCTTTGTTTTTCCAAAAAAAATGCTGCTGACGTTGTCATTTGAACAAAATGTGAGGATATCACTAAATCTTAAACATGTGTTTTGTGTATTGAGTGGAATGTGCTTTCCTGGCATTGGATAAGATTTCAGGATCCGGAAAGATTAACAACCCAGTGATCTGGAAGCGACGGCGAAGTTGGTGGTTGTGGTGTATAAATGTATTGTTTATGATGGGATGAGCGTATAAGCGAATGTTTAAGAAGTATGTTGGTTGTGGTAATGATTTGTTGTTGTAAATAGCAGTTTGAATTTCTGTATGGATGAAAAAGTTGGCTATTAGATTATTCTTTGTATTGTTAGTCATGTGTATTGTTTGATATTGTATTAGAATAAAATGATATCATAGAAAAAAATATCATAACAGAAATGAGCATAGAATTTACATACGTGCTCATAATTTGTATTATAATATGTTTTCAGAATCGTCTCAATGAACCGGTCAAGACCAATATCTTCGCCACTGCTGATGATAGATTTTAACTATTTGAAGTCGTCTCTTTAGTTTAAAATGACAATTTTTACTTTTTCATACTAAAACAGTATCATAGATAAACGTATTTTAATATATCAGTATCATAAATGAAAGTATCTTAATAAAACAATATTACATATACAAACTACAACTCAATAAAATAATAGTATCATAGATTGAAACATTATTGCAATAAAAACAATATCAAATATAAAAAAATATGATATAAGTATAACATAGCATATTATCTAAATAAAACCGTATCATAAATATAACTAAGTAGAAATGTTTTATTGGTTGAAGTAATGATATTATTTTTAAAATACTCTATTAATAGTACAAGACAATTGATAATGTTTGCTTTCAATAATGGTATCATATATTGAAACAATATTATAGGTTGAAACATTATCAAATATAAAAGCATAGATAAATCAGTATCATTTATAAATCTAAGTACAAGATGTTTTTAATAGTTGAAGTAATGATATAATATCATATATAGCATATTATCTAAATAAAACAATATCATATTAGAATTAAGTACAAGATTTTTTAATAGTTGAAGTAATGATAATGTTCTTAAAATATTCCATTAGTATTACAAGATCATTAATACTGTTTGTATTCAATAATAGTATCATAGGTTGAAAACATTATCATAATAAAATAATAGCAAAGATAAAAGCATGGTATAAATATAGAAATGCATATTATCTAAATAAAACAGTATTATTGAATTAGCGCTTTTTTGAAAATTTTAAGAGTATATTGGTCATTTAGTGCTAAAATGTGACTTTAATTGAATTAAGTTTTGGCCATATGACTTTATAGCCCATAAATGTAACAACAGTGATCGATTTTGAATTTACCCTTATCTATTACTTTAAAATCTAAGTATATAACCACGTTTTGATTGATTTTTGTTAGACTATAGACAATAATGAATGATTATTTAGTTTTATTAGGATATATATCAAATAATTCTACTTATTTTAGAATAGTGTATTCTACTCGAATTGTAACTCTCATTAAACCTTACAAATAATAGTCATTGTTATAATAAATTTACACACTTGTTCTCTTAATTCTCTTCTAGTTTTCTCTCTTATTTTCTTAGTTTTATAATACTGATATAAATTTTATTTATTTATATATTACATGAAAAGTGTCAAATTTGTCTTATACATAATAATACATCTAAACAAGTTCAAAATAACGAATTAAATAATTTCAATTGATGATAAATATTTTTTTCATCTTCCAAGTACGGCGGCGATAGTAGTAGAGACCTGCAAAATAGAGGTTGGGCTTTTTTCTCCCGTATTCACTCCAGTGTGATAATCAATATATGATTAAAACAGATGTGCAAAATAACAATATGAAATATATGAGAGTTGATCTTTTATCTCAGGGGTTAGCCTCTATTTATAGGAATGACCTGCAGTTATGGTTTTTAATGGTTCTTAATAGCGGGTGTCCCTTCATCTCCCTAATTACTAAGAGTTAATGATGAATATTTCATCTTACCAATTGCTGGTGTTTCGTCTTCTCAATAATCAGTGGTAACTGTCATTTTATGGATCGCATATCTGGCTTACCTAATAACAGTTGGATTATTACAGTCTATCTGTCAGAGACATGCTTATGAGACCAACGAGGCGAGCGAGCCGATGAGGCGAGTGAATCGTTGAGGCCGGCTCGCCCTCCTTGTTGAGGCGAGCGTGCCACTATTGACAAGTAACATATAACAGCTGTCATTATTTCTATCATCATCAAGTGACCAAATAGTCATTTTAGATTTATTTATTTGTTTCTATCAAGTTTAAATTGTAATTAAAGATAACAATTTATTTAATTAATTAAAGTTGGAAATTGAAATAAAAAATATATGAATATTACACGTTTGAACCATTTAACCCATCTTCTAGATTTATTTTTTATTTTTTTATTTTTTGTAAATTTTGATCTCCGTAAAAACTGAAGTATCTAAAATGTACGTTAAGTGTAATGTTTATTTACTACAGCCCTACACAAAATACAAAAAAATATTACAAACTAAGATACTAAATCTAATAAAAAATGAAAGTCTAAAATATTTATAATCATCAGAAAATAAACGGTTGCCTTGACATTTATTAAAGCAACGAGTTTCACCAAATAATTAAAAATAAAAATAAAAATGCAAGATTCAATTAAAATATTAATTTTATGTCTCACAAATATAGATTTACTTTTTTTTTTTACACAAATTAAAAAAAAATTAATTAATATAATTGGAATAATAAATTTTACTTATATTTTTTCTAATATACCCCTATATTAATATCATATTTAATTAATATTGTCCATATTTGTTGATAATAAAACACATTAAATATGAACATATTATGAAATTAAAAAAATTAAATATACTTTCAACAAAAAAAGTAGACTATAATTTATGATAAATAAATAAAAAAAATAAGTATATTTTTGTCTCAGAGTATTAATTATATAAATATTTCCAGTAACATGGCTATTTAAAAAGCCTTTTTCTTTTTGTCTTTATTTGTAGTGTGATCTACGAAACATTATCCCGACTTTTACCCTTTTACTTTTGAGAGGTTCGTTTAAAATTCATAAGAGTATAGTATACAAGCAAGTAATTATAATGGATGTAATTCCATTATAGACGAAATTACTTATTTTAACTTTATTTGAAGAAAAAGTAAATTACAAAAATTCTTTGAGTTGCTTGAATTTAGTTACAAACTACTAAAAGCACGTGAAGATATAACTAAGCAGACTTGGAGAAAATTCGAACAAAACAAATCTCTAGAACTCCAACTCCACTTATTTTTTACTTTATTTTATATAATCATATAATTGACAATATTCACTTATTTTGACGATCGATATCCTTAAATTATTCGATAATTTCTCGAGTAGAGTTAAACATATTATTAAGTTGGAATTTTCTATATCAAAATGTATTCATTTAGCACAATCAAATGCATAAACTATAGTGATATATTTGCATCCACTATCAGAATTTATGTTATTTGTTATTCAAGTTAAAAATGTGTATTTCGCCTTTCGGTATCAATATGGTTCACATATCAATCCTAAAATTGGCTAATTAACCTTAGCAAAACATGTTCTAAATTATAGAAGATGGTGCATATTAGTTAAGAGTCAAGTAACACACGATAAATTATCGCAAGCATTTAGTTCATCCGTATATGTACCGATAGATCTAGCGTTGTAGTATATTTAGAGTATTTCAAAGAAACTATCTATTTCTAAAGAATTTTTATTTTTTTATTTTATTTTTTATTTTTTATTTTTTTTTGGGTATTTTAGAGAGCTATATAAATTTAGAAAGTGAATTTTTTGAAGTACTCCAACAATCTTTTTATTTTACTAGTTAAAAACACGTGCTTTGCACGTGATTTTGTAATAATATCATGAATTTATTTTTTTGTTAAAATTTTTAAATAATAAAAGTTCGATAGTTATTTCTTTATTTTATCTATTCAACCTTCTATCAGTATCTCGGGTCACTTTGATTAAAATTTAAAATATTACAAAAATTGTCAATTTGCTTATAAATTTAAGAAAAACAATAGAGTACCTCAAAAGTCAGGCTTCTTCAACCTCTAAAAAATATAGATGCTCAACTGCATGTGTCGTGATGTTAGTTTTCTAAAGATTCTTTAATTTTAAAGATTAGATATCTATTAGGGTTTGTGTCTTCAATATAAAGTATAGAAAATCACAGATATGTAAAGTGTTCAAAAGTTTTCCATTTTACTCACCCTTTTCATCATCATTGAGAAAAATCATAAACTTACTGATGATAAGATTTACAATAAAACCCATAATTCATCTTCATTTTCATTTTCATTTTCATCTTTGTAGGGCGAAACATTTTTTGATGGCTTGACATTGTCAACAAATGTTGTAGAAGTGATCTCCAATATTTTATAGTAAGAAGGTTTTTTATTTTTAAAGTTTATTTATTACATGTTGATCATATGGTATTTATTATCTTGTTTACATACATTTATACAAATCTATCCATACATTCCATTTGACAAATTTTGACAGCACCAAACAATTTCTCCGGCAATTCCTCCTCTGACCGCGCCTCCACCAAGAAATCCATGTCCATTGTAACGCACCCCAAAGCCACGCGCAAAAATTGAGGTGGCAATTGTTGAGCTACCAATATCAACATATATTTTAAAATAATTAGATCTTTTGTGGTAATAATAATTCAGAACTTTATCTAATAAGCATGCAGAATAATTTTTCACTATAGTTTTCATGATCCATTGTCCATTCACAATTTTGTTTATGATCTTAAATATATTGTTGCGAAAAACATCCGACTCATGAATAAATTGATACAATAGTGAATTGGAGTGATAAGTGATAGTTAGAGTTGGAGGCTAGTGTTTTCAATTAATTATATTTCAATTTATGAAATGAAGAGATGATGGTAGATGGATATGTGGAGAATTTTAGATGCATTAATTAAGATTTAATTGAACCAATTTTAAAAGGCATTTTAAATTAATTAAGGGCAAATTGGAAAATCTAAAACATGAGGGAGGATATTTTGGTACAAAAATGTTTATCCCTTTTAGAGATATAGTATAAATTAAATATAATAAATAGGGATTTAGTCTTTTCAACTTCTAAAGACTATATGTAGCTATAAATATTAAATTAGGATTTTAATTATAACATTAACTTAAGGACAATTTAGAAAATATATAATATTATTGAGGGTATAGTTGTCCAAAAAATGTTTCTCCTTTAAGCCCCTTTTAAATTAGTATAGGTATAGATATAGATTTAACCCAATTAGTATTTATTATTTTCTTCTATATTTTATTTTGACATGTTTCATAATTATTTAGTCAACATATGAGTATTAAAAATTGATTTTTTTAAAAAATGTATTTAGTTATAGAAAGTGAGTATGGCTATCCAGATTTTGAGAGTCAAACTCACTCCCTATTTTGAAAGTTAATTTGTAGGATCTCTTGTAACATAGGTCACGTTCAGTAGAGTTTTTTTTCCTAAAAAAATCTATTTTTTTGCTTACAATTTTTGACTTTTTAACCCTTTTTACACTACAAAAAAATTTAAAAAGTCAAAAAGTAATAAAAAAAATCCATTCTTTTCAAAAAAAAAAAAAAAAACTCTACCGAACAAGCCCATAATTTTTAAGATTAATTCTCTAAAATAGAGAAGATCATATGTTTAAACAATCTCTTAAAAATGTTCTTAGCGCGCTATGAAATAAGAGAGTAAGAGTAGGACACTAAAAATTATTTGAACAGCAAAACTTTCAAACATAATTTAAAACATGTTGCATAAGAGCAAGAGTAAGAGTAAGAGTAAGAGTATGAGAGAGAAGCAAAATATTAGGTTCAATCCTCATTATCACGCATTTATGAAACATTATACATATATCAAACTTTTCATCAATGAATACAATCTTTGTGTGAGGCATGCTAAATACAAGATTTAAATGAATACATATAACTTCTTTCTAATAATTTAAACTTTTAAACAAGATTGGCATAAACGTTGCTAACCTATGTGTTTGTGTACTAATTGGTCTTTATTTAATTAAAAAAAAAAAAAAAAAACCTAATGCCTTAAATTTTGATAAAAAAAATTGTAGTTGGGTTGCTAAGCTTTGCAAAAATTATAAATAGGTCCGATACTTTTATTTTTTATAAAAAATTAAAAGAAACTAACGAGTTTTTTTTTTTTTTTTTTTTTTTTTTGAATTAATACTTTATTTAACAAATTGATAATATGCTAAATTATTTTGTATATTTTACGAACTATTATAAAATTATTAAAATTTAAGCTCATAATATTTAACAACTTTGTTAAATAAAATTATTAATTTTGTTATTAAGTAATTACATTATTTAACATTTAAACTATTATTAGAATTAATTATACTTACAGTCTCCATCTATTATTTCAACTTTGTAACAATATCATCCACATTCAATTTTATTCGCTGATATCATCCACATCCTTTCATTTTACTCGCACAGATGGTCTCCAAGTGATTTCTTGGACAATTTTGCCTCTAACTTAAATAAATTAAAATGATAGAAAAAAATAGCATGGAAAAATTACAATTGAGACCATAACCTTTTTAAAAGTACAAATAAATCCTAAATCTTTTTATTTTTTTTTTTACATATTTTCATTTAAAATAATAAAAATGTGTCATTAAGTCCCAAAACTTCTAATTTATTTACCGAAAAGACATTTGGATTGTACATATTTTGTCTAATGATCCGTTAATTGACAAAAAATTATATTCGTAATCCAAATTTGATTAATTTAACAAAGATAAAATAATTTTTTACATTCTATTATTCAAAATAAATTTAAAAAAAAGTAAAAAAAAATATCGTCTTCTCCACCCAACCCACGTGAAACACAGACCAAATTATCAGCATGCATCTCTGGTGATGGTTACACACAAAGGATTAGTTATCAGTGTAGTCCAACAAGTTGACAGGGAGAATCCAAATCCGTATATACACAGGGAAAATGTGATTATATGTGTTATGCCATTGTTTCACATTTATTCACTGAATTTAGTCCTGCTGTGTGGATTGAGAGTTGGATTCTGATTATGCTTCTAGTGGTGCTTAAATTATAATTTCACCTGGTCAAACTGGTCAAATTTACTTTTTATCTACACATTTCATAGGATGTACAACTTACAACCCACTTTTTATCTATACATTTACCTACAACTTATAATATAAGTACTTAAAAAATAATTTTAACACTACCAAACATACATGAAATTTGATATTCTGCCATTTTTGGGCTGATACAAAAATATAAAGTGACGATCAAGCCCTTTGTGCCGCCGATTGTTTTGTCCATTGTTAAAAGTCTAGCAGTGGATAAATATGACCTTTCGATTATATGGACGGTAATGTCAGGGGCCGCTGCTCAAGGAGGAGCTTGAAGATGCCATCAAAATGAAATTTCCAAATGCCGGCGATTTTGCTCCATCACAGAAATTGCCGGCGATTTTGCTCTCCAACCAGTGTTCGCCCATCGGGTTAGGCTCCACCATCGTATAACCATCATCAAAATCAATCCCGCCAACGCGTAGATGCTTTGTCGGCACCGCTTCTCCACCACGGAGTTTTTCTCTAGTGACATTGACTCTGTTTTGAATAATAAGCTATTTTTTGGGTCTTTTTTTTATTTTTCTATTAATTTGTAAAAAATAAAAAAATTTATAATTTATTTGTACTTTTGAAAAAGTTAAGGTTTATTTGCAATTTTTCATTGTATTTTTTTTTCTATCATTTTAATTTATTTAAGCTAGGGAAAATTGTCCAAAAAATCATTTAGAGACCATTTGTGCCAGTAAAATGAAATGATGGAGACGATATCTGCATATAAAATTGAATGAGGATGATATTATTATAAAGCTGAAAAAATGGAGACTGTTCGTGTAATTAACCTTTTATTTTATTGTTATAACAAAAAAAAGAAAAATAAATTTTCACAAACTTGATGCTCAAATATTTTTATTTAATTGAACTATTCATTTATTAACTACAAATATTACAACTCCAGTCTCCAGTTCATATTTTAATTTATTGTTCGAAAATAAAGAGCACATAATATGTAAATTAATTTTTATTAGTATCTTTATGTTAAATAAAAATATAATAAGATTGGTTCAATGCCATAAAGTTATATACATCATTTATTTATTTATTTATCTTAATTTTTATTCAAAGTTTTCACATCACATAGAAATTACATCTACTTAAAGCACAATAATTTTATATTTTTCTCTTATGAAAAACTTGGATTGATATGATTATAATGATATATTTAGTATGTTAAACTAAATGTTATTCAATAAATGTACAGACTTATTTGCACATTTTGCAAAGATTAAGAATCCAACTACAATTCTTTCTAATTAAAATTAATGACATATTTGTCTTTTTCATCAAATAATGACTATTTGCGTACTAAAATACATAGGTTATGGATGTCTTCGTAAAAAAAAAAACGTTATGGACAATTTCCGTACTGAGAAGAAAAGTTAAGGACCATTTGTGCTAAATTTTCTACTTTTAATAACAGAAAATTGTAGGTGGTTCTTAACCTTTCTTCATTATGGAAACAAGGGTTGCAAACAGATATATAATCAAATGTTCTACGTACGTTGATATTAGGCGTGGCTATTAATCATTAAGTTTGAAACCACTTGTTATGTATGTTGACACTAGACCTGAATATTGAGTTGACTGAGTTTGAAATCACTTGTTTACATTGTTCATTTTATATCGAGGTTAATAAATTTAGTAATAATATAAAATTTAAATAAAATTAAATATAATCTTAAATCAAACTCATAATACTTGAAAATCACACTATCGTAACCATTGAAATATACATTTTTAACAAAAATAAATTTAATGAAAACCATTGCCGTAAAAGATGAACTTTAGAATTATAGTAAAACTTTGCGAATAAAATCGAGTAGGGTATGTGTCTTGGGACCTTTTCACGACCTCTTTCTCATAGCTCTTCTCTCTTTCTCTCTCATTTTTTTCCCTTTCTTTTTTACTATTTTCTTTTGTCCTCTGCCGGCAGGCCTTTGTTGCTGAAATAACCTTTTTCAATAGAGATAATTAGTAATTGTCTTCTTTAGTAAAAGTGAACTACAATTTAAAGATTTTTACTTAATCTTAATTAATATTTATTGAAAAAATATATATATCTTTTTCAATCTATAAATATTTACTACCTAACGAAATTTACTCACAAGATTCAAACAGTACTACCAACTACCACAAAACCAAAATCTAACACTACATAAAACTACTACCTCACTAGTGCCATCGACAGTTACTACAAAGTGCACCTCCAAGTACTCGAAATCACACACAAACCAAAACCAACCAAAACCAAAACCCTAACCACCAACATCATTGGGATCGCATGACCCTGTTAAGTTTGTGTTGAAATTTTTTACACGGTGGTAATGCTCAATTTATGTGATAGCAATTTTTTTATTGTTACCGGTTACACATTATGTTACCTTTTATGAAATGTTGATTAAATGAAAGGTGGCAGAGTATGTTACATGTATGAAAATGTTTGTTTTTTAACAAGAAGTTACATACTATGTTACTTGTGTTAATTATCGATTTTTAATGACAAGTAACACAATATATTACCATTCTGATGACCGTATATCCTAATCCAAAGGGTCTGGAGTACTTTGAAGTTCAAATTACAGTGTGCTTAAAATGAACAATAACTATTCATAAAGTAGTTTTTATTTAACATGATAATCAATCCATCCAAATATATTTGGAAAACAAATTTTACAGAAAAAGTGATTTTTCACCTTATAATTATTAGCCTAAGAAAAACAACACTAATTGACTCTAAAATCCTACTCTGCCCTTAATTAGAACTAATTAAATAAAGTTGTATAAGAATTTGTTAAGATCATATTTATCAGACCAACATATTATTTACAACATTCTTAATTAGTTTTATATGTTTAATTTTATTTTTCACCTCTTCTGTATCAGTCAACCTAGCTACTGCATGTTTCGAAAATAATTTGAAAATTTTAATCATGCTTAAGTTTATTTATTATAAGTAAATTATAATTAGAAAATATAATTTCTTTGGAATTCTTCAACAAAATAAGAAGATTCATTGATCTAATTGAAACCCTACTTTCTTGCCCCCAAGAAAACAACCCTACTTTAAATTGCATAAGAATTTATTAAAATATTTGGCAGATCGACATTATATTTACTTTCTTAATTAATTTATATATATATATATATATTAATTTAGCATTTTTTATCAACTCTTTTTCATCAAACAACCTAGTGCGGGTTTCGGCTAAGCTTAAACATTTACTTAAAATAAATAATTTTTTGTTAGTACTTAAAATAAAAAATAATTAAGTATGAAAAAAATTAAGTACTAAAAAAAGCCGCATTTTTTACTTTTTAATAATGATAAGGAACTATCAAAATATGTAAATATTTTACTTATAAATGAAAAAAAAAAAAAAAACAAAAAACTTATCCATATAACAAAATTTCCTTATGAACAACTCAACATGCTGCTATTCTTAATTTCTTTGGAATTATTGGACAGAAGAATAAGAAGATTCATTGATCTCAAAACCCTACTTTCCTGTCCCTAAGAAAAACAGCACTAAATTAACTCTAAAATCCTAAACCTAACCCTAAATTTATAGAGTAGATAGAGTGGGGCTAATTTTGACAAACAAACAGTGGTTTCAAGAAAAATATATGCTCCATTTCGAGGCGGCAACAGCCCTTTCCCGGCGTTCACTCCCACCACGCCACCTCCACCTCTTGAAACTATCAATACTTTCTCTGGATTCTCGTGTACTCATTTTCCTATAATACCCTTGTTTGTCCACCATAAACTACCGAAATTGCCCTTGATGTTTCTCCTTTTTCTATTCCGTGTATGTTTGGTACGCCATAATCGATCAGATTGAAGAATATAACAAATAAAATATTTTTACGTCAATCTTATACACAATTTAATTTCAACAAATTAACAGGTTGGTGGGTAGGTTGAGGAAGGCGGTGAGGTGTGGTGTGGTGTGGTGTGGCGTGGCGGCATGCAGAAACCCACACAGACACACTTGCAAGGTAATCGCAGCTGTGCATTAACCTAAAAGGCAATGGCGGCTGACACTGCAACTTCTGTGGAGAGAATTGAATGAATAACTCTTAACTAACTCTGTTAATTAACCCCATTAATGTGTGTGTTGATAATCCAGAGGTGTTATCTTGGATCAACTGATTCAACAGCGTTTAAACATTCCAAGATTGCATCAGATTGTTCAGTGTCTTTAATTTTGAAAAAAAAAACAGAAGGAGAGGTTGCTCATCTTATCTAATTCGGCTAAGTTAAATAATTTACTTTTAAGTATATAAGAACATCTTCGATTGACTCTCTATTTATAAAGAGCATCTTTGGAATTTTATAGAACATCTATAAATTTAGAGAGTATAATTTTTTAAGTGTTCCAACAATCTATTTATCTTTAACACTTTATTTTACTTCTTTCAATAAGTATTTATTATTTTTTCATTTATTTTCTTTTCACATGCCTATCTCCTAATTATTATATGATTTTATTCCATTTTTTCTATTTTATTTTGTATACACTATTTAATTCAATCATGTATTGAAAATTGAAATTCTTTGAAATTTGGAGAGCCAAACCCACTCTCTATAATAAAAGTTAATTTAGAGAGTCCGTTGAAGCATAATTTTAAAGTTTGACTCTTTAAAATAGAAAAAATCTTATATTTAAAGAGCCTATTAGAGATGCTCTAAGTAAGTTTAAAAATAAGTATATGTTATTTTATACAATGGAAGACAATTTAAATAAATATGTGTTATTCTTTAATATTTTAATTTAACCGTTTAGATGAATTATTTAAACATCGTACTAGAGCATATAACAGAAAAAGAATCAAGTCTAATTGTTACCTTTTATAAAAATTGTGCATGTATATGTTGTACATTTGTTAAATTACGAATCTAGACTTGAGAGTGAGTTTGAATTGTGAATTTATTGGAAATTCTGTGTGATGCATCAAGACATGCAGCAAACCGGATAATGAAAGGACTAAAGACTACAAAGGTCCAACAACAAATGTTCAAGAAGACAACAGTAACTGACACGTGGCATTCACATTCCTAGGAACCTTGCCGCAAAACTTGAATCGGCAATGAATGGCGGTCTATATGGATAAAAAAAAATAAATGCTGGTTTTACCCTAACTGGCCGGTAGCGAATCCCACCACCCTCATTCACCAACTATCGATATCTCACTCTTCACATTTTTCAAGATGATGATTCATACACACTATATATTTAGAGAGAGAAAGAGTGATCAACTTCTGTAGATAGTGAAAAGAGATTCTTCTTCCCTGCCAAGTCAGGTTTTATACACAGTAAGTTCTTATCTGTATTCATGATTTCCCTTTTTTATTTTTTCTCTCTTTTTGGGATTTTTCAGGACATCATTTCATGTTTTTTACAAGTTCAGAAAATTACTTTGCATGTGGGTATAGTTTTTACAAGTTTATATGTTTCTAGCTAGGGTTTTATGTATATAGTAATTCTTTTTCTTTTTCTTTTTTGGTGCTGTTGAAAGATACAGGCCATCTGATTGAAACTACAAGGTCTCTTTAGTGTATATAGTTAGGTTGGTTGAATTTTACGTAATTATGCATATATATCTTGTTTGTATCGTAACACGATCTCACATAAGATATGTTGTTGTACACAATATGTCTGTATTGCATACTAAACATACACTCAATATTACATTATTATACTCAATAATAAACTGGTAAGGATCGATGTCAAATCCCAAGTATGGATTGTAAAAGTATTTTTAATTTTGTGAAGCTTACTGCAATAGGCCATGGTCTTTGAAGTTTGTTTGACTCGAGCTTTGAGTGGAAGACAGAAGGCACAGAACCAAAGAGCTACTGATATAATACAGCATAAACTTCTAGTTTGTAGAGGACGTGCACTGCAAAACAAATAAATAAAAACTAATTAAACCTTTTGACGAGTGCGATTTCCAATTAGACGGTCAACAGATTTCTACTTGGAAAACCCAAAACAAAATCTTTTAATCTTTGTTAATGAACAACCTTTGGTGTTATTTTGAACTAGAGTAGTTTTTACTCCTTTTCCCACTACTTTAATTATTCAATATGTCGGATATTTCTTATATAATATTGCATGTTCGTACACATTTATCTTCAACACGTGCAGGGTAACTCGGGGATCCACAGACTAGTTTTTCATGGGTTATTCTCCTATGTTTAGGATGGATTTGATTTCTGATTCTATTTTCTTATTCATTTATATGCAGACTTTTTGCCAGTTTTAGCTCTTGCACGAGTGAAATCAAGAAATTTTATTGGGTGAGTTCACTTTATATGGGCAGTCAAATTTCAGTCCAAGATATGATTTTTGCAGTGTGGGAATGCTGGGTTTTTGGGGTTCATTTTTTACACAGAACGAGGAAGAGAGTTCCAATAACCAAGTGGGGGTTGAGGGGTGGGGGTGGTGGGGGATTGGATTCATCCAGTTGGAAGTGTAGCTTTGTCTTACTACAAAGACTGAATTTGGACCACAGCCTTTGGACTTTCTATACATAAACACACACTCGTGCCACTTTGTTATTTTATGTAGTAAATTTATTATATTATGGCCTGTCTAAAGTGTTGGAATTTGGTGATCAGAAGGGTTTGGTAGAGGATGGACTTTTGAGAAATGTAGATTTAAATACAATTATTTCTCTCCATTTTTCTCTTTTCCTGGCTCTCCTTTTCTCTCTCTCTCTCCCACTTTGTCTTTTTTCATTCTTCTGCAAGTTCATAAATATTTTGGGTAGAGAGAGATATAGAGAGTGCAGTATATTGCAGACTTCTTCATTAGGGTAAATCTATGTCAGTTTCATTATCAAGAATATATCTTTTATTAAATGAAACCTTATATTTTATGTGTCCAAATAATATGTGTATCATTGTAGTAATCTTCTGTGTTCTTTTTCATCTGCAGGGCTTGATTATCAGTTAAATTCATTCCAAAAGTATTAGGGCAAATGGCCTCCACGAATTCAAATAATTGGCTTTCTTTTCCTCTTTCTCCAACTCATTCTTCCTTACCACCCCACCTACAAGCTGCTCAATCTCATCAGTTTTCTTTAGGGTTAGTGAATGATAACATTGATACTCCATTTCCAGCCCAAGGTATGCCCCTTGAATCCCAAACTTTTCTATTGAAAGCTAAGATTTTGCTCTTGAGCGTTAAGTTATAAGCCTGTCTGACTATGAGCTCACTGATCGATGCTTGCAGAGTGGAATTTGATGAACAATATTCAAGGACACAATGAAGTTCCAAAGGTTGCTGATTTTCTCGGCGTCAGCAAATCTGGAAATCAGTCAGAACTAGTATCTTACAATGATATCCAGTCGAATGAACCTGAGTATTTATTCTCGAACAACAGTCTTGTACCAGTGCAACATACCACAAACAACTATGATCTTCAAGAGAATCCTCATAACATGCAATCTTTGACACTTTCTATGGGTAGTGGTAAGGGTTCAACAAGTGAAACTAGTGCCATTGTCCCTGCTGCTAGTGCTGATAACAGTAATGCTAGTATTGTTGAAGCTACCCCCAGGAGGACATTGGACACTTTCGGGCAAAGAACATCGATTTATCGAGGTGTAACTAGGTAGGAATCTATATTCGAAAACGTTCTTTCTCTATTCTTTAAATTCGGGGTAGGCTAAATCAATCTTTTTACACCACTTGGTTTTTATATATATATTACTATTTTAGATTAAATTCTTAAATTTATTTTTGGTTTGTAATTGTAGGCATAGGTGGACAGGAAGGTATGAAGCCCATTTGTGGGACAACAGTTGTAGAAGGGAAGGTCAATCAAGGAAAGGTCGTCAAGGTATAAAGCTGTAGCTAGATATGACTTATTTACTCAGTTTTAATTATCTCAATTTGTTGCTAATTATTTTCTTCTTCTTTTTTATTGTAATTTATGGTGGACTGTCCCTGTTCATAATCTGCAGTGTATTTGGGTGAGTTTATCATCTTCTTTAAGTTATATGGAAGAAATAAAATATATTATTGTTTGATTTTCTTCTCTTTTGCGTTCCACAGGTGGGTATGATAAAGAAGACAAAGCAGCTAGGGCATATGATCTTGCTGCACTAAAATACTGGGGAACATCTACCACTACAAACTTTCCAGTAGGCTTATTATTGTCAATAATAAATTTGAGTCGACTACACCAATATTTTTTCACCCGCTTCGATCTTTTACCAAGATATAAAATATATAAATTAATGTTAATTTGCAGCTCTGCTTAGAATGGTATTCGTTGTTTTTAATTGCTAAACAATGCAGATCAGCAACTATGAGAAGGAAATTGAGGAGATGAAAAATATGACTAGACAAGAATTTGTGGCCTCTATCCGAAGGTAAGAACAAATTTTCAATAAGATGAAAGGAGTAAGATTTTGTCACAGACTGATCCTCTTTCAATTTTGTCACAGACTGATCCTCTTTCAATCTTTCTACGTACTGACTGTTTCTTAATTACAGCTGCGGGCTTAAATTGAAAATAAGTTAGTAATATTATGATTAATTATCTGTCATTAATGATAATTTTGCTGTTGACTCCAGGAAAAGTAGTGGATTCTCCAGGGGAGCTTCAATGTATCGTGGGGTGACAAGGTATTAAAAATCACTCAATTTCTTCCTTCTGCTGCTCATATACTCCTCTCTCTCCATCTATGTTTTTCTTTGACTAAATATATGTATATATCTGTGTTTCTGTCTATCTCTCTCCTCTCTTTCATGTAATGCTTGTGTGCAGGCATCATCAGCATGGAAGATGGCAAGCAAGAATCGGAAGAGTAGCTGGAAACAAAGATCTTTACTTGGGAACTTTCAGTAAGCAAACTGAACTTCTTCTTCTTCTTCTTCTTCTTTATTTTTTTTTCTTTTTGAGGTCATAATGTTTCATTGATGCAAATCGCCACAAATATAAGGCGAAAGAGAAAGTGGAATACTATCTGTCCAATTACGACTCACAAAATCAAACGAAAAAGACTTGGAAGTATCCAAATGATTCATTGTGCATGCATAAAGCAGTAAAACCCAATTTCTAAACAGACTTGAAATATCGCAATGATTCAACTGTTATAGATTGAGTCATAATCCATAAGAGAGTAATAATAATTAATAAGGATCCACCATGAATATGTGTGTTACTTCTGCTTTGCTGCTATAATGATGAAGAAGAATAGCAGATTATCCATGTATCACTCACTCAGAGGTTATCCAGTGGCAATATTAGGTCGATCCACCGTGGAGGGGTTAAGGGTACAGTGCCATTATGCTATACAGTGTCCAATTGCACATCTTACAGAATTAGCTATGAATTTCAATTTATGCATGTTGTTTTGTACCATGAGCACCTTAATTAGTATATGTGGCATGTTCTTGCAGGTACTGAGGAGGAAGCTGCAGAAGCATATGACATTGCTGCAATAAAGTTCAGAGGCCTTAATGCAGTTACAAACTTTGATATGAATCGCTATGACGTGAAATCCATTCTTGAAAGCAACACTCTTCCAATTGGAGGGGGGGCCGCGAAACGCCTCAAGGAAGCTCAAGCAATCGAATCTTCAAGAAAACGCGAAGAAATGATAAGTTTAGGTTCAAGCATTCAATATGGAAGCACAAGCGCAGGCCCTCTGCAAGCCAATTACCCACTAATTCCACAACCATTTGACAATACACAGCCTTTACTAACTTTACAAAACCAGGATTTATCTCTATACAATCAAGAATCCCATTACCAAAGTTACATCCAAACACAACTCCAATTACATCAGCAATCAACTTCTTACAATATGCACCAGAATAATCACTTTTACAACAATTATTTTCAAAATAATCCGGTTTTACTCCACGGCTTGATGAACATGGGATCTTCTTCTTCGGTTATAGACAACAATGGGAGGTCAAGTACTGGAAGTTACAGTGGAGGTTACATTGGAAATGGTATTGAAATGGGTTCAACTAACTCCATTTCTGCAGGAGGAGGTTCAGCTGAAGAACTTGCACTGGTTAAAGTAGATTATGATATGCCTTCTGCTACTACTTACACTGGATGGTCAGGAGATTCTGCAGGTCAAGATTCAAATCCATCTGTTTTCACAATGTGGAATGATTAAGAATTTTTTGTGGAGAATTAGATTCTTAACTGTTTGTGGGGATCAAAGGTATGCTAAGAACAACTGATTACCTACTGTTTTTACATGTTTTTCTTGCTGGACACATGAAGAAAATCACTGCTCTATCTAATGAACACTATTCTTGTTTTTCGTTTTAGCTTATTTTTCCAAGATAATTATGTCACTTCTGATATTGTAACCATGTTTGTCTAACTTAAAAGTAACTTAAATTAATTTATTGTAATTTCTTTTTTGTTGTTTTAAAAAAAAAAAAAAAAAACTCACGAGATTTCTTATATTGACACCTTCCAGCTGTGTGAGCTACCCAAACATTTTGAGTAAGCAAGTAGTGCTTGCACATGTACATGCACTTGGCACTTGCTCCACAAAATTTACTCTGTGTTTGTGTTTTACTTTTAAGTTTTTTCTTAAACTATTCGAAGAAAAAGTAAAATAAAATTAATATTATTACTTGATTTTAAAAGTTTAAAATTTATTGAATCTTTCGGTAAATATAAAGATTTTTTACATGTAGGGCTTGTTTGGTAGAGTTTTTTTTGGGAAAAAATAGATTTTTTTGTTACTTTTTGACTTTTCAAATTTTTTGGTAGTGTAAAAAGGATTGAAAAGTCAAAAATTGTAGGCAAAAAAATGAGTTTTTTTTGAAGAAAATGGCAGCCGAACAAACACATAATGTCACGAAAAATGTTCATTGACACTTTTCGGGGACATAAGAAAATGTTCATACACCAAATATTTTACGTTAATTTGTACGGAATACTAATTATGAGTCAATATTTGTTCAATTTGTCATTCTAATATACTTTACAAGTAGTTACATTTTATGTTTAGTATTTTAAATTTTCTGTTTTATTTTTGTTATTTAATTAATAATATTATTTTTAAAGCAATCGTAGTGACATAATTTAATAATAATAATAATATTTAATATAAACTATCTGAATTTATTTTTAAAAATTATAATCTAGAATGTTTTACAATTTATGATTTTCCAACTGTTATTTTTCTGAAATAATTGTTTTAGAATGTTCGAAAGCGTTAATTTTATAATATTAATCTTTTGATATTAACAGTAATATTTCTGAAGACAATTAAGTTATTTTATTGGTCTAATTTGGAATATAAGTAAAATAAAATGTTATTTGTGTAAATACTGAATAGTGAGAAAAAATCAGTATAAAAATACGTGTAACTTACGAAATTAGACAAAGAAGAAGGCGCGGAAAAGAAAATACTTACATTTACTCGCCTCAATTAAAAAAATGTTGTGACTGAATTTTTGTAGTGCCCTGCCGGCCTGCCCCATAGAATAACATAATTGCACAGAGAAAAAATTTAATTACTCCAATACGGAATCGATCCAGCATATCTCAGTTAGATTTTTCGAGTTTTTCCAAGCAGTGTCACTCAGTCTCGTTCATATCTACAATATAAAGCCTAATACGCATTAACAATAATGTACAATAAATACAACGGTGCATGACTTGAACAAAGCACACTTTAGTGTCAGTGAGTTCATCATCGTCTACCAAGACTTGGGAGTTCACAATATTGTATTTGTCGTTGCTTGAAGATCTTTCAACTTGTATTTGATTGAATGATTCAAAGTAGCTTTATTATGTTCCAGGAAGAATTGAATTATCTTTTCTTTCTACTAACTATCCTGATTATTTCAAAATTTACAATGTATTGAATGAGGTCAGTACTTCTTTTCATTCATTTTTTATATTCTGTGTTCGGTTTTTATTTATTCCTTATTTGTTTGGACTTCATTTGTGATCTCATATGACATATGTTATATAGTCAATTGATTTAGTTAACTTCAATTTTTTTACCATTTACTTCATATTCGGAATTGGTAATTTGATATAATTATATTGTGGCATCAATGTGAACTCCTTTTTTTCCATTTTTAGTTCATAGACAAACAACAAAGTCGTTTGATAATAATGATAGCGATCTAATTATACGATATTTTTAAAGCATGAAGACACATGAGCTACAATTAATGTATTAACGTATTTTTATTAATATTATTTTTTTTAAAAAAAATCATCTATATTTTATACCTCACAATAAAAAATTATCATTATTTCGTCTTAATCAACGAGAAGAAATCAAAGGAGTGAAACAAGGATGAGTCCAATAAGATTATCTCTATGAGACTCTTTAAACTTCTTTAAATATAAGATGCTTTTTATTTTACAAAGTCAACTTTTAAAATTATTATTTAAAAGATTTTTCAAATTAACTTTTTAAAATATAGAGTGAGTTTGGCTCTTCAAAACATACTCTTTATAATTAAGAGATAATTGTATATTTGGTCCCCAATATTTCAAAAACATTAGGGATATACTTCTAACCTTAAAAAATAACACCAAACATCCACAACGTTTGAAAAACTTGGCATAGTAGGTCATTTATAACGAAATTACCCTTCTCTTTAAATAAACAAAAAATAAAAAAATAATAATAATTGAAAAATAACTAAATTTACCCCAAAAAAAATAAAAAGTAACAAAGTGACTCTCCTTTTTATAAAATCCCATTAATAACCCATTAATAACCAGTATATACAATGGCTGTGAAATCTCCGACGTTGATTTACCATATCGGTGGTGGTGAATCAACCTCTCATTTCACAGTCGAAATGAGATATGAGACTTATATATTTTATGTTCAACAATATAGACGTCGGAGATATGCCCGTTGGAGATATTCACCACCAACAATTAAAAAAATGAAAGGTTGATTCCCCACTACTACAAACAAAACATTGAAAATGGTTGTGAAACCTCCGTCTCAGCCGACCGCAGTGGCTGATGTTGTGGAGCTACTTGTCTTTGTTGCTGCTGTGCGTAAGACGGGTGGGCAAATGGTTTGGGTATAGATATGTTGGAGAAGATAAGAAAAACAAAAAATAGAAAAGAATAGATATATATTTTCCTCAACACCCACTCTCCCAATATGTTGATGAGATATTTTTCTTTTCTTTTCTATTGCTGTTTTTAGGAGTGGTGGGCGTGGGTGTGGGTGTGGGTGTGGATGTGGGGGTGGGGGAAGATAAATATTTTTTTTTTCTATTTTTGTCTTTTTTTTTCATTTTTTAATTATTTTACGTAAATAATATGGAAATATCTTTTGTTCTTTGTTAAATTGGTCAAGTTTTAGTTGAATGGTGACTTTTGGATCAACTGACATTTACTCTTGTTTTATGATTTAAGTAAATTACAAAGTTTGATTACACATTTATTTTATTATTTTAAGTTAAATTGTAAAAATTAAAAGGTTTAAAATAATTTTCTACTTTTTAAAAGGTTCGGGACCTCAACTGCAATTTTTCTATTAAGTTATATATGTTTTGCTATTTTAATTTATTTAAACTAAGAAAAAAATTGTAAAACAAAATTATTTGGTGAACATTTATGCGAATAAATAAAAAAATAAAACGATAGCAGCAAATAAAATTGAATAGAGATACTGAAAAGATAGATTGTGAATAGATTGAGAATATGATTTACTTTTTAAGATATTGGTTCCAATAGGGCCCACAAATAGATAAATCCTCATTTCCCTTTCATTTCATTGCCATTTCCGTAGCACATTTCACAAACGCACATTCTTTTCTCTTCTTGTGAAAGGAAAAGGGCAACAAAAAATGGCACAAAAGAGAGATAAAGATGAAACAGAACTCAAAGTTCCCCAAAACTTAACTTTAAGCCCCCCACCGTCGATTCCCACTTCTTCCTCAAAGCTTTCAGGCATCGAAGACCAGAAGCAAACGGCATTCTTTAACAAATCTGCGAGATCGCCTCAGGGTACAGATCCGACGACGAGCTTGGTGATCTCTTTTACACCCAAAGAGCTGGCGGAGGTGGAGAATCGAGGAATATTGAAGAGACCCAGAGAGGTTAATAGGTGTTCCGGGTCGGGTTGTAGGAAAAAAATCGGGTTGATGGGTTTTCGATGTAGATGTGGAGATTTGTTTTGCTCCGAGCACAGATATTCAGATCGGCACGATTGTACCTACGATTACAAGGCGGCTGGCAGGGATGCCATAGCCCGGGAAAATCCCGTTGTGAGAGCAGCGAAAATTGTTAAAGTTTGATGGAAAAATTTCAAGAAATTTGAAAGATTTTCAATTTCTGGGATTTCATGAACTGTTGTTTGGTTCGATTCCGTGTAACGGTGGAATGATTGGAGGGAGACGCCGGAACGGGAGTTATTGTAAATTTGATAAAGAAATGAGGTTATTGTTGTCATTTCATAATCAATTAATTAATTATCATGTGGTAGTGGAATTTCTTGCCTTTTAAATAAAGTATCATTTTGGTAGGAATTTTATAAGAATTTGGATTGGATGGTCGATTTGTATTATATTCTGACAAATAGGAATAAATAATATTCATTTAAGTTAAAAAAAAAAAAAAAATCAAGATTTTTATTTTTTTAAAATTTTATTCGACGATTTAAAACATTATGTTTATAGTAAAATAACCAACTATGTGGAGGTGTAATGATTGAAAAAGTTAAAAGAAAGGACCGGGTCCGATGTATTTTTTTTTTTTTTTTATTCTTTTTGGTACCACACTTGCCGTCGACTTTCAACGAGGTCTGCGTTGCAAAATTTGGAATTTGGCCTTGCACCAATATATTTGCACTTTATTTTTTTTAATTGGTGAGTTTGAACGGTAACTTGACACGTGTTTTTGTGCCTGGGTTTTTTGTAAGATTAAATTCATTTTTAACTATAAGCATATATTTGATAATGTCGAAATTATTTTTTAAGTGATTATATTATAAGTTGTAGATAAATATGCAAATAAAAAGTGAATTGTAAATTATACATTTCATAAAATGTGTGGATAAAAAATATGTTTAACTAATTTAACTATCAAAAATTATAATTTAAACAATATCAACCATGTGTTGAGTTTTGCGGTCATTGACTTTGATTGGGCATGAGTTGCAAAGTTAATAACTTAACTCCACACCAACATATTTAAACTTTTTTTTTTTTTTTTGTTTATTGGTGAGTTTAGAAGGTAAGTTGACACATGTTTGTTGGTAAATCGTCATAAGAAGCTTATTAATCATTCATCGATAATCGGATCATGCTACTTGTACACCATTATTTACACCATCACTTACACCATCACAATTGTCAAATATTAGTTAGTTCAAATTATTATTTAGTTGGCCAAATAAATAAAGTGATTCAATCATCATTTGACAAGTGTAAGTGTGTAAATGAGAGTGTAAATTTTGTGGGTACAACCGTACAAGAAGCATTTTCCTCGATAATCTCTTATGCGGTGCGCAAGTTGTAATAAAATTCAATTTACTTTTGGTCAATCAGGTTTTTGTCGTTCTCGGTGCAGTGTTGATTTGAAAAAAGAATTTTGCTTTTTGAGATTTATTGAATTTGGTAGGTTAGGAGTATATGGAATTATTTATTGATATATAATATATTAATGTTGCACCTCACGTGATTGTCCTTCAACAACAAAAAATAAATTAAAAAACAAGAAAATTGACAATAGGAGACAATAGGAGAGTGATTTTAATTTATTGAACCAAATGAGAATGATATAAATAGTTGTGCTTAAATAGAATATCAAAATATGTGTTCTTACGAAATATGCTAGGGGCTAATCTCCTACCCTTAATGGCACAGGATAAAGCACCCACCTGCTGATGTGTTAATAGATGGACAGTTGATGATAAAAGTTGCACTTTATCCTATCAGTAGCCGTAGCATGCCAGTTAAAATTAGTTACCAATGATTTCAACATTTTACATCTAAACTTCATGAAAATAGGACATAGGTATAGACTAGTAACTAGTTTAATGTATGTCTTGAATATCTTCTTAAACTCTCTTGCCAAGAGTTCGAAAGAAATACAATATTTAATCTTTAAAACAACACACGTCATATTTATTCACCACTAGAAAAAAAGGATATGATAGTTGTGTTAGAGTATATTATATATGATAGAGTTATACTAGTAGTATAAAAGTATTAATATTATAATGTTTTACCTTATATATGTTAGGTTAGTATGAGTATAAATATGAATTGTATTTATTTAGCCGTACGCCGTTTTGCTTAATGATAGTTTCTTCCTTGTTCTCTCTTTGTTATTTCTTCGTTCTTCTCTTCTTAATTTGATTTATCACATTATGACACCTTGATATAGAACATTATCATGGTATCAGAGACTTTCGTTTATTGAATTTGTTACATTCGCTTTTCCCTCCCATCTCAAAAACAAAAAAAAAAAAAAACCCTAGTTTAACCTATTGAGTCGGACAGAAAATTCTCTTTTCCCGTTCAACCATACATCGGTTTGCAAATTGGTGACCATATTTGGGTTCCTAATGACGAGGTGAACCACCAAAATCGGCGCGTAAAGGTCCACACACGGCCATGACGGAGGCGCGTGAAGCCTACACGCAGAAACGATAGAGACGCATGAGCGCGCGTAAGGGAGTATTCCGATGTGATTCTTTGAGACAGATTTTTCAGTAAGTAATTTTCGATCATTCGGTGGTGTTCTTTTTGGTTGGACGTGTAAAAAGACAGGTCGTTTGTCTCGGTTTTTTGTTGGTGGTGTTTGTTTTGCTTTTGAATTTACATAATTTTGGTTATCATGTTATTTGACTCCAATGAAAGCTAAAAGGGATTATTCACTTCAATCTAATAGTGTAAAAATAATTGGTAAGAATTATTCGTATTGGAGTACTGTGTTGAAGAATTTTCTTAAGGGTAAAAAAATTTGGGAATATGTTAGTGGAACTATTGTGATACCCAAGACAGACAATGATAATTATACAATAGAGATAGATGTTTGGGAATCAAACAATGCGAAAATTCTTACTTGGATTCACAATTTTGTTGATCATTCTATTGGTGCACAGTTGACAAAGTATGAAACAGCAAAAGAAGTTTGAGATTATTTGCAGAAGTTATACATTAAATCTAACTTTGCAAAACAATATCAATTAGAGATTGATATACGGGCTTTACAACAGAAAAATATGGGTATTCCGGAGTTCTACAGTGCTATGACATCAATTTGGGGTGAGTCGACTCTTACAGAATCGTCAAGAATGAAAGCATGTGAGGAGTATATTACATATAGAGAGGAGCAACGATTGGTTCAATTTTTTATGGCACTTTGCAGTGACTTTGAAGGACTTAGAGGCTCCATCTTGCATCGTACTCCTCTTCCTTCTGTTGATTCAATGGTTAGTGAACTTGAAGCTAAGAAACACGTTCCTTAACAGGTGATGTATCCCTTCATACTTCTAGTACTTCATTTTTTACTGTCTCTTCTCGATCATCTACGCAGAATTAGAACAAAGGTTATGTGCAGGTTGCTAGTGATGAGTGTAGCTTTTGCAAACAAAAGAGACATTAGAAGGCTCAATGTCCTAAGTTATCAAAGAAGCAACAACCTCTACAAAGTCAGTAGCAGTCACAACAGCGATTCTATCGTCCCAATACTAATACAGCAGAAGCCATGCCACCTTGTGATTAATCTATTATTTAATTTTTTACTTAATCTAAGAGTAGTTGTATTTGGATAGCAGTAGAGGATACATAGCTAATAAGTGCTACTTACTTTTAGATGTGTGTAGAATTATATTGTACATAATTTTTTTCAAACGGCCAATAAAAAACAGTCCGATGAATTATTTCTACAAACGTGTTATTAGTTCCTCAAAATACCAAATTGGGAAGTCTAGATTTTATTGTTTTATTTACATACCGCTATTTCTATCGGCTACCGCTATGTCACCTACTACCATAGGTGCTACATGTCACTGCAATGTCGTCAGTCACCACTGTAGTCCCACTAACCGTCATAGAGCTTTTACGTGCTAAAATTTCTGGCTCTTCCCCTTGCTACTATGCATTAAAATGAATTGTGCACGTTTTAGGCTTTGATGGAAAATAAAAATAAATCTCGTCTACACGTGAGGGAGCATGTTAAAGATAACATTTAAATGATTTATGTGTGGTCTTATCTAACATCTTAAACTTTTAGATCAAGTGGTTTAACATGATATTAGATCAGGCAAATGTCCTGTATTCAAATCTAACTGCCACACATTAAAATAAATTGTGCACGTGTTAGAATTTGATAA
The DNA here is from genome assembly GCA_030279155.1 of Forsythia viridissima. NCBI lineage: Eukaryota > Viridiplantae > Streptophyta > Magnoliopsida > Lamiales > Oleaceae > Forsythia > Forsythia viridissima. Next base: position 20,518,589 of record CM059034.1, on the reverse strand, counting down.
AAAAATTAAAAAAAATCTTGACTACATGTGAGAGGGCGTGTTGAAGATAACATTTAAATGATATAAATATTTGACCATATCTAAAAATTTAAGTTTTTAAATCAAGTAGTTTAACAACTTCATCTTCCAAAAAAAATAAAAATTACGGAAATTATGTTGGAAGATATGTACAACTTATTTTCCTACCCTTTACATAAAATGTTTACAAGTTTCATAATATGAATTTCTTTCCACATAATAAGACATAATTTCTATGTAAAAAAATAAAATAAAACACAATATTTAGTGAATATGTAGAAGTGGGGGGTAAGAACAAAATGTACTAGTGAGGCAGTCATGGAAGAGTCATTTTTTCTCCTTCAATCCTACTAAGACTTGATGGGCTTTCTCAAACTCAGAATGTCCATCAATACTCAATATTATGGTTTGGGCTACCCTCCAAGTCTTTCGTGTCAAAATTTGGACAATGAGTAAGGCCGCCCATTTCGAGTCAATTTTTGTTCTTGTTATGGGGCCAATTAGAGCTAGCAAATGGGTTGGGTTGAACCAACTCAACCCGTCAGAGCAGGGCCACACATAAAACTGGACTGGGTTAGCCCAACTCAGTTTTGTATATGCCAGAAATATGTTAGCCCAGTCTAGCCCATTGGCCCAACTTGTCTTAATTTTTTTTTTAAATAATTTTTTTATACAATCTAATATATTACATCAAATACAATCTTAGATAAATTTAGACTATATATTTTGAGATTTTTAAACAGATTAATTTATAAAATTGGGGCTCTCATGTATTAATTAATAGATAAACGTCAATTTTTTATCAAAATAATAATTTTTTTTTTTTGTTAATTGTAAACTATTTGTAGACACTTTTTAAAAAAAAATACAAATATTAAAAGCATGACAGCCTTATTGTTTTGAGATATAAGCAAGTTTGACTTAAATTAAAAAGTTTACTTATAAGTGAATTTTAAATTAATAATTTACTTGTCACATCAAATATATTTTGGATTGAAACTTAAATTAAACTAAATTTTAATTAAATCTAAACAATTTTATGTTGGATAATCAAATTTTTGGACTAATATTTATTGGTGACTTTGGTTTAGATTATTTTAGATTAATATTATTTGAATTATGTATTGGAATTATTCACAAAATGAGTGATTAGTGTTAAGGAGCAAAAAAAAAAAAAAAAAAAAAAAAAAAAAAAAAAAAAAACATAAAAAAGTCAAGATCGGGCAAGCCCAACTAGCCTGCGGGCTAGATGGGCCGGGCTATCTTGGCCCAGTTTTATTTGAGTCAGGACCAACTCAACTTAAAAAGGCGGGCTACACCTCTAAGGCCAATGTTATACCCCTCTCTCTCTTTCTTTTCTTTTTTTTGGGTGGAAAAGTACACAAACAGGACAAAATTAGGGGGTGAATTGATAAATATTAATTTTTGTTAGAATATTGTAAAATTACAACACAGACCGAGTCTACATAAAAATACAGTGAAATAATTGTTAGGTTGATTGTAACTATTAAGGTGTTGATTAATTAAGATTACGTGTCGTAATTTTCACGCCAATTGTGTTATTTTATTATTAGAACTTGCTTAGCCATTTTGTTATTAGAATTTTGATCTCCTGCCCCTTGTGGGCAGGAAAACCTTGCCCACATGCTGACTTGTCAGCATGTGGACTGTTGATGCAAAAAGTTGTACTGACAAGTCAGCATGTGGGCAAGAAATTGCTGCCCATTAGGGACAGCAGATCAGGACTGTTTGTTATTATATCAAATATGTCATGTAATTTTCCCGTCAACTATGTTATATTAGAAATTTTAAAAATAATGATTTCTCAAATAAAATTGGAGTGAATGAAGGTTGCGAGTGCACTTAAAACAAAAAGAGGAAGAAAATGATGTTACACAACTCGTAATTTGTAGAGAATAGAAAATATATATCTTCTTTCTACAAGAAAGTGCTTCTTACTTATTGTATTTTTGAATTTTTAATTGTAAATCGAATTAGTACTCTCCATTAAAAAAAAAAAAATTGGTTTTCCACTCCATTTAATGTAATTAGTTTGCAACCATACTGTCTAGGGATTCTATCAATATATCTGCTACAACAGATTCTAGGGTTTCTAGTAATGGCAAGAAACCCAAGGAGACATTCCTCAATTTATTAAAAGAATTGTAGAACAAATTTATAAACAATTTACAGGACAAACATTCGAAGTATTTAAAAACACTAGGTCAACTATTGATGTGGCAGATGCTATGAATCATTTAGAAAAAATCTTTATTTGCGATATGTGCTTCTTTAAAGAATATACTTGCAAATTTTCTAAATATTATTACATCTGAATACATTTTGGTAACAAGCAAAACAAGTGTTTTGATGACAAATGAAAACATTAAAACTGTTTGCAATTTTGAAAAGAAATTCTACGGTGAATTTAATTGTCCTAACAGTTACAGTGGACATCTTTGCAGCTATTTGCAACAAAGCATTGGAAAAGACCATTCATGTAAATGGTGTGAAAATAATACTGAAGAATCAAAGATCAAAGAAAAAACAAAAGGAAAGGACAAAATTGGGAAAAATGCCGTTGATGATGCGGAAATTAAAAACTCTTTTGTTATGTATGTAAATCTAGACAATAGATGCAAATGGAAAGACATGTATACACATAAACTTAAACATATACCTTCTTGCTGTAGATGATTGGTTATTTTCCTTTTCGTTTATGTTCTTGGTTGAAAATTTTTGCCTCACCAGTCTGCCTGATCCATTGTTTTCCTGAGATGGACCACATGTCCTGAGCGGTACTCCTTTGGATACTGACTGTATGGATCAGTACAAAATTTTAACTCAAATATAAATATTTAGGAAGTAGAAGAATTCAAAACATGGATTCGTAACGAGGATATATACGAGGATGGGCGGGTCGGGGCTGGAGCGGCCCTCCCTGCCCTCGCCTCCCGGGGATTTTTCACCCACATACCTGTTCCATTCCCCGCTTAAAGCTAGATGGGGCGGGGGCTGGGCAGATTACTGCGCCGTTTAATTTTTTTTTTTTTTGTAAATGAAATTTTCATTGAAGGCAATATATGCAATTATGAATTATGAATGGAGAATTAAAGTTAATTCTAAATGATATGGTTAAAATTTAAAAAACAAATTGTATATAATATGTTTATTAAACAAAATGAAAAAAGTACAAATATATAGGTCTTGATGTAATGATTAGGAATTGTGAATCAATATTCCTACCCCGAGTTTGACTCATTCAACACCCACTTCATTAAAAAAAATTAAAATTTAAAAAAAAAAAAAATTGGGGTGGGTCCGGGGCGGAGTAGTTCCGCCTCGAACCTGCCCCGTACCCGCTCTGAATACCCGATTATTCAAAGCGAAAAAATTCTAAACGAGGTGAGGGACAGGACAAATTGTCAACTCTAATTTTGCCAATCACCATGAACATTCACTTCATCGTGTTATAACAAAAGCTATACATACATCTATAAAGTAACAGTGTAAATTATTTTAAAGTTGTTGTGTCTCAACCACCTCGTACTAGAAAAAAATGTAGTGTAAATCATTTTAAAGTTGTTGTATCTCAACCACCTCGTACTAGAAAAAAATGTTGCATGAATAAGTTTACGTCAGGGGCGGAGCCAGGACGTGATATAGGACTGGGCCATGACACTAAATTTTTTTTTTTTTTTTAGCAGAATAATTCTGGAAATTTTTGGGACAGTTAGGCCCAGCCCTGCCTGCACCCCTAGTTTACGTGATACAAATAAGAAAAAATCAAAGATAGATAACCAAAAAATTGATAATTAAATAAAGGTATAATTCCAACTACATAAAAAAAATATCAAATCCACTTCCCGTGTTACATTCTCACAAAAGCACATTTAACCGTTACAATTTAGTTTTACCGCATGCTCAAAAGGTTAAATTGACACCCTCCCTATATCTTTCGACTTCAAAATTAGATAGGTTGCTACTGCCAGAGCATTAAAGGCCATATATTCTTTAGGGGAATAATTTAATGTCCCTAATCGACAATTCTTATTTGATCCACTGGATAAGTGTCCAATGGGTATTAGAGGAGTGTTTGACTTGTTTGTCAAACACTTTTTCATCTTCCAATGTCCACTGGATACTTGTCCAGTAGACCAAATAAGAATGCCCACTAAGAACATTATATCATCCCCATATTCTCTAATGCTAAACTTCACACATTTGACACCAATTGAAACATCTCGTTATGGCTTTGACTAAACATTTCCTTCTAATTAATCGTCAATAAGCTTCCTATTTAAGTTTTCTTATTACATCCCAAATAATAAAACTTGTTGCAAATTAACCATCCTACGAAAATAAAATGAAAATTAATTAATTAAACAACATGTAACATTATAATACCAATCAACCAAAAAAAAAAAAAAAAAAAAACATAACATAGTGCATGTTGGCGGTCTTGAAATTATTTATTATAAATTATGAGTTTTATAAAATATGTTGATAAAAAGTATGATTGATCAATTTAATCAAATTAAATTATAGTTTAAATTTAGACAAACAAGTTGATAGTATATAACTTCATCAGCAACCTTGTAATACATATTGCATTCTTATAATATATCAAAGGACACGAAAAATAGAAAATAACATAACGTTTAACATTGACATTTTAATGCACATACAACTAAATAAATAATAAGAAATAACACGACCTACAAAATTTATGACAAAAAATAGAAAAATAACAAAACATGTTAACTAAGAACAATAATACACACATAACTCAACAAAATACAAACAAATAACATAGCCTATGAACATATAATGCCGAAATAGAGAAAAATAACAAAGTGTTTAATAATATACCAAAAAATAACAAAATAAAACATTATATAATACCAAGTAACTCAGAAAAGGAAAAAAAAATAAAAATAAAAATTGTAGAATCAAATCCACAATAAACATATAACGTAACGCAATATATAACATCATCACCTTTCTTTCACATATAGTTAACTAAAAATTTTATCAAGATAATAACGTCGCATCAGCAACAATTAAGAAAAAATAGCACAACATTTAACTTTAGTATCCACGTACAACTCGATAGAATATTTAGACTTCACATAAAAATTACAATCAATATTCAATTGAAAAACCTTCAAAATGTAATACAAAAATGAATTAGGACATAGTTGTAAAAATCAATCATTCAAATACACTATGGAATCCTTAATTGGTTTTCGACCAAATTTATTCTTTAAATTTCTCGTGACTCGCACATGATCCGTTTTAAGATGTAATTACGCCAGTAAATTATTTTTCTTTAAACTTTTCGTGACTCAGCATATATATGATCCCTTTTAAAATGTAATTACGTTAATAAATAATAACGTAATACAACTAAATTATTTTGATCTATATATATAACAGTATAATATTAAAATATTAAAAAAATATAGAATTGGGATGGTACATGAACTATAAATCACTGGAAATTGCTTCTTGTGTAAACTAGTGACGCCCAAGAAAGGGAAGGGTAACTTGTTAACATAGCAATCATGGTAATTACAAGAAAATAATTGCATAAATAATGTGATAATAGTGTACACTACAAGAAGAAGAAGCTCTCTCTCTCTCTCTCTCTCTCTCTCTCTCTCTATATATATATATATATATATAGACACACGCACAAAATAAAGCTTCACCATTTTTATGGCATATGGCATTGCTTCAAGTTTTGTGGTTCGTTGAATGATTTCACAACAGACTTCTGATATGTCATCAGTGTTCCCATTTATAAAAGTAAAAATTAGTGTAAAGGGAAAATAAGAGGATGGGCCAAGATGTAACTATTACTTTAAAATTCTACACTTTTCGAGAAAAAGCTTCCTTTAAGTTTGTAAGGGTTTTGGACATGACTCTCTCATTAGTCATTACAAGTTAGTTTAAGGATGAGTCCTATGCAATTGCTCGTAACAGTGTCATCGGAGTAAGCGCCCGTCAATTTGGAGAACCCTTATTGTGGACGAAGCAACTTGAGGATGACTACTTTCCATACAAGAATGGTTCCATATAGTTACCTAACTGAAAATGGGATGTCGATTTTGAAAGGAGTGGAAAGTGGATTGTAAACAACAATTATTTGTAAACTTAAAGACGAGTTCTACTCAAAGTGCTCGTGACAATGTTACCAGATAAGGCATCCCATTTTGAGGACCTTCATTGCAGTCTTGCAGACATGAGACTTGAGGGTGACAACTTTCATTATTTGACTAGTTCTATGAAGTTACATAAGCCCTTTTTTGGGATACTTTAAAAAATTGCTAAAAAGAAGAGGTCAAAGTCAACAAATAATTTAAACCATATATTTTATGGGATCTACATCTTTTATCAATTTTTCAACTACATATCTCATCAACTTTTATCATATTTTTGTCAAACAGACCCTAAGTGTGAAAAATAGGTAAGTATATGGATGTTGATTCTTAAGGAGTGGATCGCAACTAACGATTAATTATGAACCCCAAATCGGCCGTGTTAGGTTTTGTGAATTTATAAATATGTTACACTCTTCGTTTACAAATCGATTATAAAGGTGAATTCTATTCAAAGCAGTTGAAACGAGTGATAAGAGTGGGAGAGGTTGAAATTTGAAAAGTTGTGCACTTTTGGGTGGAGCGAGCAACATACAAAGCTTTTGGCTTGTGCAATGATAAAATGGTCATTTTAGTGGATAATATATATGTGTTGATTCAAGACTGATCGAAATTAAAGTTACATGCGTGTGCAGAATCACCATTTTTCGTTCTGCAAAGCTCTCCACCTTTGAGGAGCCTTATAATGCCATCATGACTGCAACAAACAACAATATTTCTATTATTATAAAAGTAAATAAATAATTAATAATTAGAATTTCTGAAAAGGGAATTCATAGGGATTTAATGGAAAATTTTAAAGGGAAAAAGAAAAGAAAAGGTTATCTCTGCATTATAATAAATAACATTTCTCAATCGGTTAAGCTAGTAATTACTTATATAAAAAATTATGGAAATATGTTTGAGATTACTGTGTATTAGTCTATGTTATCTATTAAATAAATTTTATATCATTTATAAGAAATTTTAATTTGTCGTAAAATTTTTATTTTAATTATTTATACTTAAAAATATTTTCACGAGAAATCCAATTTTGTTCAACAAAAATTAGCAAATAAACAAGGCCAATTTTGAATTTCGGAGAATTAATCAATACTTCCTTCTCGATTCTAATTGAAATAAAGAGACATTTAGTAATATGATTTCACCCATTTATATCGCAATAAAAAGTGATTAACTGATTATAATAAATAATAACTGTAAACTTTTTTTTAAACACTAGTAACAATATATCGGCCTACAACAAAATTAAATTATATTCTCAATAAATTTAGTAATGACGATATGAATCCTTTTGATCGAGTTTCGAATTGAAGCTGATTAATTTTGAGCAACTTAATTGATGATCAATACATATGTATTTGATAAGTATATTGTTTGATTAGTTATTAATAAAAAGTATTACAAGCTTTTCAAGGTTATTAATTTCTTACAAAAATATAAAGTTTATCTCTCAATTCTAATTATTAGGAAGGACCACATGTATTCATTAATTAAATATTACATTCAAAACGTTTTTACGTGTAGATCGTGATAGTTTTCTTCTATCATAATTTGATATGGGCACATAATAAATGGATGACGATAAAACTTGACGTAAGTCATTTGCATAAATTTAATATCATATTAACTATTTTATCTAAAAGCGTTTAATCTTATTTCGAAACATAATCTAAATATGACTTGTACAACTTAGAAATAATCTGTAAGGATGGTTACCAAATTTAATTTCAAATTAGTTATACTAATTTTGACTTATTTTCACTAAATGGAATCATGGCCGACCAAACATACATCATCAAAGTGTACAAAACCTTTTTTCTCCAAAAGTGCATAGGTTGGCAACTAATTTGACATGTGGGTGTATAGAGAGATACATATTTAATAGTTTTTTCTTGCCTTTTACTTTGAACTTAGGTGGAACGTTTCATTTTCTCCTGTCTAATGATGGCAGACAAATAACATATTTTGGTTTGAAAAACACATTTTTAGGGTTAAGAAAATCATGGTGGGGCAATTATGTTGGAGAGATGCCCAAAAGGTTTTCTCAAAAAAATTGTTTTCAAGAATTCTTGTCACCTAAAGGTAGAAAAACATTGGATTTTTTAATTGTGGGTATACCATAAATCAATATTAGAAGATCTGCGCACGACTGGATTGGCAGGTTCAATAGAAAAAATCGAATTTTTGTCCAAATTCTAAAAAAAAACCCTAATCGACTAGTTCATTCACCACCAAAATCGGGTGATTCACTTTTGAAATTTCAATGGAAATGATGAATTGACAATCCAACCAAGGTCTTTGATTAGATGGGGATGAATGAAAAAATATGAGTGAAGAACGATAATTACATACTTTGGGTCAATGCACGAGCCAAATTTAAAACATTGGTATTTATGGGACTTATTATCTTAGACAAACAATCAACAATTTAATGAGATGACCAAAATATATAATAGAATAAATTGTTAACTCAAACACGTTACTAATTTATGAAGAGCATATGAGTTAGATTTCGAATATTACTATTAAATTAACACAAGCAGGTTTGGCTAAGCTTAATTAAAGATCTTACTTAGTAAATTAAATGTACTTATAATAAAAAAGGTATGTTTTAAAATGAATAACCTTTTATTAATAAAAATTAAAAATAAGTAAGTTGCTTCACCTTTTACCAACCGAATGATTCAATTATAATAATCTTTATTCTGTAATTTATTTGCAATAAAATGATATTTAATAATCCAGATGAATTAACTTAAGTAGGTAATAATTCACATCAATATATAATTTTCATGAATTTATTTTTGCTCTTTATTACGTGTTGTAAATTAAAGTAATCAAACAAGAAAATAATAAGACAGACACACGAGAATTAGAAGACAATTGAACAAAATTTGTTTCTCATGTATATTTTTATGGGAAAATTGCTTAAAAGTCACATGTAAGTGACTTGTTTCAAATTAAGTCAAAATAATTTTTAAAATTATCAATAAGTCATACTATTCAGCAACTTTTCATATTAATCCCAAAATTATCCTTGTAATCCATATTTGCCATACGCATTACCCTTGGCACTGCAATCGCCACCAATCGGTATATCAAACACGCATAAGAATATCAACAAGGAGGTCCAAACTTGAAATTTATCTCAGGAGGTCCAATTTATTTGCGCAGATGCATCGTACTTGCTCTTCTCAACAAAGAAATTTGAAAAACTAGTAACTTCAGGGAGTGTCAATTTAAATGATTTGCCCACCACATCAGAAGAAGGTTCTACAAATTTAAGAGTCATTTTATAGCAGCGCTCTCCTGAACCTTGATGTGTTGAATACTCGAAATCTTCAGCTCTACGAAATTCTTTATCTTTGATGTTTTCCTTAATTGTTTTCCAAGGGCCCGTGTCCTTCAAGTTAGAGTAACTTATATACTCTTGATACCTCTAGAGAAACAATAAAAAGTCAATGATAAAGAATAAAAGATAGAAAGCCAAAACTGAAAACAAAATCATAGTCCAACAACATTGAAAGAGTATATATTTACATGTCTCAAATACACTACTTCATCTCTTATCTGGGGAATGTATCGAAAGCCTTCCTCATGTGTACAGTAATAACCATGAACTTTCTTCATAATGATAAGATTTCTTATCTGCAGATATATATTGTGGTATTCTGTATAAAATATTACAGAATTAAGATATGTATGAGAATTGGAAGGCTTTGACCTTTGTAGTATGAGAAACAGTATCATAAATACATTTGTATCATGATACTATATTATAAAAAATATTATGGAAGTTTTGTTTGATAAATTTATGTAGAGTTGTCGTGATTTGTTGCTATAAATAGCAACTTGAATTTTTGTAGGAATGAAAAATTTCGATGTGGGCATTGCTATGACGAAAGTTGATCATTAGATTATTCTCTGTGTTGTTAATTAATCATTTATGTTGTTGGATACTGTATTATAGGAAAATAGTATCACAAAAAAATAGTATCATAATAGAAATGAGCATAGAATTTGCATATGTGCTCAGAATTTTTATTATAATATATTTTCGGAATGGACTCGACGAGCCGGTCAAGACCAATCGATTTGTTACTGTGTATAATAGATTTTAGCTGTTTGAAGTCGTCTCTTTAGCTTAAAATAGAAATCTTTAATTTTCTTGTCAAAATAGTATTATACATACTAAAACAGTATCACAGATAAATGTATCTTAATATATTAGTATTGAAATTGATCCACTCCCTATGGTGGGAAGCATTTATAACTCTCACTTGACACATGTCCAGTGGGGGTTGGACAATGAAAAAGTGCTTGACAAAAATGTGGGACACGTGTCTAATGGGTCAACTGCCCACTGGACACGTGTCCAGTGGGAGTTATAAATACTCCCCACCATGGGGAGTAGATCAAACCCGATATTAGTATCATACATGAAAATATATACATGAAAATATTTTAATAAAACAGTATCACATACACAAACTATAACCCAATAAAATAACAATATCATAGATTAAATAACAGTATCATATGTTGAAACATTATCATAATAAAACAGTACAAAAAATAAAACTATGGTATAAGTATACTATATCACTTTATCTAAATAAAACAGTATCATATATTTGTTTTACTGATTAAGTAATTATATTGTTCTTAAAATACTCCATTAATAGTACAAGATCATTGATATTAATTGTATTCAATAACATTATCATAAATTAAAACAATATCATAGATGTTTTACTAGTTGAAGTAATTATATTGTTCTTAAAATGCTCCATTAGTAGTATAAGACCATTGATACTGTTTGCATTCAATTACATTATCATAAATTAAAACAGTATCATATATTGAAACATTATCATAATAAAACATTATCAAAGATAAAAATATGGTGTAAGTGTACTATAGCACATTATCTATATAAAACAGTATCATATATAAAACTAAGTACAAGATATTTTAATGGTTGAAGTAATGATAATGTTCTTAAAATACTTTATTAGTAGTACAAGATCATAGATTTAAATATTGTCATAATAAAACAGTATAAAAAATAAAAGCATGCTATAAATATACCAATATACATTATCTAAATAAAACAGTATCATAGATAAAACGGTATTATACAAACAGTATCACAATAAAACAGTATCACAACAAAACAATATCATTAAATTAGTGTTTTTTTTTTTTTTTTGTAATTGTAAGGGTATGTTGGACTTTTATATCTAAAATGTGACTTTAATTTAATTAAGTTTTGACAATATTACTTTAGAGTGCCAAAACAGTTATCGGTATTGAATTTATCTTATTTTTATATAGGCTTATAGTTAGGGATCGTAATTGGGCCGGGCCTCCTTTGGATTTGGCAGCTCGGTCCGTTATGGGCCCAGGTCGAGCCGGCCAAAATACCAAGGGCCGAGTCAAGTCGTCCTTTGGAAATGACGAGCCTATCCGTAGGCTTGGTTCAAGGACCTCGCTCACGAGCCGCCTTGGCTTGTGGGCCACGATCCCCATCTTTCAAAAAGTTGGGCATCAATTACAACTAGAGTTGAACAACGAAACTGTCAAACTGCAAAACTGAATCGAGACCGCTTTTTTGAAACCGTTGGTTTGGGTCCACGTGGATCTGTTAGCATTTTAGTTTTGAACCGAACCAAACCGCTTCGAAGTGATTTAGTTTAAGTTTCAATTTTTTCAAACTATCAAACCGTTTTAAATAAAATAAATTAATAAAAAATAAAAAATAAATTAATTTAAATTTTATTAAACTCAATTAAAACTAAATTCATCCAAGTCCATGTTAGATCCAATACAATTAAATCAAATACCCAACTCAATTAACATCCATTTATTATCATATTGATGGGTGACTCGATCTGTAATTCAAGCAAGTTCTTTATTTTCTTTGTAGCGATTTATTTTATTTTTTGTCAGATTTGTGGATGTTATAAGGAAATGATGACTCCATCATTAGTTCTATCAAAAGATGCTACTCAATCTGGTAGCCAAAGTCGTTCACAAACTCTTTTGGGTATTTTCAAACTCATTCTATCAATTTTTAAAGCTACACTTGTTCAAGAAGTTCGAACTGAAAAGAATGATTTAGTAGACTACTTAAATGATTGTTGTGAAGATTTTACCAATAATTCTTTCGATATATTATTTTGGAGGAAATTGATTGCAAATAAGTACTAAATTATCTCTCAAATTACCAAATATGTGTTAGCCATTCAAATATCAACAGTTGCTTCTGAGTCTGCATTCTCTACTAGTGGTCAGATTATTAATTCTTTTAAGAGTTCTTTGAGTGCAAAGATGGTTGATACGATGTTTGTATTATACAATGATTTGGACGGGTCACCAAATTGCTTAAAAAATCGACAAATTTTTGGATCATAACCAATTCAAATGTTGGATGATCAAATTAAGAAAACTGGACCGAAACACTGAATCACCAATTTTTCGATCGGACCAATTGGCCTGGTTTAACAACAGAACACATTTTTAACATTCACAATTTGTTCTTCCACAGCGCCAAAGGACACCCTACCAAAAGGTAGTAGGAGCTAGGAGCAGTTGCTACAGGGATACTAGTGTAAACAAACAAAAATAGAAATCCAACCCCCCCCACACCTTCATTCTCTATCTATAACGCTCACCTTGAGTGTATATATTCTCTCTCTATCCAATGCATGTATAAATTCTATACTCTTGTCATCCTCTTTTTCTCTCCAAAATACAATGGATAGCAATACAAAACCACCGCTGGCGTTAGAGCTGGACAACCTACGAGCCATCAAACTACTAGGCAAAGGTGCCATGGGCACTGTCTTTCTTGTCCATGACAACTCACTTCACCCATTCGCCCTCAAGGTGGTGGAGAAATCCTCCCTCCACCACTCCCTCCGCCGCGCCCGCCACGAAATCTCCATTCTCAGCCGCCTTCAAAACCACCCTTTCCTCTCTTCCCTCCTCGGATCATCGGAAAACCAAGAAATCATTTGTTGGGCCATACCATTCTGTCCCGGAGGTGACCTTAACGTACTCCGGTACCGGCAAGCGGACCATGTTTTCTCACCGGCTGTTATTCGGTTTTATTTAGCTGAAATTATTTGTGCTCTTGAACACCTTCACCGACAAGGCATTGTTTACAGGGACCTCAAGCCGGAAAACATCCTTGTACAGCAATCTGGTCACGTGACACTCACGGACTTTGACCTATCCCGTACCTTAACACCCAGAAACTCATCTGCCCTGCAATCTTTTTCAGATCCTGAGGAGGAACCGGAATTGAAAAAGAAGGGTTTCAACAATAACAAGAAAGGATTGAAGAAGGCGAAAAGTGCACGTGTGTCGCCGGTAAGCAGAAGAAACCCGATTGAATTTTCAAGCAACGAGCGTTCGAATTCTTTCGTCGGCACCGAAGAATACATGGCGCCTGAAATTATAACCGGAGCCGGCCATGAATATGCAGTGGATTGGTGGGCTCTTGGAGTGCTTTGTTACGAAATGCTGTACGGGAGGACACCGTTTAAGGGGAAGAATCGTAAGGAAACTTTCCACAAAATAATAGCGATGCAGCCGGAGTTCATCGGTAAACCTGATTCATTAACGGATTTGATCGGAAAGTTGCTGGAGAAAGACCCCACGCGCAGGTTAGGATACCGGAGAGGCGCGTCTGAGATCAAGGAGCATGAATTCTTTCGCGGGTTGAAGTGGGACTTGTTGACGGAAGTTTTACGGCCGCCGTTTCTGCCGTCAAGAGATGAGACGGAGATTACGGAAGAGTTGGGTAAAGGTGGAATTGATATAACGGAATATTTTCAGAAGTTGAAGGTTCCGCCGTCGCCGTTACGGTCGCCGTCACTTGACGATTATGAACATAGCATTTCATTAACAGAGTTCTGAAGGGTTGATTTTTTTTTATTTATTTTTTGAATAGATTTGTGTAAATAAAATAAGGTAGGACGTGTATAACGGGTGTTAATTATGAGTAGAAGTTAGTTTTTTTTTTTTTTTTTGTCCGAGTAAATATTAGTTGATACAGATACAATTAGAATGAAATATATGGTAATTTTCCGGATGATGACGAAATTATTTACCTCCTGTGGTCGTACATGAAAAGTATGGTTCAACATTTTTATTTGGAATCACTCAAATCAAATTAAGTTCTAGGATCGAACTAAATTAATTGATTCGATATGTCTTTCTCATAATCGAAACAAATTAAACCATATTCACCCTAATGGCCATTTAGTTCCAAAACGTGGGCCCGACCGACAAACAATGGTGGTTGGTGTGGGAATTAAGCTGCTTGAAATGAAGGCCAAGAATTACTCTTTTGCTACATTTGGCATATTAGATTAGATTGTATAAAAAATTTAATAAAATATTATAATAAATAGTATTATATTGGAATTAAGGTCGATAATATTGTTTAAACATTTTATTCAAAAATAGTCATTTATGTATTTTCAAAGAACATATTTAAGATTTCATTGATGGTGATCTAACTATTGGTTTAACTTGTTGTTCGACAAACATTATTTTTTGCACTATTGATCATATAACATATTACGTAAGTTGAAATTGAGTTTAGCCTTGACAAAAAAATACAGAGTAAATGACATTATTTTAAATAAAAAATCAAATAATATTTAATTCACTATAATATTATTTACTTAGTAATATCTATTATAATTTTATATTTAATCTGGTACGCCAAACTTAGCAATTGGGGCTTGAATTTTAGATGTTGTACATTAAAATAGTTGGTTTTGTTATTTAGAAGCAAAGAACTTTTCTTTGCCTTTGGATATAATTATTCATGATATGGGAATCTATAATAGTAAAATATGTTCATCTAGTCCATTGAATTCTTAACTTGAAAAGAAAGAGAATGATGATTGCATGACTTTATTTCAAAATCTATGTGCAATTGGGTGTAAAGAAAGATTAGTTTAAATATACATAATTAATCTTAATTTGAGTTCATCATATTACTAGAAATATTTCATTTTTCATTAAGAAAGACATGATTTTAGTAGAATACAAAGGTGATATTTTTATTTTATTTTTGGAAACCGATCGACTAGATTAAAATAGCTAGTTAAAATTTAAATAGTTTTCAACGTTAGAACCAAGAATTATATGGTTCTGATTTGATTTTAAGTTATTGCTATTCGGTTCTAAATTATTTTTATAATCTTTCAATTTTTAACTAAAATTCAGTTAATTTATATAAAATTTATATGAATTAATATGCATTTGTAGAATAATTAAAATTAAAAAACATGATAATAAAACCATAAAATTTATACAAGCGTTTATGCAGTACAATTTTTTGTGAAGCATGATGTCAAATTTTAATTAACTCGCAAGTGTACGAATCTAGTGGAATATAGATAAGTAAAAACGAGGTCGATCCCACAGAGACTGCTATGAGGAAGGTGTAACTTAATCCAAATTAACTGTTATTCTAGTCTAGTTGAGTCGAAATGATTTGCTGTTGAAGTTGTTTAACTAAAAGACTAAAGAAATAAGATAAAAAGATGAGTTGATAATTCAAGATGTGTAAGAGACCAAGGTTTCAAAATCCACCATTATCTAACTTAGCAACCATCCAATCATTCATTAATTCCCAAAAACACACACGACAATACGAAATCAATCTATTGTCGTCCCTAAAGATTTATCAATTAAGTCCAAAAGCAGAAAATCAAATATAGGCTCCCCTTATGCTTCAAACATAAATCACTTAAGCATTTTTCATATCAAATTCCATTGAAAGAAGACAAAGAATCAAAGATTACCTAAACATTCCATGTATCCCAATACGAATAAAAGAAGATGAAAAATCAAAAGAAATTAATAGAATCTATTTAAGCATCAAGCATGGATTAATTAAACCAATATCTAACTATCAAAAATACATGATATTTAAGATGAAAGAAATCATATTTAATTAATCTAGTTAAGAACAAGCCATGAACGTTAAAGCTCTTAAGAAGGAATTAGATGAATAACGGAATAATCACTTAATCAAAACAAGGTTTCATCGTCTACCTTGGATAAAGAAAACTAGAAGAACATGATTAAACTAAGAAAACAATAAATGATAAAACCCGGCATGGATTCAAGGAGAAGAAATCTTTGAAGAAGTCTTGATAGTCGAGGAGTCTTGTTTTCTTGATCTCTTCCGTCTTCTCTTGATTTGCTCTCCAAAAATCCAAACCTTGATATGAGTTAATAACTCATATATATACTTACCTAATTGTCCCACAAAATATCCCAAGAAAACCTAAAAATTCGTTCAAAACGTTTCCTAGTTGAATTGGGATTCAAAAAAGGAAATAAAATTATGTTTCTGCCGAAAATACACTGGGAGATCGCCCAGTGCAAACCCGGGCGATCGCCCAGGCCAAGGAAAAGCTTTCTGCTGTTGAAAAATAGGGTTGGGCGAACGCCCAAATTTAAGCCTGGGCGATCGCCCAGGCTACGCTGTTTCTTCTGCGGCGGCTGTTTTTCAAATGGCCATAACTTCTTGTAGGAAACTCCAAATTGAGATCCGTAAAAAGTGTTGGACTCGTAATTCAATTATCTTTCCAATGGTGTATCATTTGCCTTGTGGATATTTTAATATCAAAAGTTGTACTCTAATCTCTCCACATGCTTCAGTAGGTAGTTTCCCAATTCGGTTCTTTGGCTTTCCGGTGTTTGATCCATTGATTAAACTCTTCGTTGTCACTCTAAAACACCTTAAACTTATTGATTTTCTCTTCTTCCTCATCCTCAAATGTTTGGCTCTTGATATTCACTTCAAAAACTCAACTTACTCGTCGATTTCGCCAAATTATTGCTCTTTTCGTCCATTCTTCTCCAATTGTTTACAAACGCGTCCAAAACTGAAATAGAACAATAATATACTAGATAAGTAGAAAATCAACTATATGACGACGTAAAAGATTAATTCAAATGCCAAAATAAGTGCATAAAACGCACTTATCAAAGCATAAAGAATCATACTAGACCAGACTAGAGGTAGTCGATTTTGGTTATAAACGATTGTATTATTGTACAACAAACTATTTATTTCATATGTAGAATACACATTGGTATTCAGTTCGATTTGATTACCATCATAATTGAATTGAGTAGAACATAACACGTTAAGAGTTAGAAAGTTAAATTAAAATTAACATGGGTAAAAGTTAAACGATACTTGATTTGTTGTTATTGGAAATAAGTAAATATTTATATGCTTTTTATAAAACAAATAAATTTTAAGTGCCACTAGTGGTCCTAACTCCTAAGGTATTTGTCCCCAATAGCTTTTTTTGGTTAGGACATTTGTATGCTTGTTCTAAAAGTTTTAATTTCAAAGGTAGGTATCAAACTTTCTTTCTTTAAATATTTTAATTACTTAAAAGGTGTGCCTAATTATATCATTTCTAGACAAAATTTCTCAAATAGCGGGACTAAATTTCATGATAGCTAGGTATCACATTCCACTCCCACCTTATGTATCAAGTTTGTTTATGCATCTCCCTTAACATAATTTTTCTAATATTATTATACGTATTAGAACTAAGTGATTTTTAACCAAAAAATGATGAATTTGATACATATAAATTGGAATACAAAATACTATAATAAATAAAATTTGAACTCTTTTTTTTTTAAAAAAAATATATTTTTCAATATTATTCAATTTTACTTATTAAATAAGACATAAATTGACAATACAATAGAGCTTCCAAGATCTCTCTAGCTACCTTTAAATGAAAAATACTTGAATTATCATTCGAAAATATTGTACCATAAGTCTTTCAATTATCATCCCAATACCAAGTTGGTCCTAACAACAAACTCATTCTCAACTTTTCTTTATAGTTGCACAAGAACGAAAATTTTCCAAAATCTCCTTTCAAATTGTCAACGTGAACCCGTGTGTTCAACTTTATGAAAATAGATTTTGCTTCCTAATTTGAAGTGGTGCTTCTATATTTGAATTGAGGCAAAATCATCTATTTTAAAAGATAATTGTACAAACTTGACGAATCCATATTTTACTTCCAAACTATAATTACTACTTAAATATTTAACGTGCGGTGTGTATTTTTATAAAGGTCACATATGAGCTGAATCATCTATATATCTACGTATTTGGTAATAAAGAAATATAAGAAAATTAAATAGGATGATTCTTTACAAGAAAATGGTGGTATGGTTTGAAAACGTGGGCAGAGAGGAGGAGCATCCGTGTGTGTTGTAATTAAACCAATTACAAAAAAGTTGTATACCTTTGGGGTCCCAATTGTTCTTTAACTTTTACAGAAAAGTTGATGTAAAGAATAAAAGAACCAAACTTTTTGACAGTTTTTTCCACCTTTTGGCCAAATTGAACGGTAGGAATTGTTCTATATTTCTCATGACTTCAGTGAAAATCCAACAACCAAATAAATAAATAAAAAGGGAGAAGAAATCCGGTGAATTGACATTACCGGTCATAACATAAGCTGTTATTAATAAACGTCGCAATTAAGAGCATGTTTATCAGTACTGAAATTATTTTTTAAATAATTATAAGTTGTTGGTCCTATTGAATGTGTAGATAACAAGTGAGAAGTAAGTTGTGGGTCATACGAAATGTGTGGATACAAATTATGTTTGATCAGTTTAAATTATAATTTAAACTTGGCCAAATATGTATAACTTATGAAAATTGTTATTTTCGTACAAGTGAACAATACAAAACTAAAATTAAGAATAATAAGTTGGACGATTGAATATCGACTTAAATGGTTTAAGTAGAATAGAATGTATATTAAATTAGTTATATGAAAGTGTTAAATGGAATAGATGTTTTGATTTTAATTATCAAGTAAAACATCTTACTTTTTTGACTCATTCGGTCCTAATTACTACAAATTCATCATCTTGAGTTGGTAAAAAGTTTGTTGAATTGGGAATTACATTCAAGAAGTCTCAGATATGATTTGGTCAAAACTTGAAATGGGATCCTAGAGGTGGCAATAACCAATGATGGATGCAAATCTTCATATAAGACCATTAAGTTTTACTTCTTTTTCTTTTTTTAAATTTTGCTTAGAATAGAGGTGTGGAAGAAGCTGAACTACTTAATTCAGTTAGGTCAGACTTGAATTTTTACAACTACTTCAAAGGCAAGTCGGGGCACATCAAATTGGAGAAGGGCCAGTTCTCATATTTTTCGAGGTTCGAAGCGAAATTCAAAAATTAGGCCCTCAAGATAAAGTTTGATAAGTCAAGGATAGAGCTGTTGGTGGGTTGGACTTTAATTTTTTTTAAATGGGCCCATTCTATTTTGGTCCACTACTTAATAATAGTCATGGTCCTCATGGAATACGACTTGCTTTGTTTGGCTTCAAAATTTTGTACAAATATTTTTTTTTTGACAACTTCACTAACCACAAATATATATATAGATATATTTTTTTAATGAAAATGGACTTCCTTCGATTTTGAGCTCGAGACGATTGCCTCACTCACCTCGGTCCAAAACTGGCCCTGGATTGGAGCAATTGACATGGCTAACATGCATGGAAGCTATACAAGGAATCCAACAAAATATTTCTTGAATTAACATTTCAATCGAATTTAAAATTAACTTCTTTTCTTTTCAAGGAAATCTTTACCTACCTTTAATCAATTATAACACAAGAGGAGGTAGTGTGTATACATACATATATAATGTGACTTTCAGTATATATAAACATACAAAAACATGATATACAACATACATAAAAAATAAGTAGTGATAAACCTCGTTGCTAACTCTTATTCGTTGTATATCTTATTCGTTGCTAACTCTTGTGAACTAAATCGTAGGGAATAGAATAAAATTCTCACAAGTCGTTTCGTTTTAGATTTTAGAAAGAAAATAATATTCTTAGTGAGTGGACATGTAAAATGGGATTGTTCCGTTTGTCGGCTTAGGCCATGGTATTGGATACTTTTTCTCGTGAGTTTTTGTGTTCAAAAAACCAGATTAAGTCCCACACTCCCACTTGAATGGGAGAAAGATTTTTTCCCTTTCATTTTGCCTCACTTTTAGTGCAATAAACAAGGAAAAATTATTGTTTATTTTTCATTTTGATTCAACTTGTAAGTGATGCATTTTAGTCCCTGATCTGTCGTGTTTGTTGCAATCAAATCTTATAGAGTGGTTTATGCTGTATCAATATCATACGTAATAAACATGTGGTTTTATGTTATAGCGCATGTTTGTCTTATAATTTATAAAAAAAAAAAATTAACTAAATATATAATTAATTATCTCAGTATCACCTCACTTTGACCATCTTTGTTGTCCACCAAGAAATTCTTTGATTTTAGTTCAATAAATAACCATCATAGCAAGTCCCTTCCGGAAATCAACTAATGTTGTCTTGTACAAGAGTTAGATTCTATCCTAGTGGCATTGTGGCAAAGCTTATTATTTGTTTTTGGGTAGATTTGGGTTCAAATTCCGATTGCAATGTTATTTTTTCTTTTTCTTTTCTTTCAAGAATTTGTGCGATTAACTTTTAATTATAAAAATAACTTTTAAATCTCTAATCTTTATTTCTATTTGCATATTTCATCTTTTTACATAATTTTATAAACTTGAGTGTTAAAACTATTTTCATAATTTTATATTTCTTTTTAATAGTTCCTATTTGTAGTAAATATTTTAGATCATATTTTTTCATATGTTTTTAAATGATAAATCAATTTTCACAAAAATATGATTAAGATGCAATCACTTTGTACAAAAAGATTAAAGATAAAATAAATTTCAATATACTAAAACATTTTATTTTGTCCACATTAGAAATTAAGGAAAAAACAAATAAGAAAATAAAATATTGTTTTATATTTAGCATAAGAGAAAAGGGTAAAACTGGAATTTTATTTTAATAGGGAAAGTTTCTGAAATTTTTAAAACAAGAGAGAGAGACTCTCTTTATTTATCAAAAACGTTAGGATAAATAGCATAGATGGTTTTGAAAATTTGAATTTTGTGACGATGGGGTCTCGAATATTTTATTTCTAACATCCCGGGACTCTAATTTTTAAAAATCGTACGAGCATGGTCCAGGTGCTAAAATTCAAAAGTTTGAGACTCTATTGTCATAAGATTGAGAGCTTTGAAATCCCAGTACTATTTATCCTAAAATTTGTAAGAAACTTTCTAAGTTTTTGAACGAAGTAATTATAAGGACTTAAATACCTGATGCCACTATATTTTAAATCGTCAAACATTTTTTGAAAGCCACTATACTTTAAAACATTCTTAAAATACCATTTTGAAAGTTTTCAAAAGTAAATCTCATAGCCACTCTTTTACATTTTGTTAAACGATAATGATCTCCTACCCCTAAAGGATATGATAATATCACCCACCTGCTGAGGTGTTAGCAGGTGGGTGATATTATCCTGCCTCCAAGTTGGGGGCAGAAGATCATCACTGTTCTATTAAAAGAGTTAATAAATGTGATTATGTGGCATACTAATATTACTATACAGATGGCACGTTATATTTGCCACGTCAACAAAAAGGTTTTGACGTGGCATATGTTTTACTCGTTAGAATAAATATAAAAAAAAAATAAACATAAGAAAAAAAACGTGTTCGCTTCAATTAAAAAAGGTTAAAAAGGATGAAAAAGCTCAAATATAAGTTGCAAGATCGGTTCAGTTGAAAAGAAGCAGTAGTGTTAATTGATTCATATTTTGTATATACTTTTAACTTATATGTGAGTTTTTTCATTATTTTTAACCTTATTAATTGATACATATCTTGTATACTTTTTTTTTTTTTTTTTTTTTTTTGACAAACATGTTTCTGTTATGATATTTAATTTTTTTTTTTTTTTTATTCATTCTAACCAATTTTTAAGTAGAATATATGCAATATCAGCACTTTTTTATTGACACGACAAATATAATGTGCAAATTAGTATGCCTTCATCACATTTGTTATCTCTTTTAACGGAATATAACGATGTGATATATAAGATTTATTTTTAAAAGTTCAATGGCAATTTAGGAACGTTTTCAAGTACAATGTTATTTCAAAAACGTTTATCAAAGTAGCACTGAAAGTATTTAACTCTAATTATTAGTATCTCTATCTAAAAATAGAAACCATTAACCATAGAAGATTTTTTAAGTTTTTCTATTGGGGGCCTGGTGTGAGAATTGGGCTTATATATGGGCTTGGATCAAGTATTATACTTTTTTAGGACTAGATTACTATATTAAATGGGAAAGAAAATTACATATATACACACTCACTTGTAATTTAAATTTGAAATTTATTGGACTGATAAAAAAATTAAATTAAATACCTATAGCACACCAAATTAACTAAAAAATGCTGACTTTTATATAAAATCTTGAATTAAGCAAAGTTATCATTCAAATTATCTACTCAACTTTTTCATTTCGTTATTATCTAAGACTATCATAAAAAATTGAAATCTTGTTCAACAAAATAATAATCAATAGAAATTTACTATGTTCAATAGAATATACTAAAATTCACCCGAATTATTCAAAAAATCCAATTTTGAATATCATACTACAAATTACTACTATATTGAATATAACAGCTTCTTGTTATCAATATAGCAATATTAAATAATATTAACACAACACAAAATCCAGTCCATACGAATGCCTTAATAATATATAACAGCAAGAACTAGAATCAAGACAGTTTAGTGACTTCTTTCTAGTCACGTTTGTGTTGCTTAGGGTTGAGAAAAAACATCTAATCCTGATATTGAGTTGCTATCATTGCGAATAATTGTCATCATCCAAAATATGAAAAAATGCAACATGAGATCAAAAATTAGAGAACGCTCAAAAAATTATAACACAAAAATTGAACGAATTCAATAAATTGCAATATATAACTTAAAATAAGAAATATAAATATTATCTTCCAATAAAAAACTTTGGACGGAGAAACTCAGTCATTAGTTTGGGTGTTTGAGACTCTGAATCAAGAAAATAAAAATATAAAATATAATAAGATGCTTTGCTGGGAGGTAAAATTGAAAATAGACCTTTTATTTGCACATGTGAAAATATTCTCTATATGTGGTCAAATCGTTTTGTTACCTATGTAGAGCTATTTATGTCAATTTCCTCAAGCAAGTTTGGGCAAATGGGGTTTGCTATTGTTAGCAAGTGGACACTAACAAATTTGTTATTTTCAGTGCAGCTGCATACTATATGTAATTAATTCATTACGTTTTCGAGGCTGAATCTACTTTTAATTGAAATACGATCTCTTCTAATTTAAGGGGAAAACATGAAATAGTTAGGTGACTCGTTAGAATTGAATTATAACATGTCTACTCTTAAATAAATAACAAAGATCAGCGTGGACAAATATGACTAAAATTGATCTCATGCACTCAATTTCAATTTGTTTGACTTCAATTTTTATAGTCAACGAGCGTGTATTCGTAAAATAGGTATAGAATACACGAGTTTAAAAATAGTATTCAAACTATTAATAACAAACCTCAAATTAAGAATATTTCAAGAATAGGAACATTTTACTTATAAAAGATAGATAAATGGAAGTTGAAATTCAATGTTTTTGTTTTACAATTTTTTTGAAAAAAATGTCTTTTATTCTTGCTCCCTAAAAAAGGAAAAAAAAAAAAAAAAAAAACAAAGATATAGAAGACATTCAATCTTTTAACTGTATGAACTTAAATGTATAATTGAACATCTTTCAAACCATTCAAAGATTCTTTAGATATGTGATGTCAATCCATTGCAAGAGGAAAGTTTTGTTCCCCGAATTGATTTCTTTTCCTGATTGATATATAGCACCCCCACTCAGCAATTTTAATTTGGTCCCCCCTCTCTTTTTAGCTTTGCCCTTTTTCCCTCAATCTCCTTTTTATATGTCATTTTATAACCCAGTACCCCAACCACCCTTTATTACCTCTAAATTTCTTTCACTTTTTGTTTTTCATCTTCTTCAGATGTTAGTTGTATATTATTAAAAATATTTATATTTTTCTTTAATTTGCAGGTTAATTGCAACATTATTAACATTTTAAAAAAAAATTTGGCTTATTTGCACAGATAATCTAATCGTACCAATTAAATGATGTATATACTTTCATTATTTGTGCATGAAATCGTTGTTTGTTGTTTCGTAAAATTATTATAATGATGGAGTTTGAGAGTGAGGTCAATGCTTGTGCTCTAATCTATTCCCACCTGCTACCTACAGTTTGTTGATGTATTTTATTTCATTAAAGTTTTGTAGGGTTGAAATTTGAGAGTAATGATAATGTGTATGTTCTTCAAGTGACTATCAGTGCCATCCCCCACGCTGGATAGGTATTCGAATTATCCGATAAGACATACAATTTTTACAATCAATATGCCAGAGAAGCGGGTTTTAGTACGCAAATAGAAAACAATAAGAAGAAAAAAGAGACCAATGAGTATTTTTGGAAACTATTTATGTGTTATAATGGTCCTGGTCAATCGTTGATGTCTCGACATTGAATGTTGTCTTATGCAACTTTAGATTTAGTCAACGAAAGGTCTTTGACAGATGCTCAAGGCACTTTTATATTGAGTGAATTCCAAAGTTTGTGAATACGGGTCAAATAGATTGACACTGACGGCGATGTTGGTATGAGCAGAAACAAAAACAAGAGTCGAGAAGAGACTCAAGTTGTTTGTGATCCTAATCTTGTTAGAGCAAAAGGGTGCGGGAAGTGTCTAAAATCGGGAAAGGAGATAATAATTTCCTAATCCAATAGGCAGTGCCGCGCATGTGGCACTAGTGGTCACGACAGAAGAACTTATCATACGTTGCAAAATGGGTTAGTTAATATTATATATTTTCGTACTTATTGTTTTATTAGTGTTTGGTCCATTTTCATAATGGGTAATAATTTGATTTCAACTTGAACAAAACAAATAATCACAATACACGCAAGATCAGTCAGACCAACAATATCATGTGCCGGACTTCCAGTACTTATACCATGCGCCAGACATGCAACATGCTTACCTTGCGCCAAACCTACAGTACGCATATCATACACTGGATCCACTATACACATATCATGCGCCGGACCCACAATACCCGATCACAGACAGTAACAATTTTGAAGTATCTCCGGACCCACGAGAGTTTGATGCACGCTTGAACCCTTGTTACTAATTTATTACTTCTAATGTACTAGTACTTTCTTCTTTCTTGTGTAATTATCAATTACAAAATTTATATATTAGTCAAATAAAAAAATAAAAAATATCCATTAAAATAAAAATGAAAAAATAAAATAACAATTACACAACTTAGAAACTAAGAACATCTCCAACCCTGAGCTAAAATAGAGTGAAAACACACACAAAAAACACTAAAATAGAGTGAAAACACCAAACTAAGAGCATCTCCAACCGAGTGCCATTTCTGTGCACCAATTTGAGAAGTTGAACAGTGTTGCACTGTAGAGATGAAAATAATTTACAGTGAATCGTACCTCCAATTTTATCAATTGTATTGTTGAAGCAAAAATTTGTTATTCCTTTTGTGTCTTATTGATTTGGATTTTATTATTTTTGTGATATGTTTATTTTTAAATGACAAAATTAATTATGTTTAATGAATTTTTTTTCTGTATCTGTCAAAATTTTTGAATTTTTTTTTGTTAAATATGATTTAAAATTTGTGATATTAAATATCGTGCCTTTTTTTTTTTTTAATAAATGCAATAATTATGGTAAATAAAATGTATTTTAAAATTTATATATTTAATATAAATACACTAAATAATTAAATAATTTTTGAACTAAATTATTGTTGAAAATTATAAATATATATGAGAATAGACACTATTCATAATTTCATTTGGTGCAATATTTGAAGCAATGAGTTGAAGATGACATATGTATTTGGTGTGAAAGTTGCATATTTTAGTGCAAAAATTGCACCAATTTGAAGATATGGGTTGGAGATGGCCTAAATCCTGGAATAATGTTAAGACCCCTTTAAAAAAAACAAAGGATAAATTACAACTAGTGCCTCCAACCTTTGACTTCATTTGCATTTGTATCCTCGATATTCAATTCTTGACATACATCACCCAACATTTTATATAATTAGCAGCCAATGCCCTTGTGGATGGATTCCATCCAAAATCAACGTTAATATGACATGTGCAGCTCACGTGGATATAACTAAAAGGGTATTTTGGTCACATCTTTGTTGTCTTTTCAATTTTCAATGTCAAATAGGTATTATGATTTTTATCTTTTTCATTGCACCTCTTAAATCAGTAATGTTGAAATATAATGTAATATAATTAATAGTTTTTCACTCTAATTCGGTACGGTCCGATTTTTGTCGTTAAAAACTTAAAAATTAATGAAATACACTACTTTGTATGCATAAGTAATTCTAACCCCTTTTCTTCTTTGCAATTTTGAAATTTATTAAGCAACAAGGTAGTGAATTAATATATAATATTCTAATAAAAATTTGCACTAAATTAGAATGTTCAAATTTCTCTTCAAAAAGTAAATTATCTTTTACAAATATATTTGTTTTTCTCTTTTTGTTTATGTCAATTAGAAAGTGAACAAATAAAGATCCCTCCCAATGGAAATTTAACTGGAAACATGAACATGTAATTGCCTGTTGTAGAGTTTATTGACCAAAATGTCTAAACATGGAAAGGGAAGAGCATAGGATATACACAGTCCAATAATCACACAACATTCCATTTCACTACAAAGAATTTATCCAAGAGAGTAACATTGGCCTGGTTACTTTGCGAACTGAATTTGTTTGCTGTATAGAGCACAATTCAAATAATATGGATATTATTAGAAGGGTAATGCAAAGACAGTTTTGTCTCTCTCTTTCACTACACAAGGATTAAGATCAAATGAACATGTATTCTCATTCTATCAAGTGGTTTTCACTCATAAGTCAGCTAATACTCGGAAAAAAAAAATAAACCCAGCTTAATTCAATGCACAATCTGCTTGCCATATTTTAGTACACGATCTGCTTGCACATTTCGTGACAAAATAACGCATGTGTAATATCCAAAAACACAAAAATTATGTAACTTCGTAAATAGATTTAATGTCTCAAAAAATAGAAATTCAATATCTAATTTGGCAAGCATATGTAATCCCAAAAACACAAATAACAGCTAAACTGGAACTGCAGATTAACAAAAAAACCTTCACTGCAGATTGACCAAAAAAACTTTCACTGCATCATTCATGAACTAGTATTGCTTCTGACCCCAACTTTAGACCTTGGATGGCAGTTGCTAGTAGTAGAAGGTTGCTCTTTGCATGACCTCTTGTTGTGTCTCGTCTTCCCACAATTTTGCATGTCATTTTCATTCTCTTCTTTTTGATTGATGAAGGTGGTGGCTCGTCCTGCTCCCTCCTCCTTACTTTTTTTGGCCGGTCAACTCTTTTGGTGTAGTTAGGTAGTGCAATTGGGTCTTTTCCCTTGTCCACCCTTGTCCACCCACAGTTCAGGTCCATTCATTGGATTTATCATCGGTGCATAGGATTTCATGTAACTTTCCTTTTTATAGAAGGGATCAATGTAATCTTCGAGTACCAACTTCTTCATTTGAATGCAACTTATAGCATGTGAACATGGTAGACCCTCCAACTGTATCTTTCGACACGAACAAGATCGCTTCTCAAGATCAACAAACTGGCATCCACTCACATGCCTAACTTGAAATTTGAACTCTCCAGTGTAGGTAGGATGACACAATCTACTGTCATACTTGTTTTTCTCAATAATTTTGGACACCTTAGGCCCATATGATTGCTTCCATTTATGCACTTCTTCTCTTCTAGTAGCCATTCTTGTCATCAAATAGCATATTATCTTCTCCAACAAAGTGATTATAGGTTTGTCACTTGCTGCCAAGATCACCCCATTAAATGTTTCACATAAATTGTTAAGAAAAATATCACACTTTGTATATTCTCTGAAGTGTGATCTAAACCATTGACTAGTAGGCTTCTCTCTCAACCAATTGTATGCATCCATGTTTCCCTTTTTCATGTTCTCCATCTCAATTTTCCACCCGGCCTCTGTTGTTGCTCTAGCCGCAACCCATAAAATATTTCTCAATACCAAGCCTCTATGCTTACCCTTGAAGTTATTGTACAAGTGCCTAACACAGTAACGATGCTCATCATTCTCACAATTTGCATGTAGTGCATCTATTAACCCTTTCTGCTTGTTACTAATAAATGTCCATCCAAAAGTGTTTACAATCCCAACGTCATCAACTAATAACTCCAAAAACCAATTCCAACTATTTCTGTTTTCCGATTCTACTACAGCATATATGCAATTGGGAACATGGAGTTATTAGCATCAATCCTCACAGCTGCCAAGAGATGGCCTCCAAACGCCCCCTTAAGAAAGCATCCATCCAGCCCTATCACTGGTCTGCAACCTGTCCTAAAACCTTCTTTGCAAGCAGCCAAACAAACATATATTCTCCTAAATTCTCTAATTGAGTCCATTACAAATTCAATTTTCAGCACAACAGTTGATCCCACATTTGACTTCTTCAACTCATTAACATAATCAGCCAACAACCTATATTGTTCTTTGTTGTTTTCTCTGATCACATCTAAGCACTTAGCTCTAGTCCTATAATATTGCCATATTGATACAGAAATCATACAATCAACTTTAATGTCTGCTCAAAAGCACTAAATGGCCAGTTTGGATCAGCTCTAAATCTGTCAACATATTTCTTTGCAAAATATGCTGAATTTGCACTGCTACTATCAGACACTAGTGCACATTCATGTTCATCTCTAAAAGTGTAGATTTTGTATGTCTTACGGTCTGCTTGAATTCTTGCATACAAGACCCATGGGCATGGTTTCTTACATTTAGCCCTAAGCCTGATATTGTCACTCTTCTTAATTTTGACATCCCTGCCATTCTTAATAACATACTCTTTTACTGCTTGTGCCATCACCTTTTTGGAAGAAAATAACATCCCTATATATAAAAATATAAGACAATCTATTAAATAATGCAACTACACTCAAGATCGGAGATCAATGCTACAAGTTTAATTTGTAATGAAACCATAAATTCTTTATTATAATTAAAGTTATGGCGCAAATTCTTACAAACCTAACATGAATTTTGGGTCTGCCATATTTGCTCTCTCATTAAAACAAGGCCCATTTCGAAATCTATTTCTTTCATCTTCATCTTCAGTATCATTATTATCTAAATCACTTGAGTCACACTCTGGATCTTCTTCTTGCTGAATGTCAAAATCTTTTTCATTCCATGAATAGAATAGACTTGTCAAATAATTGGTTTCTACATTTTTTTCTTGTTCATATTCTGAATCATTTAAACCCTCATTGTCCCCATTTTCATCATCGATTGCATCTACCACACCATTTGAAATATGATACTCAATTTCTGCTCCACTTTCAACTACTTGAGGCCCCATCGGTGCATCCTCTATTCCTACGTCAACTCTAGTTATTTCAGACTCCTTTTGTACCACAATTTCGTATGGTTGAGCCTCCATCTCTGAAATTATTTTTTTTCATATGACTAATTCCATTCTCGGAGCTAGTATTAAAAAAAGGATGTAATCAACAATGGCGTAAATGTACCATATTGGAAAACAATTCATATTGGGATGCTGGTAAATGTGAAATCTTGGGAAGCAATTCATAAAAAAAATAAGTTTTCAAATAAATAAATAAATAAATGAAAACTAAACAAATACACATACCATATTGGGGAGCAATTTCATTTTCTGTGTGTTGCATTTTTCAATAACCCAATTGATGCAAAATCTTGGAAAAACAATGTATAATCAACAAATATATTAGTTGGGGATATCAACAATGACGTATATGTACAAATATTTTTGCTAAATAAACCTCAAAATTGAAGAACTTTTTCATAGCAAAACCCTTCAACATTACTAATTTAAGAGGTGCAATAAAAAAAGATAAAGATCATAATATCTATTTGACATTGAAAATTGAAGAGTCAACAAAGATGTGACCAAAATACCTATTTAGTTATATCCATGTGAGCTGCACATGCCATATTAACGTTGATTTTGGATGGAATCCAACTACAAGGGCATTGGCTGCTAATTATATAAAATGTTGAGGTGATGAATATCAAAAATTAAATACTGAGAATACAAGTGTAAATGAAGTCAAAAATTAGGGACACTAGCTGTAATTTATTCAAAAACAAAACAGAGAATTCTAATAGAAATATATTCTATATAATTCTATACTTTATTTAATTATATATACTTTAATCCAATTTTTTTAAGGGGACCGGATGCTAGGGAGCCATTTCGATTGCTCCTACACTTGCTTTCCTCTTAGGTCATAATTATCAAACAAGTAGTTTTTCGTAAGTTGCAGGCTAATTTCCAGGCTATAGTAACAAGAAAAAAGGCTCTATGCAGTATCCTGGTGGTGAACTAGAGAGCAGGAGGCAACCATCGCCCCAGGGATAGGGTATCCCTTTCCCCCCTAAGCTTTTGAGTTATGATGAATTCAAGCTCCATTTCTTAATGGATCGTTTGTCTAGACGAAATGTTAATGAGAAAAAATAAAAATAAAAATGAAACAACGTGCCCACAATGTGGCCTTTTTTTTCTTTTTTGTGGAATTACTATAAAAAATGATTTTTTTAATAATAAACTCAACCAAATCATTAGGCAAAACACTAAAACTTAATTTGTTGTTCAAATAAAAACTAACTAATTATCTTCAATGTAACCTTAATAAAAAAAGTAACGTTAACTGTATTATTTATTATATGATATAATTAATATTTAATACAATAAATATAACAATAAGAAATTATTTATTTTTAATTTAATAAATTTATCTGTTGGAGTGGGACTGGGGGTAAATCTAGTGGAATCTGAGAGAAGAGGAACGTGGATTAAATAAATAGGCTGCACATCACATTCGGAAAATGAAATTTTTTCCCAATTCGGGGTACAAAGCCTCCATGTCTATTGCAAATCAAAAAACCAACTAAATTCAAAAATAACATAAGCACATTAAAACAATTTTTTAGTTGACATTTTATTAATTGAAACATGTATAAGCCGTACTTTTAATCTGTTTTCAAATGAGTAATGTTATTTATATTCGTTCACTATCGATAGTGATTTTATGTGGCATTATTCAATTGGATGAATACTCAATTAGTTAAATTATTTACTCCAATTGAATAATGTATTTATAGCCATTAATTATGAATAATTCATCCAAATGAGCCATATAGAATGAATATCAGTAGTGAACTACCAGTACTGAACGAGTTTGAAGAATATTATTCTTGAATTTTGGTACTTGTATACTTTTACTTGCACTTCCACCCTCACTTTTGGAGTAGAATATTTAGCTAAAATTATTATTTATTTGGTCAGATAAATAATGACTTGGCCCATAAAAACAAGTGTAAATAAAAGTATAAGTGGAGATGTATAAAGACCAAAATTCATTTTTCTTTTAATATATATGCGCTTCCCAAATGTAAAAGCTGACGTTGCTTTGACGGCTTAATAGCGTCATCCGTGGCTAAAGATTACAACGGAGGCAAGGACCACGTGGGGGGGTCCAAATTTCACGAAACAACAAAAGCACGGATTCCCTAATGTTCACGGCAATCAACGGCGTCGTTAATAATTCTGGGTTCATAATTTGGAAAAAGGTTGTCCTTATATAATAATGAATGTTCCCGAATTGCCTAATTTGTCAATGGAACATAATATATTTACTTACCAAAGATGACCCCTCAATGTTTTTGCAAATGATTTTAGGCGCAAAATCATTATTTTTGTCTATGAGAGTGGGTGAGCATGGGGTCAGTAGGGAAGAAGACTCATTAATATTTCTTTTTTTTTCTGTTTTGCACTTTTTTTTCAATTTCTATTTATTTAAAATAAGGGTACTATAGTAAATAATAAAAAAAAATTGACTATTTAACAATTTCTATCCATTAGGGATTTAAATGCTATAAAGGAGAAAGGTTAATGACCAAGATGCTCTGTTTAAAAGATCAATGACTCAAATGCTTTTCTAGGCACAAGTTGGAGACTCAAAATCTAATTTTTCTGTATCATTATTGCCGTCATTGTGTTATGGGATTCCTTCAATTATGCATGATGGGTATTTCATTATTGGAGTGTGGGACTAGGACTGACTAGGTGGTTGTAGGTTAATGGAATCTCCTCCATTAATGTAGATTTTATTTTTCACCTTGAGGGATTATATATTGCACGAATTCGTGTAACATATAAAAAGCCGATTGCCACGTGTTTGAAGCGGGCAATTCACTTCCGCCCACCCCCATTTGATTGTTGCCCCCCACCAAATTTGTAGTCAACAAATGCGGCTGGAGGTCTCTCCAGCCGCATAAAAATATTTGCCCCCCTCCCCACCTTTTAATATTTGCTCCAAACCCTCCCTTTGGAAAACCCGCCGCATAAAAATATTTGCCCTCCCTCCCCACCTTTTAATATTTGCCCCACCCCCTCCCTTTTATTTTCAAAATTGCATCTTCCCAATTTATGCCCGAGTCCCAAACACAAATTCCACATTAAATTCCTCACCATTTATTACAAATAATCACTCCAATAATTTTTTAGTGCATGATAATAAATATTAATTATTTTTTTATTATTTATTCAACTATAAATATATGTAAATTAAATTCAAACATAGTATTATTACAATATCTATAAAATACTAAACATTTAGAAAATGATAATACAAATAATTTTAAATCATAAATAACAAAACAAACTTAATCTAATAAAATAAGTACTGGTTGCTGAAAAACTCAGCGACAGCGTTGTACCTGTACTACTCGTACGATGTGCCAAACCTACAGTACGCATACAATATGTCTGACGATAGATTTACGAGTATTGACAGTGGCAACTACGACGCTGTCGTTGAATTTTTCAACAACCAGTACTCATTTTCTTAGATTAAATTTGTTTTGTTATTTATGATTTAAGATTATTTGTGTTATCATTTTGTAAATATTTAATATTTTTGAGATGTTGTAATAATACTATGTTTGAATTTAATTTATATATATTTATAGTTGAATAAATAATAAAAAATAATTAATATTTATTATCATGCACCAAAAAATAAATAGAGTGGTCATTTGCAATAAATGGTGAAGAATTTAACGAGGAATTTGTGTTTGGGACTTGGGTGTGAATTGGGAATATGCAATTGTGGAAATACAAGGGAGGGTGTGGGGCAAATATTAAAAAGGGGGGAGGGGGCAAATATTTTTACGCGGCTGGAGAGAAACCAGCCGCATTTGTTGACTGAGGGTGAGGGGGAGGGGGAGGCAACAATCAAATGGGTTGGGGGGAAGTGAATTGTCCGCTTCAAACACATGGCAATCGGCTTTTTATATGTTGCACGAATTCGTGCAACATATAATCCCTCGTAACGCGACAATGTTAAGCCGCAAGTTTTATCTGCTCAAGTGTACTAAGACGTTTCTCTATTTTCAATGCTATTTTAATTATTCTAAGATTATTAATAATTAATACTTTTATTTAATTAGTTTATTTAACCTTTGTTGACGTTGAAAAATAATGATGCACTTATCAAGCCAATTTAATGTTAAGAATTTAAGTTGGATATCGTCGAACTAAACTAGGTTGAACATGTTTATTATCAGTCATTGAATGTCCGACTTGTAGGACATTTATATCTCCTATTTATAGGAAGATATATAATGATTACAAGCATTTAATGTCAAACTCAGCATTAAATGTCTACAAGACATTTATTTTTTGGGTATTCAATGTGAAGTGACATCTCTGTGATGGGCGGTTGATCTGACGTCTGATATATGAGAGGACATGTCTTACTGATGACGTGATCTTAACAGAAATGGAATGAGGTTTGACTTGGATCAAGTCCCGCCAAGGATGAGGTCCAACCTGGATCAAGTCCCACCTGGGATGAGGTCCGACATGAAGTAAGACCCGTCTTAGAATGAGGTTTGACCTAGAGTAAGACCAGCTTAGGAATGAGGTCCGACATGGAGTAAGATCTGCCTAAAAATGAGGTCTGATCTGGAGTAAGACCCGCTTGGGATGAGGTCCGACCTGGAGTTAGACCCGCCTTGGGATGAAGTCCGACATGGAATAAGACACGCCTGGAAATGAGGTTTGACCTGAAATAAGACTCATATGAGAATAAGGTCTGACCTAGTCTTGTAGCGCCGATAAAGAATTATTTAGCTGATGTAACAAATCGAATTGGATATCACCAACCTTAAAAAAATAAAAATAAAATTTGAACAAAAACATAAAAAGCACGCACATTTTAGCTCATATGCCTGAATTAGGCAATCAAAATATGGTTGACCAAATTTTCGTGCGCATTGCCCATATATAGACCTTTTTCCTCATGCCTAAGCCCTACATTTTCCTGCAATTTCAAACACTGCTTGCTATGTTGACTTCTTAATTTAAAGTGAAATACGGTTCATCAATCTATATTTAATTAAAAAGAAAAAAGAAACACTCACATTGGGCTTGTACTAAACGTAAATTTGACTTTGTAAAGACAATTCATTTTACAAGTCTAATCTTCTAAGTTAAATGGCACAAAAAGAAAACAAAAGTTGAGTTATCACCAAGAGGGACTCAATGCCCTTGTTGAAAACTGAAAAGTACAATATAGTTACCCTATGGCCTATGCAAACTGCAAAGTGCAAAACGTAGCCCAAGAAAGCTCCATTTTCCACATAGATTCAAGAATCAACTTTGTTACCATACAAAACCCTAAAATCAATGAAAATCTTGTCATTAGTGGACCAAATCCTCGTTCAAATAAACTATGTTATCTTTTTAATATCCTAAGCATTAATATTAGTGCTTAATCTCTACTTAAGAAAAGTTATGTCATTTAATAATTATTTTAAGTTTAATGTGGTAAACCAACGAATTCGCCAGATCCAAGATTCTAATTCGCTACGAACTTTGTATTATAATTGTTGCTCGGTTGGCATTTATCCTTTTCATGCTATGTTTTTGTGACAACTAATGATATGACACTTGTAATAATTTTGATTAAATTTATTGATTAGAGTACAAGATTGACTATTTAAAAAGCCCGTGATCTTGATTTTGAGTAATCTCTTGTGGTTTACAACTAATGACTCATGACGTGCTAACAAAAGTCTAATTGAGATATTAAGAAAGAATGAAGCCCTAAATTTATGAAATTATGTTATTAGGTTTTGTTTTGCACCAGTTTTTAATTCATGTTTCTTTGTTTTTCATTTGAAATCATTTTGATGTTCGCATACTTCCCAAACTACACAAATACATGGGTTCATAGCCAGATCGATTTAGTTCCAAGCGAAAAAAGAATGAATTTTATTCGATTCAAAACTGTTGGGAGGTAAAAAGAAAACTCTCAAAAGAGAGAGAACAAAAATTAAACATGATTCGACAAACTACCGACAATCACATAAAAAAGAAAATTAATTAAATCAATAAACTTCTCAATTCAAAACTTTTCTCACTCTCTCAATTTTTCTTTACATACAATTAGAAACCTCAAAGTATGACACATGCAAACTGGTAACCTTTTTTCTCTGTGTATAGGACTAAACCTGAACTTGGAATGCAATGAAGACAAAAGTGAATAATAGGTTAGAAGACGGAGAAAATAGCATGGAAATATGAGATGACCCGTGCGAGCATGAAAAGGCCTTGCCCGAGGAAAGCCACGGAAAAAAGGGGCAAACTTCACCTGCATGTTCGAGTGGACGTGGCCTCTACTTGGGCATATGTTAAGTCAGCAACCCTTTATCCGCTCGAACGGATTCACATAAGGGAAATCTTCAGTTATTTTTGGCAGATTTTTAGGGCACGTTTTTGGCACTCTTGTGCACGAAATTTCAGCCATAACTTGACTATTATAAATAGGAGAACTTGTACACTTCCAAGGGTTTGCAAAAATTAGAGAAGAAAAGAGGCGAGACACGGTTTCACTTGAGATTCTACGTCAACTTCGAATTTTAATAGTTTTCAAGCCATGAAGGCAAGGGAGATTATTCAAGCTTCAATTAAAGACATTCAATGACTTGGTATTTCTATTCTAGTTCTTCTATCGTCAAATAATTCAAGTGATGTATTTACAATTGTTATTTTGCTTTGTAAATCAAAGGTATTGGGCTACGATGACGATGTAAACCTTATGTTTAAAGTTTTAATTTAAGAAATTCTATTTTTTATTATCTTCAATCTATGTTTAATTGATTGTTGTCAAATTTGTATTTGTTTGAACATTTTTGTGACTTTCTTTTGTTTCGAGAGGTTCAAATTAGGTGTTAATACTTTTTGATAAACAACTCAACATCCGAGTTAGAGATAATTCCTTATACTTTGTGCAATCATAGTTGAATAATGCACTAGTGAATACATTTTTATATATTCGAACTCGTGTTAGAGATATTTTAGGTCATATGTGAAAATAAGTCTAACCCTACTCAAGATATAGTTAGACGTAATAAAATTATTGATTGTCAAGTTAAGCATAAATTGATCTTGTTTTAATTAAATTTAAGCTAGATTCTAAATCTTCGTGAGACGATAATACACTTAAAAGGATTTTCTCCAACAATTGCCAAACAAGAATTCTTTTTCGTTTTCATAATAAAACTCTTTTATTTTACAAATTTGGATCAAACCCAACCAATTTAGCTTAATTATCAAGTTCAAAAATAGAATGTGTCATTGTTCAATTGGATGAATTATTCATAATTAATTGCTATAAATACATTACTTAATTAAAGTAAATAATTCATCCAATTGAGTAATGACACATATGACGACTATCGGTAGTGAGTGACTGCAAATAGCATTATTCATTTTTAAAACATTGAACATACAATTTAGTACGTAACAAAAGCTTTGTGCACATAACATACAGACAAATTCAAAAACGTTATTATCCCCTATAATAATAGAAGTTTCTTTATTAATCCGCTTAGATGGCATGGGATTGGGAAATCAAATCCCCCCCACTAATTAATTAATTAATTATTCATTAACAGTTGTTTTCTTCACTTAATTATATAATTACCAAATAGTGGTCCTCCCACATATGATTATGACATATCGTAACACCTATGCACTTTACGGTTACATCAAACCATGTTCGACATTTAAATAGTTTATCGTTATGTCAATTTCATATAATTTTAAGTTGTAAATTTTGTGACAAAAAAATTAGAATTTTTAAGTTGTGTTTTTGAATAATAAATTAATATTTAGTCTCAAATTTAATAACCATATGATCTATAAAGATGACAAAAGCTAGATCTTAATTAATCTTGCTACTGTAACTATGATCAAAGTTTAAACCCTCAAATCAGAAGAGAGATCCAAAAATACATAATTTCTTAATATTAAAATATACATAAATCTAAAGAGGATGTATAATATGAAATGAAATTGCCATTTTTTTCAATTTAAAGGATCGGAGATAGATTTAGATGTCATTACAGTTGGCTGTTTCGATTGTTTAACAACATAAATAAGAAGTTTGTGCAATTTTTGATTAACAAAGTTGACCTTTTAAAAGTCAACTAGACATAGCCATGAAAGATGATCGTTCGTGCACATAAACCATAGATTGAAGACGTCCGTGCCATGAAAAAATAGTTAGGTACCGAAATTGCATAGAGACCATACATTAGGGATCATTTGCACTAATTTCCCAATGGTTAATAAAATTCATAAATTTATCTTGACTTTTTTGCCCAGAAATTCCCAAATATCTGTCCTGCTCTGTTCCCACCGTCTCTCTCTAAAATCCCTGCTACAGCCTCCACTTTCGTTAGTCTTTTCAAATTGAGCTCAATATTTGGAACCCTTTTGAAAGAGCATACAGAGAAGTCTTATATAGAGGGGGGAAAAATGAAATTCTTACACTAAAATCTACACTTATGTGATATGTCAGTATAAAGAGTGTATGTCTTTTTTTCCCTTTGTTGTCAATTCTACTACATATTCTCTCTTCCACTTGTTTTTTTTATTCTCGATAATCTTATCCCATCCTCTTTAGTTCACTCATTCAATTTTCTTTTACGACAGTAATACAAGATTCTTGGAATATATTTAATTTCATACTGACATACACAGATAATGACAATCCTTTGTGATTTGTGGTGAAGTGATGGTAGATTTCAGGTTCTGCTTCGTTGGGTACTAAATTGTGTGTCTAATTATATGTATGCTAATGCATTTGTATAATTTGGTTTATTGATGAAAGACTTGATCAGAAACAATCAAATTCTTGATAAATTTCATGAATTCTTATGGACCCTTTTAACAGATTTTTTTTCTTTGTTTTTCTTCGTCTTCAATTCTGTGGAGTCTAATTATACTAGTATACTTAATCCTCGTACGACTACTTAGCTCTTGCACCGAGGGTCAACCTCACTAAATCTGTGTGTTTGCTTTGCACAAAGTGTGGTGTAGTATAGTTAAAAATTAATGAATCAACAGCAGCAGGAAGAACAGATGAGCTCTGGCCTTACGCGGTATAAATCTGCGCCAAGTTCCTATTTTGGTAGCCTTTTTACAAGTGATGATGGATTTGGGGGAGATGATTTTGATAATCTTTTCAAATCCCGGGCTTCAAGTCCTGAGACAAATCGAAATTCTGCAAGATTCGTGGGT
Source organism: Forsythia viridissima (assembly GCA_030279155.1). Taxonomy (NCBI): domain Eukaryota; kingdom Viridiplantae; phylum Streptophyta; class Magnoliopsida; order Lamiales; family Oleaceae; genus Forsythia; species Forsythia viridissima. The sequence goes on along the minus strand of CM059034.1, from coordinate 20,479,561 downwards.
AATGTCGATACCATTGATCAGCACTGCTCGTCCAATACGAGTATTCAGTCCCAATCACAATCACACTTTGTGCAATCTGTTAAGCCTGAAACTTTTGATCAGCAACTACAAAGACACGGCAGCAATGATTTTTCTTCGGTTTCTCATATGATGTATCAAGGCCAACCTCAGCAGGGTTATAATTCAGAGGGTGCAACTTCTGCTATGGATGATTCTTACGGTAGATCTTCGAGTTCCATCAATTCCAATCGTGTAGATCAGGTGAAGATTAATGGTGGGAATACGAATCTCATTCGACATAGCAGTTCGCCTGCTGGTTTTTTCTCTAACATAAACATCGAAAATGGTAAACTTCCTGATCTTACTTAATTCAGTCAATTTTGGAGGAATTTCTTGCTTTCTTTATATATGTTTCGTTATGATTAGTATCATATAAATCTGTAGCACAGTACCCCCTTTATTTCTTTTGCTTCCGTTAAGTGTAAATATGTACAAAATCTGATATGAAAAGGGCTTGTAATCGACCCTTGTTCATTGTACTCAAGAAAACATAGACGAGACGAACAAGGTTATTTGAGAAATACAAGGAAAAATGAATGGCTTTGACAATTTTAATATATGAAAGAGCTTGAAAATGTTGCTAAGAATTTAAGCAATTCGCAGAGTTTGATATGAGAGGTGTGGGTAATTTTGGAGCTGGAATTAGTATTAATGCAGAGGCATCAATGTTCTCGTTTAAGAGTCCAATGAATTTCTCATCTGGGAACCCTTCTTCTTCGGAGATGATGAATCCCATCGATGAAATGGGAAGTAAAAGGAGTCCGGGGAATGGACATTCGGAGGAAGACGGTAATAACAATGGTGGTTACATCACAAGTTTCCCAGTTGTTACCTCTTGGGATGATGACAATAAGATGTTCTCCAATGTATCAGATAATCAGGTGATGTTTTTATTATCCTGACTTGTTTTCAGCTTTTCAGCTTATATTAATCTGATTATAATTTAATTTCTTGATCAGAATACTGATAATCAAAATCGTGGTATGATTCCATTGTCTCATCACCTAAGTTTGCCTAAGAATTCTGCACTACTATCTGAAATGTTATTGCAAGATTCAGTACCCTGCAAGATTAGAGCAAAACGGGGTTTTGCCACTCATCCCCGGAGCATTGCTGAAAGGGTAAAATCGTTCTAAAAACCCAACATCTAGTTCTCTTTTTGTGTACAATTTGATCGTTATAAATTTTAATTTGATGATTTTGATATTATTTCAGGTGAGACGGACTCGAATAAGTGAACGAATGAGGAAGCTACAAGAACTTGTTCCCAATATGGACAAGGTATAGCCATTGCTTAAGCATCGGTTTTTTCGTTTTTATTTTTCTTCTTTTCTTAGAAGTTAAGGTTAGACTTAATTGATGCAGCAAACAAGCACATCAGACATGTTGGATTTGGCCGTTGATTACATTAAAGATCTTCAAATGCGAGTAAAGGTACATCCCAAGAGACTTATTACAATTTTATCCTACTTTTAGATCCTTTGCGATAAACTCTTTTTAACTTTTTTTCTGTTCTTTGAACTTTTCAGACGCTTTCAGATGGTCGAGCCAAGTGTACTTGCTCGACCTAACGAAAGACAGAGATCAAAAGGCCCCAAAGGTAGGACATGTTTCTCAACAGAAAAACCAAAAGAAGATAAAAAGGAAAGGTAATGAATGGTTGAAATTTTGCATCTGTTTTGAGAAGGATAGAGACGGCCATTATTAATGTCCCGCATAAAGCGAAGTGTGCATATATCCAACACTGTTGTTGTAAACTATAAGTGCATGATTGAAAAGCAGGACACTACCGAACAGTATAATTTGTAGGACGTGCGATACACGTAAGGTGGTTCGTAGGATACTTTTGTTATTGTATTTTAATTTATAATTTATAATTTATACAGGTATAAAATAGTTCGAGTATAATTTGCAGCAAATAGTTTAAGAAAATTAGCACTCAACAAATATAAGATAGATAATTAAAAGATACATTTCTTAATTATAAATATAACAAGCAAACAATTATTTGAACAAACCATAATTTACAACCTAGAAGAACTTGAGGTTGATTGCATAACTGTTTTCAAATTGTTTACTAAGCAAAATAGTAGAAGTTGAGAACTACTAAGCATATGTTTGGTAGTGTTGAATTTATTTTTAAGTGCTTATATTATAAGTTGTGAGTGAATATATACATAAAAAGTGAGTTGTAAATTGTGGGTCCTAATTTTTTAAACATAAATCATCATCAAGGACAAAGATAAGATGTACTAATTAATAGGTTGATGAAAAAAATATGATAACAAATAGTTATGGACATAAATGTGAAAATTAGATATTGTTGAGGACTTTAATGTAGGGCTGGGCAAAAAACCCGCAAAACCGACGACCCGACCCGAACCGAACCGACCCGAGTCGGTTCGGGTCGGTTTTTGGGCCCGTTCGGGTCGCTTTCGGGTTGGGTAAACCCGACCCGAAACCGACTCGGTTTATTAAAAAAAAAAAAAAAAAAAAATTTTTTTTTTTTTTTTTTTTTTTGTTCTTCAAACCGGCCCAAACTGAAAACCCGAACCGACCCGAGTCGGTTCGGGTCGGTTTCGGGCCAGTTTTTTTTTTTTTTTTTTGGTTTCGGTTTGGCTTTGGCCAAACCGATTTTTGGTCGGTTCGGGTCGGGTTGGGCCCCAACCCGACCCGAACCGACCCACGCCCACCCCTACTTTAATGTGCATTAAAATGAGGAACAAATATTTTGTCAAACTTTTGTATTTGTTATTTATTTTATTTATTTTATTTATTTAAAAATATGATAGACAAAAAAAAATTTTACACCCCCTTAATTAATTTTTTGAACAGAAATAATTATCAAAGACAAAGATAAGATGTATTAATTAATAGGTTGATGATAAAAAAATGTGAAAACAAATAGTTAGGGACATAAATGTGAAAATTAGATATTGTTGAGGAGTTTAATGTGCATTAAAATGAAAGACAAATATTTTGTCAAAGTTTTATATTTGTTATTTATTTTGTTTATTTAAAAATATGATAGAAAAAAAAAATGTATGCCCCCTTAATTTTTTTTTTTCAACATAAATCTTCATCAAAGACAAAGATAAGATGTACTAATTAATGATTGATAATAAAAAATGTGATAACAAATAGTTAGGGACATAAATGTGAAAATTAAATATTGTTGATGATTTTTATTACAATTATAAAATGTGGTGTGGTTAAAAAAAATATTTTTACGCCTCCTTAATTAATTTGTTGAACAGAAATCATTATCAAAGATAAATATAAGATGTATTAATTAATAGGTTGATGATAAAAAATGTGATAACAAATAGTTATGGACATAAATGTGAAAATTAGATTTTGTTGAAGACTTTTATTACAATCTATACTAATTCTAAAAGTCCCTTAAAGGGAGAAACAATTTTGGACGATATTGTCCATCAAATAACTTATAATTTCTAAAATCATCTTTCAATTAATATAATTTATTTTGGTTTTAATTTAAATTATTTAATACTATATAAATATTTTATTTTGATTATTAAAAGTGATTTGTCTCTTTAAATTCCATTATATATTGTAATTAATGAAAATAAATAAAAATATACTAATAAAATTTTTAATATATTGAAATTATTATATTTAATTGTAAACAATCAAATAGTCAATCTTATTATTCACGAGAATTTAAGCAAATTCTTTCATCAACATAACAAAACAAGATGAATTTGGCTTTGCATTTCGACTTTCTTATTATTGATTCATACTTTCTTCCTTTGTTCCACATATGGAAGAAATAATTATGGACGATATTGCCCCTCAAATAACTTATAATTTCTAAAATCATCTTTCAATTAATATAATTTATTTTAGTTTTAATTTAAACTATTTAATATTATATAAATATTGTATTTTGATCATTGAAAGTGATTTGTCTCTTTAAATTCCATTATATATATTGTAATTAATGAAAATAAATAAAAATATACTAATAAATTTTTTAATATATTGAAATTATTATCTTTAATTGTAAACAATCAAAGAGTCAATCTTATTATGCACGAGAATTTAGCAAATTTCTTCATCAACATAACAAAACAAGATGAATTTGGCTTTGCATTTCGACTTTCTTATTATTGATTCATACTTTCTTCCTTTGTTATTCGTCTTTGTTTTTTATTATGCCAAGAATATTTTTTTTCTCGCAATGACCAATTTTAATATTTGATAATTAGTTTGATAGTAATGTGGTAATAATAGATTTGTTAATTTTCCATGAATGATTCACTAAATATAAGAATATATATGATGGTAATATTGATTTTAAATTTTGATTTCTATATATTTTTTTCTTGATTTAAATTATTTGTTCAATGTAAAAATGTTAATTCTTGTGGTAGTCTTGATAATAAAGGAATTTAAGCTCGAATAATGTTTTAAAGTGAGTCATGTTATGTATAAGGTGAAGGTAAATCTCGCATAATAAGTGATTTTATGTGATGAGTTAAAATCATTGTCCAAATAACTGGTTGTTTTGAATTTTCTTGAAATTTAATAATATTTCAAATGGAATTACGGGAAAGAATGCAAAAAAAAAAAAAAAAAAAAAAAAAAAAAACCTTAATTTATGGGTGCATTAAAACTGAATGGATATTGCAATAAAAAATTCTTCTTTATCTTATGTCAAAGAATTTTGAGATTCTTTTTTTTGAGAAATAATTACCTAAAAAGGCTAAATATTTTGTTTTCGTGTACTTTTTATAATGATATAAATACAGAAAATCAATGAAAAATTGTGTTATACTTATATCTACTATTTTTATGTAATTTAAAATTTGATACTAATTTTCATAAAAGAAAGTTGCCTTTTCTGATATGCCATTAGATATATGCTTTAAAATATAATTAAAAGAGTATCAATAATCTTTCAAACTTAATATTCACGTAGGCCATGTATTTTTTAATGAACCACATGTTTTACCAAGAAGTTTGAATATAATTCCGTAGTTGGTCATAATAATTGATGAACTTATGATTGAAAATGAGTTTCATTTAAGTGTTATATTCATCGATAATTTTAAAATAAAAAAATCATAATATTATTACAAAATCACGTGCAACGCACGTATTCTTAACTAGTTATATAAAATGTGGTATGATTTAAATATAATTATCCAAACAAAAAAGGAATAAAAACAGAAAAAAGAAAAAGAAGAAGACAACCACATGTGAAACCGACACGTGGCGAAATAAATAGTGAAAAAGTTTGGTTTTTTATTATAGGTAGAATTATAATTTAAAAGGGATTCAGCTTGAATGAAAGACAGGATTTGGATTTACAGATGAAAAAGAGAGGAAACGACATCCTTTTTCAAATCAATCAGCTGATTTTCCTTTGTTGTGTTTCAAATGATAAATGACACACACGACCGTTCGATATCACCTTGCTGAATCTGTGTGCTGCGTTTTCTACTAGACTGGACCCCGTCTTCAACTCATTCCAAGACACTGGAATCCTAGATAATGCCTTACTCTAAAAAGCCACATAGCGTTTGAATATCATGTTGATCGTGTAGTGCACGCCAAATTCATTTGTCGTAAAAGGTCAGGTACATGTACAATTTATATAAATGGGTGTTATGATACTACAATAAAACTTGATCATAAAGTCTAAGTTAACGAAAAGAAGATATATATTTACTCATTTAAATTTAATAGTAAGTGAATAATGAGAGAATATATCTATTGTGAGGACACTTGCATTTTTCGCCTCACATTTGGATAGTGATAAATGTTGGTGGATTCTGAGTCACAGAAAGCCTTAAAATGCCTCTCTTATATTCTATTATGCAAATGAAAAAAGGGGTTCTTGAAAGTCAGTAATGTATGCTCTTCTCGTGGACATAAAGAAAAGGAAAACCATGTTGCATATGGAGCATATTGGGAATTGACTATTGAACGTTCTCCATTCATAAAAGAATGAATAATGCTATTTGCAGTCTTCACTATCGGTAGTCATCATACGTGGCATTATTCAATTGGTTGAATTATTTACTCTAATTAAGTAATATATTTATAGCCATTAATTATGAATAATCCATCCAATTGAATAATGCCATGTATAATGACTACCGATAGTGAAGACTGCGAATAGCATTACTCTAAAAGAATACTGAGAGTAATTCTCAACTATGTCCCTAAATTTGTGAGGTGCCAATTGTAGAAATATTGAAATGTGATAACAACATTTTTGTTCCATTCATAATGAGATGTGGATGAGAGTTTGTTTTGCGAGGAATATTAATTGGTATCGGTGTTAAATATTATAGCTGATTCGAATTACATTTATGATAACATGCCTATTTTTTTTACCCAAAAAATGACAATAATAAAATGAACATTATCTCACATTCGTCACATCTATATCTCATTTTCATCATATTTCAAGATAAAGAAAGTGAAAAATGTGGATGTTCAATAAATAATATTCTATAAGTACCATATATTGCAAATTATAGTCCACTTTTCTTGTTGATAATATAATTAATTTATTAATTATCTAATATACTCTTATTTTATGTGTCTTATTATCAACAAATATCAACTACAATTATATTAATGTGAAGAGTATATTAAGAAAAATATAAGTAATAATTAAATTTTCTTAATATGTGTGAAAATAGAAATAAGTATATCTTTATAGGACAAATGAAGTACTAAGTAAGAATGGATTGTATAATAAATAAAATTTTGATTTATTTTTTATTATCACCGACTGTATGAAAGTTTTCTCCGCTACAGAGATTAAAAAAAAAAAAGTACTCTGTGTGTCACTACTTCTTCACTATTCATCTCCTCAAAAATTTGCTATTCAATCATATTCTTGAACGGACCGTCTCCAAAATCTCCTGTTCAATCATCTTCTTCAACAGGCCATCTCCAAAATCTGTTAATCTTCTCAATTCATCCCCCCTCAATCGATCATCTCCCTCCACCGATCATCTCCAAAATCTGTTCACCATTTCAATCCATTATCATAATAGAGCATATGGTCGAATTCCACCGGAAAAAAAAAAGAATAATAATATACTAGTCTATTATTATTCACAATTCTCCCTAACAAATGTGTTAAAGAAAAAAGGGTAAATTCAAGACCGGTAACTGTTTTGGCACTTGTGGGCTCTAAAATCATATGATCAAAACTTAATTTAATTAAAGTCACATTTTAGACCTAAAAGACCAACATACCTTTAATTGTAAAAAAAACACTAATTGTGATACTGTTTTGTTGTGATACTGTTCTGTTGTGATACTGTTTTGTCTATGATATTGTGTTATAGTACACTTACACCATACTTTTATCTTTGATATTGATTTATTATGATATTGTTTCAACCTCTGATTGCAAAATGCTTGATACTCTTTCGATTTATAATACTGTTTCTATTTGTCAATTTTTTCTTGTTTCTAATGATACTGAAATATTATGACAAAATTTCAACCTATGATGCTATTTTAATCTTTGATACTGTTTAATTATGACAAGATTGCCTAAGAATATAATGTAAAATGCTTGATACTCTTTCGATCTATGATGTTGTTTCTATTTGTCGAATTTTTTTCTTGTTTTTGAAATATTATGACAAAGTTTCAACCTATGATAAGGTTTTAACTTTGATACTGTTTAATTATGACAATGTTTCAATCTCTTAGTTTTTGTCTATGATACTGTTTTATTTAGGTAATGTGCATTAGTATACTTTGATACTGTTTAATCCATGATACTGTTTTATCTTTGATACTGTTTGAATCTATGTTGAATAAGTTTTATTTATAATATCATGTTTTTATCTTTGATACTGTTTAATTATGCACGATATTTCTAATCCAATGAGAAACTAAATCAAAGCTAGTCCAACCGATGTACTTCACGGCTTATATTGCAAGTAATCTTCAGCTCTGGCATTAACAGAAGAAAAAGATATTAAAATGAACTTGCTATGTCTATAATAAGCCTTCGTGTTAGACTAAATTTTACAATTAGAGATTGTACAAAATGCAACAATCTTAACTTGCAACAATCCTGACTCCATCTAGTGAAACAAATCTATGATACTGTTTAATTAGATAAAGTGATATAGTATACTTATACCATATTTTTATCTTTGATAATGTTCTAATCTATGATATTGTTATTTTATTGGGGTATAATTTGTGTATGTGATATATTTTTATGTATGATATTAATATATTAAGATACATTTTATCTGTGATATTGTTTTAAAGGATATATGATACTATTTTGACAAGAAAAATTAAAGATTACTATTTTAAATTAAAGAGACAACTTCAAATGGGTAAAATTCGTCGTACGCAGTCGCTTGACCGTCTCATCGAGACCATTCCGAAAACATATTATAATGAAAATTCTGAGCACGTATGCGAATTATATGCCTATTCTATTGTGATACTGTTTTATGTGATACTGTTTTGTATAATACAGTATCAAACAATACATATGACTAATTAACAACACAAAAAAATAATTTAATGGCCAACTTAATACAATATCAATCTGCTATTATATAATACAGTATTAAGCTGTTTTCTATAATATAATATTAAGCGGCAAATCATGGTTACAACTAATATAATGATACTATATTCTATAATACTTGTTGACGTTGGAAAATGATTTGTACTAATTCCAAGCCAACTTAAAGAAAAGTGTTGAGGTCGAATATGAGCGTAATGAGTGGCAGATAGGTAAATATATGTAGGAAGACCTGATTGTATGATCTTTGTAAGAGTGCTTTTATTAAGCAGTTGAATGTCCGAACTGTTGGACATTTATGCCTCCTATTTATAGGAAAATATGTGATGATTACATGCATTAAATGTCAAGCTAGGCATTTAATGCTTACATGACATCTCCTTTATAAAAATTCAATGTGAAGTGACATCTCTTTGATGGGCGGCTGATCTGACGTCTGACATTTGGAAAAACGTGCCATTGATGACAATAGCATAATACTGGTTGACTGCTGTTTGACATTCGACCTAAAATAGGTCGGGTAAGAACTAATGAGGTAGGACCTCATATGGTAGGACCTCCATAGGTAGGGAGGTCCCTCACCATACTGATGACGTGAGCTTAATCGCAAGATTTGGATAGGAGGTCTTCCAACTTGGAATAAGACCGAGATGGGAATGATCTCCGACCTGGAGTAAGACCTTCCTTGGGATGAGGTCCGACCTGGAGTGAGACCCGCTTGGAAATGAGGTCCGACTTGGAGTGAGACCCTCTTGGGAATGAGGTCCGACCTGGAGTGAGACCCTCATGTGAATGAGGTCTGACCTGGAGTAAGACCTTCTTTGGGATGAGGTCCGACCTGGAGTGAGACCCGCCTGGGAATGAGGTCCGACTTGGAGTAAGACCTTCTTTGGGATAAGGTCCGACCTGGAGTAATACCTTCCTTAGGTTGAGGTCCGACCTGCTATTGTAGCGCCAGTAAAGAATTACTTAGCTGATGTGACAAATCGAACTGGATATCAACAATTGCCCCCCAAAGCCTGCTCTTGACTTCAGTCATGGGTGGTCTTCAGTTCGTTTCATAGCTCTGGGCCGTTTTGATCTGTTTCGCGTGATTCGGTAGGACCTGAAGGAGTAGAACATCTCTAAAAGGGGAACCCCCTCTCCATAGAGGATGGGTAGGACCTATTGTAGATAGGACCTCCCTCATGTGATTTGGTAAGACCTGAGATATCGAGGTAGGACTTGATATTGAGGTAGGACCTCTTGGACGAGGATGTCCTTCTTCGCGGAGGTTATGTAGGACCTCCCTTTTGGAGTTGGGTAGGACTTGAGATATCGAGGTAGGACCTGATATTGAGGTAGGAACTCTTGATGAGTGAACCCCATCTCCATAGAAGTTGTAGGTAGGACCTCCTTCGTGTGATTCAGTAGGACTTGAAGGAGTAAGACCTGAGATTAGATGTAGGACCTTCTGGGCAAGGATGTCGCTCTTCGTGGAAGTTGTGTAGGACCTTCTTTTTGGAGTTGGGTAGGACCTGAGATATCGAGGTAGGACTTGATATTGAGGTAGGAACTCTTGAACAATAGTGTCCCTCATCGTGGGGGTTAGGTAGGACCTGATATTGAGGTAGGAACTCTTGAACAATAGTGTCCCTCATCGTGGGGGTTAGGTAGGACCTGATATATTGAGGTATGACCTGAGATACCCAAGTAGGACCTGAGATACCGAGGTAGGACATGATATATTGATATAGGTCCTCTTGGAAGATAGTGCCCTCTTGGTTTGTGCCCTCTTCATGATGTCATGTAGGACTTCCTTCTTGAGAGTTGGGTAAGACCTGAATGGGTAGGACCTCTCTGACGAGGGAACTCCCTCTTTATAAAGGTTGGATATGACCTATTAAAGGAAGGACCTCCTTCGTCTGATTTATTAGGACCTGAAGTGTATGACCTCTCTGACCAAAGAGTCTCCTCTCCATAGAGGTTGGGTAAGACCTGTTGTAGGTAGGACCTCATTCGTCTAATTTGGTAGCACCTGAGTGTAGGACCTCCCTGACCAGAGCATCTCTTCTCCATGGAGGTTGGGTAAGACCTGTTGTAGGTAGGACCTCCTTCGTTTGATTTGGTAGGACCTGAAGGAGTAACACCTCATGGGCGAGGATGTCCCTCTTCGTAGAGGTTAGGCAGGACCTCCCTCTTACAGTTCGATCAGGGGTGGCCTTTAGTCATACTATTGCTTTGATCCATTATGAAGATTCTTACATAGCTGATATGACATTACTTGGCAAACTTCCAGAGGATGAAGGAAGAATGTCGGAAGGCTCTGGTTGACCCGAATAAGGAAATGAGGCTCCGCTCTGAGGCCGTGGAAGAACTGGAGAGAAAAGATGAAGAGCTCGTTGCGAAGGAGTCCGAGCTCCAGCCTTTGGCATACCAAGTGGAAGAAGAGAAGATGGAAAAGTCCGAGATGGAGGCTTTATTTGAAAAGATCCAAGCGGACCTCCGAGCTTCTTTAGAGAGGTCATGGATGAGCTAATTGAGACTGTTACGGAGAAGCATCAGGACTGGGATGTCCAGTTCTTGAAGGACGAGCTGAACGAGCTCAAGAAAAACTCCAAGTTCAATCCTTATTCTTCTGGAGAGGAATGTCAGCCTGAAGGCCAGGACTGAGCTTGACCTTTTTTAGTTGACATATTTGGATCAAGTCCCACCATGAGATGAGGTCCGACTTGGATCAGGTTCTACCAGGGAATGAGGTCCGACCTGGATCAGGTTCCACCAGGGATGAGATCCGACCTAGATTAGGTTCCACCAAGGGATGAGGTCCAACCTGGATCACGTCCTACCAGGTGATGAGGTCCGACCTAGATCAGGTTCTACCAGGGATGAGATCGGACCTGGATCAAGTTCCACCAGGAGATGAGATCTGACCTGGATCAAGTTCCACCAGAGAATGAGATCCGACCTGGATCAGGTTCCACTAGAGGATGAGATTCGACCTAGATCAGGTTCTACCAGAGAATGAGGTCTGACCTGGATCAGGTTCCACTAGTGATAAGATCTGATCTGGATCAGGTTCCACCAGGGAAGAGATCCGACCTAGATCAGGTTCTACCGGGGGATGAGGTCCGACCTGGATTAGGTTCCACTAGAGATGAGATCCGATCTGGTTACGAACGTACTTAAAATTAGGTCGACCTTAAGGTGCTTAGTGAGTGAAGAATTACTTAGCTGATATGAGGTTTGAACTTTGTGGGACCTTTGTATCTAGAGGTTTGTGACCTTGGTCACATCCTCAGTTCGGACGTTGGCTTCTTGAGATGATGTCAGCAGCGCATCACTTACGCTGATTGACGTGGGTCTGAGCTGTGTGGGACCTTTGTGTCCAGAGGTTTGTGACATTGGTCACATCCTCAGTTCGGACGTTGGCTTCTTGAGATGATGTCAGCAGCGCAGCACTTACGCTGATTGACGTGGGTCCAAGCTGTGTGGGACCTTTGTGTCTAGAGGTTTGTGACCTTGGTCACATCCTCAGTTTGGACGTTGGCTTCTTGAGCTGATGTCAGCAGCGCAGCACTTACGCTGATTGACATGGGTCCGAGCTGTGTGGGACCTTTGTGTCCAGAGGTTTGTGACCTTGGTCACATCCTCAGTTCGGACGTTGACTTCTTGAGCTAATGTCAGCAGCGCAGCACTTACGCTGATTGACGTGGGTCCGAGCTGTGTGGGACCTTTGTGTCCAGAGGTTTGTGACTTTGGTCACATCCTCAGTTCAGACGTTGGTTAGATTTATTAACTTTGTAGCCCCATTCTTCAAGGCTCTGGTACTTTTTTAAGGATCTTCCCAATTTTGAGCTCTACTCTTAAGGCTAGTGAGAAAGACGTCTCTCTCGTGCTAGAACGGCAAGCTGTGCGATAAAACCAAAGTATATTCGAAAGTTCTTTTGCCCAGACACCATTGATTTCATCCATTTTGCGTCTTCAGTGTGTGTTTGATGATTTTCAGCTCTTCACCGAACGACCTCAACATTGGCCAATGGTTCTATTTCCGCTCATTTGGTGAAGTAGTCAGCTTTGACTATGGCGAATTTGGTCCCGTCTTTTCTCGTGGGCTTTGGACCGATTAGATCAATCATCTATTTTGAAAAAAGTCATGGGCTGAGGATTGAGGTCATCTCTTCTGGGAGAGATCTAGTGATGGGGGCAAACCTCTGGCACTTGTCGTATTTTTGGACAAACTCGATAGAGTCCTTATTTAGTGATGGCCAAAAGTATCCATACCTCAAAGTTTTATGTGCTAGTGATTGCCCCCCGGCGTGATTGTCGCATACTCCTTTATGAACTTTGCTGACGGCGTACTTGCATTTTGTCTTCCCTTAAACATTTAAGTAGTGGAAGTGAAAAGCTTCTTTTGAATAGGATGTTGTCGATAATTTCCTGGCCTCCGTACTATCTAAAGACACCATGCCATCTTTAAAAAATTGGATGATTCCGTCCATCCAGTTGGGATTGACTTCTGTGTGGTGAGCATGGGCTCAAGTTAAGTGACCATTGGACTGTTGATTCTTTTGAACAAGATGCTCTCTAGTTCTTCTTTTCTTTCATTGGTAGTGAGTCAAGCTACGGCGTCAGCGAGGCTATTTTGTGTCATCGAAGTTTTCTTTTGCTCAGTCTCCAGCTCGGCTAGGCGTTGTTTAGCTCGGCGATCTTCAGGTCGGTTCCTAGCTGGCGACAGCTTGTGAGTTTGAGATGCATCTAGAGGTGGCTTGATTCTTTTCAAGCCATTCGATAACGTGAGTTAGGTACTCCAATCTTTGTAGGACTGTTTTCCTTACATGGGCACATGCTGGAGCTGAGCTTTCTCTGGGATGTCTTCGGTGGAAGCCTGGTAGGAGATCAATATGTTAACTCCATTTTCTTCTGTGGTTCTGAGTCCTTGAGTCATGGTTATGACTCATGTTGAATGCGCTTTAGGGATGAAGTGTTTAGGTATGATGGGATAGACTTACTTTGTGGAAATCAAATGTTAATCTCTTTTGGTGAGCTTCTGGAATATGGAGAGCCTTTTTAGGGGGACCCCCTCCTTCTAGCGCCAAACTGTTGACGTTGGAAAATGATTTGTACTAATTCTAAGCCAACTTAAAGATAAGTGTTGAGGTCGAATATAAGCGTAATGAGTGGCAGATAGGTAAATATATGTAGGAAGACCTGATTGTATGATCTTTGTAAGAGTGCTTTTATTAAGCAGTTGAATGTCCGAACTGTTGGACATTTATGCCTCCTATTTATAGGAAAATATGTGATGATTACATGCATTAGATGCCAACCTAGGCATTTAATGCTTACATGACATCTCCTTTATAAAAATTCAATGTGAAGTGACATCTCTTTGATGGGCGGCTGATCTGACGTCTGACATTTGAAAAAACGTGCCATTGATGACAATAGCATAATACTGGTTGACTGCTGTTTGACATCCGACCTAAAATAGGTCGGGTAAGAACTAATGAGGTAAGACCTCATATGGTAGGACCTCTATAGGTAGGGAGGTCCCTCACCATACTGATGACGTGAGCTTAATCGCAAGATCTGGATAGGAGGTCTTCCAACTTGGAATAAGACCGAGATGGGAATGATCTCCGACCTGGAGTAAGACCTTCATTGGGATGAGGTCCGACCTGGAGTGAGACCCGCCTGGAAATGAGGTTCGACTTGGAGTGAGACCCTCTTGGGAATGAGGTCCAACCTGGAGTAAGACCCTCATGTGAATAAGGTCTGACCTGGAGTAAGACCTTCTTTGGGATGAGGTCCGACCTGGAGTGAGACCCGCCTGGGAATGAGGTCCGACTTGGAATAGGACCTTCTTTGGGATAAGGTCCGACCTGGAGTAATACCTACCTTAGGATGAGGTCCAACCTGCTATTGTAGCGCCAGTAAAGAATTACGTAGCTGATGTGACAGATCGAACTGGATATCAACAATATTGTTTTGTTATGATATTGTTTTCTATAATACAGTATCATTCCTATAAAAATTCATCAAACAAATCATCAATATAGACACTCCAGCACTGAGACAATTCTAGTTCAACATTTGATCTACATATTATTCCACTTAACTGTGGAACAAAATTGGCCATCACTATCTTATTGTCCTAAGAAGCAAATGCACAACAATCCCACAAAGAAATTCAAGTGCTGCACTTGAGCCAACAAGTGAAATAGTGTGCAAATAAGCATAACAACGGATTCTTCCTTAGAATTCATATCCCTTGAACACATAGCCAACGTAATCCCAGCAAACAACCAAAGAACCTCTGAAACCCCAACTAGAAATTGATCCAAAATCTTCATCAACGAACTGCCTAAAACTAATCCCAAAACCAATTTAACTACACCAAGAGGTGCCACACACCCTCCACTCCTCCCACCAAATTTGTATTACCCGACTAGCCCTCCAGCGCCATGGCAGCACGACGTTGCACTGAAACACGGACGTTGCTGAAACACGAACGTTGCTGAAACATTCTTTTCTGGGAAAATATCTGTTGACAATTTACATACAGCAATGACTGAATTTAGGATTGATAAAAGAAGTTGTGGAATAGTCTCTTTCACAAATCCTTCCATGAATGCTTAGATATCTTCACAATTGCAAGAGCATATGGCCCAGATTTTACTATAGAGAATTAAAAAGTAACACTGCACTGTAGAAGCACTCGCCGAGGTGGAGGTGGTTGTCACTGGAAGTGGGGAAGGTTGTCGTCGGAAGTGAAGGAGGTTTGTGGAGGTGGAAGAATGTGCCGATGGAAAATATGGTTAACAATTGTGATTTTGGAATTAATTCAAAATATTTCTGTAAAGTATGACTTAATCACATTTTTAAAAAAAATTGATTTAATTTGAAATAAGTCACATACAGATGACTTATTGATAATTTTCTCAAGAAAAAATCATTTATTAAATTTCTTTATCAATAAGTCAAGTCCGTTGGATTGGACCAAATTAATGAAGGGGAAATTAGGCCATGTACGGTTTTAAAGTTAAAAAATTGAAAATTACGGACATTAAAATATGGAGATGCCTTTTACGGTTAAATTAGAGTTGGAACCAATATATAATCAAATTCAACCCCAAGTTTTTCTTAAAAAAAGTCACTTTTCTTATTTTTTTTATAAAAACAATTACTTAAGGTTCACTCCAGCGTTTCAATTTTTGGTGATCTCTTTATATTTTAATTATACGAGTGAGTCACTTTTTAATAAGCGAACTTAATTGATATTTTAATTAAAAAATGACACACCGTGTCACTTTTTAAATGCACAGACTTAATTCACATCCAATACAAAAAAAAGTAGGAGTAATATCGAAATATCAATTAAAAGGTTTTTACAACATTATTATATCTTTAAAAAAAAAGTGTTCTATTAAAAAACTCAAATTAGATTATGTGTGACCTTTTACTTAAAAGTGACAGAACGTGTCAATTTTTTATCCTAAGACGAAGAAATACGTTAATGTTTGAACAACATCAATAAGGCATGTCACTCAATAATACACAACAAATATTAATTTAGAACAAAAAAAATTGATCCAGATAGAAGTGTGTGATCCAAAGTTGTTGTCACTTTCTAAAAAAAAAAAATGACAGAATGTGTCACTTTTCTTAGTAATCCAAAGCGACCATTTCATTAAAAAGTGACACACCATATCACTTTTTAAATGCACAAACTTAATTTATATTCAACATAAAAGAGTAGGGAGTAATATTGAAATATCAATTAAAATTTTTTTATAAGCATATTTTATCCTTGAAACAAGTGTTCTATTAAAAAAAAACTAAAATTAGATTGTGTGTGACATTTTATTAAAAAAGTGACAGAGCATATCACTTTCTTATTCAATACATTAATTCACATTCAAGACAAAAATACATTAATGTTTGATTATCCTCATTAAAACATGTCACTCTAATGCAAAACAAATATCAATTTAAAACACAAAAATGTGATCTATTAGAAGTTTGTGATTCAAAGTTGTTCTGTCACTTTGTATCCATTGTTCTGCGTGTCACTTTTCTTAGTAATCCAAAAAGACACTGTGTGACATTTTAATAAAAAAGTGACGCACTATGTCACTTTTCAAATGCACAAACTTACTATCCCAAGCCTCAATTCATATTTTAGGTATAAAGTGACAGAGTTTGTCACTTTTCTATCCCAAGCCTCAATTCATATTCAAGAGAAAATGATACATTAATGCTTGATCATGCTCAATAATTCATGTCACTCCATAATGCACAAAAAATAACAAGTTAAATCCTATATTTAAATCAACCACATAGATGATTTTGATCCAAAATGTTTGTGTAATTTGCATACAATATGCTGTCACTTTTCTATCCAAAGTTTGAGCAAAAAGTGACACAACATGTGTAATTTGAGCAAAAAGTGACACAACATGTCACTTTTCTATCCAAAGTTTCAATACATATTCAAGACAAAAAAAATGATACATTAATGTTTTGATCATGCTCAATAATTCATGTCACTCATAATGCACAACAAATAACAAGTTAAATCCTAATTTAAATCATCCACATAGTTGATTTTGATCCAAATTTATTTGTGTAACTTGCATACATTGTTCTATCACTTTTAAGCAAAAAGTGATAGAGCATGTCACTTTTCTATCCAAAGTCTTAATTCATATTCAAGACAAAAGAAATTAAACATCAATGCTTGATTATGCTCAATAATTCATGTCACTCCATAATTCACAACAAATAAATGTGCGACCTCTTTGCACAAACTAGGGTAGAAATAAGATGAAGATACCAGCACAAAGGCGCGAACACATCCCACATAGATGATTTTGATTCAAATTTGTTCCCCTAACTTGTATACATTGTTGTGTCACTTATTGAGCAAAAATGGACAGACCATGTCACTTTTTAGGCAAAAAGTGACAGAGCATGTCACTTTTCTATCTCCAAGCCTCAATTCATTTTCAAGACAAAATAACGATACATTAATGCTTGGTCAATGCTCAATAATTCATGTTACTTCATAATGAACAACAAATATCAAGTTAAATCCTGCATTCAAATAAACCACAGAGATGATTTTGATTCAAATTTGTTTCTCTAATTTAGATACATTGTTATGTCACTTTTTGAGCAAAAAGTGACAGACCATGTCACTTTTTAAGCAAAGAGTGACAGAACATGTCACTTTTCTATCTCCAAGCCACAATTCATTTTCAAGACAAAATAACAATACATTAATACTTGGTCAATGCTCAATAATTCATGTCATTTCATAATGAACAACAAATATCAAGTTAAATACTGCATTCAAATCAACCACAGAGATGATTTTGATTCAAATTTGTTTCTCTAACTTAGATACATTGTTATGTTACTTTTTGAGCAAAAAGTGACAGACCATATCACCTTTTAAGCAAAAAGTGACATAGCATGTCATTTTTCTATCTCCCAAGCCTCAATTAATATTCAAGACAAAATAACGATATATTAATGTTTGGTCATGCTCAATAATTCATGTCACTTCATAATGCACAATAAATATCAAGTTAAATTCTGCATTAAAATCAGCCACATAGATGATTTTTTATTCAAATTTGTTTGTCTAACTTGCATACATTGTTCTGTAATTTTTTAAGCAAAAAGTGACATAGCATGTCACTTTTTAAACAAAAAGTGACAGAGCATGTCAATTTTCTAACCCCAAGACTCAATATATATTCTACACAAAAATAACGATACATTAATGTTTGGTCATGCTCAATAATTTATGTCACTTCATAATGCTAAACAAATATCAAGTTAAATCATGTATTAAAATCAACCACATAGATGAATTTTTATTCAAATTTGTTTGTCTAACTTGCATACAATGTTCTGTTATTTTTTAAGCAAAAAGTGACATATCATGTCAATTTTTAGACAAAAAGTGACAGAGCGTGTCACTTTTCTAACCCCAAGCCTCAATTCATATTCTAGACAAAAAAAACGATACATTAATGTTTGGTCATGCTCAATAATTCATGTAGTGATGGCAACGGGGCGGATCGGGGCGGATCAGGCCTGATCCGATCCGCCCCGCAATAATTTTAGGATATCCAAATCCGCCCCGCGATCTGCTATTTTTCGGGGCGGATCGGGGCGGATCGGATACGGATCGGGGCGGATCAGAGCCCTGATCCGTATACTGATCCGTTTTTTTTTTTTTTTTTTTTTTTTTTTTTTGGAGAAGAATAAAACTTTTTTTTAGCTAACTCCAACTATCTCTAAATTGTAATTTAAGCTCGAAATCTTTCATTTATTTATTATTTAGTCATATTTTTTTCAAACGGGGTGGATCGGATCGGATCAGGCCTGATCCGCCCCGCCCCGCGATCCGCCCCGATCTGCCCCGATCCGCCCCACTGATCCGCGGATCAGGAATTTTTCGCTCCATTCGGATCGGGTATCCATCGGGTTCGGGGCGGATCGGATATTTTTGCCATCTCTAAATTCATGTCACTTCATAATGCACAAGAAATATCAAGTTAAATCCTACATTCAAATCAACCACATTGATGATTTTGATTCAAATTTGTTCTCCTAACTTGTATACATTATTGTGTCACTTTTTGAGCAAAAAGTGACAGACTATGTCACTTTTTAAGTAAAAAGTGACATATCATGTCACTTTTCTATCTCCAAGCCTCAATTTATATTCAATACAAAATAACGATACATTGATGTTTGATCATGCTTAATAATTCATGACACTTTATAATACACAATAAATATCAAGTTAAATCCTGTATTCAAATCAAACACAGAGATGATTTTGATTCAAATTTGTTTCTCTAAATTGCATACATTGTTGTGTCACTTTTTGAGCAAAAAGTGACAGAGCATGTCACTTTTCTATATCCAAGCCTCAATTCATATTCAATACAAAATAACGATACAATAATGTTTGGTTTTGCTCAATAATTCATGTAACTTTGTAATGCACAACAAATATCAAGTTAAATCATGCATTCAAATCAACCACATACATGATTTTGATTCAAATTTGTTCTTCTAACTTGCATACTTTTTTGTGTCACTTTTTGAGCAAAAAGTGATAGACTATGTCACTTTTTAAGCAAAAAGTGACAGAGCATGTCACTTTTTTATCCCCAAGTCTTAATTCATATTCAAGACAAAATAACGATACATTAATGTTTGATCATGTTTAATAATTCATATCACTTCATAATGCACAACAAATATCAAGTTAAATCATGTATTCAAATCAACCACATAGATGATTTTGATTCAAATTTGTTCTCCTAGCTTGCATACATTGTTGTGTTATTTTTTGAGCAAAAAGGGACAGACCATGTCACTTTTTATGCAAAAAGTGACAGATCGTCTCACTTTTCTATCTCCAAGCCTCAATTCATATTCAACACAAAATAACGATACATTAATGTTTGGTCATGCTCAATAATTCATGTCACTTCGTAATGCACAAGAAATAGCAAGTTAAATCATGCATTCAAATCAACCACATAGATGATTTTGATTCAAATTTGTTCCCCTAACTTGCATACATTGTTGTGTTATTTTTTGGGCAAAAAGTGACAAACCATGTCACTTTTTAGAAAAAAGTGACAGAGCATGTCACTTTTCTAACCCCAAGACTCAATTTATATTCTAGATAAAAATAACGATACATTAATGTTTGGTCATGTTCAATAATTCATGTCACTTCATAATGCACAACAAATATCAAGTTAAATCATGTCTTAAAATCAACCACATAGATGATTTTTTATTCAAATTTGTTTGTTTAACTTGCATACAATGTTCTGTTATTTTTTAAGCAAAAAGTGATATAGCATGTCAATTTTTAGACAAAATGTGACAGAACGTATCACTTTTCTAACCCCAAGCCTCAATTCATATTATAGACAAAAAAACGATACATTAATGTTTGGTCATGCTCAATAATTCATGTCACTTCATAATGCACAAGAAATATCAAGTTAAATCCTACATTCAAATCAATCACATTGATGATTTTGATTCAAATTTGTTCTCCTAACTCGCATACATTATTGTGTCATTTTTTGAGCAAAAAGTGACAGACCATGTCACTTTTTAAGCAAAAAGTGACATAGCATGTCACTTTTCTATCTCTAAGTCTCAATTCATATTCAAGACAAAATAACGATACATTGATATTTGATCATGCTCAATAATTCATGTCACTTTATAATGCATAACAAATATCAAGTTAAATCCTGCATTCAAATCAAACACGGAGATGATTTTGATTCAAATTTGTTTATCTAAATTGCATACATTGTTGTGTCACTTTTTGAGCAAAAAGTGACAGACCATGTCACTTTTCTATCTCTAAGCCTCAATTCATATTCAATACAAAATAACGATACAATAATGTTTGGTTTTGCTCAATAATTCATGTAACTTCGTAATGCACAACAAATATCAAGTTAAATCCTGCATTCAAATCAACCACATACATGATTTTGATTCAAATTTGTTCCCCTAACTTGTATACATTGTTGTGTCACTTTTTAAGCAAAAAGTGATAGACTATGTCACTTTTTAAGCAAAAAGTGACAGAGCATGTCACTTTTCTATCCCCAAGTCTTAATTCATATTCAAGACAAAATAACGATATATTAATGTTTGGTCATGCTTAATAATTCATGTCACTTCATAATGCACAACAAATATCAAGTTAAAGCATGCATTCAAATCAACCACATAGATGATTTTGATTCAAATTTGTTCTCCTAACTTGCATACATTGTTGTGTTATTTTTTGAGCAAAAATGGACAGACCATGTCACTTTTTAGGCAAAAAGGGACAGATCATCTCACTTTTCTATCCCCAAGCCTCAATTCATATTCAAGACAAAATAACGATACATTAATGTTTGGTCATGCTCAATAATTTATGTCACTTCGTAATGCACAACAAATATCAAATTAAATTCTGCATTCAAATCAACCACATAGATGATTTTGATTCAAATTTGTTCCCCTAACTTGCATACATTGTTGTGTCACTTTTTGAGCAAAAAGTGACAGACCATGTCACTTTTTAGGCAAAAAGTGATAGACCATGTCACTTTTTAGACAAAAAGTGACAGAGCATGTCACTTTTCTATCCCCAAGCCTCAATTAATATTCAAGACAAAAAAATTGATACATTAATGTTTGGTCATGCTCAATAATTCATGTCACTTCATAATGCACAACAAATATCAAGTTAAATCATGCATTCAAATCAACCACATAGATGATTTTGATTCAAATTTGTTCCGCTAACTTGCATACATTGTTGTGTCACTTTTTGAGCAAAAAGTGACAGACCTTGTCACTTTTTAGGCAAAAAATGACAGAGCATGTCACTTTTCTATCCCCATGCCTCAATTAATATTCAAGACAAAATAACGATACATTAATGTTTGCATACATTGTTGTATTACTTGTATATATTGTTCTGTCACTTTTTAAGTAAAACGTGACTAAGCATGTTACTTTTCTATCCAAAGATTCAATTCATATTTAAGACAATAAAAAATAATACATTAATGTTTGATCATCTTCAATAATTCATGTCACTCAATAATGTACAACAAATATCAAGTTAATTAAATCTACCACAGAGAATATTGTGATCCAAATTTGTTTGTGACACTTGTATACATTTTTCTATCCATAACCTCAATTCATATTAAAAAAAAAATGAAACATTAATGTTTGATCATCCTCAATAATTCATGTTATTAAATAATCCACAACAAATATCAAGTTAACTACATTAGTTAAATCTACTACAGAGAAGATTGTAAGCCAATTTTTTTATTTATTTATATACATTGTTCTATCACTTTTTAATCAAAGAGTGACAGAGTGTGTCATTTTTTTATCCAAAACCCCAATTCATATTTAAGACAAAAAAATTGATACATTAATATTTGATTATCATCAATAATTCATGTAACTCAATAATGCACAACAAAAATCAAGTTAAATCAATCACAGAGAAGATTGTGATTCAAATTTGTATGTGTCACTTGTGTACATTCTTTTGTCACTTTTTAAGTAAAAAGTGACAGAGCATGTCACTTTTCTATCAAAAGCCTCAATTCATATTTAAGGGAAAAAAAAAACGAAACATTAATTTTTGACTATCCTCAATAATTCATATCACTTAATAATCCACAACAGATATCAAGTTAAATTGACCACGGAGAAGATTGTGATCCAAGTTTATTTTTATCGCTTGAATATATTGTTCGGTCACATTTTATTCAAAAAGTGATAGAGCATGTCACTTTTCTCAGTAATCCAAAGTTGTTCTGTCACTTTGTATCCATTGTTTTGTTACTTTCTCAATAAAAAGTGACAGAACTTGTCACTTCACTCAGTAATCTAAAGTGACATTGTGTGACATTTTTATTAAAAAGTGACACAACCATGTCAATTTTTAAATGAATAAACTTAATTTATAACTAACCTAAAAAGAGTATGAAGTAAGATCGAAATATCAATTTAAATTTAATATAATGTTTTATTAAAAAAACTCAAATTAGATTGTGTCACTTTTTAGTGACAGAGAATAAAATTTATCATTTTACTTCGGGATTTTTTTTATTTTAAGGTCTGATTTTATGTTCAATTGGAGAAGAAGCAACAAAAAATTTGTTGTAATAATATGAAAGAGATCCTTTTTTATTCTGACTTTGGATTTGTAACGAGGAAAATTTTGTTCATTTCTAATTTAGATTTTAGCATGATATGTTTTGTATTTGATTTGGAGTTAATTTGTATTTTGAGTGTATTTAATACTATTTTAATGTTTAACAATCTTTTTTTACATGATTTTCAAAAGGTCCTCAATTTATCGGTATTTGTGTAGTTTGCTACTAGGAAATTGCTTTAATTGTGGGCCCATCTTATTTCCTAAATCATTGTGTATTGAGGTTAAAATTTTGTGGGACACATCTTATACCTAAATTTGTTCATGTGTGGCAGGTGCATGAATTGTGAGTGGAGGGCATTGCTAATTAATTACCGTAATTTCTAATGTTTGAGTTTTCAACGTATTTTTCAATTTTTTCAAAATTTTTAATGTATTTGTCTAATTTTCCCATTAATGAATCTGTATCACTGTATGGTTAGTTACGATGTTGTTATAGATAGACCACGGCCAGTCAATGAATTGGGCCAGATGATTCTAATTAGATTGGGCCATAGTAGGTCTAAACCCAACCAATTGATGGTGACCCTCTTGACCTTTACCAAATTGTGATGTGATCTCAGAATAAATTTCATGTCGTCTGGAATTAGAGATGTAAAATCGGTCCACAGTGATTAAGATTGGAGCAGCTCGACCTTTTAAGGCCCGTTAGGAAGCCCTGCACCATCTATACCAGATCGTGCCTTAGGCCAACTCGCTTGACCATGCTCTCTACTCCTGCACAACCCTTTTTAAAATTTTTTATTCTTTCTATGTTGCTCAAAATTAACCGAAAGATTTAAAATTGTTGTGCTCGATCCAATATGACCCTTAGCATGTTTATGAGTGCTTATAAATATTTATAAATGGACGGTTAAATATCATTTTTATCTATATATTACTTAACATTCATAACTTTTATCTATTTTATATTTATACATTTTTTTTGAAGATCCATGATTTATAATTTTAAAAAAATATATCAAACAAGGACAATATGTTGAGCTGCATTTCTCTGCAAAATGACTACTTTAGGCTAGCCTATTTAGTTTACACTTTTAAGTGTACTGTTAGATTAAAATTAACATAATTGAATTTATATCCATGCATAATCATATTCCTTAAAATATATTTCAACCAAATTCAAAATTTCACATATTTCTTTCTATGTGAAACGAATTTAGAGCATGTTCGGTAGAGTTTTTTTTCCAAAAAATCAATTTTTTTTCCTACAATTTTTGACTTTTCAACCATTTTTACATTATAAAAAAAGTAAAAATTTAAAAAATAATTAAAAAAAACCCATTTTTTCTCCAAAAAAACTTTACCGAACAAGCCCTAATAGTTTTTTCAATGTACTCAAAAGCATGTTCTACAAAATTTCACTTATTTCTTTTTGTTAATTTTGTCCAACTAAACAGATCTTTAAATTAACACGGAGATGATAGTGCACGTACACGTTATTCAAAAAAATATCTTTAAATTCCTGTAATCTTCTATCAAAATAAAGAATGACAAAGCAAAACCTATGTAAAGTCAAGTAGTTGACTTGGCTAACCGGAAAACATGTTTCTTGGAAAGATCAGTTTTTTTTTTTTTTTTTTTTTTAAGTTGTTAAAAAAGGGAGATTTTTTTTTTTTTCATAAATAAGCCACTTTTTTTTAAACTAGTTAGACACGCGTGCGTTGCACATACTTTTGTAATTATATTGTCAATTTTTTATTTTTTAATTGTTAATAATTAAAATGTTAAAGTAGCATTTGTAATAAAGATAAAAAAAAATATGATTGTTGATAATATGTTATATTGTATTGTTCGATACTGATATTTATTTATATCCATAGAAGTACAATTGCAATTAAATATAAGTTTTATATAGTGATAATATGAATAGTAACTTGAACCATAATTGGCTATATAATAGTGGTAATGATTGACTATATAATATTGTATATTTGTTGGATTAGTAATTCTTTATAAACGATATTCTTTGTATATGTTCTCTTTTTGTTAAGCACGTCTAATTTGACGATGTAAATGAAAACAAGATAAATGTAAGTAATAAACAAAAATTAAGGAATTGTCAACTCTCTCTCTCTCTCTCTCTCTCTCTCTCTCTCTCTCTCTCTCTCTCTCATTATTAATTAAATTATATTAAATTAAAAATAAAAATAAAAAAGTTTGAAATTAATAACTGTAATTCAATGTATTAAAAATAATATTTTCATCTCCATTTTAGTTTTGACAACCATGATTTGAATTTTAATGCGGTAATAAAAAAAAGTTACAATTTTCTCATTAATTTTTTTTAAATCCATTTCTCATTTCTTTCATCTACGTAATGCCAAAAAAAAAATTGAGATCATCTTTTCACATTTATATTTAATTTAATATATTAAATGTTTACAAATTATAATTGTACGTATAATTAATAATTTGTTAAAATTTAATGTACAATAATAATGAACAATAAAAGAGTAATAACAAAATATTAAAAGATAATTGCATTCATATAAGTACAATTACAATAACAGATGAGTTTTATATGATAATAATACCAACAATAACTTGAATCCAGTGAAGACCTTTTGGTGAATTAAATTTCGATGATTGACGAACTCTTGATATTAAATCTTATGGAATTAATGATCCTTAGAGCTGCATTTTATAAAAAATAAAATTAACAATTACTAATTATATTGTGAGAGAATATAATGATTGACTACATAATATTGTACATTTGTTGGAGTAGTAGTTCTTTGTGAACAATATTCTTTGTGTATGTTCTCTTTTTATTAGACATGTTTGATTTGATGACATAAATGAAACGTCATAAATGTGAGTAAGAAACAAAAATTAAAGAAGTGTCAATAACTGCCTATGTTGTAAGAATATTGTTGACGGACAGAAGTAAGATGAAAAGAACGTTCTATATATATTAATTAAATTAAATTAAATTAAAAATGAAAAAACTTTCACACATTAGTTCTAAAATATAGTATTTGTTTGGTGGGGTTTAAAGATTTTGAAAAAAATTGGTAAAATGTGTGGTTGAAAAATTGATAAAAATTTTAGGTTCCACAAAATATGTGGTTGAAAATGAATTTGAGAAAAAAAGAATTTAAAAAAAAACTGAACCAAACATGCTCGTAATCACTATAATCTAATTTATTAAAAATAATCTTTTTATCTCCATTTTAGTTTTGGTAACCATGATTTGAATTTTAATGCAGTTATAAACAAAGTTACAAATTTTTCCATTCATTTTTTTTATAAAAAAACTCATTTCTCATTCCTTTCATCTACATAATGCGAGAAAAAAATTTGAGATCATCTTTTCACCTTCATATTTAATTTAATAGATTAAATGTTTAAAAAATGTAATTGTACATTTAGTAAATTGTTGAAAATTTAATGTACAATAATGATGAACAATAAAAGAGTAATAAATAAAATATTAAGAAATAATTATACATTAATGAATACTAAGGGTGAATATGAAATTTTTAAAAAATTGTAAGGGTAAAATAGTCCAAAAATGTTTCTCCTTTTAAGAGTCTTTTAGGGATAATTATATTACCACAACATTATTTGTTAAGTACACTACATTTTAATTGTAATGAAAGTCTCCAACTATTGGTTACTTTTGCATTTATGACTAACTTTTTTTAGCAAATTTTATCATCAACCTATTAATTTTCATTATATTTGTCTTTGATGATGATTTTTGTCCAAAAAATTAATTAGGAGGGCATAATTTTTTTTTTTTGTCTCTAATATTTTTACATAATTAAAATAAATAACAAATATGTAAGTTTGACAAAATATTTTTCTCTCATTTCAATGTACATTAGTAGAATATTTAGACAATAATCTTCATTGGAGACAAGATATGAAAAGTAAATGAAATTTAATGATAAAAATACGATAAAAAAAGTTATAGATATAAGTGTCTAAATATCAAAAGTCGGGGATCTTTATTGTAATTAAAACGTGATGTGAATAATAAAAAGTGTAGTTTGAATATAATTACCCGTCTTTTAGATGTAGTATAGAATATAGATAATTCCAAAAAACCATTATTGTTTCCTTTATTTTAAAAATACTCTTTTTCTAAAAATTATTTTTTTAGTTTATTATATTAAATAATATATGGTAACTGAACATGTAAATTTGCTGCTTGATTAATTGCACGATAAGTCTTTCATCTTTATAATATCTCCATTTTATTCCATATACTTCCTCTTTCATTTCAATTTCGTCCTCTTTTATTTACAATTTAAGTTCTTCAACTTTTAGATTTTTGCAACTTGATCCCTATATTTATACTTTTATATTAATTTAATCCTTTATAGTATCTCTATTTGATACATTTGTTACAAATGATATTGTGTATCAATGTTTAATATAAATGTTACAAATGATATTTTGTAACAATCTGTGTTACAAATTGAGAAGTAAAACATCAGTTATACAAAATATCAATTCATGTAACACGTAATGTGTAAAATAACATAATATAATTTGTAACATATTCAGTTATACAAAATATCATTTGCAACATCTGTATCAAATAGTGATACACAACATCATTTGTAACATCTGTATCAAATCGCGATACTAAACAGAAACTGTTACAACTGCAAAACCAACTTTAAACTTCAATAAATTCGTATTAATATATACATTGAACTCTAAAAACATATTGACACTGTGTAACATCAGCATGATATAGATATGTAACATAATGCCAAATTTAACAAATAAAATTATTGATTTCACCATTTGTAACATACGTAACATCAGTTATACAAAATACCAATTCATGTAATATATGGTGTGTAAAATAACATAATATAATATATAACATATTCAGTAATACAAAATATCATTTGTAATATTTGTATCAAATAGTGATACTATAAATGATTAAATTGACATAAAAGTATAAATATAGGATCAACTTGTAAAAATATAAAAATTGAAAGGCTTGGATTGCAAACAAAAGAGGAAGAAATTGAAATGAAATGAGAAGTATAGGGACTAAAGTGGAGATTTTATAAAGACGAAAGACTTATTGTGCAAATAATTAATTTATTAATTTATTAATTAATATAATATTAATTATGTAGTATTTTTAAAATAAATTTGTTAAGTTGTTAGATTTGAAATTATTTTAAGATTAGTAAGTAGTGGTTGTAATATTGCCTTACAAAGAAGCGAAGTCAAAGTTAACAATGTGTTTTAACCACACATCTTATGGACCTCACAACTTTTATTAATTTTTCAATAACAAATTTCATTAATTTTTGTTAAAATCTATTAAAACTTTTATCAAATAACCCGTAAAAATATATATATATATATATATATATAAATTAGGATAAAATATTAAAACCTATCAACCGCCCAATCCAACCGAGAACTAGATGAGCGGTCGTGAATTGATCAAATTTTCCAGTTACATTTAGGAAAAAGGAAATAGAATATTGGTTAGTAGCTCATAAATATATTTCAAAGTATTTTATTTCATTTTTATTATATGTCAAACAATTAATAACAGTCCAAGGTTTTTCGTAGATCACAACGTTGGGTTGACTTGGTAAAAGAACCCACGTTGACTTTGATTTATTCTTTGCTTATTTTAGATAAACATTTATTTTTTAGATTATTATGAAAGGAAATATCATTAAAATAATATTTTAAGAAAGCCTCCACTTTTAATTTTTAATTACTTATGTCCATTTTACCATTTGAATATATATATCTTAAAATAATCGCAGTATTTTGTAAAGAGTGTTAGACAAACATACTATAAACAATATTTTATATTATTAATTTTATATTCTTTTTTAAATTAATAATATAAAATATTATCTAGTACTAAATACAAAACATACGTCTATGTATTATTAAAGTATTTGTAAATAAAACTAACATAATATAATTGTAATATTAGAAACTTGCCAAAGAACAAATTTAAGAACATTTTATGAATATTAGGAGTAGACTTATTTTAGTTTCTGTTAAAAATCAAAATATACATTATCACTTGGATGTAAAAGATCTAGTTGTAGATTTGTCATTAAAAGTAACAAAATTCCAAATCGACTAATGAATAGAATTTATTTTAGTGTTCGTTTAATCACTCGTCTATCTTTTTTTTTTTTTTTTTTTTTTTTAAGCACTAAAATTGCTAATTTGGCATATAACATTAAATAATGCAATATTCATGTCATCCAAAGTAGAAACATGATCTTTAAAAATCAAGAATTTTTGGCAAGTCCGATTAATGCATTAGCAGACTATATAGACCAAGCCATCATTTTCCTCGGTGCAGTTTATCTTACTTTCAAAAGATAAAAAGTTAGACAAACTATTTAAAGATAAATAAAAAATAAAATTTCGAAACAAAAAGAAGTTGGATTATGTAATTGAAACAAAACAATCATTTTGGTGAGTGCGTAGTAGTTGTTTTAACCTAGAAAATATATGTATGTTAGTACTAATCAATGGTAGTTTATTTTAAAAAAAAAACGATGAATCAATCTAGAAATCAATTCAATTTTATGTGAAAAAATATTAGAAAAATTGTAAATCGTCTAAACAAGTCAATTCTCTTGTAAATAGATGAGCTCGACTCAGTCTTTTTTTTTTTTTTAATATTTTTTTTATCACTGTTTCGACCTCAATTCGTTTTCAATTAGACAATTGAATCCTTGACTTTTTTTTTCAAAGCGATATAGATACCGATATTTAAAATATTGATAGTAGCAACTTGAAAATGATATTTTTTTGAACCAAATTTCCATATGCAATCCAACTTCAGGGTAAATTTCATTTCCGGTCACTAAACTTTTATTGAAATCTCAATTAAGTCTAAATTTAATTTGTCTTAATTAGATCACTAAACTTCAATTAAGTTTCAAAGAAGTCACTCAATTAACTTCAATTTAGTTTCAACATTAACCACTCAATCCATCACCAGCCGTCTCCCACATTGATGAAAAATTACTCAATTGACAACTATACCACAACGAATAACTTACCACTACACCAAGTCGTAAAAGTATTAAGAGAAAAAAAAATACATATTTTTACTTTACAATCTAATATCATTGTTATAATCTTTATTTTACCATTTTCTTTTGCAGAGTAG
Organism: Forsythia viridissima; assembly: GCA_030279155.1. Taxonomy (NCBI): domain Eukaryota; kingdom Viridiplantae; phylum Streptophyta; class Magnoliopsida; order Lamiales; family Oleaceae; genus Forsythia; species Forsythia viridissima. The sequence continues at coordinate 20,449,030 of CM059034.1, read as the reverse complement.
CATAGAGTGATTACTTGGAAGACAATTAGGCATGGTTTCCAACTACATAATTTCCATTAGTTTGAGGGACGATAGGTGACGGAATTTGATATATTGGTGAAAGTTAAAATTAAATTAAAATTTAATGTCCAAATTGGGATAAATTAAAGTTCAAAATTTTCTCCTACAATCTTGACTACCGATGTCTCAATTTCTCTCCATTGTCTTGTCTCTGCCTCATAGGCTCATACTGCATTAATTTCTCTCTCTCTCTCTCTCTCTCTCTCTCTCTAGGCACACACATGTTTACATGTATATATAATTATATATAGTTGAAAGAATCTTTAAAAATGGCAATGGATCTCTTATCATCTTCATCAGACGGCTCTCAGTCTTCATCATCAAGATCAACAAAATCTAGAGTTCTTTCCATACAGTGCTTAAAGGGAAGTTCAAAGGCAGATGAATGGAAAGACAGCATGGTACAGACAGGAGACATAGTAGAAGAGTTAAGGATTGGAAACATGATAATTACATCTCCTTTCAAGAATGGAAAATCTGGTGTAAACAAGATTCTTCATAATTATTTCAAGGCTAAGGAGACCTCAATCCGTGTTCGAGTCCGGCGCGGCTCGGACGAGTTTGGTCATGAGTTGCTGGCCTGTATTGTGCCTGTTAATGAGTTTGGTGGGAAGAAACAGTACATGTTGAGGTCCATTGATGATCCCAATTATGCTGTTGGATTCTTTGATCGGACGGAGTCGGAGTGCCTCCAATTGCAAGGTATTCTCTATGCTTGACTTTTCTTTGTTTTGGTGTGCTCGATTAGACATGCTCTAGAAGATAATTGACATTGTTGTGGGTAGTAATGTTAAAATAGTTCACTGGGTGTTTGATTAGTTCCAATTCTATGAAAAAAATGTCCTATTCGAGTAAAATAATTCTATTTTGGCTGTTTGATATAAATATAGAAATAAAAAATGAATTATAGGATACAACTACTTCAAATTTGTTTTTTGCCAATTTCATAGAAAATATTTTCTTATGGGTAATTGGATATGGTGATTTTTATTTTCTAACTTACATGAAATTCTTTTTCTTTTCTATCTTTGTCAATAAGATTTGATTGGCCAATTTCCATGGAAAATGTCACATTCATAGAAAATAATGTCACATCAGAGAAAAATGTTTTTTAACTTTGGCTGTTTGATTGAAAGTGGAAAATGAAAATGAATTTTAAGGTACAATCACTTAAAGCATTAATTTTGCCAAAATGTTGGAAAATATTTTCTCACCAATTTGGTTGTTTTTTTTCCTTCTTACATGGAAAATTTTTTCTTTTCCATGGAATTCAATCAAACACACCCTAAGTTTTTTTTGAGGTTTTTTTTTTTTTTTTTTAAATCAACCCAACGGGCCAAGTAGGGTTTTTTTTCCACCTATTTTTAACTACAATAGTGTTTGATGGTCATTTTTTCAAGGTAAAACATTTTTTTATTTCTACATAAATGATCGCATTTTTTTTCAAAAGCCAGAAAACATTTTCTAGAGGGGGGGAATTTAGGTAAAATTTGTCTTCTAAGACTACGTTTATTTTCTTGGCAATTTAATTCTTTGAAATTCGTTTTTTTTTTTCCACCCATATTTAATGCTTGCAATCAAACGCACATTTTTAAAAGTACAAATTCAAAGGTGACAAGCTAATAGAGTTGGAAATGGGGTCGATCGTTGAAATTTGATGAGATTTGTTTTCTTATCTTTTGGTAGGTGTCATTTTCCTTTTAAGTTTCTTCTACCAGCATTTTTTACACTCTCATAAAGACAGGCTCAAATTCCGACCTACAAGATTACTGTCAGCGATTTTATATCTTTAATAATTTCGCAAGTGCACGAATGGCTCAAGTTATAAAGTGGATTGTGAGTCCAAGTATCGTTCCTACGAGGATTTAGATAGTTCAGTTACAATTATATCAACCTTAACCGAATCCCATGAATTTTGAAAATTTGGACATTTTGTAATTAAAAACTAATCAAAACATAGACTGAGAACAATTAAATAATTATGGCTCAAATGGTTGAAAGATTAAATTGGTGAAATATTGATTTAACTTTAAAATGAAAAGTGCTAGAATTCTGAATCCACTTGTAGTTGTTAATTCTTCTATCTTGATTCTTGGTTTTGACAAATTACATCAGTTATGAAGATCAATATTCCTATATTATTTAACAGTTTCTCTTGAATAAAGTTAAACATATTCATATGCATGACTCGACTATATCTCTATGATGAATGCGAATACAAATGAAAGTATTAAATTTCTGTGGATAATTAAAGATCACCTAAAGTAAAACGGTATATTTCTATCCCCTATCGAATTTTAAAATAATTAAAATATTGTCTAGCATGCTTTCGATCTTTCTATAGTAAAACAAACCACAACAATCATACAATTATTGCGCATATAATTGTAGATTCATCTAAATCAAAATTAATTATTAAAAACTATAATTAAATAAATTATCAAAAACCAAGTCTCAAGATGAAAGAATTTAGATTATAAGCTTAATCGTAATCCTAGCACTTTTTAAACTAGCCTAACATACTAATAATAAGAGAAGAAAGATAAGAAGAAACTATGGAATTCATAACCCGGAAATGAAGAAATCTTGAGCGAGAAGAAATTTTAATCTTGATCTTGATCTTCGTTCTTAGAGAGATGAATCTTGGTCTTCCGTTTTGTGTTTCTTGTAATGTTTTCTTCCCCAAAACTCAACAACCAATTATGAGTTAATAACCCATATATATAATATCCTAATGGTTCCCAAAAAGACCTAAAAACGTGGGCCAAAAGTTACCTAATCGGAGTTGAATTGAAAAAGGAAAAAAAAAATCTCTCGCAGCAAATCGCCCAAGCTAATCCCAAGTGATCGCCCAGGAGACCAATTATGCTCATTACTTTTGTTATAGGTTGCTGGGCGCTCGCCCAGCAATAATCTGGGCGATTGCCCAGCTTGTAACTTTTCAATTTTCATATTTTCGATCTTAGTTTCTTTAGTCCTCAAGCTTTTCATTCCGTCTGATTTAGTCCTCCATCTTTTCATAACATCCAATTTGGTCCTTCAACTTTCAATAATCTCCAACTTGATCCTTCAACTTTCAATTGAGTGCAATTGGATCCTCATTTTTTCGAAATATATTCCAATTTATTGCTCTTTTCATCTATTCTTCACCAATTGCTATTAAATAGGTCCAAAATTGAAATATAAGGAATAAAACACAAAATTAAGTATAAATTCAATAAAACGACGAAATAAAAGCTTAGTTTAAAGCCCCAAATAAATGCACTTATCAATTACCAATCTCTTCTATTAAGTAGTTGACAATTGGCAAGTAGATTATTTGTTAAAACTGAACTTCTTTTTTATTTTATTATTAATTTTGAGTTGTTAAGGGTAACTTGTGTGTTTGTATTAGATAGATGATATCGCATTAAAACTGACTATTGCTATCCTTATTTATCATGTTTTGTTTCTTATGACATCTATATATTTTAATATGTTTGACTACTTAGGTAGGGGATATTGTAATGTGTTTCTCTTCATGTACTACTCTTATCTACCTTGTTCGACTAACCTAAAATCATTCAATGTGATTTAGTTGAATCTGCACATAAAACTAACTACTATTTCCTTCCCTTCAGCTTCAAGGAGCTCAAGGATGGTGAGTGCACTAGAAAAAACTCCACTTGAAGATGGATATGTACATTATCCATGGACAAGAAAAATGAAAGAAATGCTGTCAATTCCCAATTCGAGCAGCTTTTATTCAATCCTTGTACTACCAAAATCTTCAGACAGAATTGGTTCCAAGTACAATGATTTGGAGGACACACTTGCAAGAGCACAGGCATGGATTAATGCATCTCAAGCATCAGGTGTCCCCATTCTCTTCATGAATATTCAAACTGAGTCCCTTCTTACCAAGGTAAATTCCAACTTTTTAACTTATAATTTAAAAGATCCAAAATAAGTAGCCATATATATTTAAAGGAAACTATTTCGGTGTTAATGTAATGTCCTATCGAGGTTGAGATGGCTAGAAATCTTCAATATTAATATATTTGTCATGACTAACTGGCAAAATCAAAATGTTAGCAATCAAAAAATCAATGCAAATTAAGTAATCTTTCGTTTATAATGAAACTATTGGCATTTTTAGTGTTAATGATTATAATCAATACACATTTAGCTATCATTTTGGTTAGTAGATATCAGGAGAGACTGCTTCTTCAACTGTAAATGCTGGATCACTGTCTGATTTATCAGACATTGCAAACACAAGTTTGTATGGTTTTGAAGATTACCATGGGGTTGACATTGGTGTAGTAAGGGCGGTTCGTCTCTGGTTTTCGCCACTTGCCGAAGAAATTCCAGTTGAGATTCAAATTAATGTCACTGATACAAAGCTTGGTTTTTCCATCAGTAGAACAGAAGAGGTACGTAACTATATCCTTCTATAGTTCTATTCTTCATTCATCTTATGTGTGTTTTAAATCCGCCAATTGTACAGGGGTTCATTTACATATCATCGGTTATCGAAGGTGATGTCAATGCACCTTCATCTCTATCCCGACTCAGAAATCTGTACCATCAATCAGTTGGGTTATCAAAAATCCTAGTTGTCTCAAGAATATCCAATCAAAAAATCCTACCATGGATGGTATCTCCAAAGGGAGCAATCCGGTGTTACGACACAGTAACTCTCAGTCAAAAGCTCTCTTTGCATAGGCACACCAAGGTGCCTATTCTCATGCATGTGTTCCTATGGGACGGGTCCATTACGTCCAGAGACATCTCCACCAATCCCCCTTCATCATCACCTGAAAATGAGAATCGGGTGTTTCCAACATTGCCTGAGTATTCCAATAAGAGTGGTGGACCAGATATTCTTCATGAAAGGGATACTGCAGGGGAATGCTCCTTCAGATTCCATGATTTTGCTCTTAAAAGCAATTGAGAGTGATGAAAAAAAAATCTATTGGGAATTCTGTGTATTTCATTAGTGTAGTTTTGCTAAATATCAGCTTTTTAGCAGATTTTGATAAAAGTTAATGAAATTTGTAATTGAAAGTTGATAAAAATTGTGAATCTCATAAAATGTATGGTTAAAATTAATTGTTTATTTTGACTCAATTTCAGATTTTTATCAACTTAATTTTTAAGCAAAACCTAACATGTATACAGTTGTAGTCATTCTTTATACCAGAAACTAAAACTGAACCCGTGTTTGGTAAGTAGTTTCTAGAGTATTAAATAGTATTAAAAAAAAGTTATAACACGATGAAGATCCCATGCCCAATTTTCTAATTGAGCTATGAAAAACTCTGCATTTAACTGCTTCGGTGAGGACATCAGCAAGTTGATCTTCTGATTTAACAAATAGTACCTCAATGATCTTAACCTCAAGCCTTTTTTAGATGAAATGTCTTTGAACTATAACATGTCTGGTTCTATTGTATTGCACTGCATTATGTGCAATGTCAATTGCAGTCTTGTTATCACAATGTAATTTTATGGCGTGTTTAGGTTCGAATCCCAAATCTACCATCAAGTATCTAATCCAGAGTAGTTCACATTTTCCATATGCCATACCCCTATATTCTACTTTAGCACTTGATCTTGGCACCACTTTTTGTTTCTTACTTCGCTAAGTGACCAGATTAGCTCATACAAAGGTAAACTATCCAAATGTAGATCGTCTATCACTAACGAAACCTGCCCAATGTGCATCAGTATGACCTTCAACATCTAGATGACCATGACGTGTGTTGTGCGATTTCAATCCCGCAAGTGGACGGATCGTTACAAGTAATATGATGTGTAGAGTGTCGACCAACGAGGACTAGATATTAATGTATCCTAATAATTTATAATTCGAGCTTTAACAATATAAATAAACACAGATTTGTTTTGGTTTGTGATTCTAAAACTAATGTAATTAAATCTAAATTATCAAACAAGTAAAGTAAATTTATGAGAACGAATTCAAATTATACCAACACTAGGATTTACGAATCCACCTACACGTTCTTTAATCAATTATCCGTTTAATCGCTTTTGCCTATAATTACCTTGGATTGAAAATCGGTGTTCCTAAAATAATCAAAAGCCTCTCTCGATGGTCAATCAATTCTATACGATATGCGAATCTAATTATCTCTAATTAAGTTTCGAACATAAACATATGCATTAAAATCTCAAGAACACCTAACCGGATTTCACGGAGCATAATAGTAATCTCTATTTATTATTGGACCCTATGTTATTTAATACCACGTGCTTAATCTATATTGAATCTCTCTACTTCAATATAAACCACAATATATTCTAATGGTGATCAGGCATCAAAATAATAGAAATAATGAATAAAGAATAATCAACTCAAAAGCAATTAATTACTAAAACAGAAAAATTTCTAATTAATTAAACGCATGAGGTTTCATCATTCATCCTAGAAATAAGTAAATTAGTCAGACATGATTATGTAAAATAATATAAGAATTGTATTAATCATGTTCCGACGAAAGAAAAAGAATAAAGAATAAATAAAACCCGTGACTCTAGCTGAAGAATCTTCAATCCCGTGCCTTGATCTTCGATTCTCCTCTTGTATCTTGTTCCCAAAATTCGTCTCCCTTTGTTCTGGCTATTATCTGGCTTTTATAATGTTCTCCAAACCTTTCAAGACATGAATTAGGTAGTTGAATTAATCTGGACTTGGTAGAGTTATAATCCCATCAGGAAACTGCCAAACTGCTCCGCGTTTTACCCATGCGATCGCATGGTTTAGAACCTTGCGATTGAATGGTTCTATGGTTTTAAGTTCTGCAGTTGAAAATGTATACTTGCGATCGCATCCTTTGACAACCTTGCGATCGCATGGTTATCTTGGGCGCTTTCTTGGATTCTTTTCTTTGATATTTGCACGCCGAGTCCCTCAAGTCTCTTTATTTTTGATATTACATCCCATTTTCTTCTATTTGCGCTCTTTTCCGTCTTTTCGCCAGATTGATACTTGAATTTGATTATTTCCTAAAATAATAAGAAAACAACATACAATTAAACTGAAAACAAATAAGAGTACTCATAATCGTCCCTTTTTGTGAGCTCAGATAAGTACAAAATTGTACTTATCAACGTAAAAACATTAACCCTTTTCCAAGAGCTGACTTTAAGTATGTCAGAATTCTGTTCATCGCATCCATGTGAGTTTCACTTAGCGCATGCGTGAATTGGCTCACCACACTCAATGCATATGCTATATCAAGTCTAGTGTGTGATAGATATATCAACTTATCCACAAGGCATTGATATCTTTCTTTGTTGGTGAAAATCTGGTTAGGATATTTATCAAGTTTATGATTTTCCTCCAATGGAGTTTCTGTAGGTTGACAAGCTAACATTCTAGTTTCAGTCAAAATGTCAATGGTATATTTTCGTTGTGAGAGAAATATTCTTTGTTCCGAACGAGCTACTTCAATACCCAAAAAATAATTTAAAACACCGAAGTCCTTCATTTGAAACTCACTCTCTAAATAATGCTGCAATGTTGTCTTTTCTTCTAGGTCATTTCCAGTAACCACCATGTCATATACATACACAATAAGGACAATGATCTTACCTTTCCTAAGTTTCAAGAAAAGGGTATGATCTGAGTTACTTTGCTTGTAGCCAAAATTCTTCATTGATTTGTTGAACCTCCCAAACCATGCTCTTGGTGATTGTTTCAATCCATAAAGAGACTTTCTCAATTTACACACCAAATTGCTCTAACTTGGCCCTGTCTTACATATTGGATGAAGGTCCGTGTATATTTCTTCTTCTCCATGTAGGAAGGCATTTTTAACATTGAACTGGTGTAATGGCCAGTCCAGTTTTGCTGCTAAAGATAGAAGTACCCAAATTGTGTTGATCTTTGCTACCGGAGCAAAGGTCTCACCATAATCAATCCCATAATTCTGAGTGTATTCTTTTACCACCAATCTTGCTTTTTATCAATTAGTGGTGCTATCTGCTTTGAATTTTACTGTATATATCCATCTGCAACCAAATATTCTTTTTTCTATAGGAAACATAGTCATTTCCCATGTCGAACTCTTCTGGAGGGCCTCCATTTCTTCATTCATTCTATAAGTCCATTTGGGGTCTTTCAGAGCTTCCTGCGCATTACTTGGAATAGAAACAGTGGATAATTGACATACAAATGATGCACATGAAGAAAAGAGCCTATGTAGAGACATATGATAAGTGATAGGGTGTTTAACTTTTGCATTAGGGTCATGATCATATTGTTGTCTAGGGATCTCTCTAGTTGTGCGTGAGGTTAACTGATAACTTGTGCTTTTTATATGACTCAAATCAGTTAAAGTGTTTGGGTTTAAGTGTTTAGTTACCTATGGAGAATTTTCAAGACCTGACTGGATGAGTAGAAGTGGCACTATGGATAAGTTGCAGTATTATTTGGAGTTACCAATTCTTGAGGCTCTTGGTCTTATTGCATTGCTGTAGCTGGTGAGTCATTAGTTACTAAATCCTCGAGTGTTGTCGGAGGCTGTTCAGATACAAGTTGTTTTGAAACTTGGATGATTTTATTCTAAGAATCTTCTGCAAAGATAGAACTATCCCCTATAGGGGATCCTTAGAATCTCTTTGTGAGTAGTAAAATTCACTCTCATGGAAAGTAATATCTGATGTAATGTACAAGGTCTGAGTATGAAGGTGAAAATACTTATATCCCTTCTGAGTATTAGTATATCCTACAAAGATACACCGTAGTGCACACGGATCAAGTTTGTTGTGCTGGTGTGGATATACATGATCATAAGCAATACAACCAAAAACATGTAGTTCAAGATTTGAAATGGACAGTACAGTAAGAAGAGTGGTCAATGTCTATAATGGAGTTTGATATTGAAGAGTATTGGATAGTGTTCTATTGATCAGGTAAGTAGCGGAACAGAGAGCCTGTCCTCAAAAATGATGGGGGCATGTGGGCCTCAAATAAAGAGGCGCGAACAACTTCCAAGAGGTGACGATTCTTACGTTCTACTACACCATTCTATTGTTGTGTATGGGCACATGTAGTTTGATGAACAATATCATTATGACTCAAAAAATTATGGAGATCATTGTTGATCTCCTCCATTATCAGACCAAAGTACTTTGATTTTCTTATCAAAATGAGTAGCAATGTATTTATGAAATTGTTTAAATTTTGCACTGACTTAACTTTTCTGTTTCATGAGAAAAATCCAAGTCATCCGGGTACAGTCATCTATAAATATTACAAACCACTTAAAGCCACGAATAGTTGGAACTCTTGAAGGGCCCCAAACATCATAATGAACAAGCATAGATGGCATAGAACTTTTATTTAATCTTAATGGGTGAGAAATACGATGACTTTTTGTTAAAATGCAAATTTCACAATAGAAGTTTGTTTGAGTAAATTGAGAAAACTAATTAAGAAATAAAAGTTTTAGATAACCTAATGAAGCATACCCTAATCGTCTGTGCCACAACCAAATCTTCTTCATCCTGATGGACTCGTCCCCTCTCACATGATGAGCTTCACTTAATCTTTTACTGCAATATTCTATTAGGTCCAGATAATACAACTTTCCCTTTCTAGTACCACATCCAATCACAGTCCTGGTGAGAACATCCTGAAAAAGACAATACAATGACAAAAAACACACAGTACAATTAAGAGAATCAATGATTTGAGGAACAGATAACAATTAATAGTCAAGTGACGGGACGACTAAAACATGATCTAGACTTAATGATGATGTAAGAGATAGGACCCTTCTCATAAAACTGGAGGGGTGGTTCAATTGGCATTGGTAACATATGTTTGGCTAGATGGTTTGGTAGAGTGTAACCTAGAAATCTAGATGTCATGTGATTAGTTGCACCAGTGTCAATAATCCATGATCTATTACGAGTAAGTAAGGATGTGCAAGAAAAAGTACATGAGGTTGCCAAGGTCTTGGAACCAGATGTATCTGATAAAGGTTTTGATATGGTTTCTTGAGATGACTCAGCGAATATACATGAGGCGTTGCTAGAATCCCTTTTTCGCCTTTTGCAAACCCATCCTTCTAAATAACCAATGATTTCATAACAATCCTTAACTATATGGTTGTCTAGACCACAGTTGGTACACTTTATTGGAGATCGATTACGAGTGGAGTTAGATTTCTGAGTGGATGGCTGAGATTGCTTCAACTTTGCTGTAACCAATGCTGTTACTTCAGATGTGGTGCCAACTTTCGAAATGGCTCCATGTCAGTTACTTTCTTTTTTAATATGTGAATAGGTTGCCTCAAGTTCGGGTTTAGGCTCCATCCTCAAAATTTCTCCTCGGATTTGATCAAAATTATTGTCCAATCCTGCAAGAACAATATAAACTCATAGTTGGTCAATCTCCTTGCGTCTAGTTTCAATGTCTGATGGATGTTGCATGTTGCATGGATTTAATTGGTCAAGTTCTTGGAAGATCTCACTAGAGTTCGTTGTAGTAGTTGGCAACAGGTACTCTATTCTGTGTCATTGTGAATGCTATTTTATGTAGATCATAAATATTTGCCTCATCGGAACCATCCGAATATGTTGTCTTGATTGCATCCCAGACTTACTTGCTTGGCTGTGTCATAATAGATAAACCGCTTCATCTGATTGGATTGCATGGCGTCAAATAGCCAACTCTTGATATGGCAATCCAATGCACGCCATTTATTGAATGTCGAGTATGTAGCATGTTGGGTTTTATCACCTGTCAAGTAGCCATGTTTCTCTCGTCCAGCAATTTTCATCTCTATAACTTGGTGCCATAGAGAATAATTATATTCATCCAATTTGATTCCAATTGAGAAGTTGGAATTATCTCCTTAGATGGTGACAATCTGGGTGGATAAATTAGATCCACTGGCATGTGAGTTTGGAGGTGATATAGATTCATCTTCACCAGTCATAATGATGGCTGCAAAGATAAATTTGGAAAATTGAATATCAAATACAAACTGAATAAAATCAGCAATAATTGCTCAAGAAACAAGGTTGATCCAAAGCTGGAAAAAAGCTTCAAAAAATCAGGAAAAAAAAAAAGGTCAATTCCAGTAGGGAAGAACCTTGTTCTGATACCATCTCAAAGTGGATATATATATATATATTGGCATATTGAATATGTAATGATGCCGAACTTATATACAAAGTTTAGACCAACTAATCTAGAAACTACAATATTGCAGAGAATTAGAGGAATGTCTAAGGAATAATTAGAACCCTATAAATCTATAATCTTGTATAATAAATAATTGATTTTGTTTCCTTAATTATGAAATACAGCTCATTTGACATCTATTCCGTCCCGCCTTGATCTGACCGCATTTTCAAACAAACCCAAATATGCTAGAGCCGGCCATGATGGAGCAGAACATGATATAAGTGGACACGACCATTGCTAAAGCCGCTGAGACACTAGGATTCTTCCAGGTGGTGAACCATGGTGTGGGCGTGGAATTGCTAGTCACTTAAAGATGCAGCACTTCATTTATTTGATCAACCACCAAAAAAGAAGGCTGTTTATCTAAAGGGAGTCAGCCGTAGCCCACTCGTGAAATATGGAACTAGCTTTGTGCGAGAGAAGGAAAAAGCTTTGGAATGGGAAGATTACGTCACTATAATGTATACCAATGATGCTGAGGCACTAGAATATTGGCCTTATGTGTGCAAGTCAGAGATATATACATACATATATAATCGTGTTGCCTTGCGGATTTGAGGAGATGCCCTAAATGCAACATACGTTGTGAAAGTTGAGGCCTTCATTAACCCCTACCAGTTTTAATAAAAAGTGAGCTTTAAAGTACGCAAGGATTTGGGGATTTGGAAATGTAAAGCCTGACTATCGCTTCAGTCCACTAAAATTATTGTAGTCAGCACTTATTCTAGCAAACCAATACTATCTACATGTTTACCTTTTTTATATCTTTGATTTAGTAGGAAATTGCACTTGTGAGAAGATTGGACAGAAAATGGTCCATAAAATTAAAAAACATATAATTAAGCAACAAATGAGGCACTGGAAATTTCTACTAAATCACTGAATTACCACAAATTTTTACATATTAAAATCCATAGATCCACTAGATAAGCCAAGAACCAAATCCAACAGTGCTAAACCAAAACAAAGTTGCCATAATATACTACCAAATTAATGTTACTAAGCCCTTTCACCCCTAATCCTCCTGGCCAACTGGATATCCTTTGGCATAATAGTAACTCTCTTGGCATGAATAGCACAGAGATTGGTATCCTCAAAAAGTCCAACCAAGTAAGCTTCAGCAGCCTCTTGTAGAGCGGCCACGGCAGAGCTCTGGAACCGAAGATCTGTCTTGAAATCCTGAGCAATCTCCCTTACAAGCCTCTGGAATGGCAATTTCCTTATCAATAGCTCAGTGCTCTTCTGGTACTTTCTGATTTCCCTCAGCGCCACCGTACCTGGGCGGAATCGGTGTGGCTTTTTCACTCCTCCAGTGGCCGGGGCAGACTTCCGTGCTGCCTTTGTTGCCAGCTGCTTCCTGGGTGCCTTACCCCCTGTCGATTTCCTGGCTGTCTGCTTTGTGCGCGCCATTGATAAAGATTATCGATGCTAAATGCTAATGGAGAAATATGGTTTTGTTATAATTAATGGTGGGATTGGGTGTGGATTTATAGGGTTTAGAATTGGGTTTTGGGTGAAAAATTTGAATAGCGGGAGGATTTCAAAATTTCGAGGTTTTCGGGAGCGAGATGATGGGAGATTTTGGACCGTTGGATTAACTGTGATTTCACCGTAGGATTCTTTAGGAGTTTGAATGACGAGGATCGGAATCTGAGGTAATATGTCAATAAAGAAAGTATACGAACCGATCGAATTGTTATGAGCGGACAGGATTTATTGGAGAGGACTGACGCGGATCGCTATCTGAAATTGGCGTTGTGCGTATCCTTTCCTTTAACTGGATTTCAATTTGTTTTTCAAATTTAAAGATCTAGCTTAATATATTTATTTAATTTAACCACTCAATTTCACCCAGTGTATGTCATCCATATCAAAAGTGATATGGTCGACGCAGTCGGCTATTGAGCTTATCAAATTTGAGACATGCTAGACGGAATGATCCAATATATATATATATATATCCTTACAATAATATAAGAGTCTTAACTGTTCATTTTTTCGTCCTACACGCCGTCGTTTTACAACTTCTTTTTACAACTTTAATTTGTTTTATTTTCGACTACTTTTGAGGCTTAGCAGACTTTTATTGACTATTGGAATTAGAATTCAAATTCAGGTTCAGATACTGGAGTTCCGTCCTTTTACAACTTTAATTTTAATTTGTTTTATTCTCTATTACTTTTCAAGCTTTGGAGCAGATTTTATTCACCATTAGAATTAGAATTCTAAAATTCAGAGTGGAACTGAGTTTTGAAAGATTGGATCCTATAGTTAAGATTTTTAGACACTGTAAATATTATTACAACAATTAGAGATTCATTTGCCAACACCAGTATACAAAATGAGTGCGCATTCACGTAGGGAATACTTCATTTGACTACAATTTATCTATTGCTTTTAATAAGAGAAAAAACGAAAAAAAAAAAAAAAAAATTACCAATTCTCGGCAACCAAGTTGGTTGCCGAGGTTGCTCGGCTACGTGAATACTTCATTTGACTACAATTTATTTACATCAATTATAGTTTATATTATTGTTGCTTTTAATAAGAGGAAAAACGAAAAAAAAAAAAATTAACCAATTCTCGGCAACCAGTTTTGGTTGCCGAGCAACCTCGGCAATCAACTTGGTTACCGAGTAATATATATATATATACACGTAATATGTATATATATATTGTGCTTTAATTTTGTTATTGTAGGGAATGAGTAATATATATATATATATATATATATATATATATATATATATATATATATATATATATATATATATATATATACATTCTGATTTAGGAAATACACATGTTGAGGATTTGTTTTTCGAGAGATCTTGTGATGAAAAGATCCAACTACAACATAAGACCTATGGATGTATACTTAAAGCATTATCCAAGGAAGGCAGAGTGAAGGATGCAATTGGGCTGTATCACATTATGCATTATGTAGGGAAGGAAAATTTCAGTAAATGAGAGTTATTATAATGCATTTATGAATGTTCTTTGCAAAGAAAGTCTGTATGAGGAAATTAGCAAATTGTTAGTTGATATGGTAAGAAGAGGTTTCAGTCATGCTGCAGAACTTTCTGAATATATTAATAGACAGTGTGCTGAAGATCAATGAGGAGAAGTAGAAGAGCTCGTGAATGTAATGCTTGATAAAGGGCGTTCTCAGGATTTATTTTCTTGTGGTTCTTTGGAAACGTTCAAATTTTTCATATAGTTAAAATGCCAACCTTGGAAGTTAACATTTTTTTCTAAAGTTTGGACAAGAAAAAAAATCTTGTTGAGTAAAAAAAATTGGAAAAATTTATCTGATTTTTGTAACCTATGTTGTATTTCATTTTCAGTATCATAAAAGTAAAGTTGTAAAAATGAATGATTGTTATCAATAGGTATAATTGAATTTATATAATGATAAACTTATCATTGAATTCTAAATGTATATATACCTTTGTATGGTTCACCAATTTTTTTTAAGCCCATTTTCTTTGACACAATTAAAAAAAAAAAAAAAAAAAGTAAAATACTTGATTGCCGAGATGGCTCAGCAATCAAAAATTGATTGGCGAGCCATCTCGGCAATCAAGTATTTTACTTTTTTTTTTTTTTTAAGCTCTCTCAGTTTCAAAAGTAATGTCCTACCTGAACTCCAGCCTTCTTCCGGTTGCCCCTTTCTATTTGAGCCAGCACCCCCAGTAGCCTGAACAGGGCCATCAAAATTAACAAATAACAACTGAGTATTGGGTTTTATTGGAAGTACTACAACTGCGAATTTGGAACTCAGAAGCTGATAATACTCTTACAATGCTGTCTCAATTTACTGCTATCATGATAAAGTTGGAAATTTAGAGGAATAATGCTGTTGCTTGCAATGAACTAAGAATGCACGAGATACTCAATAATAAGGACAAAAAGGAACACGAGAATCCTTGCAATTTGAAATGCCAAAGCTCATCAAATCTTACCATTTTTAGTGCGATTTCAAATAACTAAAAATTTTATATTAGACTTACCATATAAAAACCAACTTCAAATCCTAAGGTTCTGAACAAGGGAAATTTGGGGAAATAAAATCCTGTTGTCGATTCTAAATCTAGCACAATCTCGTGATTTCAAACACAATTTAAGTGTAAAGATACTTGAGCTCCTCCCATCACAGATATTCTGGCATTTGGCCAAAAGAACATGAAATCAGGGCTGTAAGCTCGTCCACACATTGCATAGTTTCCTGCTCCAAAGCTTCCTCCAACAATAACTGTAATTTTGGGTATCCAATGGAGCCATCTCGGCAATCAAATTGATTGCCGAGCCATCTCGACAATCAAGTATTTTACTTTTTCTTTTTTTTTAAAGGAATAATTGCACAAAAGGTCCCTATTATTTTAAAATCGTTGGGATATGCCAACAACTTTAAAAAAAAAACCTTTAATTTTTTTTTCTTATTTTTTTTTCTTTTACACTTAATTTTCATTCAATTTTTTACTAATCTTGTTTTTTTATTCTACTTTTTACAAATTATTCTAAATAAATGCTAAAAAATACCATTTAAGAATTTCAGGTAACTGTAAAATCTTGGTGGCAAATTGAGTGTTTTTATTTTTTTTTCACTTTTTCATTCAATTTTTTTATTAATCTTTTTTATTTTATCTTAAGCAAATAAGCAAATTGAATGTTTTTATTTTTTATAATGTTGCCACATTAAAAAAAAAAAAAAAAAGCGTGAACACTAAAATTCTCGGCAATGAATTGTTCATTGCAGAGCAACTCATCTTTATTTTACTGTTCACCAATTTTTTTTTAAACCCATTTTCTTTGACACATTTAAAAAAAAAAAAAAAATTTTACAGTTGCCGAGCCATCTCGGCAATCAATTGATTGCCCAGCCATGGCAATTGATTGCCATGTAAATCCAAGTTTTTTTTTTAAATAAGGAATAATTGCACAAAAGGTCCCTATTGTTTTAAAATCGTTGGGATATACTCACAACCTTTAATTTTTTTTTCTTATTTTTTTTCTTTTACACTTAATTTTCATTCAATTTTTTACTAATCTTGTTTATTTATTTTACCTTTTCATTCAATTTTTTTATTAATCTTTTTTTATCTTAAGCAAATAAGCAAATTGAATGTTTTTATTTTTTATAATGTTGCCACATTAAAAAAAAAAAACATCAAGAACAGAAATAGCAAATGAGTTGCAGAGAAACATACACTTGGTCGAAAACAATTAATTATGAAACATTTTATTCCCAAAATGATCAGTGAAATATATTTATATTAGTTGACCTCCAAAAAAAAATAACACAAAATGTGTGTTTATATTATTGTTGTTTTTAACAATAGAAAAAAAAATACAAAGGAGTATGATTGCCGAGATTCTCAGTTTATATTATTGGTAATTGTATTCTTTTGTAATTTTTTTTTTTATTTTGTATTGTTAAAAACAACAACGGGAAATGTTGATTTTCAAAAGTTTTATTACCTTGAAGAAAGTTATTTTTATCTTAATTAATCATATTCATTGTGCTTTTATATTAGAAGGAAGTAGGTATTGCTACGTAAAAAATGTACAATGCAGTGAAAAGTTTTAGAATTATTTATACAATCATTTTTAAAATAAAATAAAAATAAAAATGATTAATGTAACATGTATAAAAAAAATTTGAAATTAAAATATTTATTTGACAAAAAAAAATTACAAAAATAAAATAAAATTAGTACTCTGATTGCCGAGCAATCTCGGCAATCAATTTTGATTGCCGAGATTGCTCGGCAATCAATTAAATGTCAATCAATTGGCAATCAATTGATTGTCATTAAATCCAATTGTTTTTTTTTTTTAAATTTATAAGGAATAATTGCACAAAAGGTTCCTATTGTTTTAAAATCGTTGGGATATGCCCACAACCTAAAAAAAAAATCTTTAATTTATTTTTCTTATTTTTTTTTCTTTCACACTTAATTTTCATTTAATTTTTTACTAATTTTGTTTTTTTATTTTACTTTTTACAAATTATTCTAAATAAATGCTAAAAAATGCCATTCAAGAAATTCAAAATCCACGCACTGTGAAATCTTGGTGGCAAATTGAATGTTTTTATTTTTTTTACACATTTTCATTCAATTTTTTTATTAATATTTTTTTTTATCTTAAGCAAATTGAATGTTTTTATTTTTTATAATGTTGCCACATTAAAAAAAAGAAAAAAAAAACGTGAATAGTAAAATTCTCGGCAATGAATTGTTCATTGCCGAGCAACTAGGCAATGAACTTTATTGTACTATTCACCAATTTTTTTTAAGCCCATTTTCTTTGACACAATAAAATTAAAAAAAATTGAACAGTGTTTGGCAATCAATTTGATGAACAGTAATTTATTGTTCATGAACAGTATTTCACTGTTTTCGCTTTTTTTTTTTAAGGAATAATTACACAAAAAGTCTCTATTATTTTAACATCGTTGAGATATGCCCACAACCTAAAAAAAAAAATCTTTAATTTTTTTTTCTTTTGTATTCTTTTGTAATTTTTTTTTTATTTTGTATTGTTAAAAACAACAACTGAAAATGTTGATTTTCAAAAGTTTTATTACCTTGAAGAAAGTTATTTTTATCTTAATTAATCATATTCATTGTGCTTTTATATTAGAAGGAAGTAGGTATTGCTACGTACAAATGCAAGTATGTAAAAAATGTAAAAATGCAGTGAAAATTTTTAGAAATATTTATACAATCATTTTTAAAATAAAATAAAAATAAAAATGGTTAATGTAACATGTATAAAAAAAATTGAAATTAAAATATTTATTTGACAAAAAAATAAATAAATAAATAAAATAAAAATAAAATTAGTGCTCTGATAGCCGAGATTGCTCGACAATCAATTGACAATCAATTGATTGCCATTAAATCCAATTGTGTGTGTGTTTTTTTTTTCTTTTTTTTATAAGGAAAAATTGCACAGAAGGTCTCTATTGTTTTAAAATCGTTGGGATATGCCCACAGCCCAAAAAAAAAAAAAAATTCTTATTTTTTTTTCTTTCACACTTAATTTTCATTCAATTTTTTACTAATCTTGTTTTTTTATTTTACCTTTTACAAATTATTCTAAATAAATGCTAAAAAATGTCATTCAAGAATCTAAATCCACACAGTGTGAAATCTTGGTGGCAAATTGAATGTTTTTATTTTTTTTACACCTTTTCATTCAATTTTTTTATTATTCTTTTTTTTTTTATCTTAAGCAAATTGAATATTTTTATATTTTATAATGTTGCCACATTAAAAAAAAAGAAAAAAAAAGGTGAATAGTAAAATTCTCGGCAATGAATTGCCGAGCAACTAGGCAATGAACTTTATTGTACTGTTCACCAATTTTTTTAAGCCCATTTTCTTTGACACAATAAAATTAAAAAAAAATTGAACAGTGTTCGGCAATCAATTTGATGAACAGTAATTTATTGTTCATGAACAGTATTTCACTGTTTTCGCTTTTTTTTTAAGGAATAATTACACAAAAAGTCCCTATTGTTTTAACATCGTTGGGATATGCCCACAACCTAAAAAAAAAATCTTTAATTTTTTTTTTCTTTTGTATTCTTTTGTAATTTTTTTTTTATTTTGTATTATTAAAAACAACAATTGGAAATGTTGATTTTCAAAAGTTTTATTACCTTTAAGAAAGTTATTTTTATCTTAATTAATCATATTCATTGTGCTTTTATATTAGAAGGAAGTAGGTATTGCTACGTACAAATGCAAGTATGTAAAAAATGTAAAATGCAGTGAAAATTTTTAGAATTATTTATACAATCATTTTTAAAATAAAATAAAAATAAAAATGGTTGATGTAACATGTATAAAAAAAATTGAAATTAAAATGTTTATTTGATAAAAAAATAAAAAAATAAAAATAAAATTAGTGCTCTGATTGCCGAGATTGCTCAGCAATCAATTGACAATCAATTGATTGCCATTAAATCCAATTGTGTGTGTGTGTGTTTTTTTTTTTCTTTTTTTTATAAGAAAAAATTGAACAGAAGGTCTCTATTGTTTTAAAATCGTTGGGATATGCCCACAGCCGAAAAAAAAAAATTTCTTATTTTTTTTTCTTTCACACTTAATTTTCATTCAATTTTTTACTAATCTTGTTTTTTTATTTTACCTTTTACAAATTATTTTAAATAAATAGTAAAAAATGTCATTCAAGAATCTAAATCCACACAGTGTGAAATCTTGGTGGCAAATTGAATGATTTTATTTTTTTTACACCTTTTCATTCAATTTTTTTATTAATCTTTTTTTTTTTTATCTTAAGCAAATTGAATATTTTTATATTTTATAATGTTGCCACATTCAAAAAAAGAAAAAAAAAAGGTGAATAGTAAAATTCTCGGCAATGAATTGCCGAGCAACTAGGCAATGAACTTTATTGTACTGTTCACCAATTTTTTTTAAGCCCATTTTCTTTGACACAATAAAATTAAAAAAAAAAATTGAACAGTGTTCGGCAATCAATTTGATGAACAGTAATTTATTGTTAATGAACAGTATTTCACTGTTTTCGCTTTTTTTTTAAGGAATAATTACACAAAAAGTCCCTATTGTTTTAACATCGTTGGGATATGCCCACAACCTAAAAAAAAAATCTTTAATTTTTTTTTTCTTTTGTATTCTTTTGTAATTTTTTTTTTATTTTGTATTATTAAAAACAACAACTGGAAATGTTGATTTTCAAAAGTTTTATTACCTTTAAGAAAGTTATTTTTATCTTAATTAATCATATTCATTGTGCTTTTATATTAGAAGGAAGTAGGTATTGCTACGTACAAATGCAAGTATGTAAAAAATGTAAAATGCAGTGAAAATTTTTAGAATTATTTATACAATCATTTTTAAAATAAAATAAAAATAAAAATGGTTAATGTAACATGTATAAAAAAAATTGAAATTAAAATGTTTATTTGATAAAAAAATAAAAAAAATAAAAATAAAATTAGTGCTCTGATTGCCGAGATTGCTCGGCAATCAATTGACAATCAATTGATTGCCATTAAATCCAATTGTGTGTGTGTGTTTTTTTTTTCTTTTTTTTATAAGAAAAAATTGAACAGAAGGTCTCTATTGTTTTAAAATCGTTGGGATATGCCCACAGCCGAAAAAAAAATTTCTTATTTTTTTTTCTTTCACACTTAATTTTCATTCAATTTTTTACTAATCTTGTTTTTTTATTTTACCTTTTACAAATTATTCTAAATAAATGGTAAAAAATGTCATTCAAGAATCTAAATCCACACAGTGTGAAATCTTGGTGACAAATTGAATGATTTTATTTTTTTTACACCTTTTCATTCAATTTTTTTATTAATCTTTTTTTTTTTATCTTAAGCAAATTGAATATTTTTATATTTTATAATGTTGCCACATTCAAAAAAAGAAAAAAAAAAGGTGAATAGTAAAATTCTCGGCAATGAATTGCCGAGCAACTAGGCAATGAATTTTATTGTACTGTTCACCAATTTTTTTTAAGCCCATTTTCTTTGACACAATAAAATTAAAAAAAATATGAACAGTGTTCGGCAATCAATTTGATGAACAGTATTTCACTGTTTTCTCTTTTTTTTTTAAGGAATAATTGCACAAAAGGTCCATATTGTTTTAAAATCATTGGGATATGCCCACAACCTAAAGATTTTTTATCTTAATTTTTTTTTCTTTTACACTTAATTTTCATTCAATTTCTTACTAATTTTGTTTTTTTATTTTACATTTTACAAATTATTCTAAATAAATGTTAAAAAATGTCATTCAAAAATTTCATCTAATGTATAAATCCAAGTCAAATCTTGGTGGCAAATTGAATGTTTTTATTTTTTTTACACATTTTCATTCAATTTTTTTATTATTCTTTTTTATGTTATCTTAAGCAAATTGAATGTTTTTATTTTTTATAATGTTGTCACATTAAAAAAAAAAAATACGTCAACAGTAAAATTCTCGGCAATGAATTGTTCATTGCCAAACAACTCGGCAATAAACTTTATTTTACTGTTCACCAATTTTTTTTTAAGCTCATTTCCTTTGACACAATAAAATTAAAAAAAAAAAAGTGAACAGTGTTCGGCAACCAAAAATTTTTTTTTTTTTTGTTTTTTTTCTTTTTGTCAAATAAACATTTTACTTTGAAATTTTTTTTATACATATTAAATTACCCATTTTAATTTCTATTTTATTTTAAAAATCACTACATTTTTTTCGTACTTGCATTCCAGGTAGCCATAAATACTAAGTAAACACAGGAACCAAAAAAAATTTCCAACCAGATCATATTAATTCTCCACAATCATCATCTTATTCATTTATTTAACATATCAATTTTACAAATTCTCTAACATATTTAAGTGTATATTTATGTTCAGAATTTCATTATACAATAAAACCACGCATAATCCTTTCACTTATGTAATTGGTCACCGGGCATCTTGGCAACCCAAATTTTTTTTTTGTCAAATAAACATTTTAATTTCAAATATTTTTTTATACACGTTATATTAACCATTTTCATTTTTTTTATTTTAAAAATGATTGTATGAATAATTCTAAAATTTTTCCCTGCATTTTTTACATACGTGCATTACACGTAGCCAAAACTAGTATATAATATAAATGTCTATCACATGTTTACTATTCACCCTTCAACCAATACGACGTAGTTTTGATGTTTTATTTTTCTAATTTTGTCCTAATCTCATACTTTTGTCCCACAAATTTTCAATAAATTATTAACAAATCAGCTTTTGTTGACTTTTTTTTTTTTGTTTTTGAATATTTAGTCGTATTTTTTAACTTGTACTTCCTTTTTTTTTGTTCTTCTTTTTATGTGGCAAATTTCACCATTTTGTCCTATAAAATAAAATAAAAGATGAAGAAGTCAAATATTGCGGCTGAAAGGATTAATCTAATATAAAAAAAAAATTGTCAAAAATTGATGTCGAGTAACTCGATAAAACTTGAAAGGTTTTGCTAAACTTCATGTTTTTCTAAGATGCAGTTTCTGTTGTACAATTCAAAAATCTGTTGCACCTTATATATTAAGTATTTTTACATAATTTCAGTTGAAGACGATAGCCCTATGGATTACCTAACCATTGGCTTTGGTTTCACATAATTTCATGTTATATAACTCAAGTTATGGACAATTTTGTAAACTGTGACTGCATGAATTCGAGAAACTGCCTAGAATGTTTCGGTGAGTATTAGTAAGCCGAAACATGCCGTCGGACTATCAAATTTTGATATGTGGTAGATAAATTAGTATTCTATGTTCCCTGAAAATTTCATATTTTTTGGTGATCGTTTTCTATGTCAAAGAAATTTTTATTACTCCATGACCGAGTGAAGAAATTTTAGTAACACTGTCCCTATTTTGAAAATATTCTTTACTCAGTCATGGAGTAACAAAAAATTCTTTGACATAGAAAACGATCACCGAATAATACGAAATTTTCAGGGGACGTAGAATACTCAGGTAGCTACGACATATCAAAAATTGGTAGTCCGACGGCATGTTTAGGCATACTAAAATGCTTATCGAAACCTCCGACGCAAGTTTTCGGATTCATGCTGTTGACGTGCCGGAATCGCTATTATGAACCAATCAAAAAAGTTTAAGTAGTGTAAATATCCTCTTAAAATTTTGTGGACCTTAGTTTTGTGGTAGTTTTGGTGGATTCCCATATTTTGGTTACACGTTAATGATGTGAACTTGAAAGGATTTGCTAAACTTCATGTTTCTCTAAGGTGCAGTTTCTGTTGTCCAACTCAAAAATCTTCTACACCTTATATATTAAGTATTTTTACATAATTCCAGTTGGAGACGATAGCCCTATGGATTACCTAACCATTGACTTTGGTTTCACATAATTGCATATTATATAACTCAAGTTATGGACAATTTTGTAAACTGCGACAGCATGAATCCGAGAAACTGCCTAGGATGTTTCGGTGAGCATTTTAGTAAGCCGAAACATGCTTTCGGACTATCAAATTTTGATATGTGGTAGCTACAGGAGTATTCTATGTTCTCTGAAAATTTCATATTGTTCGGTGATCATTTTCTATGTCAAATGAATTTTTGTTACTCCATTACCAAATGAAGAAATTTTAGTAACTCTGCCCTTATTTTGACTATTTTATTTTATTTTTTTGTTTAAAAAAAATTAAGATTTTGTCGAATTACAAAAAAAAAAAAAAAAAATTCTATGTCGAGTTACAATTAAAAAATAAAAAATAAAATCAAGACTTTGTCGAGTTAGTCTTTTGATTATATATATATATATATATATATATATATATATATATATATATATATATATATATATTTTTTTTTAATGACTTTAATGAATTTGTCGAGTAACTCGACAAAGTCTTGAGAATGAATTTTTTTTTAATGACTTTGTCGAGTTACTCGACAAATTTTATGAATTTTTTTTTTCACTTTGCCGAGTTACTCGACAAAGTGTTTCAATTTTTTTTTTTACTTTGTCGAGTTACACAACAATTTTTTTCAAATTATTTTTTTTTTATTATTTTTTTTTGAAATTATTATTAATTTTTTTCCCCACTTTGTCGAGTGCTCGGCAAAGTGTTGTTTGCAATTTTTTTTTTTCTTTTTTCCACTTTGCCGAGTTGCTCGGCAAAGTGTTTGAATCTATTTTTTCTTTTTTAATTTGTGTGGACTTTTAGCAATTTTTTTTTTTGTAATTTGCACTTTTGGTCCACAACCTTTTCATTTTATAGTAAATTTATCCATAACCTTTTTTTTTAGCATTGTCTATCCCCGACCTTTGAATTTTGTTGCAAATTTTATTTTGTCCTCCTTTTTAAATAAAATAAAAGTGTAAATGAAGTCTTACAACTTTTAAAAAGTAGCCCAATTTGATTTTGACATTTTTCCATTTTTTTAATTTGCGCTTTTGGTCCAAACCTTTCAAATTTGTAACTAATCTACTCCAATTTTTTTTTTTTTTTTTTTTTTTTTTTTTTGCATTGGCCATCCAACTATCATTATTTTGTCCTACAAATTTGATTTAAATTTTTATAAAATCGGCTTTTGTTGACTTTGCTAATTTTTTTTTTTAAAGATTTAGTTTTGACTTTGTTGAGTAACTCTAAAAAAAAATACAATAAAGAAAAAAAACACAAAAAATTGTCAGATAACTCAACTTTTTGTTAACTGGAGTTCGACCAAAAAAATAAAACAAATAGAACATAAACAAATGAGAAATTATATTTATGTATTTTTTTTTAAAATGTCGAGCATTTAATTTTTTATTATTTTTTTTTATTTCGGTGCGTGCTTGTCGAGCCAACAATCAAAATGAGACCATTTTGATCTTTCTTAATTATTTTTTTTTATATATATTTGGGTGCGAAATTGCCCAATTTGACTTTTTTAAATTATTATTATTTTTATATTTTGGTGACCACCCAACAATGATTTTACCGTTTTAATTTTTTTTTTTTAATATTTGGGTTTGAGTTTGTCGTGCAACTCGACAAACTCAAACCCTGCAATAATCAAACAAAACTCAAACCCCCCCCCAACTCGACCCCTCCCCCCTCCCCTCCCAAACAATCAAACAAACCCAACAATCAAACAAAATGTGCTAAATGCCCATTTAGACATTTTAAATTTTTTTTAAATATATATTTGGGTGTATATTTAACAAACCCACATCCCAACTAATTAAAATGCGGTTTTTAGCCCATTTTAACTTAAATTAATTTTTTTTGTTTTTTTGTGTGTGTTTGTCGATCGCATTTGTACCTTTATTTATTATTATTTTAGTATGTTTTATTTTTTTAAAGATTAGCAGCAAATATATTTTCATTTAATTTTTTACTATTTCATTTAATTTTTTCTTATAAGCAAATTGTACACTAGTTCTCTATGAATTTTTTAGATTTTTCAAATTTGTTTAAATATTTTAATTTCATATTTTTTTTGTCATTTCAATTATATTTAAAACTTACAATTTTTTAATACATTTTTCACGTACGTGCAACGGAAGTACTCGACAAAGAATTCTTTTTTTTTTTTTTTAAATGAGATTAATGCCTAAGCAAAGTAAAATAATTTTTGACTTTTTTTTTTTGTCGTTTGTCGAGTTACTCAACAAAATACATTTTGACATTTTTTTTGACTTATTTATTTATTTTTTGGTCAAGTTACTCAACAAATAAATTTTTTTTTCCTTTTTTGGGTTTTTGTCGAGTTACTCGACAAAGACGAATTTTTTCATTTTTTTTTTTTGGGTATTGTCGAGTTACTCGACACAGTCCAATTTGATTTTGACATTTTTTCATTTTTTTATTTTGTGCTTTTGGTCCGAACCTTTCAAATTTGTAACTAATCTACCCCAACTTTTTTTTTTGGACATTGACCATCCAACTATCACCCTTTTGTCCTACAAATTTGCATTAAATATTTATCAAATCAGCTTTTGTTGACTTTGCTATTTTTTTTTAAAAAAAATTTGGTTTTGGTTTTGTCGAGTAACTCTAAAAAAATACAATAAAGAAAAAAATAAAAAAATTTGTTAGATAACTTGACTGTTTGTTAACTGGAGTTCGACAAAAAAAAAAAAAATAGAACATGAACAAATGAGAAATTATATTTATGTATTTTTTTTAAAAATATTGAGCATTTAATTTATTTTTTTTATTTGGGTGTGTGTTTGTCGAGCCAACAATCAAAATGAGACCATTTTGATCTTTGTTAATTTTATATATATATATTTGGGTGTAAAATTGTCCAATTTGACATTTTTAATTTTTTTTTTTTAAATATTTGGTTTTGAGTTTGTCGTGCAACTCGACAAACTCAAACTTCCAACAATCAAACAAAACTCAAACCCTCCCAACTCGACAAATTCAAACCCCACCCCCCAAACAATCAAACAAAATTGGCTCAAAGCCCATTTAGAAATTTTAATTTTTTTAAAATATATATTTGGTGTATATTTAACAAATCCACACCCTAACTAATTAAAATGCGCTTTTTAGCCAATTTTAACTTAACTTAAATATTTTTATTTTTTTTATTGTGTGTTTGTCGATCGCATTTGAACCTTTATTTATTATTTTTTTGGTATGTTTTTTTTTTCCAAAGTTTAGTAGTAAATATATTTTCATTTAATTTTTTACTATTTAATTTTATTTTTTTCTTATAAGCAAATTGTACACAGTTCTCTATAATTTTTTTACATTTTTCAAATTTGTTTAAATATTTTAATTTCATATATTTTTTTAGTCATTTCAATTATATTTAAAACTTTCAAATTTTTAATACATTTTTCACGTACGTGCAACAGACGTACTCTACAAATAATTCTTTGGTTACTGTGAACAGTACAAATTACTGTTCACAAATTTATTTATTTTTTTAAAACCCACACATATTTATTACAAAAAAAAAAAAAAATTCTTTGGTTACTGTTCATTGCCAAATTGCTCGGCAATGAACAGTACAAATTACTGTTCAATTTTTTTTTCTTTTTACAAAACCCACACATATGTATTAAAAAAAAAAAAAAAAAATTGTTACTGTGAACAGTACAAATTACTGTTCACGAATTTTTTTTTTTTTTTTAAAAAAAAATTCTTTGGTTATTATTCATTGTCGAGCAACTCGGCAATGAACTTAAAAAATAAAAAAATAAAAAAATTTTAATGAACAGTAACTCGACAAAGTTTGTCGAGTTACTATCTACGAATTTGTTTTTTTTTTTTTTTGTGGACTTTTCCATTTCTAGTTTTTTTTTCCCTTGACAAAGTTATTGTTCATAAAAAAAAAAAAAAAATTTTTTTCCTTCTACTTACTATTCAACTCGACAAACTTTGTCGAGTTATAGTTCATGCCAATTTTTTTTTCCCTTCTTTTGTGTTGACTTTTCCACTTACTATTCAACTCGACAAAGGTTGTCGAGTTGAATAATAATTCGACAAACTTTGTTGAGTTACTATTTATGCAAAATATATATATATTTTTTTATGTGGACTTTTCCACAAACTCGACAAACTTTGTCGAGTTGAATAGTAACTCGACAAAGTTTGTCGATTTACTGTTCACGAAATTTTTTTTTTTTTTTTGGGACTTTTTCATTTCCAATTTTTTTCCCTTGACAATATTTTTTTCTTGTCGAGTGTAAACTTCAGAAAAAATTTCTTTTACATATATATTTTACTCGACAATAATTTTTTTTTTCCTCTTACAGTATATAGATTATAACTAATTCACCCACAATTTTTATTTTTTTGACATTGACCATCCCCAACAATTAAATTTTGTTGAAAGCCCAATTTGACCTTTTTTTTTTTCTTTTTTGTGGGATTTTGTCCTAAATTCTACAATATTTATTTATTTGTCTTAAATTCTACAATTTTATAATTGTTACACGTGCAACGCATGGGCTTAAAACTAGTATATATATATATATATATATATATATATATATATATATATATATATATATATATATATATATATATATATATATATATATATATATATATGTTATGGAAAATTTATCCTTCTAAAACAAAAAAAAAAAAGTCACAAGATTGAAAACATAATTTCAAAAAGTCGTGTAGCTAAAACTATAAGTTGAGTTACCAATTCCAGCACTACGATGATAACAATTTATATAGAATAGTCGAAACCAAAAAAAAAATAATACATATATAAATTTGATGGTGAAGTTGAAATAAACTTGTAAGTTGGGTGACTTCCTGTGAAAATTCTACTATAACAAATGGTAATTTGGTATGGCAGTCCAAAAGGATCCCAATTTTCCATCTTAATTCATAGACTATCCACATGTTTGTTATTGCTTAAATTATAATTTTAACTGGTTAGACATATTTTTTATCCATACATTTCATAAGACTCACAATTTACAACTCGCTTTTTATCTACACATTCACTCACAACTTATAATATAAGTACTTAAAAAATAAATTCAACACTATCAAATATATGTTATAACAGTGTATACCACGTTTAATAATTAGGCCTTAAAAAAATGAGAAATTAAAAATGTGAAAAATTAATACTTAATACATAAAGTTTATATTTTTTTTGTAAAAATCAGATCGTCACAAAAAATAAAAGAATTTTTTAAGAAAAGTCTGTGTAGTCGATTAGGACTCTACCCGAAAATAACGGGACATTAAGGGAACTAACATGATAACTATAGTTAAATTTTCTCTCGCCAGATCATTCTTCATAATGCCGATTGAATCTGTTACTTCTCTTTCTAACGACGATTCTAAGAATATCGCGAATGATTTCATGAGTCAAATGCCTATTTACCTACTAAAGTCTATTATATGGACAATGCTAGTTGTACACACTTTCTTACACCCTCTTTTACACTTTCACATGTGTCAAATAATAGTTGATTCAAATTATTATTTATTTGGCTAAATAAATAAAGTGACCCAATCATTACTTGACATATGTGAGAGTGTAAGTGAGTGTGTAAGTTTTGAGCATACATGTAGAATTTTCCCTATTATATTGTCTGTCATTGAATGGAAAGTATGTGATTTGTTCTTATATGGCTAATTGACACTTCAATTTTATACGAGTGCGCTACATTTTAATTATAATTGAAGTTTTCAACTTTTGTTCATTGTGCACTTATGTTCTTAATTTTTTTTTTTCAATTTTTTTTTTTTTTAATTAGGACATCTCATTCTTAATGATAGTTTTTATCAAGATATTCTGTTTGTGTATTTTGAAATGAAGAAAAAATATTTTTCGCACATTTATATATATATATTAGTGAACGTCCGTGCGTTATACGTGGTAGAGTGACATATATTTATCGATCGTATTTAGATTAACTATTTTTAACATATTTTTATTAAATTTAAATATAGGAATATAATGACAATGAATACTATGAGAATAACATGTCCATAGTTAATATATTTAGTTGAAGTGTAGCACAATAGTTGCATATAATTAAATGAAGAAGAACATTATTTTTTGTTAGTCTAAGAAAACATTACAAATTTGAAAATAACAAGATACGATTCATGTAAGAACAACTTTAACCCTCGCCTCAAATATTAACAAAATATAAGATTAGGTATTTTCTCATTCCTTTAAAGTTAAAATGTTACATTTGACTACAATTCACAACACCTACATAACCAAGTCGAAGAGGGATCACTTTTCCAAGCGCTTACAGACATTTGAAACAAACCTACGTATAAGAACACAAAGAGGAATAGTCATCAGCAAAGAACAAAAACACTGCAAATGAATAGTCACCAACAATAATCAATATGAAGATACTTCACAACTTCTTAATTAGAAAGTCAAAAGCAAAGGGTTCATAATTGTATATGATCTAAATATCTCTAATAAAATATACAACATTTTATAGAGCAAATCGATAGACCACGTGTGCCTTTAATTACAAATAAAATATGCTTCCATCTCTATGTTAATTTTACCAACAATTAGTGAAACTCTTCCATCAAGATCAAATTATATGAGTGATATTTCCAGGTTTTCAGATGATTATTCTCCACTATACATGGTAAAGAAACCAAGGCTATAATATCAAGTGATAGTTTATTTCCTTGCTCTATGATAGGTTTACATTTAACAATCGATATTTTATAGTGATAGTTAATGAATAGTACATTCTACATCTCTACTTCAATATAGAATATCAAGTTGTAGTAGCAAAAGAAGACTTCTATTTGAATTTGAAAGACAACCATTATCATAAAATTCTAGTATCTTTTTTAGTTAAAAAGACTACCATGTATCCCCAATTTTCAACTAATAAAGTAACACATAATTACTCAAATCTCATAATTGATTCATAATTCATCATCAAACCAAAGTATATAAATTGGATATAACAAATTACTTATGAAGTAGATCTTTTCCCAACAAGAGTAAAAATGGACGCCCATAAAGATTTTTAACCATTTTTGCCCTGGACTCTAGCTTATTCAACAGCTTTCCTAGTTATCGCATGTTGATCTACTTCATCGTTTTTCCAACATCCTTGGTGAGAGATAGCAACACATATGATCACGAGTAATGTGCATATCCAGTTTCTCTTCAAATTAAAAAAAATAATCATAAATATACATATTAAACATCATTCTTAAACTTAAGAAATTCTTCTCATCGACAATATAAATAGATATAATAAAAAAGAAAAAAAAAAGATAATAAAAAAATCATGAATAGAAAAATATAACCTGTTGGGAAAAAAACCAAAATATTATTATCAAACTTTGTTGGAGTCCTCCACTTAGCTCACAAACTCAAAGAACAAATGCACATATATATGCATCTCAATGATTAATTAGTTTCTAGCATCTCTACAGAGAGAAGTTGTTTTTAATACACAAGTTTATTTTCTATTTTCCGTATCATCTTTTATTTTATCCATTCCCTTCCTTTAATTAGGTTGACAAAGCGGGAGCGGAGTAGAATATAGTTAAGTCTAAGAACACCCAGCCTGGTGGCAAAGTGCAAACCCAATCATGAATATTAGATCTAGATTCCAAGGAGTCCAAATAACAAAAAAAAATTCCCTAAAGTTAGTCTAGATTACAATTGGGTAATCAAACTGAGTCTAAGTCTCTAAGTTCAAAATTCAAGATTCACTAAATTATTTCAGCAAGTACTTCGATACATCATAAGTAGCTTGCTCCATAATGGAATTACCAAAAGATAGCAAATTTATTTTGAAATCACATATCATAAACTTTCGAATATGAATTAATATAATATTTAAACACCATCCTTGGTATTTATCACTACCACTTGCGGAGATGGTCAAAAGAAAAGAGATGATTGATCACATAAATGGACTAATTAGATCATATGGACATTAATCGATTTGTCTGAATAGCTTCTGACCTTAATAAATCTCCAAGGATACCTTATAATTTCCTCATTTAATTACAGACTCCAAATGTGCTTACTACTATCTTATTATATGTGATCTAACCACAAGCTTCCATCTCTTTCACAATTACATTCGAATATAATCTCTCTGGTTTCGAATCTTAACAATGTGAGGAACATGTATCTTAACCATTTTTTCCTTCTCCTTCTTATTTAGTACGACACTTTTTCTTACAATCTGGGAATGATATAAGTCATCTGAATTGCGCACAATTCTATAAGCATACCATGTGGTAGAAGTTGGAAAACCACTTGAATCAACCTATATCAATAGAAAACTATGAAATGATTCAGCCACAAGCTATATCAGATGAAAGGTTCATATGTGAAATGGCCTCAGCAAGATGTATCTGTAGTGCAAGGAAACAACACTCATGATCAGAACTAAGAAAAGCAACAGATGCTTAAAAAGATTGCATACATGATCGGTCAGAATCTCTCACCCTTAATTTGAATTTTGACATTAAATTTCTTGATCTTGCCAAGACAAAAGGGATGATAGATCCTACTACTTTCAATATCGAGCAGTATTAGATGAGATACACAA
This sequence comes from Forsythia viridissima, assembly GCA_030279155.1. Lineage (NCBI taxonomy): Eukaryota > Viridiplantae > Streptophyta > Magnoliopsida > Lamiales > Oleaceae > Forsythia > Forsythia viridissima. Next base: position 20,417,210 of record CM059034.1, on the reverse strand, counting down.
GCTTCAAAGTATGAGCATCCAATTAATAAACTCAGTCCACTTAGGAAATACCAGTCTCTAGACGATGATTGTGAAAATAGGCCTAAGGTATAAACTGATGGATCTTTATGATAATTAACAAAATACACCATCCAAATTAAAACAGAACAATCAAGTTAATAGAAAAAGAGTGATTTCTGAGTAAAAAAAAAAAATATCACTCCATCATGAATAAATTTTGATGTACTGCAGTGAATTCAATATTACAAAATGATTAATAAAGACAGTGAAACATTTTGCGTGGTTGGAGAAAAACCCAAAATGGTGGCATTTGTTATGATCCTAATCTCACCCATCATTAATCAATACCGCGGACTACATGCATACAACAAAACCCTCGTGTCAGTTACTTTTTGACTAATCCAAATAATCTACATGATGAAATCATTGCAATTCTCTCCAATGACCATAATTTGGGCTTCCAGTACAGTACAACATAATTTGGGCATCCAGCACAGTCATCAATGTCTAAACATTAGTAGATTCAACAATACGGTACAACATATATGCATTGTGTTTTATGTCAAAACCTCAACAAAACAAAATGCATTACAGTTAACAATTTCAATAGTTCATGCATGTGAATCAGAGTAAATTTTAAGCTCTTTGTAAAACTTCTCTAATAATTCTACCTCGAGCAAACTGCAGAAATGACTTTGAACCCTAGGTTTCATTCTATAATCAAAACAAAAGACCATATAATATAAGTAACGAGCAGTTTATCACCTTCATAGTTGGTTTTACTTTAAAGCTCTCATCTCTTTGCTACCAGGTGTGATGACCCAAATAGAGATGGTGACTGAGATCCATTACTTGTGATATTGTCCTGCATAATGTAGGATTGATTTCGGACTATTTTTTCAAGAGATTTTCTCGTAGGGATAACTATTTTATTGGGGTCATCAACAACATGAACTGAACAACCTAATGGTGAACAAGAAGGAAACAATTTAATATATGATCATTTCATTAAAATAAAATGATAATTATAACAATGATAATGGTCAAAGAGAAAAATCTCTAGTCTTACGGTGTGGAAGTATCACAAGTCTCATTGAGTTTAGCATGACAAAAACTTTGCCATCTTTATTACAAAGAGCTACAAATATAGTAAATAAAGAAAATGAAGTAAAGTAGTTATAACCTGTTAGTAAGAAACAAAAATATTTGGCTAGTTGGAGGAAATGATACCACTAATAGCATATATATTAATTCATTTCAACCAATGCAAGCCTCCTACAACTTCCTACATCAAAATTCTACATAAACTAAGTCATGCATTTTTAAGAGGGGATGGGTTGTGGACGCATCATATTCCAAGGGTAGGGAAGAAAATTAATTTTGCAACATACAAGAAATACATTTTCTGGGTAGTCACTATTGGTTGTGCTAACTTCAAATTTGACCAACTGATAGCAACAATAATTACACGTTGTTCATGCATTTTCTTTACTTTGTTGGACCATATAAGCAAAATGTCGATTTTATCGATCAAGGAATTTATCATACCAGGGTTTAAAACAGAAAACAAAGACGGATTTTTAAGTTTCAAGTAAATTCATAACAGCAAAGGCAAACATGCACATCTTATAAAAACATCTCAATTTTCTACTATTTTCTCTAGATCACGCCGTTTCAACATTTGGCAATCAAGGCAAAAACATAAACTATAAAAAAATTAATTTCAATATTCAAAGGAAAAATCAGAACCATAAAAGGGCACACTGCAATATGAGCAAAAAAGAAAAACAGTACCTGAAAAGAAAGCAACAGAAGATTGGCAAGTCCAAATATGAAATAAGAACACATACAGAATCAGTAATATCCAAATAATGCATACAACAAGAACCAATCGAATAAAACCCCTTTTCCATATGATTTTCACTGTATGATTTTGCGTTAACTTCCCGCCATTTAAAAACCCTCCTTCACCATTTGCATTCACAATTTTTAAATTTTAATTAAGTCAATAATCTGCATCATTAAAAGAATCCAAATTATATTTTGAATTAGTGCCTACCTTTGCTATTCTGGTACTGATTCTTCCGAGATGCCCCGAAAAGAAACATAACTGTGATAATCGTTGTCTAGAATCTGCACATGACAAAGACAAACCACGACTGTATCAAATTTCCAAATGAAAAACTTTGCGTCTAAACCACAAATAATGAAATCTGGAAAACACGAAAGAAAGAAGAAAACGGGAGTTGAAGATTTGAAGTCGGAGAACACGCTGGTTGAAAATTCGAGAAATACGCTGATCGGAAGAAAGAGGAAAACGTGAGTTGAAGGTTTGAATCCAGGAACACCTTGATCAGAAAGAAGAGAAAAAGCGGAGCTGGAGGTGTGGACAGTGTGGTCTGATACGGAGGAGTACAACTGAAAGGAGATTTCATCTCGGGAAGGCGCAAAGAGTGAGCAGGTAGAGAGAGAAGGTAAAAGAAAGAAAAAAAAGGGGGGGCCTAAAACGACACCGTATTCGTCCTTGAGGACCATGGCTTGTGAACAGTGAACCCTTATTTGCTCTTATATTATGGTTTAGATATAAAAGAAAACTTGGCACAAAAGAAAAAATATGGGCAACTCTTGGATATAGTTACTAAGTAATTAATGTCATTTCTTCTTTAGTTAGGAACTAACTAAGGCTCATTTCTTATGAATAGTGCCAGTTACATTGGCTCTTTAGTATAGTTTAGATATATATTTTTTAATAAATATGATGGACAAATAAGTCGGTTTACGTCTTTCTAACAGATTTTTTATACGGAAACCATTATCAGACATAAGATATGCTAATTAATGAAAAATTGAATATAAGAAATTGAGGGATATGAGTGCTACAATAAATAAAGATTAAAAACATTAAATACAATTAAAATGTAACGTAACAAATAAAAAATCATAATATGTAAATATATTTACCTTCTGTTTTACCTCCCTAAATTTCTAGTATTCATAACACGTCAGCATCAATGTCAAATCTCACTTGCTCAACGGGTTTAATAAATAAAAAAGGAAAATTGGCGCAAATGGTCCCTAATGTATCATGTTAGTGCGCAAATGGTCTCTAACCTTTCATTTTTGTTGTAATGGTCCATAACCTATCTATTTAGGTGCGGAAATGGTCCTTGTGGACGGATTCCGTTAAAAATCCGTTAAACAACCTTTCATTTTGGTGCACAAATGGTCCCTCTCAATGTTTTTATCTTTATTAGTGGGGGTAAAATTGTCAAGTTACATCTTTCTTTCAATTGGCGCAAATGGTCCTTAACCTTTACCTTTTTCTGGCGCAAATGGTCCCTAACCTATAATTGGCTTATTTGCACAAATGGTCCCTGACTTTTGCACTTACTGCGGGTTGATGACCTATCTTTTCATTTTTGACAGTTTAGCCCCTATTTCAAAAGTATTTGGCGTGAATGGTCCTTCCCATCCATTTCTGTTATGTTTTAACGGAACTTCATCGCGTGAAGTCCACACACTTCATTTCTTGAGGGCTTTTTTGTCAAAACACTATATCAACTATTTTCCACTGAAAATGAAGAGACGTCTGAAGAAGTTGAAAACCAACCCAGTGCATTTCGAAAAAAAAAATTTCCCAAAAAGTGCAAAAAATCATTTGGTATCCGAAAATCGAAGACATTCAACAAACCCTTTGCATTGCCGGCGACATACCAGTGACTCACGAAGAACAAGTAAGTAATATAGTGTATATTGTATAAATTTTTGCGATTTAGTGTACATTTGGAGACGTTTTGATCAACCAAATGTTTGAACGTTATTGAGTTTGTAAATTTGGTGTTTTCGCAGTGAGTTCTCTTCCAAACACGGAAACAAACGAAACCCCAAGAACAAGATTCAGACTTTATCACGAAGAAGTGCCTATATACGGTAATTTTTTTGAAGTTTCCCACAAAATTAGTAATCCTTTAAGTTTGTATTTGTTTGCCCAGTGTGTTTGAACATTTATTTGTTTCTGTTTGTAATGTACCAAATTTGTTGACGATGTAGTTATTTATTAAATTTTTTTTTAATTGCATGCAGGTAAAGAATCAACATACTTTACTGTGAAGATTCATCATGGAGATATCATGTTCACCAAGCCCAATAACTTGGTTTATGAACATGGTGACGTTGACTACATGGACTATGTTCAGTCAAGCAATTTGAATAGAGAGCTATTGGACAAACTTGTAGAGGGTGTAGGTCTTGATCTGCCAATGGGGTTTCTGTATAAGAAACAGAAGTTTTCATTGCTGGAAGGGCTGGTTAGAATTCGTAGCAACGTAGACATTGATATGTTGTTGAAGGATAGGAATGGAGCTAATGAAGTTGAGATTTACCTCGTGCCTCCTTCACGAACTTATGAATTGGAATGGGACTCGTCAATTCCAATACCAAATCGACCACCATCACCAGAAATGAGCAACGTCAGGAAGGGACTTGTCATCATAGATCCTGAAACTGGAGAAGAACTACCTAGGTTGGATCCTTCGAAATTGCAGACGAAAGAAAAAAATGAGAAGCGAAAGTCTAAACAAGACGAAGATGACATGAGTAGTAGAAGCAAGAGGCGTAGGTCCAAAACTAGTGTGAAGTTGGTTGAAATTGTCGAACTTTCAGGCAGTGAAAGTGATGTTCCTGATGATAATGTGGGGAGTGATGTTCCTAATAATCCAGCGGGAATTGAAGGTGACATTGTGGAGGGAGTTGGTAGAGAAGAGTTAGAAACTGAAATTTGTCCTGGAGGTGACGAAGCTGGGAATGGAAATGATAGGGATAAAAGTGGCTATGATGTAGTTGATAATGTTGGGGACAAGAGTGACAATGCTAGAGTTGATAATATTGAAGATGAAAGTGATAATGTTGGGGACAAGAGTGACAATCTTGAAGGTACATATGTCCCAGAATATGAGGCAAATGCAGACTGCAACATAGAGGTTGACTGGGACGAATTCTTGGAGAATCATCAAGAAGATATTTGGAACAGTTGGGAAGATGAATTTGGGATGAACAATGAAGAAAACAATCAACATGGAGTTGAGTCTGAAGAGCATGAGGTTCAGACTGAGGAATTGCAAGAAGGTTTTGTGGACTCAGACTTTGAGTTTGAAGAAGAACCTATACCAACACAAGATCACCCACTTTCTGCTGCAAATGTGGATCTTGGAATGGATGACATGGCTGGCCATCAAGGTAATGTAGATGATGACACAGACTACGGCGAATCAGATGACCTGCAAAGTCTTGGAAGTAATGACGAGTTGGGTAACAATGTTCCAAGAAAGAGGCAATATACATTCAACCAACATACTGAAATAGAGAATCCAAGCTTCCAAATAGGTATGCAAAACTTCAAATTTCTTGGCAGACATAGTCCATTCCTTTCATAATATTGTTGAAGATATGGTCCCTATACATAGTTATGTTTTGTAAGAGAAGGACCTTATCTGCTCGTTCTTGGCATAGTCTAGCCCTTATGTCGCATTATATGTGTGTCATACCCTTTTGACTTATTCCCAAAAAATTTTGTTTTCAGGTCAAGTGTTTGAGAGTAAGAAGATACTGAAGCAAGCTGTGACTGAGCATGCTGTAAGGACACATAGGGACATCCGATTCAAGAAAAATGACAAGACCAGATTGAGAGCAAATTGTGCAGATTCATGCCCCTGGGTTCTTTATGGCAAGAAGCAAGAAGGCAATATGAGCTTCGAAATCAAGACATACATCTCAGAACATACTTGCAGTATGGTCTTCAAGAACCAGAGAGTGAATTCAAGTTATTTGTCAAATAGATATGCTGGAGTTTTCAGGTCTGATCCAAATTGGTCACTGGGTGGTTTCAGTGATAGGGTTAAGCAAGAATGCTTGGGAGATGTTTCAATCTGGCAATTTTACAGAACGAGGAATAAGTGTTTTGACAAGATCAGGGGTACAGTCCGTGAGCAATATAAAATACTTTGGGATTACTGCCAGGCTTTGAAGGCCAGTAATGTAGGTTCCACAGTCCAGGTAGAAGGTCATGGTCCTGAATTTTATAGGTTGTATGTTTGTTTAGGAGCATTGAAAGATGGTTTCAAAACTGGGTGTAGAAGGGTCATAGGACTGGATGGATGTTTTTTGAAAACTGAAGTTGGTGGGCAGTTGCTTTGTGCAGTTGGAATATATGGAAACAATGGAATGTATCCAATTGCTTATGCAATTGTAGAAAAAGAAAACAGAGAAAACTGGACATGGTTTCTGGAGTTATTGAGTGTTGATGTTAGGATTGTCAATTCACATGGATGGACCTTCATCTCGGATAAACAGAAAGGATTGGTTCAAGCAATTGAAAGCTTGTTTGAACATTCAGAACACAGAACATGTGTGAGGCAACTGTACAATAATTTCAGTGTAAACCACAAGGGATTGGCTCTTAAAAACTGTCTATGGCATGCAGCAAGGGCTACGAAAATTGTGCAATGGCAGATTGAGATGAATAAACTGATGGAGCTTGATGGAGGGGCATATGATTGGCTTGCTGGTAAGCCAGCTAATCAATGGAGTAGGTCTCATTTTAAGGAAGGTAGTGATTGTGATATGCTTTTAAACAATCTTTGTGAGGCTTTCAATTGCGCCATTCTTGCAGCTAGGGACAAGCCAATACTGAGCATGTTGGAGCATATAAGGGTGTATTTAATGAGTAGAATAGTTGCCAGGTTAGAAAGTTGTGAAAGATGGACCCACCAAGTGGGCCCTCGGATAATGAAAATTCTTGACAAATGTGGCAAACTAAGTGGCAATCATATTGCAACCTACTGTGGGAACATGAAGTTTGAGGTTAGAGATATTCATCATGGAGCTGTACATGCAGTGTCCTTATCCTCTAGGACATGCTCTTGCAGAAGCTGGCAACTAAGTGGACTACCTTGTGTCCATGTTATGGCATCTTTGTCTTCAAGAGGAATGCAAGCAAATGTAATGGATTATGTCGCAAGCTGTTACAAGAAGGAAGCCTATTTGAAGACATACTCTTCTACAATTTCTCCATTGCCAGGTCCTGAATTATGGCCCAATACAAGTAAGCACCCAATGACACCCCCTGTCCATACTCAGAAGAAAGCTGGGAGGCCTAAGAAAGTAAGAAGGAAAGAGCCTGGAGAAGTGCCACAATCGCAAACTTGGTCTGAAAATTCGGTGCAAAAAATGTGGGCAACATGGTCATAACAAAAGGACATGCAAAGGTGTAGAACCACCAGCTTCAACTTCTTGAAATCAGTTTCTGGAAGAAGATATGAAGAACCTAAATTTTTTTTGTGGCACCTCTCTTCTTGGTTTCTTCATTGTAATTGGAACAGACACATTTTGTATTTACTATCGTCTAGTTTTCATTTTTTGTGTTTTGTAATTGCTGGGAGTTTTGTAAGTCTCTCTCTGTGGTGTGATTTGCATATTTGAAGTAATTACAGTCTGTTCATTATGAAATGGCAACTTTTTGTTCTTTACACTGTGTTGTTCTGTCCAGCCAGCTTATGTTAATTTGGCATTAATGTGGGGACCAAACCTGCAATATATGTAATAGGATAGGGACCAAATGTGCCAAATCAACACAATTTTAATGACATTCCATGTAAGACAATTTCTACTACAAGGACCAATAATGCAAAACAGTAAATAAGATAGGGACCAAACGTGCCAAAAAACAAAACACCATTTATTTCCATTTTCCATTTGGGGATCCTGATCCTTACAGTGTTGATGGGAAAATACAACTGCAACACTAGAATCTCCTACTACAATCTACATATTTCAGAACTATATCAAGACTGAAATACAAACATTGTGATAATGTCACATAAAAACCCAAACACCCACATTTTCCATGCACATCTTTTCTCATTTTTTAAGATCTTCATTGCTTCTTCATTCTCATTCTTCGACCTAAGCAAGCCAGGAATTATCTGTGTTGATCTAATGCACATGGGTGGGTCTAGAGGTGTCAAGACGGGCGGGCTGACCGAACCGGTATCGGCCCACCCGCCTCGACCCGGAACCGCGGGCCGGCCCGTGAACCGGGCGGGCTGTTCACCGGCCGAGAAGGCCAACCCGCGGGCCGTTCACGGGCCGAAGAGGCCAACCCGCGGGCCGGCCCGTGAACCGCTTTGATTTTTTTTTTTTTAAAAAAAAGGGCAGAAAATTCAATCTTTCATATTTGAAATGATATTTAAAAAAAAAATAAAAAAACAAATGGCAAAGAGCCGTTTAAAGTGAAAGATGTGACAGATGCATTCACGTTTTAGTCTTTAAATATATAAATAAAAAATAGAAATTGAATTAAAAAATTAACAAATGTGAATTTATCATTGTTATTTATTTTTTATTTAGTAATTTAACACATTTTTTGTTATATATGTAAACATTTTTTTTTTGAATTATAATAAGTAACTAAATTTTTTTAGTAATTTCAAAAAAAAATTAATTTTTTATTCATACGGGCCGAACCGGATCGAACCGCGGCCCATATGGGCTCGACTCGTATGGGTCAATGGGTGGGCCGGGCTTTTGAAAAAATTTCGTGGGCTGGGCCAACCCGGCCCGCAACCCACAGTGGCGCGGGCTTTTTCGAACGCGGGCCGTTACCGGGCCTCATCGGAGGGGGGCCGACCCGGCCCGTCTGACCCGGATTGACACCTCTAGGTGGGTCACACTAACTGAAAAATCCACACCCACCTGTTTCCTGTTCAAGAACAAAAAAAAAAAAAACATGATTAAGCAAAACGAAGTGGATTAGACAAAAAACATAATAACTTCTTCTGCAATGGCAAACCCGTCTTCTTGGACATGTATGAAACCTTCTTCCGGGATTAGCATCTGTCTACGACGTCTTCAGCTCAATTGGCAAGCCACAGTTACAAAAACGGGGATCCATCTGCGCAAATAAGGAAATTTTTCTGTCCAAAATATTTTTCCACAACTACATAGCTATGGATGTATATATATACACATGTACCTGTAGGGGAAAAGTCAGCAACCAACACGGGAAATAGTTGATACAGTGTTTTGACAAAAAAGCCCTCAAGAAATGAAGTGTGTAGACTTCACGCGATGAAGTTCCGTTAAAACATAACGGAAATGGATGGGAAGGACCATTCACGCCAAATACTTTTGAAATAGGGGCTAAACTGCCAAAAATGAAAAGATAGGTCCTCAACCCGCAGTAAGTGCAAAAGTCAGGGACCATTTGTACAAATAAGCCATTATATTTTGGTACACAATTAATCATTATTTGATGAAAAAGACAAAAATATATTTACTTTTAATTAAAAAAATTTACAATTGGATTCATAATCTTTAAAAAAAGTAAAAATGAGTCCGATACTTTAATTTTTTTATTAAAAAAATTAAAAGAAAAACTAACAAATTGATAATATATTAAATTATTTTGTATATTTTATGAACTATTATAAAATAATTAAAATTGAAATCATAATTATTAACAAGTGTGCTAATTAAAATTATTTTATTATTATTAAGTAATCATATTATTTAAAATTCAAACTTTAATTTTATCATCACAAAATAAAAAGAAAAATAAATTTGTCACAAATAAATTTTTTAATTATGTTCAACACTTCAACCCAGCTCGATTTTATACGATCTCGTATTTACTGGGTCAATCCAACCCACTTTTGAGCCACAAAGAAACTGGACCAGTCTTATTTTAAAATTTAATTTATTTTTGTATTTAAAAAAAAAAAGGTTTCACCCCACCCCACACCACCAAACCAGACCCCTTCCAGTCGCGAAACTAAGGGGGCTGGTTTCGCCGCGTCGCAGCCCTAGGGGGGATTTCTTCCCCCTAATCGCTGCGAAATCCCATCTTCCCTTGGTTTCGCGACCGGAAGGGAGGGGATTTCTCCCCTCCTTTCCGGTCTGGTCTAGTGGGGTGACACTTTTTTTTAAATACAAAAATAAATTAAATTTTAAAATAAGACTGGTCCAGTTTTTTTGTGGCTCAAAAGTGGGTTGGATTGATCCAGTAAATATGAGATCGTATAAAATCGAGCTGGGTTGAGCATAATTAAAAATTTTATTTGTGACAAATTTTTTTTTCTTTTTATTTTGTGATGATAAAATTAAAGTTTGAATTTTAAATAATATGATTACTTAATAATAATAAAATTATTTTAATTAGCACACTCGTTAATAATTATGATTTCGATTTTAGTTATTTTATAATAGTTCATAAAATATACAAAATAATTTAATACATTGTCAATTTGTTAGTTTTTTAATAAAAAAATTAAAGTATCGGACTCATTTTTATTTTTTTTAAAGGTTATGAATCCAATTGCAAATTTTTTAAAATTAAAAGTAAATATATTTTTGTCTTTTTCATCAAATAAAGATTAATTGTGCACCAAAATATAATGGCTTATTTGCACAAATGGTCTCTGACTTTTGCACTTACTACGGGTTGAGGACATATCTTTTCATTTTTGGCAGTTTAACCCTTATTTCAAATGTTTTTGGCAGCAATGGTCATTTTCAACAATTTCCATCCAAATACCGTGAAATTTGACGGTGGAAGTTTTTTTTATTTATAAAAGGCTTATTTGCACAAATGGTCCCTGACTTTTGTAAAGAAAAATTTGCAGCAAAAGTCCCTAATATTTTAGAAAGTGTTGAAAAGTCCCATAACCTTCTAATCCTAACACATATGACCCTAAACTTTTTGACAATTTTACCTCTAACTTAAATAAATTAAAAATAACTCACAAACCTTTTTAAAAATACAAATAAGTCCTAAATCTTTTTATTTTTTTTACAGATTTACACTTAAATTAATAAAAAGTGTGTCATCAAGTCCCAAAACTTTTAATTTTGTTCACCAAAATGATATTTAAAATGTGTTTGATTAAAATCAGATATTTTAGTAAAAGTGATTGAAAAATTGTGGGACCATAAAATGCGTGGTTAAAATTAATTGTTGACTTTGACTTTAACTTTTTAACAAAATCAAAATTGAAAACAAACGGAATCTTAGAATCTCTACAGATTTTGTCCAGTGGTCTATTAATTAACAAAAAAATTATACTCATGATCAAAATTTGACCAATTTAAAATTTTAATTTATTTTTCATATCAATTACTAGAGGTGGTAAAATGTGCCAGCCCAGATAGCTCGGTCTCTGGGAAATAAAAAATTGATTAAATAAAAATTAGGTCAATTTAGTCCGATACAACTAGTCAACCGGGCTGATTCGATAATTTTTTTTTGTTCAAGTCCATACCCCACACTTCAAACACCCTACACATCCCCTCCCCGTGAAATGTGGCTGCCAGGGGTGGGGTGTTTGAAGTGTGGGGTAGGGACTTGGGCAAAAAAAAAATATCAAGCCAGCCTGATTGGCTAGTTGTACCGGACTAAATTGACCTAATTTTTATTGAATCAACTTTTTATTGGACCAGCCCAGCCTAGAGACCAGGCTATCTGGGCTGACCGATTTTGCCACCTCTAGTAATTGATATGAAAAATAAATTAAAATTTTAAATTGGTCAAATTTTGATCATGTGTATAATTTTTTTGTTAATTAATAGACCACTGGACAAAATCTACAGAGACTCTAAGAGCCTGTTTGTTTTCAATTTTGATTTTGTTAAAAAGCTAAAGTCAAAGTCAACAATTAATTTTAACCACACATTTTATAGTCCCACAATTTTTCAATCACTTTTACTAAAAAATCTAATTTTAATCAAACACATTTTAAATATTATTTTGGTGAACAAAATTAAAAGTTTTGGGACTTGATGACACACTTTTTATTATTTTAAGTGTAAATCTGTAAAAAAATAAAAAGATTTAGGACTTATTTGTATTTTTGAAAATGTTTGTGAGTTATTTTTAATTTATTTAAGTTATGGGTAAAATTGTCAAAAAAGTTTAGGGTCATATGTGTTAGGATTAGAAGGTTGTGGGACTTTTCAACACTTTCTAAAATATTAGGGACTTTTGCTGCAGATTTTTCTTTACAAAAGTCAGGGACCATTTGTGCAAATAAGCCTTTTATAAATAAAAAAAACTTCCACCGTCAATTTCACGGTATTTGGATGGAAATTGTTGAAAAGGACCATTGCTACCAAAAATATTTGAAATAGGGGTTAAACTGCCAAAAATGAAAAGACAGGTCCTCAACCCGCAGTAAGTGCAAAAGTCAGGGACCATTTGTGCAAATAAGCCAAAATATAATTATAGGTTATGGACCATTTGCGCCAGAAAAAGGTAAAGGTTATGGACCATTTGCGCCAATTGAAAGAAAGATATAACTTGGCAATTTTACCCCACTAATAAAGACAAAAACATTGAGAGGGACCATTTGCGCACCAAAATGAAAGGTTGTTTAACGTATTTTTAACGGAATCCGTTCACAAGGACCATTTCCGCACCTAAATGGATAGGTTAGGGACCATTGCGCCAAAAATGAAAGATTAGGAACTATTTGCACACTAACATGATACATTAGGGACCCTTTGCGCCAATTGTCCAATAAAAAATATCAACATTGTCTTGTCATGAACTTTAATGGGATAAATACAAAATAATCAAATTATTATTAGTAATTATCAAAGAATTGATAAAAAAATCTTAGATATGACTAGTTGGCTTTTATGATTATTACACTTTGTATAACTTAAAGCATCTTCAAAATGTTTTTTAAACATAATTATAACTTTGTATAACTTAAAGCATCTTCAAAATCTTTATAATTATGATCCAAAAACTCTTTAAATTAAATTAACTTTTTAAATTATGAAATTCAATCTCTATAATTAAATGCATTTAAAGAATTCAATTTTCAATATTCATATATTAACTAAATTAAATAATATATACAAAATAAAATAGAGAAAAATTATAGAATATTTAGGAGAGGAGTATGTCAAAATAAATACTTTCGAAAGAATTAAAATGAAGTATTAAAAATAAAAAGATCGTTGGAGTATTTTAAAAAAATTTATTCTCTAAAATCACAAAAATGATAGAGAATCTATTGGAGATACTCTAAAATATGAACTCTGCTAAGATTGTTTTGCACAGTAGTAGATTCACTGTTTGTATGAACGAAAATTTTAACCTTGGTATGTTATAATTAAAGTCCACATAAAAGAGAGTGTAACTGTAACACTAGTGCTTGATTGTGGTTCCTTTCTTAAGCAATAAGGTCAACTATAATTGAAACTACAATCATTCTTCCTAGCGACACCATGATTATGATTTTTATTCCACTTTGTAAAACACAAAATGGTACAGTTTTTATTTATTTATTATTAATCAACGAATTTTGAATTTTTACAAAATGGTAATTTTTTATTATTAATCCTCTTTAGTAGATAAATTTATTGTTAAGCTTATTTACTTACAATTAAATTAAAATACAAAATGCCATTTAGAAATTATGTAATATAGAACAATATGTATTCCGACCACCTCCTCTATAACGTGAGTTAAATATCTCAATTGCTACTAAACTTACAAAAATATTATTTCATCCGTCACCCTACCACTCGTCATTTTAAAATTTAACGAACTTGATTACATAGCAGACAATTTTTTCATATGTTGAGTGCTTTCATGTTAGGAAATGCCGCGTCACCAAAATCGCAAGTGACGTACATTTTTAAAACAAAGAGTGATGGATGTGATAACATTTTGAGTTTAGTAGCAATTAGGATATTTAACCCTCATAATTTATGTAGGAGTGTCAAAATGGATGGACCAAGTTGTATTGGCCCACATACAACTAGGCATGATTTAGGCTCGTCGTGGTTTGAACTACTTCGTCTAAAGATAAAGTTCAGGTTTAGGCATGAGAGCCGGTCAATATTGCAAGCCAAGCCAGTCCAAATCCAAACCTATCATTGTTTATTTATTTTTTCATTTTTTGGGAATTTAATGCAATTTAAATTAACTTATAATTGAAAAAAAAAAATGAATATTGTGTGACATATTAGCAAATGTGTAAAAAATGATACATTTAATTTTTTTAATAATCGAGTCAACAAAGTCGACCCTTATGGATTATATTTAAATTTGACACGACACGTTTATTTTAATAAATTATTGATTTTGACCATAATTTTTTAACTGATATTATATACCAAACCAGGAATATATATAAATATACTTCACTACTTTCTTTTTACGAGGGGCGATTTAATGCCCACATGGTGGGCATTATAAGGTGCCCACATGCTGATGTGACAGTATGTGGACACTTGATGATAAAGTGCATTTTATTATCAAGTGTCTACATGCTGCCACATAAGCATGTGGGCACCTTATAATGCCCACATAGTGAGCATTAGATCATAATTCTTCTTTTTACCTGCATGGAGTAAAATCTACACAACACCACCCCACCACTCCCGGGGGAGAGGGGTTGTCTCGCGCACATGCAGCCCTTCCATTACTCCTCTTAGAACAAAGACAAAACCTCAATCTGTCTCTGTCTCTGTCTCTGTCTCTCTCTCTCTATCAATTTTCTTGGTTCTCCAGAATTGGATCACTGGATATGATTTGATCTACCAGTCCGCAGAAAAACAAATCCTACCGTTAGATTTTCACAAGCCCATACCCTTTGTTTTTTTCTTTCCATTTGAATTAATTCTCACAAAAAATATATACAATAAATTCTGCACGTATATCTCTGACTTTTCATGGATTCAATTATTACTAAACCAAAAATCCTTCAAGACCATAAAAACAGTGGCAATGAAGTAATTAGCCGGCAAGACATTCAGGACGCCATAGCCAAAACATTGGAGCTTAGAGCACTTCATGCTGCTCTGATGCAGGGTAACAGCCCAGCCAAACTCCGGCTCCCCGCCGCTTCCCCGGTTGTTCCTCATTTCACCGCCCAAGATTACCCTGTCTTCACCCCTGTGAGTATTGCTTTTCTTCCTCTATTTGTTTTGCTGGACCAGATTAGATAGTACCACATCTACAAGATCTTAAGTTCTACTTCTTCTTTAGAACTTATGTTCGTGTATGAAGCCCAGTTATAATGTTTACCTAATGCCGAATTACATAATATTTTCAATTTGGATAAAGGGAGTGGACGAACCATTTCTTTTATATAGAGAACAAGAGAGAAGTGAGTTCGAAAATATATTACAATAGTCTTCTTTAGCTTTCGTATTGAAGGTGAAATCTTTCAATATTTTATTTTGTATTATCATTGTTCTTGATAATTCGAGATCAAATGTTAGCTTCAAACAAGTCATTATTAAGCTGCAAATAATTGTGACTTTACTCGATTAAGGACTATTGAATTCAATACTAATTGTTCTTGAATTTAACCAATAAATTCAACTCCCAATTTTTATCTTTTATTTTGTCTATTTCATTCAGAATAATTTCTTTAAAAAAAAAAAAAAGAGCTTATGGGAAAATTCGTATTTTCTGTCACTTGCTTCTTCTCTTTTTTAAGCTAAAGATTCTCTATATGTACAGATGACTTGTTCTTCCAATAATTTCTCTAGTTATGGTGTGAAATCCGGGCTGATGAATAAAATAGAACATAATAATATAATATCTTTATCTTAAATATTGCTTGTAAATGAAGATTTTCAGTCTCAACGTTTGGAATTAAGTACTTCCTGCATAGTCTAACCCCATCCCCCAGAAAAATTAAAAATTAAAAAATAAAGTTTTCTTCCCGATAAATTTGACTTAACTATTTGACAATGTGAATTGTTACCAGACCTATAAAGACGAACCATCACCAGCTTATCAGCAAATTCGATTAGAACAGCCAAATTGTGCTGAAAGTCGGGACGAGTATGCCTTGGATCACGTTGGAAATGTTGATGAAACCATCTTGTCCAATTACAGAATGGCGAATGAATCTTTAAGGAACGGGTTATTGTCCGAATTGATCAACTCAGAACAACACGTTTGTCCAGCTGAAGACCAAAATTCCGTCGGAGGTTCTTCTGCCAACAATGTTACTGTTCTTAAAGCATCTCCAAGAACTGATTTCTGCAAGACCAGGAGAAAAAGTATGGGAGACCTTAAATCAGTATCGTCTTGCAATAAGTGCAAACCTGCCTTAATAAGTATAGAGACAGAAGGGGATTCCAAGAATGGGAAGAAATCAAATATCGTCGTGCCGTTAACCGATTCACGCCCTTTGTTGCATTCACAACAAAGAAACAAAGGGCTGCTGCATTTGTCGAAGTTGTTTCCTAGGCGAAAAAAGAAGAACGAGAATGAAAACTCATCACCAAATCAAACACAATCCGATGAAGTTTCTCCAATTGTTAATGACTTAGGAACGATTTCGGTTGAGGCATTGAAGAAAGAGTTAATGGAAACAAATCAGAGTAGAGATGTAGCCTTAATGGAAGTTGAGGAGACGAAAACGACATTGCGAGAGCTAAGCCTGAAGTTGGAATACTTGGAGACCCATTGTGAAGAACTGAAGAATGCATTAAGACAGGAAAAGAACTCTCATTCTGCTGAAAATCTTCCAATAAGGAAGTCAATGGGTGGTGATGCAGAAAAATTGATCATGATTGAGGGCTTTTTGCAGATTGTATCAGAATCAAGATTATCAGTCACACAATTGTGCAAGACTCTCCTGTCCCAGGTGGCATCAAATCTAGTAACCGACCTTGTGCAGCCCTCTCAGGTTAGATCAAATTTAGCAACCGACCCTATGCAGTCTTCTGTAGGGAGCCCAACAAGATTTCGAGGTGGCAGCACCATAGTCGATAATTTGAACTTGCTGCTTCAACCATATAAACTGTCCCTGGATTCAAAGTACACAGGGGCAGTTCTATACCATTTGGAAGCAATCATAAACCAATCATTCTACCAGGACTTTGAGAATCGAGTTTTCCAGAAAAACGGCTCCCCAAAGCTGTTAGATCCTCAACAAGATCGTCAAGCACAACTTCAATCGTTTCTCGCGCTGAAAAATCTCAGCTGGAATGAAGTTTTGAGAAAAGGGACAATGTATTACAGTGAAGAATTCAGCAAATTCTGTGATCAGAAAATGAGTTGCATTATTACAAAACTTGGATGGACCAAACCATGGCCTGAGCAACTTCTTGAAGCATTTTTTGATGCTGCAAAATGTATTTGGTTGCTCCATTTGCTTGCATTCTCATTCAATCCACCGTCGGGAATTCTAAGAGTCGATGAAAACAGACTTTTCGATTCTCATTACATGGAGGACATGTTCACAGGCAGACAAAGTTTGGAGGGTCCGAGGAGGGTAAAAATCATGGTAATGCCTGGTTTTTATATGCACGATAAAGTACTCAAATGTAAGGTTATTTGCAGATATAAATCTGTAGCCTAATTTACTTGTATTTCGATGCATACTAACATCTATCTTCAATTAATTGTTAAATTAATTATAGGAAATAATGATTTGCAAGTACTAGAACTGTAAAAGGCAGTTTGCGCAAAATGTCGTTAACGTTTGTCTTTATTGTGCAAATCATCCTTATCGTTTCAATTTTAGTAATTGGGCCCTAAAAATCCAGCAAACGTTGTGCAATTCACCCATGCGGTTCAATTTTGTCAGTTCTAGCAGTTAACCGTCACTTGATTTACACTTCACTACATCAAAAACATGCGCCACCATTGTGCCACCACCCCACCCTACCGCCAATAGCTGCCAAACCTTCATTAGTCTAACCCTCCCCACCCATTCCAACCACGAGGGATTATATGTTGCACGAATTCGTGCAACATATACAATACCGATTGCCACGTGTCGGATCACTCCTTTCTCCCAAAAAACAATCTGCACCTCCCTCACCCCACTCTTATTTGGGTCAACAATTGCGGCCACCCCACCCCACCCCACCCGACCCCACACCCACACTTACACTTAAAGAAATCTAACACACCACTGTTTCAATAATGATAATAAATTTTAAATTTTGATCATTATTTATTCTCCAATATTTATTCAGATATAAATATACGTAAATAAAATTGCATATTATTGTACGATATTTCAACTCTCACTTTTTCAATAATGATAATAATTATTAACTTTTATCCATTATTTATTCTTTAATATTTATTCAACTATAAATATATGTGAATAAAATTGTATAGTATTTTATGATATTTTGTTGAAAAATTCAGAGACATCTTTGAAGTTACTATTATCAATACTCATAAATCTATCGTCCGACGCATCGTATGAGTACCGTGGGTCTGGCACGTCGTATGAGTACTATATGTTTTGTAATTTATGATTTAAGATTACGTGTATTATCATTTTGTATAAGTTTAATATATTCGAAATATCGTAAAATACTATACAATTTTATTCACGTATATTTATAGCTAATAAATATTGGAGAATAAATAATGGACAAAAGTTAAAATTTATTATCAATGTGGGATTTGAAATATCGTACAATACTATGCAATTTTATTAATGTATATTTATAGTTGAATAAATATTAAAGAATAAATAATGGATAAAAATTCAAATTTATTATCATTATTGAAAAGGTGGGATTCGAAATATTGTACAATAATATGCAATTTTATTTACATATATTTATATTTGAATAAATATTGGAGAATAAATAATGGTCAAAATTTAAAATTTATTATTATTATTGAAAAAGTGGGGTGTTAGATTTCTTTTATTTATTTTTAATCGGAAAGGTGTTAGATTTCTTTAGGTGTGGTTAGGGGTGGAGACGTGGAGTGGGTGGCCGCAATTGTTGACCCAAAATAAGGGTGGGGTGAGAGAGGTGCAGATTATTTTTTGGGAGAAAGGAGTTGATCCGACACGTGGCAGTCGGTATTGTATATGTTGCACGAATTCGTGCAACATATAATCCCTCTTCCAACCACTACCACCACAACTCACTGCAACTCCCCAACTTAATGAAAAATGACACCAAAATTTGCAGCAGAGCTTTTCGAGAGTTTTGCAGAAATTTTCTCACCTACCCATTGCCTCAACCACCATTAGCCACCACCCACCTCCCAAAAATCCTTGTTTGCGTCTAGCATCATATGGCAAATCCAAAGGCAACAAATTCACATACCCGGGCCTTAATTTAGTGCACACATATATAATTATAAATAAATATTGAAACCATTAACCACAAACTCAGTATGCAATTAAATTTTAAATATTGAAAACTGAAATTTGGGAAAAAAAGAAACAAAGTTCATATCTGGAACCGAAGATTAGAGATTTGAGGAAGATGAATTAATGTTTCTATTTTTTCCCTATTTATGGAATGAAAAAGGAGTATAGATTCTGGAAGATGAAATTGTTGAAACAATGGTTTTTGGGTGTCAGCCGATTTTTTATTTTTTTCTTCTTTTTGTCAGTTTCATTTTTTGGTTGCGGCGGGTTGATAGTTGCAGGTGGTGACGGGTCAAACAATTCCATCTTCCAAACCTGAGAATTTGATTTTTGTTCAAGATTTGAGATATTTCTTGCAGAAGAAGATGGGGAAGAGAGTTTCGAAAATCCGTTAGGTTAAGAGACAGAATAAAGAAAGATCGGGATCGGGATTGAGAGAAGGAGAGAGAATCTCCGTTAGGTTAAGAGATAGAGTAAAGAAAGACCGAGATCGGAATCGAGAGAAGGAGAGAGAATATGAGACATACCACCATAGCCATCGCATCAACCGCTACCGATGGTGGTGTGAGGCCGCCACTACCGCCTCTAGTGTCATGGTTCATCTCCAACCATATTCACCACAACAACCACCATCATAGTCTTAATCAGCAGCATAATATTAGTAATAAGCTTTCCTCCTACTCCTTCTTCAAAGGTTTTCAAAGTAGCCCATGTTTGAAAGTGTGGTGAAATGACTGGCATTTTCGTTTCAGAGTAGTCCTTTTTAATTTTTCTTCGCTGCCCTGACAATAATGCCTTAGGGCATTTTTAACGTTGTGTAAGTCACGTGATCATTTAACAACTAGAACTGATGAAATTAGACAATAGAGGTGAAGTGCACAATATTTGGTAGATTTAAAGGCATCACAGGTGATCTCCTACTCCCATGGAGACAGAATAAGTCATCCACTTGTTGAAGTATCAGCAGGTGAGTGGTTGGAGATAAAAAATTCCTTTCTAATTTTTCTTCGTTGTCCTGACAATAATGTCCTAGGGCATTTTTAACGTGTGTAAATCACGTGATCATTTAATAGCTAGAACCGATGAAATTAGACAATAGAGGTGAAGTGCACAATATTTGGTAAATTTGAAGGCATCACAGTTGATCTCTTGCCCCCATGGGGGTAGGATAAGTCACCCACCTGCTGAGGTGTCAGCAGGTGGGTGGTATATTCTGCCCCCATGGAGGTAGGAGATCATTTTCATTGAAGGCAATTGTTAAAATTGAAACGATATGGTTGAAATACATAATAAAAGCAATATTTTGTGCCAATTGCCCAAGTGTAACTTCCTAGGTCAGAGATGGGCCGTGCTAGACTTGGCTCTCCTAATTTGCTCAAATTGTTCTTTAATTTTTTAAGAAAAATAAAATACAGTAAGGTCTGACAAGGGTGGGGTGACTAAAGGCCATACATAGCTACACCGATGTTTTAATATGAATAAAACGATGTCTTAAAATCAATATTTATTATCTCGAATTTGAGTTTTTTCAAAGGATATATTAACAAATAGGTAGAAGATATATTAAGGCTTAAAAGAGTTTGCACCATGTAAGGTTAAACTTTAGGTTTTTTAGACTTGAATCGAAGTTTGAAATTAAGCATTCAAATCATATGGTGCATTTAATAATTATTTTTTCATAATAGTTTTTCAGAACTAATAAATTTATAAACTCAAAATTCAACAATAAAACAATAAACAAAATGTAATATCCAACGATTTAAAAAAGTCCTAATTTTTCTTTTTTATGTTTTTTACAACGTATTTAGCAAAAAATTTATTAGCATATAGACATATACAAAGAAAAAATATTAAGTGATGCAAAATTTGACGTCGACAAAAAAATGACAAAATCAAGTTCAGTTTAATTAATTTAATTGGTTTAATCATTATCAAATAAATGTAATAAGTTAAGTCGTGAAATATATAAATTATCTAGAAAATATAATAAATAATTATGTCGATTCAATGTAGCCTATGGAAAGTGGGTTTTTTTTTCTAGATTGGAGAGAGAGACAAGTGGTCTAAAATTTGGACTTTCAAATTGGATAGAATGTGGATTTTTTAGAGTTGGGCAAGTTTTTTAATTAAGTGTGGGATTTGGAGTGAATTTTTGAAATGGCCGTGTCAAATGTGATGAATCGCAGAAGAATCTAATTTATACCAAATAAGTTTTAAAAGTCTCTTATAAGTAGAATAAACTAAAATACCCTTATTTTATAACATTAGTTAATAGATCATCGGTTAACAGATCATCTGTTAACAAGTCGGTTAACAGATCATTAACAGGTCGATTAACAGACCCCAATGGTCTGTTAACAGGCCCCAAGGTCTGTTAACAGACCAGCTGGTCTATTAACAGACCATGAGTCTGTTAACAGGCCTGGGGCCTGTTAAGGCCAAAATTGGCCTTAACAGACCTTGGGGTCTGTTACCAAGGTCTGTTAACAGACCCCAGGTCTGTTAAGGCCAATTTGGCCTTAACAGGCAATGGGCCTATTAACAGGTGTGTTAACAGACTATGTCTGTTAACGCAGATTTATACGATTAGATCTGATTTTTTCAATTAATCCATATCAAATCAACTTAGAATTGCAGGAATTTAAAGTAAAAATCATAATTCATACTCAAGTTTATACATTTTTTCATGATTTATATTACAAAATCCACAATTTCTACCGTGAATTAAAAGAAAAAGATGAAGAATGATGAATTTCTACTTTGAAATAAAATTTCTTACATAAATGAAATGAATTGGATTCTTACATTGAAATGGGTTAGATTTTAATCTTGAAATCTTCTCTTTTTTACAGACAAATAAATTTGAAATCATTTAAAATGGTTATAAGCGGGGAAGAAGGAATAGGGAAGAAGGCAGGGTTATATTTGGTAATTTATACACCAAAATTGGTCAACGGCCATTTTGGAAAATTGGCCGGGTTACCCGGCCATTCAGCACCATTCCCACGTGGGATTTGGGCCGTCTTGGATTATTAATTAAAAAATAAATAAATAATAGGGTTATTAACATAAATACCCTATTTTCATCTTCATAATTTCAAATATACTGGCCCAAATTGAAAGTAGTAACTTTACTGGAATTTGTCAAAAATTTACCACATATACTGGGTTTCAAGAATCAGCCCATAGTAAATGAGAACCATTCCATAAATTACGCATTCTTGTTAACCCAGGTGAACATCCCATTACCAGAATGAGTATTAAGCTACATTAGCTGCGATGATTATGGTGATTTCAAATTTAATATTTTCAGAATGGTGATGAAAATGAGTGTCCGAGAAACGGGTATACGTAACGCATCTACCGGAACTGATAAGGCGATTATATTATCATCATTAAAATATCTGCAACTGGGTTTCATTGCCGCGGAATATCGATCTTTAACTCTCAGTTGTTGGCTGCTTTGTTGACGAATTTGTGAAGTAATTTTCTATTTTATCTCTAGCATTTAACATTAATGATGTGTTATCCTCATTCAACAAATCGATATCAACACTGTGATATGATCAATGGCGGTTTTTTGTTAATCTAGTATGATACTGTTTTGTTATTGATGTTAAATTTGAATACGAAGGTTATAAAAATTGAAGTATCATGATGATTATCTTAAAAAATGGCACACAATATAAATGACATATTTGGATAGGTATTGCATAATTTTCTTACTGCTTCGAAATTCAATTTTTTTTTTTTTGGTATTCGAATTGCTGTTTAGCATCTCAAGATACACATGTTTTCAGCTTCAAATTGCAGAAGAAAGGTATGAGGAAGCAGAAGCACGGACTCGGAAACTCAAGAAATAGATGGGTATGCTAAATTCTTGATGGATAACTTGCAATGTTTCTGTTTTTCTTTGGAGCCAAGAATTCCCAGACCTCAATGTTTCTGATTTTCTATAACAAAAGAAATTAGTCTCTTAAAACTATGTGGTAACTACAATTTTTACTTTCCATTTAGACATGTTTCTATTGGCTACATTTCTTTAGGAATGTTTTAACAATGTTGCTTGGTCTTATTCTATTAGATTGCAACTCTAGGATATGGTGTATCTTTAGAAGCTCGTCTTTTGAGCAGGCAAGTAATGAATTTTGAAATGTTTTTTCTAAATACAGTAGATTCTCTAGCTAATTTTTTTTTTCATTTATCTTTAATTTTTATATTGTTAACTCTGCAGGAAAGAAGCAGAACTTCAGAAAATGGAGGTATGTATGAGAAGGAATGCTATTATTTTCGAGTGATTCAGGTTTTGTATGTATATAGGTTGAGCATTATTCTGCCACTAGGTGAAGGTTAATATTGTCATAAGCCAATATGAATTCTGTTTATAACTCTAGGAGTCGAAAGCTTGACATTTTTTATGAACTTCAGTCATCTTATTTATTCTTTTATATGAGCATGTTATTGTTTCACATATTTTTGCATGGACAAGTCATTCGTGTTTTTGTTCTATTAGGCAATACACTACTTGTCTTTGTTAATCTGATGGAATGCAGTTTAAATCTGTAACTGGGACGTCTTTGACATGGCATGCTGCTTTTAAAGTTGCAACAGAAAGTTATGGTAGAGTAGGCGAGGAGCTTGCAGCCCTTAGAATGGAAGCCGAGCTTGCAACCCTTCAATTTCATAAACCTGATTGTTTTGTTACAATAGTGTTACTAATTATTACTAGCATTTTATTGAAGAATTGGTTGTTCTCTGAAAAATGAATAAGAAATTATTATAAATGCAATGGTTACTTATATTTAAATGATCCATGCACACCTTGGTTTTTATGCTTGAGCTAAACTGAATGGTTGGTTATGGTGTTGTATTACAAATTTTCATGTCCCTCAATGGTTATCATGTCTTCTGCTTCAAAACGTTTAGATGGTGTAGTTACATGGCTGAATAAGATAACCAGGGCCGGTTCTGACATTTCCGGGGCCTGAGGCGAAGTTCAAAAATTAGGCCCCCCAATAGACCCCCAAATTATATTATGCATTTAAAATCCACAAGGCTATTACGGAACTAACTACAAATTTAAAACTCGAAGAAAAAAAATAACAAACAAAATATATTATACAAAAAAAATTATATTATAATATATTGTTAACAAGGTCGAAAATGTTCTAAACTATCACTTAAATACAACTTGTCTAGCGGTTTTAGAAGCAAAAATATTAATCAAATTTGAGTAATCTAATTGTTCAACAATTTCTTTCTCAATTGATATCATAGCCAATCCATTCAATTTTTCTTGTGACATAGTTGATCGGAGATAAGTCTTGATCAGCTTCAACTTGGAAAAACTCCTTTCCGCAGATGCTACTGTAACCGGTATGGTTAGCAAAATTTTGTAAGCAATATAGGCATTTGGAAAACAACCATCCAATGTCTTCAAATAATGTAACACATCAATTGCTTTCTTTGCTTCACTTGGTAAATAGCTCTTCAAGACTGTCAATTCCGAACATAAATCATCTCCATTAATATCCGAATGTCCATTATGTGTCAAATACTGCTCAAGATTATTACAAGACTTCAACAAACTGACACAAGATGTACGATATAACTTCTCCAAACTAAACAAAAATCCAAATGTCTCTTCAAGTTGTTTAAATTGTTGAAATCGTGTTTGAAGCGAAGATCGAGCTTGGTCAACAATAAAAAGGAAGTAATCAACTCTAAAAGATTCTTCTGCTGATTGATTTACCTCATCACTGCCACTTTCATCAAACTGCTTCTTTCTTTGAATGACACGTTTTTCTCGAAATACAGCTTCAATTCCCATTTCACTTGCTTTTGTTTTCGCTTCATCTATGGCAATAGCAAACCCATTTTCTCTATAATCGTCGAGAAACGTAACAAGTCCTTGTAAGAGGTTGATAGCACCATCCACATCCATGTTTTCAGCTTGAAGATACTTACTCACCGTATTAATTACATACAACAACCTATACCAAATTACCATGCCAAGCAAGAACTCAAAATTTTCAAGTTCATATGTCGCTAAGGACTCAGCTTCACTCTTCGTTTTACCATCTTCAGTAATGTCTGCCAAGTCAAGTAAAGCGTCTCTTATTTGTGCAGTTTGCTCTTTTATAGGTTTGACACTTTCAACATGACTTTCCCAACGTGTTTGTGACAATGGCTTCACTGTCAAACCTTCTACTTTATCTTTGAAAATTTTCCATCGCTTAGGAGAAGAAGCGAACAATGTGTAGATCCGTTGTATCACTCCAAAGAAGGATAGAGCTTTAGGACAACAATTCACCATATCAAATAATGCAAGATTAAGACTATGGCAACCACATGGAGTATAAAAAGCTCTGGGATTAATTTCAAGTAATCTTTTTTGTACACCTTTGTGTCTCCCGCTCATGTTAGCTCCATTGTCATATCCCTGCCCTCTAATATCATCAATATCAAGCTCAAGATTGATTAAAATATTTTGAAGCTCGAGAGAAAGTCCAAGTCCTGACGTATTATCTACCTTCAAAAACTCAAGCCAATATTCTTCTACTGTCGGTGATTTTTCCAAATCATCAACACATCGTATGACTAACGACATTTGCTCCTCGTGACTCGCATCTGGAGTACAATCAAGTAAAACTGAAAAATATTTTGCATGTCTAACTTTCTTGAGAATTGAACTTCTTACCTCTCCTGCTAACATCTGTATCAATTCATTTTGAATTGACTTACCAAGATATGTATAATGAATCTCACGTGCTTTAGCATGCCGAATGTGCTCTTGTATTATTGGATCAAACTCAGCAACCATTTCTACCATTTGCAAAAAAAGACCATTGTTCTCAAGATAAAGCTGTTCATCATCTCCTCGGAATGCCAAGCTGTTCTTGGCGAGTCTTTTCACAATAGCAATTATCCTCGTTAACACTTCTCTCCAATGTTTTCTTTCTTCATTAATCACCAATTGCACGCTTCTATCAATTGTATTTTTTGTTTGAAGTCTGTTTTCCAAATCAATCCAACTAGACATGCAACGTATATGCTCTTCATTTCCTTCATGACTTTTAATAGACCGCTGTTGATTATGCCAGTCTTTGTATCCATCATTACTCAATTGGCCTATTTTATTCATTGTAGATGGTGTTTTAAACAACTTGCAGCAAAAGCAAAATATCCTATCTAAAGATACTGAATATACTAGGCATTTTCTATCAATAGTCTGCCCATTTGGTAGTAATCGCGTATATTGTGAACAATCAAAATGCCTATTTGCACCATCTTTGGGAAATAAGATGCCATTGACTCTTTTTGGACCCATTTCAACTAAATAATCCCTCATCTTTTGGTCAATATTTTTCCAATTCTCGGGATCCTCGAAATTAAAAGAAAAGCCACCCTCTTCATTTAAATTTGTATGCTGAACATCATCTACAACATTCTCAGTTGATTCTTCTATATTCTGTTGTTCCTCAATCACAAAAGTTTCCACTGTTTCTTCACTCTCTTTTTTTTTTGTTTCGATTGAAATACTTATCCATATCTCCTGCTTGACTTGAACTAATGCCATTTCCTTTTCTTTTCGTTTTCTTTTTTGAGCTCCAGACGGATATTTAGGAGGCATGACTAGCCTAAAAAATAATAAAATATTTCAATAATCTCAAAATTAAAGCCGACAAGGCCACAATCATATAAGCCGACAAGGCCACAATTATATGAGCCGACAAGACTACAATCACGTATAACCGGCAAGGCTTCAACTATTTTAATTAAATAAATAAATAAGCGAGGGATAGCCATTGCTTACTTGAGAGTGAAATTTGAGCGGCAATTATGATATGACAAGTGTGAAAAATCACTTCTTCTTCTTGGAGATGTTAAACCTAAAATTAAGTATTAAAATTTGGTCAATCACTCAAACTCAATAATTATAATTGCTCCCAGACCGCATTACCCCAAACCGAAAAAATAAAAGAGAGAGAAAATATTTCTTGGTTTTAATACTATTGCATTGTGTTTACTGATGTTTTGAATTGACGGGGAAAGATAATAATTATGTCACGATTCAAGAACCAGGCTTTTTTTTTTAATTATTATTTTTTGTTTAACAATAACCAGAAATCCAAATTAGTTCTGCTGCAATGGTGAAATTGCACACCTACTTACAATATGAATTCTATAAATCGATGCAAAAACCTTTTACATTACACAGTCCCATTTTTGCACTAGCATTAACATCAACAAAATCCATTTTTTGTACTTTATAATCCTAAAAATTACTACGTAGCCAACAAATGAAATGCATCAATGAACATAAGAAGTAAGAACCCGGCCCTGACCAAAACTACTCCTATAAAATGAAATGGGGGAAAAATGATAAACCTCGGCAGCAATAATACCCATTAACAAAGATTAAGATAAACCCAAAAAAAAAAAAATAAAGAAATACCTCTAACCAAGCCCGAGTCGAAAAACGAAAAAGGAGAAGAGAATACTGAATCAGAGATGGAGGAGCCAAGGAGGAAGTAAGGAAGAGGAAGATAATAATTTTTCGTGAAAATTTCGGACAATGCAAATATGCAATGAATCGCGCGCAGTGTCTCCAAGCTCCAGCTCTCTGTGACTTTGCGTGTATAATTGTATAAGTGATTAAGTGTATGTATTGCTGAAGTGTGCCTGTGACTTGTGTGACTAAAAGACTAAAAGTGAATAGCATTGGGCTTGGTTGGTTTGTTGTGGATATATAATAATGTTGCTGTATTGGTTTTTTTTTTTTTTTCAAACTTTTGGGCTTTGGCTTTGGGCCAAAAAAGCACTGTTATTTTATTTTATTTTTTTCAAAATGGGCCCCCTTTGGTTTTGGGCCCGAGGCGGTCGCCTCACTCGCCTCGGGCCAAAACCGGGCCTGAAGATAACAATTAACTGCAACGGAATGGAAACGAGAACGGATACTGTAATGCATTGCCAAAATTGCAATCTGCTAAATGAGTTGACTGAATTTGCAGAACATGTGCTAATGAATCGGAACATCCTCAATCAACATAACCTTTCAGGAGATATTCACTGCTTGTAACATATTTGACAACAAGAAACGTTTGTGGAGATATGCAAACATTGCACCATGAATCTTATCTGATTGTACAACACATACATTACACATTAACTGTTGATATTAACTCTTATATAATACATTTCCAAAAATTGGTACAAAGCAAAGATAATACCATCTGTTCCATTAAAATACTAGAGATTGTACCTTATTATATACATATTCGACTCAAAATCAGAACTCAAAAAAGATCATATCATCCCAATAATGAGTCTTGAAATGATACTAAACATAAACATCCACAACTAATATACTAACTTATCGAACCAAAACATTTCATCAAAAATCAAAATTACGGCGATGGCATGATGGTGGATTAATTGATAATTTATTGCAATATCCTTGGTCTCCAAAAAGTGACCAAAGCACGTGTCTAAAAAAAGCTTCTTCTACACTTGAAACAATTTTCCCACCAGTGAGCTTAATGTATCAGGCTTCAAGAAAACATTAACTTTTCCAAGAGACCACATGTCCGGTGGGATGAGATATTTCCAATTCTACATCAATGCAAAGTATGGAACGATGATAAATTTATGAAATCCCTTGCAATACATATAATATAAGAAATTTACACACTTTTCCATTGTTATCAATAAGAAGATACACATATAGAAAAAACATACATTTTCCATCATTTATCTGGTTGTATCATTCATGGATCACGAATACCTATGTTAACATGTTGAGTATATGAGACACTTAACAGTACAACTCAATGCAAGATGTTAACATAATGACAAATCTTGGGACACGTAATAGTGAATGGAAACAAACAAATAAATATTATAAAAGTGGTTAACATTAGAGAGTCACGTAATAATGAATGTAAACAAATTACACACTTTATAGTAATAAAAGGAGTTAACGTAATAGGTTATTAATTACATAATGTGTTAACAATGTAAACAAAGTTTACACATCGAACTTATGAGTTATGAAATAGGTTAACATAATAGGTTAATAATAACATTATATGTTAACGTCAATTTTAACAAGAAAAAATCATGTAACAATCTCTGGTATTTATACATTCATTCCACGTAACAAACTCAACGCCCAGATTACAACACATGTATACGATAATTCATTTGATACTCAATTTTATAACTAAAATTAAATAAACAACAGGATAGAATCATGGTGACAACCTGCAGAGTCGGAGGTTGCAACAGCAAGAATTGCCTTTTTAGTGACGCTGGTAGCCAGAGGACGTCTTTTTGCTTCCTGTTTGTTCAAAGATGAACTCAAATGATCAGTCCAGCAATCTTCAATGCAACGAACAATCACAGAATATCATATAAGATTTTCCACCACCCTATATTAAATTTTATAAGAAAAAATATTCTTGCCAAGTGAATGGAGGAACTTAACTCAAATGATGAGTTAAAACAAGTAAAAGAAATATTCTACGCTTCGATTTCGAAGCAATGCGTGATGATGCCATACTACATAATATGGGTATTCAAAAACAATGTTAAAAAAAAAATTCCCAATGTGAGAATTAAAGGAAGAAAAACAGTGAATAATTGATTCTAAAACAAAATTAAAAGGATTGTATTCACTTACTTTGTTGAATGTAGGTTCTAAATGACGGGATTTGGCGATTTCGAAGAGATTTATTCTTGGTATATCTCTAAATGACCGTGAAAGAGGGTTTCTTCTCTGTGAGAAGTTTCCACAGAAATTTTCACGTTGATTGATTGATAAAGTAACGAGGGCAAAACGGTAATCTACATTATTTTATGCTTAAATTTAGAGATTGATTTATTTAATCTCTAATAATTAGCTAATTCAGTTACAAATTGATAATGACCATAATTAAAATAAATATAATATATTATTTAAATTTGTACAGTATAAAAAATGAATATCTAGTAATATTGAAAAAATATATATACATTTAGTAATTTTAAAATTTTGATAAAAAAGTAGGTGGACTACCTAATTTTTACTAAATAATATAATTTATTTTTGTAGGTCTATGGACTCTAAATATTTTTGACATGAGACCCTCTTGACAGCTTGTATAAAATTTGTGCAACAAATGTATATGTAGAGCTTAGCCCAGTCCATCAGGGCAGAGCAATAAATAAAAGGGACTTTTTCAAGAATGAGCCACTTTTTTAAAATAATTCCAAAAAACCATTTATGTTACTTAAATTTCAAAAATACTGTTTTGGTAATATATTTATTATAATTACAAATATTAATATATTAATTATATGCTGTCATTAACAGCTGTAACAGAAACACCAAAAAGGAAATTTCAGTTATTCGAATCAATTAGAAATCTAATTGATTCCAAATCAAAATAGAACATCAGAAAATCCGCGACGAAGATGAGTATATGAAAGCGAAGGAAGAACACCATTCTGTGAATAACATCAAGCCTCGAACAAAATCAGAACGCGAAGAACATCAGACCGCGAAGAACATCAATACGTGAAAAGTTTCAGTCCGTGAAGAAAAAAATAATGTATGTGATCAGAATTTCAACATAAGGTTAGTTATTGTAACAATTTTATGAAATTATATGTGAAAATTTTCTCTCAGTTGATCAATCCGTAAGATACATTTGCGTATGTTACATTATTGTATGTTAAATTTACACATGTTACATTTACACATGTTTATGATACATTGAGAACATTTTCTTATGTTACATTATATTTCTAATATGATTTTGTAACATTCAGAAACATCTGGTTTGCGGAAATGTTTATTACAGGTACATAATTTGTGTATGTTACAAATGTCTATGTAACATTTGTGTATGTTACGTTTTTCTTATGTTACATTTGCGTGTTTGTAACATATTATTTTATATTAACGTAACTCAATTTTTTATGTTTATTTTTTTATTACAATCTGTACTTTAAGTAACATTTCACGTTATGTTACATTGGATTTTGTAACATGTACTCTTTGAATTTGTGTTTGAAAATATGGATTTACGTTTGTTACAAAATATGTAACATTTCCATAGCTTTTTCGGTAATATTGTTAAATGTTACATATCATTACTGTAACGGATTGATGTTGCCCATTAATGGTTTCAAAGTATGTTACATTTGCATTTGTTGTTTATTTGCAGGAATGGATACTATAAATATTCTCATTGACAACAATGGCGAAACAGTCGGGATTTTGGTACCACATGATTGTAGCTACATCCAGCTAATTGACATGGTAATGTCCGCATTCAATTATGATCGAAATAAAATCGTAATAGCATTACATTATGATGTGGGTGGTGGATTGGGTCCAATAAGAATAACGAATGATAATGCAGTCCTGTTCTATTTGAGATTAAAAAGTAAGGAACAATTGTTAACTACTTACCTGCTTCGAATTACCGTTACAAATCCATTGGATAGTATTATCTCAGTTGGAAGTGTGAATAATTCGCCCGATGTTTCTGGAGATGGAATTGATTTGGAACATATTTCTAATACTAGTATCGTCGGTACTGATACATTTGCTTGTAGTGTTTACCAAACAATCCCAGATGTAGTAGAAGATGAATTTGAAGTTGACAACTATGTAAGTGAACACGGAGGCTTAGATGGAATTGATACCGGTATGATTTTTAGGAATAAAAAGGTTCTAAAGCAAAAGGTTTCGTTATATGCCATTCAAAACAATTATCAGTACATTGTGTATAGATCCGACAAAAAGGAATATGTTCTCAAGTGCAAAGATCAGAACTGTATGTGGCAATTTAGAGCTTCTAAAATGGGTGAAACAGAGATGTTTAAGATAAGGTACATCCGATATGGTCATACTTGTTCGGTTGATATAATTATGGGGGATCATAGACAAGCAACGAGTTCACTCTTTGGAGATTACATAAAACACAAGTACATGGATGCCAAAACTATTTATACTCCAAGAGACATAATAAATGACGCGTCAAAAACATATGGAGTAACATTGAGTTATGCAAAGGCCTGGAGGGCACGCGAGTATGCCTTGGGAAAGATATTAGGAGATCCAGAGGAATCGTACAGTCACATTCCATCTTATTTGAACATGTTGATGGAGAAGAATACAGGTACATTTACACGTGTTGAGACAAGTACGGACAATACTTTCAAACACTTGTTCATGGCGATGGGAGCTTCGTTACAAGGATGGAGACATTGCAAACCTATAGTTGTAATAGACGGAACATTCTTGACAGGACGTTACGGTGGTACATTGTTTACTGCTTGCACACAGGATGCGGACTACAACATATTTGTTCTTGCTTTTGGTATTGGTGATGGCGAGAATGACAATTCGTGGGAATGGTTCTTATCAAGGTTCAAGGAGGCTTACGGAGAGAGGGATGAGATGTGTATCATCTCTGACAGGCATGGAAGCATACAAAAGGCAGTTGAACGAGTATATCCAAACATAACACAAGGTTTTTGTGTGTATCATTTGTTACAAAATTTAAAGAGGAGGTTTGGGAAGGTTGCAAAACACATTACAAAGCCATTTAACGCAGCCGCTAGGTCTTATACACATACTGAATTTGAATACCATATGAATGTATTGGACAACATACATGAAGGCATCCGACCCTATCTGGTACGAAATATTCTTTTGTTCATTCGACCAATCTCATTTGTCTATTTTATCATGAATTGATGTGTATGTTACAATATATTTTACAGAAGGATAAGGTCGGCTATTATAGGTGGTCGAGAGCTTATATGCCAATCAACAGGTACACTACGATGACATCAAATATTGTGGAGTCCGTAAATGCCGTGACAAAATCGATAAAAAATTATCCAATTGTGACTATGCTAGAAAGCTTGAGGAACATATTGCAAGAATGGTTTTACAAGAATAGGAATAAAGCACATTCCACATTTATACGGCTTTCAACAAAGAATGAGAATTTGTTGCGGAAAAATGCAAGAAACTCCCTAAATTTGAAGGTAACTACATGAAGAAAAATGGTTATAATGGTATGGTGAAATTAATTACATAAGTGTTACGGATTTATATATTTTGTATTTCTAACACAGGTTTCGGGTTTAAGCGATGTCATATTTCAAGTTACAGACAAAAAACACAAAATATGGTTGACATTGGAAAATCCACATGCACTTGCAACAGATTTCAAGTTGACGGTATCCCTTGTCAACATGCATTATCTGTTATTGGAAGGAATTGTATGGAAACATACAAATATTGTTCTTTGTACCACACTCGGGAGGCTTACATATCAGCCTACGAAGGTAGCGTTATACCCCTTGGTGAAAGTGCTGATTGGGCGATGGCTAGGAGTACTAATTCGATGATTGTATTGGCTCCAAATCCATCCAGGAAAGTAGGGAGGCCTAAGGAGAGAAGGTTCAGATCAGTTTGTGAACGAAACAGTGTTATAAAGTGTAGAAGATGTGGGCGATATGGGCACAACAGGAGAACTTGTAAACATCCATTGGGTTTGATCACCACGCATAATGAGAGTTAATATACTGTTAATGTGTTATGTAATTTTTTTCTTCATGGAATTGAATACATTGTGGTATTTCTAACGCAGTCATGTGCTATAAAGAATTCAAAGCATTAATAAAGTGTTATTGTTTTGATACATTTACATATTTGATGTTTGATATAGTTATTTTAAAATAGTGCAAGATCAGAATGATATATAACATCAGTGATACATATTAAAACTTATGATGATATCAGATGTAACATATGTAACATCAGTGGTAGAGAATACCAATACATGTAACATGTGCTGGATAAAATAACATGATATCATTTGTAACATATTTATTGTCATACACAATATAATTAGTAACATATGTATCATACCACAATACTGAAAAGAATCTGTTACATATGTTACAACTTCAAAACGAATTGTTAACTTCAACAAGTTCGTATTTACGTTCATACTGGACCCTAAAACAAATTGATACAATGTAACACCTGAATGAGATTGATATGTAACAATGAAATCAAATATAATACATGATTAAATTATTTGTAACAATGTAACATATGTAACAATGTAACATATGTAACAATGTAACATGTGTTGGTACAATAACAGTGCCAAATCTGTAACATATGTAACAATGTAACATGTGTTGGTACAATAACAGTGCCAAATCTGTAACATATTCAGTAATATATTCATTGTTACAAAATACCAATTGTAACATATGTATCAGTATCAAACAACATGTAACATATGTATTAACATTCATACACAAAACCATTTGTAACAACAGCAGCTACTGTTACAACTGTTACATCATCCAAACCAAACCTACACTTCAACAAAATACTATTAATATATTCAATCTACTGTAACAGATATATAGATATTAACTCCTATTTTGCATTTTTTTTCCTAGCAACCTTCCTTGCTTTTCTTTCTCTCCTTGACACAAAATCAGGATTTGTTTCATATCCCTCATCACGCTTGTCTATCCCATGTTTGAACAACATTGCTGCCAAATGGGTTCTTTCAATTGAAGCTTCAAAAGGATTTGGCATTCCTTCTACATTCCCGTTCAATATGTGTTCTGCATACTTGATGACAAAAACACTGCAATCGGTCCTAGTAAAAAGAATATGTACAGCATCAGATACAATGTTAACTTTCAATGGAGGTTATGATATAAAAAGATAATAGACGATAATGTATATACTAACCCATTTTCTTGTTGAGGTATATTGTGTACTAGATTAACCTGTAGAGGTTCGATCTGTTTCACTCCATTGACAATCGATGGACGCCATACGTCAATCCTTGCCAACAAATGAGGGATGATACACGCAAATGGTTGAACGTCAGCCATAACTTCAACATCTTTAATAGTTGACCAACATGAGTTGTATACATTTAAAGATCTTGCTTTCATGTCCAAGTCTCCAAGTATCCAATTGGCATGTTCACCCATCATAATAG
This sequence comes from Forsythia viridissima, assembly GCA_030279155.1. Classification (NCBI taxonomy): domain Eukaryota; kingdom Viridiplantae; phylum Streptophyta; class Magnoliopsida; order Lamiales; family Oleaceae; genus Forsythia; species Forsythia viridissima. The sequence continues at coordinate 20,382,010 of CM059034.1, read as the reverse complement.
GTATCAACACATGATCGACATCCGCCCATGGTCTGTTACAATGCAAATAGTCTCCAATTGGATATTCAAGCATCGACACATTCTGGGCAATAGCATTGACATCATCCTTAAATGATGGAAATATGCCCCTAACCATACTGCCAAAAAAAGTGTCTGTAGTGGTTGCGTTGAATGTCATTTCGGGGCTATGGGTGGCCATCTTCCTCAGGTAGTAAAAACATACATCTAAGTGCTGTGGAATCAATGGTATAATGATATGCAACATTAGAAAAAATTTGAAATCAATCAGATTTGTTACATATGTAACATCATTAAAAGTATAAACATGTTTGGCAATCGGTAAGATCATGTAACAAAAAAATATGTTTGGAAAATATAATACCGTGTCTCTTAGGGATTCGTCAATGTCTCGAAGCTCGTACCACCAAGTCTTCTCGCTAACCTCAACAAGACCAAAATCAAATGGGGGAACAATTTTCATTTTTGTCAACAAAAAACTTTCTTTTCCTATAATAACAAAAACACACATTAGAATGTAATTATTAAGTGGATATGATGATATATAAATATAATTATATCTTACACATTGTTAGGACGATAACCATCACGAAACCATAGGTCAAATGCTCTAACGTCCTCAATAGGCGGCGGAACCAACCCATACTTCAATGCACTTGCCTCAAATCTTGATGTTGAAGTCACAGTGTTCTGCTGTTTTGCAACATATGGTGATTTGATTAAAATACCTGGCCTTCGTTGACGTTTAACCGGTATTCCAGACATTGTCTCATCTTGCAAATCACCAGTATCTTCGCATTCAATCTGTGTCCACAAATTGAAAAGTCAGATATCATGAATTTTGGTAATCTCAAGCTGATTTAGTTTGTTGTTTGGGTGTACCTGAATCATTTCCGATTTGTCCTGCTTTTCTACACTATTTATTATCTCTTCAACTTGTTTCATCACCACTTCAGAGTAGAATGTATCTTCCAGAGGGTCGCACATATTGACATTCTCATTTTGATCTGTGTTCCTACCTTCACTATGTGGATTAGCAGCATGAACAACATCGGGGATTCCTCCCATTGAATCAGTCGGACCACTGGAAGCCTGAAAAATAAAATGTAGGATGTGATATATCGGAAGCGAAACGATTCTATTACTATGACAAATTGAGTTACGTTAATATAAAATAATATGTTACAAACACGCAAATGTAACATACTAAAAACGTAACATACACAAATGTTACATAGGCATTTGTAACATACACAAATTATCTACCTGTAATAAACTTAGTATATTGCAAAACAATTACCTTTCTTACAAATTCTTCACGGTCATTGAAAACAACTATTTGACTGTCAAGGACTCCCATTGGAGGAGAATCTGATTTTGATGGAACTTTTGTCCTTAACTCATCTATAAATTTATCAAGCTTAGCATCAATATCATGACGAAGTGTCCGAATATCAGACTTCAAATCATCTTGTTGGGAGATTATTCGATCCTGTCGGGATAGTATATCAACCAAGAGTTTTCTTATCTCCTTCAACCGAACTTTGCGATCATCCTGCCAATTAATCCACGTTAGCTAGATGATGGTATTTGGAAGAAATAAAAAAAAAATGAATAACTGTAACAATGTAACATATGAAAAAGAACAGCAAACTTATTTCAGAATTTATTAACCTCTTTGGGGACTGCTTTAGTATTTTTCGAAACGTTGATATTTCGAGCAACTTCTGGAATTGAAGAACTATGAGCATTAAATTTCTTTGATTTCGTAACAGGAGGTTCTACGAAATCACTATCATCGTCATGTGTTGTAGATGGTCTATCACTACCAAACAAACCATCTAGGTATGACGCCCCTCGTTCATCTTCATCCAGTTGGATGCCATTAACTTCCATCTATAGTATACATAATGAACAAACCAAAATGTTACATTTGCGCGTTTGTAACATATTATGATACACACATAACAACATAGCAATTTTATGATACATAATAACTTACGTCTGGTAGGTCAAAGTTAATCTTCTCCAGTGTTACTCGCGCTGAAGTATTAGTCCAGTTCAAAAGCCGAGGCCATGTCCGATGTAATCTGGAGCATATTTTTCCGTCTATCGAAGGCACAACTTCATAAATCCAGATTTGAAATGTAAGAGGGAATCCATATAGTCTGTACATGAATATATCCTTCTTCAGCCCATCATCATACGTACGCTTTGTCAATGCAATCTTCAAATAACTGAAAGTATTTTGAAATAGTTCCTTGCCCCATGCGTACGTATTGGTCAGAACTGAATCAACCAGACAAAATGTTGCATCTGATACCTGTTTTTTATACGGCGTAGTGAACAGGTATGACGTAATCAGATACAAAATCCCAATTTTCACAACATCTTCATCTTTCGAATCCGATGACATCTTCTTAAAAACTCGCTCAACATCTTTGTTATAAACACTCTTTGAATCATCAAAATATATCTGCCTCAACATTGATTTCGCGTTGCGAGACTTAGGTACGACATCAGGACCAGTACACTTCAAACCAGTAATTATACAAAACTCCTCAACTGAAAATTTCAGTATTCTGTCTGAGATACTGAACCACATTTGTTCCTTGTTTGACTGTCTCACCTCCATTAACAGCATCTTGTGTATAAGTTGATGCTGAAGATGAATCTCATTTACATTCAAAAAATGCCCAAAACAAGTTGAACGAAACAATTCTTTTTGAGAATTGTTCATCTTCTGGTTAAGTGAGTTAATAACGTCATAAGGAGCCGATACCATTACTCTGGCTCCAATCCTGTCATCAGGATGGATACAGAAATCTCCAACCTGAAAATTACAAATGAAAATGACATTCAACAGTATACTAAAGCATAATATACAAGATTGTAACATATGAATCAACCAATGTAACAATAACATAATAGCCACCTGTGTAACATTTGTTACATCATAACATCATAACCACCGTGTAACAATAACATAATAACCAATTCTGTAACAAATGTTACAGAATAACCATCTCTGTAACATTTGTTGCATAATGATCATCTTTGTATCATTTGTTACAAATAACCAATATGTAACAAATGTAACATAATAACAAATTTAAAAGTAACATAATAACAAATTTAAACATAACATAATCTGTATTACTTTTTAAAATATTAATCAGGAACATAATATGCAAAATTTTACAAAACATACTCATCTAAACTAAACTACATAAATACTAACTTCTATTAGCAAAAAAATTAATTTGGTACGGTTGAAAATACCTGTGGAATGTAGCTTTTTCTTTTGCGATTTTTCTTCGATTTCTTGGTAGAATCAGTTTTGCATGCCTTCATCTTCGTTATCTCTTTCGTTTTGGCATCTTCAGTGGGTGTAGAGAAGGTTGTTCGCCGGCGACCGGAAGCGTTGGAGTCCGTTTTATTTTCACCACCAGTTGACACTCCCATCGACCTTGTCGTTCTGCGGCTTGGAGTCTCCATTACTCAAAGGAGATGAAAAATGTACAACAATTTAGGACTCTCACGCGAAGATTTGCAGAGATTTTTGAAAAAGAAAAACTTACACCGGTTTGATAATGGGGAGTTTCTTCACGGTTGGGATTTTCACTGTAGAGGTGCGTAAATAGAGGAGGGTTAAATTGGTAAAATGTAATTTACGGTTTTAATGTAGTTTTTTATCCATTATTAATTGAATATAAAAATAATTAAATTATTTTTAAGAAAGCAGTATTTTTGAAATTAATAAGCCAAAATGTTAGATTTGGGATTATTTTGATATTTATAAGTAGTGGATGTAATATCCACTAAATAAAATTGGATTGAACTGGTCCAACCCAGTTTTGTATGGGCCAGAAATATACTAACTCGGTTTAGTCTATTAGCCCAACTTGATCTTAATTTTTTTTAAATAATAAAATTTTTATTTTTTTGTTAATTATAAACTATTTGTAGACATTTTAAAAAAAAAAATACAAATATTAAAAGCATACTAGTCTTATTGTTTTGAGATATAAGCATGTTTAGCTTAAATTAAAAAATTTACTTATAAATAAATTTAAAATAAATAATTTACTTGTTACACCAAATATATTTTAGATTGAAATTTAAATTAAACTAAATTTTAATTAAATATAAATAACTTTATGATGGATTTTGGGATTTTTGGACTAATGTTTATTAGTAACTTAGGTTTAGATTATTTTAAATTGATATTATTTAGATTATACATTGGAATTATTTACAAAATGAGTGACTAAAAAAAAAAAAAATTTAAAATCAGGCCGGCCCATCTAGCCTGTGGGCTGGGCTGGGCCATATTGGCCCAGTTTTATTTGGGCTTGGTCCAGTCCAACCAAAAAAATTAGATTATGTCTAATTATTATTATTATTAGGGATTTTTTTACAAATAACCACAATAAATAAAATATTTCTTAAAATACTTGTCATGTTTTTTTATTATAAAAATACTGTTTTTTATTTTTGTAACAGTTATTGTTACATTTGTTATTTTAGTTATAATAACAAAATAACAAATGTAACAACAACTGTTACAAAAATAAAAAAACAGTATTTTTATAATAAAAAAAGTATGACAAGTATTTTAAGAAATATTTTATATTTTGTAGTATATGATGAAATTATCACTTATTATTATTTTTTTGATCGTAGATTATGCTTAATTTTTATTGGATAAGTAGTTGACATGTTAACCAAATTATGATAGGGTTGCTTTGTGAAGTTGACTTGATGGTCAACTCAAATAAATTCGAAGGGGAATGATCTCCTCCCCACATGGGGAGGAGTTTATAAAACCCATGTGACACGTGTCACGTGGGTATTGGACAAGTGAAAAAGTGAAAAATATTTTTTTAATCACTTGTCCAATACCCACGTGACACGTGTCACGTGGGTTTTATAAACTCCTCCCCATGGGGAGGAGATCATTACCCTAAATTCGAATCTTGGCTCGATTAGGTCAAATTAACTGTTTTTTTTTTTTTTTTTTTTTTTTAATTTGCTTCATTCACAAGTACAGAAATATCCCAGACCCCTGATCTTTCCATCTAGATATTTTAATTCCACACTCACTTCACTTATAAAATGCCCACAAAAAAGCAACCAAAACTATCTCCAATTTCTCTTTTTCTCTCTACAGGGACCGAACCTTCTAGAAGTACAAAACCACCACCGGCCACCGCCGATGTCCACCTCGGCCCCCGCTGTCAACACACTCGAGACTCCAGTAATGGACTCCTCATATTCCACTCTCTTACAGAGTATAACGGAGGAAGGTGGCTACGCCTTCGCCTCCATGGCCACTCTGGCAGCCGGCGGCGATAATCACGCGGCGGAGGCCGCCAAGGAGATGGCGTGGGAGCAGCTTCATTCCGGTCCATGGCACTCTGTAGGCCCAATTTGGCGTGACGCCTATTCAATGGCATGCCTCCACGTGGCCAGAAACCATTTCTCCTCCGGTGAATTCAAGCTCTCTCTCAAAGCTCTCGATATGGGGCTCATCATGGGTGGATTGACTTTACGAGATGATTTGAATTCGTGTATTAAGAAAGTTAGCAGTGCTCTTACAGAAAAAGACTTTAGTTCCAGTAATAACAACAATAACAGTACTGATTCCACTGAAGAAGGGCAGAAGAAAAGTGAGCTATTTGGAGATCAAGCAATTATTTCCCGCCAACATTTCAACTTGCCGGAGGTGAGGTCCGTCTCTCTCTCTTTTTCTATCTCTCTCTCTCACACACACACACAAATTTTAATTTTTTCCAAGGCCTAATCTGAGATAAAGCATGGTGTCCAAGGCTTTGGACGAAATTAATGGTTACAGGTGCACACATTCATGTTTTTTATGTTTTGCTAATTTTTTCAAGAAATTTGAAATGATACTATATATTCTTAATCTGAGATGATGAGATTACAACTAATAAAGCATGATGTACACGGCTTAGAGGAAATTAATTGTAACAGATGCATATTTTCATGTTATTTTGTTTTATTGTATGTTTAAGAAATTGAAAAATGGTAATACATATAATTGTTGGCGCGAAAGCTAGAACACTTTTACTCAGTTTATTAGTATACATGTGTGCTTGATTTAAGGGGGGCCCTCTCTTTTATTTCTTCTTTTTGTGTTTTTAGAAAATGAATGAAAAAAAAAGAATGCCATGTCATGGCTCAACTGGTAAAGCATGAAGTGCAACCCTTTTTGTGTGTGTTTGCTTAATGTATGGAACATTTAAATTTAATATGGAGAATATTGATGGGTTCACTCTGAATCTGATCAGATTTAATCAAATGACTACTCTGAGCTCGGCATTTCCCTCAACTTTTTGTTAAAAAGTAGGCTGCAATTAAGAGAAGTTTGTTGCTTATTTAATTTATTGTAGATATGCCTTTAGGCCTAAATAGAAGTTTATCAAAGCTAAGGGCACAGTGAATGTCGGGTCATTCATAATAGTTGTTGCTGCTGCTCCATGTGTTTGCAAAGTAATGTGCTTAGATCGTTGTAAACTGCCTTCCTTCCTTCTTTTCCTTTACAAATATACTGTTGATTATGCATTATACTTTTATTATCACAAGTGTTGGGATCTCTGCGCATCTTATAAATTTTATATGTTCCAAGTGGACTGATACGAGGTGACTACTTTCTTGTAATCTTGATTTGAATTTGCAGGTGCTGCAATTATTACCCTCGAGGTCATTATCTTGTAAGAAAGTTGGAAGAAAGTCTGGTCTGTCCTTGGAAGGATTCTTGCGAGACCATTTCCTGTGTGGTTCTCCAGTGATAATTAGTGATTGTATGGTGCATTGGCCTGCTAAGAATAAATGGAACGATATGAATTATCTTAAAAGGATTGCAGGTTTTCGCACAGTTCCTGTTGAGGTGATTGATCTTCAATAGTTGGTTGCCTTTTGGATTTCCTTTATTCTTGCACAGAAACTCGAATGGAGTTCACATTTGAACCAAAATTTTGATGTGCTGAGGGTCCATTTTAGAAGAAACTTCTATTTATTTCATACCAGGTTTAATTTGCATGGATTACTGAATATGGTGATAGATTCTCTAAGGAAAAAGGAAATAATATCCGAGGATTGCCATGAAAGCAGTAATCTATAACTCCCCCTCCCGCCGATTACTTTCCACTATTTTATTGATGAAACATAAATTCATAAATATTTTGCAGGTTGGCAAAAACTATCTATGCCCAGAGTGGAAGCAAGAATTGATTACTTTTTCTGAGTTTCTTGAGAGGATTACTTCCAATGAATGCCCTACTGAAGACACTACATATTTAGCTCAGCACCAATTGTTCGATCAGGCATGCACTCATCCATTTAAATCAGAAGCAACTTTTGGAATCCTAACATTAACATTTGGACATTGTAATAGCTTTTCTATTGTTGACTGTTTATCAATTGGCAGATACTAGAACTAAGGCAGGATATTCTTATACCTGACTACTGTTTTGCTGGGGATGGGGAGATCAGGTCCATTAATGCTTGGATTGGTCCAGCTGGGACAGTTACACCATTGCATAATGATCCACACCATAATATACTTTCTCAGGTATGGAATATGTAATTCTAAATGCTGCAAAGATTACCGAAAAAAAGAAGATGATGAAAAAAGGACTCTGCTTGGATATAACTGAGGCTGTTCCTTTATCAGGTCATCCTCATCTTTTGTCACGCTTCATAAACCTTTATTGCCTTTCCAGGTCAAGTAATTCTTTATGAAGGCACCTGTTTATCTCCAAAATGTGGAAACTGTTTTTATCCTGGGGTTTTGTGAAGCTATGGCTCACTGTTCTGCAGATTTTCATTTAAGGGGGAAACTGAGTTTCCAATTAATTTATGTGTTCGAGGGCTCAAAACTGTTTAAAAATATAATAAGAAGCTAACTTATTCCTTGCTGAATTTGAGTAAGTAGATACTCGCCTGATTCCAGTGTTGTGCAATTAATTGGTTAGTTTTGGTATTTGGCAGGAACACCCACTTACTGTTTTTATAAATGAATTGAAAACTTCTCATTAAGCTAAAAGGGAACATTATATTGTTATCTCTTTCTCTAACCACATTCTTATTAGAACGTTCAAGGATGGTTTGGGTAAATCATAAATGAAAGACACTATAAAGTTGTAAGTTGTATTTTTGGAATTTGGAGAGAATAATTGATTCATAAGGCTCCTATATCTGGTCTCCACAATCACCTTGGGGGTGTTGAATGCAACTATTTTTTCAAAGGGTGTTGAGTAGTTTAGAGACAAATGATAGATTACCCTCTTGTGCTATGACGGGGCCCAGATGTTCTGCATTGCTTGGTCTTTTAGTCTGGTAATTCCTTGGTTAAAAGAAAAAAAAAAACTAAAAGCAATTCTGATAATTGGCACAATTAAGTTAAATATTCCAATTGGCAGGAAGCTGTTGTTGATTTGGCAATGGCGGAAGTTCAGCAATATTATAAACTTCCAGTTCATGTATTCACACTTTATTAGGGAACTTAAACTGTCAACAAGAATGACAAGACCTGCAAATCCCCCATCATCGGCAGTGATGTGATAAATAGTATTTTTCAATGTTTGTCCGTTTCACCAATATAATTTTGCCTTTAGCTTGAATTCTCTGAAACAGGAACATGTTTTCCATATCCTATTGTACTCGTGATATGTGTGGTAAATGTTGGTATATGATGTTAGGGGTGAGGGAGGAGCAGGAAAGGTTGCTAAGGCATTGTTCGGGGTTTTGGGTGGAGACGTGGAGTAGAGGTGGGTTCAGGTGCCTTTGAGGAGGGGGGAGGGGGTCTTGTTGATTGACAGTGAGTAGTAAGAGGGATAATATGCACGGCTACGTTGTTTTTAAAGAATCTAATGATAAATTATCCATACATGATACACCAAAAGATTTTGACGTGCCAATTAATTATGAGGCAGCATGGGGAAGGTAACTACAGTTGTGCTGCTCAGTGTGCACGCGTCAACTTCGTTTTATGTTTCTCCATATGTTTGTAAAAGCTTTTTTGCATTTTCTTCAGGTTGTCGGCAAAAAGTATATTAGGCTTTACCCTGCTTCATTGTCAGAAGACCTTTACCCACACATGGAGTCCATGCTTTGCAACTCCAGCCAGGTACCTATGCTTCTACCTTCCATTAGTTTTGTACCAAAACGATTTCTAAAATGGTCCGATACTACAATGAATGGCTGGTCTTTTGTTTAGTTTGACTTAATATGGTCCTATACTGGCTTTATGTTTGCTTAGTAACTGTTCCTATGTTGTCTATCATCTGTTTGACCATTTACTTTTGATGTATTTCCACCTTTTTGGTTCATTAATGTAGAGCTCTAGAGATATATCTCTAGAGATATATTTTTATTCAGTCTTGTAAATATGTATTTAACTGTGGAGAAAGTTCTTCTGAATCTGTATTGAGTATGCAAGTAGAGATGTAGTTGTAGGCGAAATAACTTGTACATTAGCTTTGAGGAGTCTTGGTTAAGATAAATTTGGTTGCTATAATTATTGGTGTATGTTGATGCAACAAGTCTTATTCCTAACAAATTTGGAGTAATAATGGTAAGTCGTGTGGAAAAGAAAGGGTAAAGCTAAAAGTTTTGTGCATGGTGGTAGAAGTGTCTTGAGGAGTTTGTCAGCTTGTTTTCCACAAGCTATTTAATATTTTTTCTTTGTTTATGAAATAGAATTCCTTTGAGAGAAGCCATAGAAATAGATAATCATATTCGTGGGAGATATATAGTCCACATCTTATGAGTAAATAAATAGGCACGGGTAATTTATCGATCTTTAATAATTTATTTATGTTTTCCTCAGTTTCTCAATATCTTCTCTACTTATCTGCCCACTGTCATGTTCTCATTCATCATAAAGAGTTAAAAATTTGTTTGAAGGTTGACCTAGATAACATAGACGAGAAAGCGTTTCCGAAAGTGTTGGATCTGGATTTTGTCGACTGCATATTAGAGGAAGGCGAAATGCTTTACATCCCCCCAAAATGGTGGCACTACGTGCGGTCCCTCAGTACGAGTTTTTCAGTTAGCTTTTGGTGGAGTGACACGGGAAATTCACAAGGGTCCTGATACATACCCTCCGTATTGATTCATCCTTTTCTTCTTTCTTTTTCTTGTACACGGGATAAATTGCTAATTATTTAGCTGGCATTCTTATACAGAAGGGGTCATTTTGTAGTTTACCATGATTTTATCGACTGTATAATTGGATTTAGTGATAGTATTGTAAACTGCTGGCAGTTTTGAATGAAACCTTTGTGTGCACACACTCGGGCACCTGTACGTGTAATTCTAAAGTCTAAACGTCTATATGGGTGTCAGGAATAGAAAATTTATTTCATAGTTAGTACTTGTTTGGTCTCGTTTAAAAATTAGTTTTTCAACACAAAATTAGCCCAAACAAGCACTTAATGTAGTTATTTTAGTTCAAAAACTTATTTACAAAAAATATCTCATTCACTTAACTACAATAATTGAGAATTGAGCGAGGTCAGAGTCCATCCCAATCCTTAGATGGTTCTAGAAACCGCACAGAATTGAATATAAATTCCAGCTAATCAAACAGTGGAGATCGAATTGAAAAATTGCACTATTTGTCCCTGATCTATTACTTCAATAAAAGTTGGTCTTTAATTTTTATTATTGTTGCACGATTAGTTTTTAAAATTTTTGTAAAATTATCACGTGATCTTTATGGAAATAAGTGTCAGTTGAAGTTTTAGATTAGAAGTAAAATGTAACTTTATAAAGATGAATATAGGAAGGTTTCACGACGATTTTATAGAATAGAAATTTGGATGATTTTTCCCAAACTATAATAAAAGGTTCATACTTATTGCATCTCGTAAAAGTAGGTTTATTTTTTTTATTCATCTATTTTAATCACATCACTTTTTTTATTGATAGTATAATTAATTTCTTAATTTTTTAATATATCTTTATTTAATATCTTATTATCAATAAATATAAACTATCATTATATTAATTGTAGATGTATATTAAAAAAATATATTTATTGTTTTAACTAGAATAATTAATTTTTTTTATACGTATTAAAAAAAATAGAAAAATAAATTAATTTTTTCAGTTTAAAATTTAGAAGTCAATTTGCTATGGAAGCAATATATATATAAAGGATCGATAATGAAATTTTCCCTATAAATGACGAGAACTTTCCAGCTAATCAAAACAAAGGAACTATTTTCGTAACATTTTTGGTTCCCTTCTTCTTCTTCCGGTGAGTGAAAAGTATGGAGAAAAGAAAAGAAAATGTTGTGCTTTTTCCATTCATGGCACAATCTCATATTATACCCTTTTTAGCCTTAGCTCAACAGATAGAACTAAAGGGCTATACCATAACCTTTGTCAATACATCTCTCAATATCAAGAAACTGAAAAAATTTCTCCCTTCAAAATCCTCCATTCGCCTTCTAGAAATCCCCTTCAACGCTGCCGAACACGGCCTCCCCCCGGAGGCAGAGAATTCGGATTCGCTTCCTTACAACCTCGTACTCCGCCTCCTTGAAGCCACTTCTTGTCTTGAGCAACCGTTTAGGAAACTACTTTTTGATCTTGCAGAGAAAGGAGGTGGGCAGAAGCCGGTCTGTGTTGTAGCGGATTTTATTTTTGAATGGACGGCACATGTGACTCGTGAATTTGGGGTGTTTCATGCAATCTTCAGTTGCACTGGTGGATTTGGGATGGCGTGTTACTATTCCATGTGGCTGAATTTACCTCATAAACACACAGAAAGTCTTGACTTTGTGCTGCCTGATTTTCCTGAAGCTGGAAAATTTCATGTCACTCAACTGTCACCTGCTTTGTTAGTGGCCGAAGAAGGAGATCCTTTTACAACTTTCCAAAGGAAAAAATTTCCGTATTGGTCGAAATCTGATGGAATTCTGTTCAACTCAATTGAAGAGCTAGACAAGACAGGATTGATGTATTTTCGACGAAAACTAGGTATACCTGTTTGGGGTGTTGGACCAATACTATTATCAGAACATGATAGATCAAGAACTAGCAGAAAACCAGCAATTAGTCCAGCATTATGCGTCGAATGGCTCGACAAAAAGCAATCAAATTCAGTTCTATACATATCATTTGGATTCCAAAACACAATATCGGCATCCCAAATGATGCAATTGGCAAAGGCGTTGGATTCAAGTCAAACAAATTTCATATGGGTTGTTAGGCCACCATTAGGGTATGACATGAACGCAGAGTTTGTGCCACAAGACTGGCTACCTGAAGGATTTTTGCAGCATATTGAGGATCAAGAAAAAGGGTTAATTGTTGATAAATTTGCACCCCAGATGGAGATTTTGTCCCATAAATCAACTGCAGCATTTTTAAGCAATTGTGGATGGAATTCAGTTCTTGAATCACTTAAAAATGGTGTTCCATTAATTGGTTGGCCAATGGCTGCTGAGCAATATTACAATGCAAAGTATTTGGTGGAAGAGGCTGGAGTTTGTGTGGAGGTGGCAAGAGGGACAAATTTTGAGGTGAGACAAGAAGAAATAATGGAAAAAATAGAGTTGGTAATGGGAGATAATTACAAGTCAAAGGAAATGAAGAGAAAAGCTTGTGAGATTAAAGAAATAATTAAAGATGCCACAAGAGATGAGGAAAGTTACAAGGGATCTTCTGTGAAAGCCATGGAGGAATTATTTATTGCTGCATTATTGAGAAAGGAGAAAACTAACGTTTAGACACAATTATTAGGTTTTAATTTAGCTTAGTTTGGAAGATTATCTTTGTCCAAAGTGGTTAAGAAGAAAAAAGTCTTTGTTTTTTTCTTTTTCTTGAAGAAAGTGGTGGCAAGCCTTCAATTGAAAAAATAATGGAGTTTTGGCTGCATTCATGAGCAAATGGTGTCTATTCCTATTCATAGTTTTCACTGTTTTTACAGTGTATTTAATACATATTATGGGATAATATTGTACAAGATAATGAATAAATTTTTTACATATTTTTCTTCCTTAATTCTTCTGTCCAATGTCGACAAGTGTAGTATACTGAAAATAACACGATAGATCAACAACACAATAAAAAATGGGGAAATAATTGCAGAATTAGTTTTGCAGGGTATGGCCATTACTTAATAGTATTTTTTGGTCTCTAATATATTTTCCTTTAGGATGATTTATATTTTTCGTCTCTAACTTTTCAAATTTATAATTAATCTACTTATAACTAATTTTTTTAACATTAGACATCTCCAACATTTGCATTTTACCCTCATCTTTAAATAAACAAAAATAGAAAAAAATTAAAAACAAAAAAAAATAAATAAAATTATAAATTAAGTCCTATAACTTTTAAAAAGCACAAACTAACTTCATCTTCCCCAAAAACCTACCCCACACCATAGCCAAATCACCACCATCCAACCACGAGATGGAAAATCCAGCAAGCCAGCCATGAGATGAGCAATCAATAATGAATGACAGTGATTTGTTTGCTGTTTCGTCGTATGCCGCTTGTGCATTGCAAGATGTGAGTGGTGACAACTTCAAATCTGCTATATCTGCAGCTATTTTCAGAAGAAGAAGATTGTCAATCTTCTTGTTGAGACTCTTTTACAGAAGAAGAAACAAGCACTGAAATCAGAAATGCAACTTATTTATGGCGATCTTGTAAGGAATTGAGGTATACATGCACAGCGGAAATTAAAAGTTCAATTCCTTTAAGTTGGATCAACCTTGCATTTAGAGAGAATTCGTGATAGGAATTTACCTTGATGAACACCGTGAAATCTGATTCTCTGATTAGTTGGTGGTGCGATCTTCAATACCACAGTTGTCCAGATGTCCAGCCTCCAATGGTGATCCACACAGCAAGAACAGATCTGGACTTCCACAATCAAGAACAGATGAAAGCAGAACTTTTGGGAGAAGTTGATTGGGTTGTCTTTTGCTTGTGCTAGCAAGTAATTAAAAATCAACACTTGTGATTAATCTGTTGTGGCCCTGTATATATAGGTAGGGCTAACCCTAGCCCTAGTTCTAGTCTAACTAGAACCCATCAACAAACGGGTCCAATTAATTTGGTCCAATAAGTAATTAAGTCCGACCCAACTATTTAGACCTTAGACATTAATTCTTACAATCTCCCACTTGGATAATGTCCAATTCCAGATGCTCAATTCTTACTTTATGTGTGTGACCCATTAGGTTCCCTTTCACGATGGCAAACGCAGTGATATTCTCATCGATTCACCAAGATCGATCAATTTACGTCGCCGTCCAAGATTGACATCTAGCAATGTGTCAAGGCAATCCATGTCAAGAAAAATGTCATGTGGTATGACAGAACCAATATATGTGCAGTTACCGTGGAAATATAATCCATTCATCAATATAACCCAATTGGTTAAGAGATATGGATCAGCGTCAATCTCATTTCAACCAATTATGTTATTCACCTCAACTCTTCGATGATCTAATCTAGTTATGATTGAAACATTTTCAACTCATAACTCCACCCCGGCCGAGGAAATTTATATCAACTTAAGTGGGCAAAAATTAGGTTATAATCTCCTACTTTCCAGGAGTGACGAATCCTCATATTAGACATTCACAACCTTCATACGATTCTCACTGTACCAGTACGACGTCTTCCTGGTGACTCAAATCTTCGAGCCCCATCAAACGCTCGCCAAAGTACAGTGGTCCTCATATAAGATTCTATGATGTCCTCAAGTCAAAAGACCAAATTCACAACAGCGCATTAGAGATTTACCACTGACGCTTGGATAGTTATCCATGTGGAATCTCTAGGCGGATCATCCAATGTCATGTTCTCATAACAATGCATTCATGTGTTCATTCAGATGTCCCTCTATATCTTAGCTCGTGAGATCAGCTACTTTCTTTCAAAAGAAATGCAACACATACTAGTCTATCTGTAATAATGATATCCGTATCTCATTATTACTATGACTAGGGATATTTCAAGAATAAGTTATTTATAACTTGTATCTCACAATTACAACATCTTGTGATTAACAAGTTACTGTGAACTTTACTTCGAACTCTATTATTTTAAATAATAAAATTTAAAAATAACAGATCTGCCATTAAAATGTAGACAAGCATTTAATTAATCAATTTGTTCATATAATTCAATGTCTAACAAAAAGTATATCACAAAATGTCCCATACAAACTAGATCCAATCACTCAGGTATCTTAATACCATCAAATTTAGCATGACAATCATGCTTGTGTTGGGACAACAACTTTGTCAAAGGATCTGCTACATTATCGTATGTTAGGACTCGTTCTATCTTTATATAATTTCTTAAGATTATCTCTCTGATGAGATGATACTGTCACAATATATATCTGGATCATTATTGAGACCTGGGTTCCTTCGCTTGTGCGATGGCTCCATTGTTATCACAATACAAGTTATTGGATCAACAATACTAGGAATTATTCCAAGTTCAGTAATAAACTTCTTGATCCAGACTGTTTTCTTTGCTGCTTCTGAAGCAGCGATATATTCGGCTTCTGTAGTTGAATTAGCAGTCGTTTTTTGTTTAGAACTTTTCCAACTGACTGCACTACCATTTTGAGTAAATACATATCCAGAACATGTCTTTAGTTCCATACATCAAGAACATGTCTTTATCAGATTGAAAGCTGACATCGGCATAACCTTGAACTCTAAGTTCATTTCTTCCATATACCAAGAACATGTCTTTAATCCTTCCCAAGAACTTAAGGATGTTCTTGACTGCGATCCAATGTTTCTCGCCAGGGTTCGCTTGGAACCTGCTTATGACACTCAAAGCATATGAAACATCTAATCGAGTACATAGTATTGAATGCATGATAGATCCTATTGCTAATGCATAAGGAATTCTATCCATGCGATCACTTTCAATTTGTGTCTTTGGACACATCTCTTTTGAGAGATAGATCCCATGCCCTATGGGACAGAGTCCTCTCTTGGACTCTTCTATGCTAAATCTTCTTAAGATTTTATCTATGTACATATCTTGAGATAGGCCAAGCATTCTCTTAGATCTATCTCTATAGATCTTTATACCGAGAATGTACGTTGCCTCTCCCATATCCTTCATGGAAAAAATTTTGGATAACCACAATTTTACTGACTTTAGCATTGGGATATCGTTTCCTAATAATATGTCATCCACATACAAAATTAGAAATACGACTTTACTCCCACTAACCTTTTTATACACACATGGTTCATCTTTATTTTTGATAAAATCAAACATTTTGATTGTCTCATCAAAACGAAGATTCCAGCTCCGAAAGGCTTGCTTTAATCCATATATGGATTTCTGTAGTTTGCATACGTTGTTTGACTTTGTGGATTCAAAACATTCAGGTTGTGTCATGTACACATCCTCGCTAAGATTCCCGTTAAGGAATGCAATCTTGACATCCATTTGCCAGATATCATAGTTATGGTATGCTACTATCGCAAGCGGAATCCGAATTAACTTAAACAAAGCTACTGGTGAGAAGGTTTCGTCAAAGTCAATCTCTTGTCTTTACTTGTAACCCTTCGCTTCTTGCCTTGTAAGTATGAACATTACCATCCATGTCGACCCTTTTTAATGTAAACCAATTTACAGCCCATAGGTTTTACCCCTTCAAGCGGTCAAGCAAGGTCCAAACCTTGTTTTCGTACATGGAGTTCATTTCGAATTCCATGGCTTCCTGCCATCTCTGTTAGTCAACACTTGACTTCGATTATGTGTAAGTAATAAGTTCATCTTCCTCGATTAGTAATACATTACTAGTAACCAAGAGATTGTATCTCAGAGGAAAATGAATGACTTTGCTCGACTTACGCGGAGCTAGTATGTCCTTGGGAACTGGTAGTTCCCACTTTCTCAATCTGTGCTTCATCAAATGCAAGCTCAGTCATTGAAACATCTAATTGGTTAATTTTATTTATAGTTTCTTGAACCTCTTCAAGATCTACATTGCTCCCACTGTCTTCTCTAAGAATACAGCAAGTCTCGATATGATGACATTCATCTCGATGGAATTGTAGAAACAATATCCAACACTTTCTTTTGGATACCTCACAAATAAACAATTATCAGATTTAGCTCATAGCTTATCTGATTCAACGCGCTTCACGTAAGCGTCGCATCCATAAACCTTCATGTATGAAAGATTAGGTATTTTTCCCTTTCCATAACTCATATGGAGTTTTATTGATCGATTTAGATAGGACACGGTTTAGTGTATAACATGCAGTGTTAAGCGTATATCTCCAAAACGATTTTGGAATAACTGCGCGACTCACCATTGATCGTACCATATCAAATAAGGTGCGGTTTCATCTTTCAGATACATCATTTTGTATTGATGTATTAGGCAGAGTCCACTGTGAGAGAATTTCATTCTCTTTTAGATAGTCTAAAAACTCACCCTTCAAATATTTTCCACCTCGATCAAATCTAAGTGTTAGAATATTTTTCTCGGTTTGCCTTTTCTACTTCTTGCTTGAATTCCTTGAACTTTTCAAAGGCTTCACTCTTGAATTCCATCAAGCATATAAAACCATATCTAGAATGGTCATATGTAAATATGATGAAGTAAGAAAAGCCACCTTTAGCATCTTTAGACATTTGTCCTTATACATCAGTATGTACAAGACCCAAAATGTCTGCAAACGTGTCTCCCTTTTCAGAAAAGAGGGTCTAGGTCATTTTGCCCAACGGGCATGATTCACACTTATCAAATGATTCACAATCATTTGAATCCAAGTATTCATCTTTATGTAACTTGGTTATGCCTGTTTTTTCATTTATATGACCGAATATGCAATGCCAATAATATGAGTTTTTGGTTTTATCTCTTTTATGCCATGTGGTTCCACTTCTAATGCCATTTGTTTCCACATTGAAAACACGGATCATCATATTTGGATTTGTCTTTGCTTAACTGTTTTCCAACAGATTTGGCCTTCTTAGATCATTTCTAAAAGGTCCCTTTAGATTTCCTCTTAGTGCCCTTAGAGGTATCAATGGCCAAAGTTTACCTATTCGTTTGGGCTTAACAGTTTTCAGCATGTTTAGCAACTCGAGTAGGGTACATTGAATCTGATTCACGTTAAAGTTCATAATGAACTGGGAAAAGTTATTAGGTGTGGACTGCATAACTAAGTCAACACTTAGCTTATGGTCTATGGTAAAACTTAATTGATTTAATTTTTCAATATAATCAATCATCTTCAATACATGAGCACTGACTGAAGATCTTTTTACCATCAAACCTCTTTATAACCTTTTGAATGTCTCATACTGTTCAGTCCGTGACTGTACATCATTCAACTCCTTGAAATGATAGATTTTGGTATAAGCATCCATACTCTCGTGCTGCTTTTCTAGTTCAAGTGACATACTGCAAGCATCATATGTTGCAGTGTTACTATTATCACTGTGTTTTTGTAAGCCTGCACGTTCCCCAGCGTAGCCTCCTCAATAGGAGCTTCCGGCATTGACTGCTTATTGACATATCCAATTTTATTTTTCATGTTTGAGAACAATTCTCAAATTGCGGTGCCAGTCCAAAAATTTTGGATGTTTGTTAGCATCCAATATGCCTCTCATACTTATATGGTTACTCATGATTCAACAGTTAAATAATAAGATAGAACAATTAATTAAATGCATAAAATTAATTTAACATGGACTTATATTAAATTAATTATACTCCCACTGTTTAAATTGAATTAATGACCCTCAAACATTAATCAATAGAATCGGTCAGATTCCCAGTGGGCTAGGATCCCTTTTGTTTTTATTAAAACTTTGAGCGACTCAACAAGCCCTAATAAAACATCCAGGTAGATACTCTATCAATCACATCTCCATGTGACTCCTAGATCATCAAGTAGACAACTTATTGTCGTACACATCTTATGTGTTTTACTTGATTGTGCCTTTAAAAATTTATTTCCTTGAGCGACTCAACAAAAAATAAAATTCTAGTTAAATTCGACCCATTGTTCAGAAACATCGAATGTTTCATAGTGATAAACATATCTATGAGCGAGAAGCCTTGAGCGACTCAACAAACTGACATCGATAATAGACTCTGGTTTTCACTATAACAATGGAAAGCACGTTGTATTAACCATTTAATATGAATTTAATATTTTGATAAAGAGGGGTTTGTCTCATCACATTTATGTATATTAACCAACATCCAACATGCAATTAATCATACATAATTATAAGTGTGGATGATTATGGACTTTATCTATCTAATCTTCTTGAGCCAAAAAGAAGATTAGTTGGTCAATTCCTAAGAGACGTTGCATTCGTTCATCGAATGCTAAATGCAATCATCTCCATCTTCTGCTGCAACTTGTATCTTATACTAGTTGGCACGCAGGCCCTGATCAATGGACACGCAGGCCCATAATAAATAAATAACTCGAAAATCTAATTAAATAAATAATAGGCTCGCAGGCCCAACCAATAATCAACATGAATAATTAACCATACAACCAATCACATGGGTCGAGTCTATAATCATCCACTAAACATCCATTTTAATATCTAATATTAAAAATATATTAATTTCTAAATTTGCAGCTTTGACAGTATAAGTCTAAACATTTTAGACATTTTGGAACGAACTAGACGAAATTAAATAATTAATCTAATTAATTACTTAATTTTTCAACAATAAAATTAATCAATTAATCCAATTAATCAATTAATTTTATTCATAAAGGAGATTTTTCAAAATTTATTTTATCTCCCAATTTAAAGTCATACTATAATTGAAGATAAAATTTGTATAGGGTCAAAATTATAATTTTATAAAGTAATAAGTTAAAATTTAATCTGGTCATAAATTCAAAACATAGTTTAAAAACGATTTTATTTAATCTTGAATATTTGACCAACATTAAAATAATTAATAATTACAATTTTTCCAAAAAAATTAAAATTGTATTTAGGACCTTTTTTCTTAGAAAATAAAATTTGAGGACTTAATGTGCAGTTTCTTAAATTCCACAGTCAGCCCTTAAAAATTTTTAAAATAGTGGTCCTTTAATGCAATTTCACAAATTGCACAAAAACCCTTTCTCTGAATTTTTAAAACAGTGGCCTTCACATGCAATTTCATAAATTGCAGAGAGACCCTTTTTGAATTTAAAAACATTTGGCGTTTTTTATGCAATTTCAAAAATAGCATAGGAAGCCCTTTTTAATTCTTTTGAAATTAGGGGGCATCCTATGCAATTTCTAAAATTGTAATGAGGCCCCCGTCCCCATTCTTCCAAACGAATTGCAGAAACCCTAGCGGGTTGCTTACACGGCGTTAGCGGCGTCCGCACTGATTTTGAAGCAGCGTCCGCTGCCTTCCAAAGACAGCTGATCGCCCTATCCGTCGAGATGGATTTTAGGAGGGCTTTCTATGCAATTTCCAAAATTGCATTGAGAGCCCTCTTCCCCAAATCAATTCCTGTTGCAGTACCCATTAGGGTATCAAATGGCGCCGGACTTGATTAACGCCGCTGACAGATCTTTTTGGCGGTTGTCACGCCTGTGTCCAACATCAGCCCCACCGCCATTAGTCGAAGAGAAGGGCAGTGCCGCTGCTATAGCAGCGACTCTGCGAAGTGGCCGCCGCGAGAACTAGCGGCGGTGACCGCTGTTCTCGCGGCGGAGTTCGCTGCTTTCCAAAGGCAACGGGACTCCGCATCTGGTGCCATCTCTGGTAGCGGACTTCCAAAGTGCCGCTGCCGGTCGCCTTCTTCTCCGGCCAGTTAGTTCCGTTCTCAAATAAACCCAAAACAATTTCAGATTTCTTTTTCCAAAAATTCACAATTTTTATTTTAGACCGGCAAAACTCAAATCAAATTAATATATCAATAACAATTATTGTTTAATTCATTAAAGTATTCTAACGAACTCTAACAAGTAACAAAGTATGCTCTGATACCACTGTAAGGAATTGAGGTATACATGCACAGCGGAAATTAAAAGTTCAATTCCTTTAAGTCGGATCAACCTTGCACTTAGAGAGAATTCGTGATAGGAATTTACCTTGATGAACACCGTGAAATCTGATTCTCTGATTAGTTGGTGGTGCGATCTTCAATACCACAGTTGTCCAGATGTCCAGCCTCCAATGGTGATCCACACAGCAAGAACAGATCTGGACTTCCACAATCAAGAACAGATGAAAGCAGAACTTTTGGGAGAAGTTGATTGGGTTGTCTTTTGCTTGTGCTAGCAAGTAATTAAAGATCAACACTTGTGATTAATCTGTTGTGGCCTTGTATATATAGGTAGGGCTAACCCTAGCCCTAGTTCTAGTCTAACTAGAACCCATCAACAAACGGGTCCAATTAATTAATCTAATTAATTAATTTGGTCCAATAAGTAATTAAGTCCGACCCAACTATTTAGACATTGTACATTAATTCTTACAGATCTTCTTCCACAGTAATGGTGATCTTTCATTTTGGATTGTTCTTTCTACGTCTAGTTTGAAGTTTATATAGAGGGTTTTTGTTGGGTCCCTCATTATGGGAGATAACAAATGAGAAACTACCAAGAGACAATAGCATTTGTCGACTTCTCCCAATGACCCAGATCAAGAATCAACAGAAACCACCCCACCACCGCCACAAGTCCATCAGAAGCCACCGGGAATAGTGGTTTCTGGTAGCGCTTCGTTTATTCTTCATCCTTTGTATATCCTAAGTGGTGGAACACTGGTTTCACTTGAACAGCAGCAATTTGAAGATTTGAATCAAAAGAGACCAAGATATACAACATGTCAATGGAAATTATTGCCATCTCAGTCTCAGCAAAAGCATAGTCAGGTAAATATATTGAGCACGAAATCAAGCCCTTCTCTTTCAGCACCCGCAAATCTACCACCACATCAGCCTCAGCCTTAGAACACGGCTGCTTCTAGGGATGGCAAAAATATCCGATCCGCCCCGAACCCGATGGATACCCGATCCGAATGGAGCGAAAAATTCCTGATCCGCGGATCAGTGGGGCGGATCGGGCAGATCGGGGCGGATCGCAGGGCGGGGCGGATCAAGCCTGATCCGATCCGATCCGCCCCGTTTGAAAAAAATATGATTAAATAATAAATAAATGAAAGATTTCGGGCTTAAATTACAATTTAGAGATAGTTGGAGTTAGCTAAAAAAAAGTTTTATTCTTCAAAAAAAAAAAAAAAAAAAAACGGATCAGTATACGGATCAGGGATCTGATCCGCCCCGATCCGTATCCGATCCGCCCCGAAAAATGGCGGATCGCGGGGCGGATTTGGATATCCTATAATTTTTGCGGGGCGGATCGGATCAGGCCTGATCCGCCCAGATCCGTCCCGTTGCCATCACTAGCTGCTTCATCATCAGACATGACCTCATCTCCTTCTCATTCTCCTCAGCTGTTCCGCTCTACCACCTCCGACCAGGAAACTTGAGAGTGAACAAATATTTCGCCAACAGTTCAGAAAGGGCAAGTATGTTAGCTCAGTTTGGAAATCCAATGAAATGTTGTGGCTGGCTTGCTGGTTTTTCTATCTCATGGTTGGATTATGGTGATTTGGCAATGGGTGGGGTAGATTTTTGGGGAAGATAGAGTTATTTTGTGCTTTTTAAAAGTTATGAGACTTTATTTGTAATTTTATTTTATTTTTTGTTGTTTTTAGTTTTTTTCTATTTTTGTTTATTTAAAGGAAATGGCAAAACTATTAAAATATGTCAATGAGAACGTGATTTGTAACAAATTAAAAAGTTAGGGATGTCTAGTGCTAAAAAATTGGTTAGAATAGATTAATTACAGATTTAATAGGTTGAATACTAAAATTACAAATTACCCTTTCCTTTATGCAGATTCCCCACCGTTAAAAAAGTCAGTACAATATATTATGTTCGATCTGGTGTTGAAGTATTTTTCAATGGACATTTGTGTGTGTGTGTGTGTGTCTCTCTCTCTCTCTCACTTTTTTCTGTCCATCTATGTTCAAAAAGAAGCTTCTAGGCTCCTTCACCAATGTCAAAGATGGTTTGACATTACTCTCTATAAATAATTGGCGTAATAGGGAGAAGGCATACTTGAAGTATTTTTCAATGGACATTTGTGTGTGTGTGTGTGTGTGTCTCTCTCTCTCTCTCACTTTTTTCTGTCCATCTATGTTCAAAAAGAAGCTTCTAGGCTCCTTCACCAATGTCAAAGATGGTTTGACATTACTCTCTATAAATAATTGGCGTAATAGGGAGAAGGCATACTTATAAAGTACACGGAAGAGAGAAAGTGATGGTCACATCCATTTGTTCACAGTGCATTTATGACAACATACTTGTGTTGTCTATTTAGTACCCCATCAAAAATTCAAACATCTATTTGTGTATTTCATCGGTTTCCTTTCATAAGCTCGACTTTACAACCTTAAAAGTTTTAAATAGTCCTATTAAATACTACATGCTAAACGTGTTCTAAATAAATTCCAAAATTCATCGATCCCTTATGAGCCTAACAATTAGAGGGCTAAAATAAATACTTTTTTAAGACCATCCAACATATGATTATGACAAGTTGACAGTTTGAACAAAAGAAAATAAGGTGACTAAGTAAACTCATGATTTACTGTCAAAAGATTCACAAGATGCCGATATCAGCACCCGATACAACTAAAACAGGAAAAACTCGTACCCCTTCCTTGAATACACACTTTTCCTGGAATAGAAAACAAATAATAAACCATGTTTTGTTCCAAATAAATTTGAGATCATGTATATGAATAAATGTTTGCCCTTCCAGTTCGATCAACCTCTACAAACGCTCAATCTACTAAAAGATAATGAAAATTATTACACCAATTTAATTTACAAGACAAATGATTCACAGTCTAAACCCTGATGTACCTAATATATAGAATTATGCTCCAAAGTACTCGATGATTTCATTAAAATCATCGTCAACCAAGAAGTTGAAGTCACTGGCGTCTAATGAACTTGGAGCATCCATTCCAAGATTAAATAGACCGTATCCTGGAAAATCAGGTGACAAGCTATTGAGTGGAGATGAAAACTTTGTGTCAATTGGTCTATTTGGCTCCCGCAGAAATGCATCTTTTCCATACTGGGGGAATTCTTCACCGGTGACATCATTCCCATTTCTAGGTATTCCAGAATCCTCAGGTCTATGTTGTATCTCATTTAAGGTTGTCATAGACTGCTGTCCTTCATGACTTAACCCAACTACTGCAGATGGATTATAGAAATGATATGTGGAGTTTGGATGCAAACCAGAACTTTGATTTCCCTGAGGTAGCACAGTTTCTTGATGGCCCAGCTGCATTACAGAATGTTGAGGTCCAAAAAGTAACCCCGGTTCTTGAAGTTCATGATGCGTTGCAGTACTTATAGATTCATTGTGCAATTCAGGAAGTTGAGGCTTGTCGGGCAACCTAGGATCTTGAGGTGCATGCAGCAACTGGGAATCGTAATCTACCATATCGGAACTTTGAGCCACTGGATAAAGTAATGGCCCGCCACCCATTGACATGTTCTGAGTGGTGATAGTATTGGCTGCAGGAGAAGTGGAGAAATTGTTCTCCGGAAGTCTCATGGCAACTATCCCGTCATTCTCTGGCCAACTTTCATCATTCAAATGTCCAGTAAACTGTACGTCAGACTGGTTTACATCAAGCAGTGACTCTTTAGGATCATTGTGCAGATGTTCACTGACAAATGGTGTGGCCTGTTGGTTAGCATGGTTTGATTTTGCACGTTTCCTTTTCCGCGGTAGTTCCTTTACCCAATCCTTGCCTTTAATTGGTTGAGGTGTAACAGATTGCACTTCTGTTGATTGATTTCTCCGCTCGTCTTTAGAGGAAACAGATCCCAAACCATTGTCAACACCATTAACATCATAGTCGCTATCACTGCTAACAGATGGTTTCTTCTTCCCACCATGGCGTCTTGAAGGTGCCTCACTCAAGCCAGATGAACCATTTTCACTGCTAGGATACTGGATGAATGTTTCCTCCCGGCTCAAAACACCCAACCAAATCGAGCTCTCTTTGGCGGTCATCTTATCCTGTAAACACTTTGACTGCCTAACCAGTTTCCTAATCTTTGCAATATCTGGTGACATATGCTTTATAACAGCGGATAGCACCCCAACTTTCCACATCTTCTTCAAATCATGTGGCTTCTTATATGGAGGAGTTTGACCTTTTGTTAATCCCAATCTCATCCACCATTCTTCATTCCCAGTTGGCCACCAAGGTGGTGGAATGCCCTTCTCCAGTGGATACTTTCTCTGGGGCGGATCACAATGTTGCATCAAAGAAGACAATAGCGAACCCAGTGTTGCATCTTGCAAGTCTTGAAGCATGCTCTGTGAGTTTCCATTCTGATTCACACCTCCATCCTCCTTGGCTAGGCACTCGGCCTCGTACTTGGCTATGGCAGCAGGTCCATTTTTGTCAAATTTTACCTTCTCCTTCCACCAAGCTCTTATATTATCCGATGCACCGCTAACTGGTTTACCCTTCTCTGGAATGATCCCGTATATGAATCCCCGAGCCTTGCACACCTCCATTAACTTCAACATGTACTTCAAAATCCCATCTTGTGCTCGTGCCATTTTCTTCCGCTGGGCCTGGTCCGTAGGGCCCACCTTCTGCTTCTCCGCAGCTCGCTGGGCTGCAAGCTTCTGCTTTTCCTTGATCCTCTTGAGTTTGATGCGGTCCTTCCACATTCGCCTCTCCAACTCTTCCGGTTCAATCTCCTCATCGCTAACATCCTTTTCTTCTATATTCTCATCAACCCTCATGCCATCAACTTCAATGTCAGAACTGTCAGCAACACATTAACATCAACCATTCAGTCCTCCATTTCAAAACAAGTATAATGTGGAAAACTAATGGAAATTACAAAAAAATCATTTCTATTTCAACAAAAAGGCCCATTTCGAATCAGTTATCAACAAAATTATTTTCCCGTGGCAATTAAAAAAATTAGGGATACATGCATGATACAAGAACAAGAATAAATCTTGAATTTCTAGGCAAAACCCGGAAATCAAAAATTACAATGATGTGATCTTTATACATCAAGACAGATTGAAATAAAACTTAGGCACGCGATAATTTGATAACCCCATGAAAATTCCGCACCTCAAATTCAATAAAATCACAATTCGTATCAAGAAACATAATACATCTAAAATCCACGAAGAATCTAACAATCTTTTCCACCATAAACAGGAAATTCAAGAGATCGAGATAATAGAATTGAAGTTTTTTTGAAGGGTTTACGGAAATGTAAATAAATCAGACCTGATATCAACTCCAATATCTTCCATTAAAGCCATCCTATATGTCAATTTTTATTTTTTGATATCCACCTGAAAATCCTTTTTGAAAATTCTGGGTTGTCGATTTTCTGCGCTGTAGAAAAAGGAAGGAGAAACAAACAAACAAAAAATGGAGAACTATATTTATATACACAATAAAGGTATATGTTTGTGATTTGTGAACTCTGTGAGAGACTCTCGCTGAGGAACGGCTCCTTTTTTCCTCCAATTTACCAAAATGGGATGCGAATCATTTCAGCGGAAAAGTAGTGAATTTCTTGCGATTTGTCCATAAAAGAGAGAGAGAGAGAGAGAGAGAGAGAGACTGGTGTCAAAAGAGAGACAGAGAGGGCGGCTAGTAAAAGTTTCACCGAGGGACAAATAGTAGATGTGTGATCACCTGCGTCGCAATTAGGCCGGAAATCATCACCAATGTTGCTTACATATGTTGTCCGCATGGCAGGTATTACTGATAATTAATCATTATACACTCATTATTTTTATCAATTATATGATGCGACTTTAACATAAACAATGATGCGACATTAACATAGACAATGTAGGAAAACAAAATTAATCGATATGAAATGATTTCCACTCTTTGGCCTAGTGGGTAAAATATAAAAAGAGTATTTCATAATTACTCCTCAATCTATTACTCTAATATCAAGTTGATCCTCAACATTTTATTAATAGAATATTTTTATTTTAGACATTCGATCAATCTTTCCTCACCCCACCTTAAAAAAAATAAAAATACACTAATCATTTATATTTTGGGCAAATTACACAAATACCCATAAAATTGAGGGTTTTTTGGAAAATCATCCTAAACAATTATAACAGTAAAAAATACGGTAAATATTATTTCCAATTCCAATTCCATTCCATAATCAACCCCAAAACATATCCAAATTCTTTACAAACCAAAATTCATAATAAAACTGATCTCTTTCACGTTATCGGAATTCAAATTCAAAATCGATCTGGATTTCTCGTTGTTTCTTCTCCAATTCAACACAAAATCAGAATTCAAATTCAAAATTCTCAGGTAATTTGCTAAATTTTACTTCTTCTTCATACTTCCTATTTCAATTAGATAACTTTCTGTATTTTGATTGGAGATATTCAATAACATATCAAGTTAAATGCATACAAATGATTTTGATTTAAATTATATCATATTCCGATTTCAATGTAGACAAATCATTCTTTATTCACTTCGTTATAAATCATTAGTATTGAGCTAAACATATTTGCGAATATCAGTTACCAATGTGTTTGTAAAAATTTGAATAAGAATATCAGTTACCAATGTGTTTGTAAACATATTTGCTTATGCAGGGGTGCATACAATGTGTTTGTAAAAATGTCAATAAGAATATAGCTTTTTGTTCAAAAAGTGACATGCTCTGTCACTTTTTGCTTAAAAAGTGACAGAACATTATATGCAAGTCATACGAAAATATTTGAATCAAAATCATCTCCGTTGTTGATTTAAATGCAGGAATTAACTTGATATTTGTTGTGCATTATGAAGTGACATGAATTATTGAGCATAACAAAACATTAATGTATCGTTATTTTAACTTGAATATGAATTGAGGCTAGGTTGTTCAAAAAGTGACATGCTCTGTCACTTTTTGCTTAAAAAGTGACAGAACATTATATGCAAGTCATACGAACATATTTGAATCAAAATCATCTCCGTGGTTGATTTAAATGCAGGAATTAACTTGATATTTGTTGTGCATTATGAAGTGACATGAATTATTGAGCATGACAAAACATTAATGTATCGTTATTTTAACTTGAATATGAATTGAGGCTAGGTTGTTCAAAAAGTGACATGCTCTGTCACTTTTTGCTTAAAAAGTGACAGAACATTATATGCAAGTCATACGAACATATTTGAATCAAAATCATCTCCGTGGTTGATTTAAATGCAGGAATTAACTTGATATTTGTTGTGCATTATGAAGTGACATGAATTATTGAGTATGACAAAACATTAATGTATCGTTATTTTAACTTGAATATGAATTGAGGCTAGGTTGTTCAAAAAGTGACATGCTCTGTCACTTTTTGCTTAAAAAGTGACAGAACATTATATGCAAGTCATACGAACATATTTGAATCAAAATCATCTCCGTGGTTGATTTAAATGCAGGAATTAACTTGATATTTGTTGTGCATTATGAAGTGACATGAATTATTGAGCATGACAAAACATTAATGTATCGTTATTTTAACTTGAATATGAATTGAGGCTTGGGGGATAGAAAATTGACATGTTCTGTCACTTTTTGCCTAAAAAGTGACATGCTCTGTCACTTTTTGTTTAAAAGTGACAGAACAATATTTGCAAGTTAGAAAAATAAATTTGAATCAAAAATCATCTATGTAGTTGATTTAAATGCAAGATTTAACTTGATTTTGTTGTGCATTATGAAGTGACATGAATTATTGAGATTGACCAAACATTAATGTATTGTCATTTTGTCTTGAATATGAATTTAAGCTTGTGAACAAAATAGTGACATGTTCTGTCACTTTTTGCCTAAAAAGTGACATGGTCTGTCACTTTTTGCTCAAAAAGTGACAGAACAATGTATGCAAGTTAGAGAAACAAATTTGAATAAAAAAATCATCTATGTGGTTTATTTAAATGCAAGATTTTACTTGATTTTGTTGTGCATTATGAAGTGACATCAATTATTGAGCATGACCAAACATTAATGTATCGTTATTTTGCTTTGAACATGAATTGAGGCTTGGGGGATAGAAAAGTGACATGCTATGTCACTTTTTGCCTAAAAAGTGACACAGTATGTCACTTTTTGCTCAAAAAGTGACAAAACAATGTTTGCAAGATAGAGAAATAAATTTGAATCAAAATCATATATGTGGTTGATTTAAATGCATGATTTAACTTGATATTTGTTGTGCATTATGAAGTGACATCAATTATTGAGCATGGCCAAACATTAATGTATCGTTATTTTGCTTTGAACATGAATTGAGGCTTGGAGGATAGAAAAGTGACATGTTATGTCACTTTTTGCTTAAAAAGTGACAGAGCATGTCACTTTTTGCTCAAAAAGTGACAGAACAATGTTTGCAAGTTAGAGAAACAAATTTAAATAAAAAATCATCTATGTGGTTTATTTAAATGCAAGATTTAACTTGATTTTGTTGTGCATTATGAAGTGACATCAATTATTGAGCATGACCAAACATTAATGTATCGTTATTTTGCTTTGAAAATGAATTGAGGCTTGGGAGATAAAAAATGACATGCTATGTCACTTTTTGCCTAAAAAGTGACAGAGCATGTCACTTTTTGCTCAAAAAGTGACAAAACAATGTTTGCAAGATAGAGAAATAAATTTGAATCAAAATCATATATGTGGTTGATTTATATGCATGATTTAACTTGATATTTGTTGTGCATTATAAAGTGACATCAATTATTGAGCATGGCCAAACATTAATGTATCGTTATTTTGCTTTGAAAATGAATTGAGGCTTGGAGGATAGAAAAGTGACATGCTATGTCACTTTTTACTTAAAAAGTGACAGAGCATGTCACTTTTTGCTCAAAAAGTGATAGAACAATGTTTGCAAGTTAGAGAAACAAATTTAAATAAAAAATCATCTATGTGGTTTATTTAAATGCAAGATTTAACTTGATTTTGTTGTGCATTATGAAGTGACATCAATTATTGAGCATGACCAAACATTAATGTATCGTTATTTTGCTTTGAAAATGAATTGAGGCTTGGGGGATAGAAAAATGACATGCTATGTCACTTTTTGCCTAAAAAGTGACACAGCATGTCACTTTTTGCTCAAAAAGTGACAAAACAATGTTTGCAAGATAGAGAAATAAATTTGAATCAAAATCATATATGTGGTTGATTTAAATGCATGATTTAACTTGATATTTGTTGTGCATTATGAAGTGACATCAATTATTGAGCATGGCCAAACATTAATGTATCGTTATTTTGCTTTGAACATGAATTGAGGCTTGGAGGATAGAAAAGTGACATGCTCTGTCACTTTTTACTTAATGATACATCTATTGAGGATGATCAGACATTAATGTATCATATATCGGTGTTTTTTTTGCAGATATGGATAAAATCAATGTATTCATCCATTATGGAGGGAAATGGGAACAAGGTAACCAATATATAAATTTTAAAATGGCTGGAATTGTCGTTCCAATAGAATGTACATACTGCGAACTCAATGGCATGATATATTCAGTCACAAACGTAAGTCCAGCAACACACTCAATAACAATACAATATAAGGTGAAGAAAAACCTGCCTCTGATGAAGATTTCAGACAATAATTCCCTCACATTTTATTTTGAGCTCAAAAGAAGGGAGAAACATCTTGCAAGCTTTCCTTTGTGCATAGATGTCACACCGGTTTCATTATGTCAAAGAATTGAAAGTTTTGAAGACATACAACTTTCAGAAGCTGCTACTGGTGAAGAAAATGACATGATGCAATTACAAGTTTTTCAAACTCATGGTTCGGCAACAACCTCAGTTCAAAGTCTACCAAGTATTGAAGACTTAGCTGTTGATGTTTCTTCATGCATACCTGAGGTTGAAGAAATGAGTAATGAAACAGGTAGTGAAATTATTTCATTTGTTAGTATGAATGAAATTGCAGACAAAAAGGTTTTTAGGAACAAGACATTGGTTAAGAAAAGTATTTCGGTGTATGCGATACATAAAAACTTTCAGTTCAAGGTAAGTAAGTCGGACAAGAAAGAATATGTGCTGAAATGCATAGATGATAATTGCAAATGGAGTTTTAGAGCTTCAAGACTTGGAGGAACAGAAATGTTCAAAATAAGATATATGAGAAACGATCACACATGCTCAAATAACATCATCTTGGCAGATCACCGTCAAGCAACAAGCTCAATAGTAGGAGAATGCATCAAGTACAAGTATGTCTCAACAAAAACAACATACACTCCTGCAGACATAATAACTGACATGATGAATACATACGGAGTGTCGATGAGTTACGAGAAAGCTTGGAGATCTAAGGAGAAAGCTTTGGAATTGGTGAGAGGAGATCCGACAGAGTCTTATGAAAATGTTCCAAAGTACTTGTACATGATAGAACAAACAAATCCTGGATCAATTACAAGAATTGAGACTTATGACAACAACAAATTTAAATACCTCTTCATGGCATTAGGAGCATCTATTCAGGGGTGGGAGTATTGCAGACCTATAATAGTGATTGATGGTACGTTCTTAAAGGGAAATTATGGTGGAACTTTATTTACAGCATGTACACAAGATGCAAACAACAACATTTTCATATTAGCATTTGGAGTTGGTGACTTAGAAACTAATGATTCATGGGAGTGGTTCTTACTTATGTTAAAAGAAGCTTATGGTGAGCGAGAAGGATTGTGTATAATCTCAGATGGTCATAAAAGCATAAAAAATGCAATCCAGAAGGTGTATAAGAATTCGATGCATGGTCTATGTTCCTACCACTTGCTACAAAATTTAAAGTCAACATTTGGCAAAAGAAATGGAAAGAACATTACACAACCATTCAATAGAGCTGCTAGAGCCTACACGAAAAATGATTTTGAGTTCCATATGAAACAACTCGATGAAATCCACAAAGGGATTCGATCACATCTGGTATGTTCAATAATATTTATTAGTTTGGATGCATAATAACATTATATACAATAAATGATTAATATTTTGGTTATTCTTTATGCAGGAAGAAATTGGTTATCACAAGTGGTCAAGGGCATACATGACAAATAACAGGTTTTCCACAATGACTTCAAATATAGTTGAATCAGTAAATTCGATAACAAAAACAACAAAAGGTTGTCCTATAGAACTTTTATTGGAATCCTTAAGATATTTGTTGCAAGAATGGTTTGTGAAGCACTTAAACGATGCGCGGGCAACCTTCACAAAACTTGCAAACAAACAAGAAAAAATATTGAGAGAGAAATCCATGGAATCAAAGAAATTGAAGGTAAAAAGCGATAAATTGCATGAACTAAATATCATTTATATGCTGAGTTTTATTGTAATGAAAACATGCATATACCAACTAGGGACATATTGTGTCACTTTCTGAGTAAAAAGTGGCATGACTTGGATTTCATATCGTCTATGGCTCTATTTATAATTACATATCAGTAGAAGGTTTATGATTTTAAAATCTGATTGTTATTGTGATGAAATTATGATTATCTAAAAAAGTGACAGAGTGTGTCACTTTCTTAGTAAAAAGAGGCATGACTTGGATTTTATATAATCTATGGCTCTATTTATAATTACATATCAGTAGAAGGTTTATGATTTTGAAATCTTATTATATCTGATTGTTATTGTGATGAAATTATGATTATCTAAAAAAGTGACATAGTGTGTCACTTTTTGAATAAAAAGTGACAGAGTGTGTCACTTTCTGAGTAAAAAGTGACATAGTGTGTCACTTTCTTAGTAAAAAGTGGCATGACTTGGATTTCATATCGTCTATGGTTCTATTTATAATTACATATCAGTAAAAGATTTATGATTTTGAAATCTTATTATATCTGATTGTTATTGTGATGAAATTATGATTATTTAAAAAAGTGACAGAGTGTGTCACTTTCTGAGTAAAAAGTGACATAGTGTGTCACTTTCTTAGTAAAAAGTGGCATGACTTGGATTTTATATAGTCTATGGCTCTATTTATAATTACATATCAGTATAAGGTTTATGATTTTGAAATCTTATTATATCTGATTGTTATTGTGATAAAATTATGATTATCTAAAAAAGTGACAGATTGTGTCACTTTCTGAGTAAAAAGTGACACAGTGTGTCACTTTCTTAGTAAAAAGTGACACAGAGTGTCACTTTCTTAGTAAAAAGTGGCATGACTTAAATTTCATATCGTCTATGGCTCTATTTATAATTACATATCAGTAGAAGGTTTATGATTTTGAAATCTAATTATATCTGATTGTTATTGTAATGAAAATATGATTATCTATAAAAGTGACATAGTTTGTCACTTTCTAAGTAAAAAGTGACATAGTGTGTCACTTTTTCAGTAAGTGGGAATTAAACATCATGAAATAATGATTTAATTGTTGTAGTTTATTAATACATTGTTTTCTTGCATTATTTTCACAGGCATTGGCTTCAAGTTCAATAATATACCAAGTCAATGATGTTTGTGCCTCATATTTGGTGAATATTGAAGAAAAGACATGTACATGCAATCATTTCCAAGTGGACAAAATCCCATGTGCACATGCATTGGCAGTTATTGCAAAGATAAAGGACGATTCATATTTGTATTGTTCAAAATATTACACAACAGAGATGTATGTCCAAACATACAGTGGTACAGTTTACCCACTTGGAGATCGTAATGATTGGAATATACCAGTTGATGTAAAAGCAAGAATAGTCTTGGCTCCTGATCCAAAAAGGAAATCTGGACGACCTAAAGAGAAAAGAATACCATCAAAAGGAGAAAAAAAGCAAAGTACAAAATGTGGTAGATGTGGAAAGTACGGCCATAATCGAAGATCGTGTCAAACTCCAGCACCTTTGAAGAAGAAGCCACAAAAGAAAAGAAAGTTGCAAGATTTATGAGTTTTTTTATTTTTTATTTGGAAAGTATCACTTATTCATTCTTATTGGTTTTTCTATTCAAAATAGTGTTAACATTCATGCGCTTTGCTTTTTTATAGGACATGACATTATAGTGGAATGTAAAACTTATCATTTAACACTATATGGTATACATGATACTTCACCTATTAAAGGGATTTGATAAATACTGAAATTGTAACTTTTAGAACAAAAGGTTACATTTGTGTCACTTTTAGAACACAATATGTCACTTTTATATCAAAAAGTGACACACTATGTCACTTTTATAATGAAAAGTGACAAACTATGTCGTTTGTTCGTTATTAAAACTCCTAACATGGCTGTCAAAGTGTATACATGTTTTTCATAATTTAAGAACAAAAAGTGACACACTTTGTCACTTTTAGAACAAAAAGTGACACACACTGTCACTTTTATAATGAAAAGTGACAAAGTATGTCGTTTGTTCGTTATCAAAACTCCTAACATGGATGTCAAAGTGTATACATGTTTTTCATAATTTAAGAACAAAAAGTGACACACTTTGTCACTTTTAGAACAAAAAGTGACACACTATGTCACTTTTAGAACAAAAAGTGACACACACTGTCACTTTTATAATGAAAAGTGACAAACTATGTCGTTTGTTTGTTATTAAAACTCCTAACATGGCTGTCAAAGTGTATAGATGTTTTTCATAATTTAAGAACAAAAAGTGACACACTATGTCACTTTTAGAACAAAAAGTGACATACTATGTCACTTTTAGAACAAAAAGTGACACACACTGTCACTTTTATAATGAAAAGTGACAAAGTATGTCGTTTGTTCGTTATCAAAACTCCTAACATGGCTGTCAAAGTGTATACATGTTTTTCATAATTTAAGAACAAAAAGTGACACACTTTGTCACTTTTAGAACAAAAAGTGACACACTATGTCATTTGTTCGTTATTAAAACTCCTAACATGGCTGTCAAAGTGTATAGATGTTTTTCATAATTTAAGAACAAAAAGTGACACACTATGTCACTTTTAGAACAAAAAGTGACATACTATGTCACTTTTAGAACAAAAAGTGACACACACTGTCACTTTTATAATGAAAAGTGACAAACTAAGTCGTTTGTTCGTTATCAAAACTCCTAACATCGCTGTCAAAGTGTATACACGTTTTTCATAATTTAAGAACAAAAAGTGACACACTATGTCACTTTTAGAACAAAAAGTGACACACTATGTCATTTTTACAACAAAAAGTGACACACACTGTCACTTTTATAATGAAAAGTGACAAACTGTCGTTTGTTCGTTATTAAAACCCCTAACCTGGCTGTCAAAGTGTATACATGATTTCCATACTTAAAGTAATATATCAATATAATCATGTTTTGTCAACATGAATAGCATATCACCTGTACACAAAAATATTTTGTACTTACATCTTTTGCAAAGAAACCTTCAAAAACTACATTGTTAATCTCATTTACATGAAACTACATTCACCATATACACTACATTTACATGTAACATGTAGTCCTAGTACAAAAATATTATTTACAAAAAAATTGCAGTGTCTTTTCACATATCCTTTGGCACCCAATCATTATCAGTATCATAATTCTCCACTTGCTTCTTCTTGGCATACACGTACAATTCAGTGGCCAAGTATTTCCGAATCTGTGGAATATTGAATGTCTTTGGCATTTCCTTCAACATTGAATTGATGAAATACTCAGCATATTTAATGACATAGATTCCACAATCGCCACTGCAACAAACAAAATTGAACATTAACCAATAATTGAAGGCAAACCATACATTTCTATCTATTCAACATATAAAAAGCCAAATTATTAAAAAGCAAACTAACTCGTTCTTTTGCTGTGGTAGTTTTGGAACCAACTTCACAGCAAGTGGTTTTAGCGCCTCTTTTTCTTGAATATTTTTGCCGTCGAAGAATCCAGTGTTATACAAAAGATGAGGAATCATAACTGAAAATGGTTCCAGAGCTTCAAGTACATCAGACTTCTTGATAAACTTATTGTATGAATTATATATATTCAAGCGCATCTCCTTGATGTCAAAATGACAAAGAAGCCAATGAGCCGAGTTATACATCCTCAAAGGCATAAGGACATGGTCAACTTCTGGCCAACTTGTGTTGCATGGCATGTACAATCCAATTGGATACGAGAGTAGAGAAGTTTGCTTAACAAGGACTAGTGGATCTTTTGAAAAATCTTCATACAACCCCCTAACTTGGCTGTCAAAGGCAAAGTCCGTTGTTGTAGCTTTGATTCTCATACCATTCCCATACCTTAACATCTTTCGGAGATAATAAAAACATACATCCATATGCTACAAAACAAATGTATAAAAAGAAACAGCAATGTATTAATAAATTATATACATAAATCTTAAACCAAACAACTAACAAACAAAAACTTACTGAGTCATCCAAAGCCTCATCTTTTGTCACTAATTCATACCACCAGATTTTAGAAGAGATTGCAACATCGCTGAAGTAGAAGGAAGGGCTAATCTTAATATTGTCATCATTGAAATGACTAACTCTGCATTACAAAAAAGATAGGTCACATACAATTACACTTATAATAAAAATGACATACTTTTAAAAAGTGACATACTGTGTCACATTTTACTAAAAAAGTGACATACTTAAAGTAAAAAGTGACAAGTATGTCACTTTTTTAGTAAAAAGTGACAGAGTATGTATACAAGTTATACAAACACATTTGTATCAAATTTTTCTCTGTGGTTGATTTAATTACAAGATTTAACTTGATATTTGTTGTGAATTATGGAGTGACATGAATTATGCAAGATCAAGCATTAATGCATCATTTTTCTTTTGTCTTGAATATGAATTGAGGCTTCAGATAGAAAAGTGACAGACTATGTCACTTTTTGAGCAAAAAGTGACACGCTCTGTCACTTTTTGCTCAAAAAGTGACATGGTCTGTCACTTTTTGCTCAAAAAGTGACAAAACAATGTATGCAAGTAATACATACAATTTTGAATCAGTATCATCTATGTGGTTGATTTAAATGCAAGATTTAACTTGATATTTGTTGTGCATTATGAAGTGACATGAATTATTGACCATAATCAAACATTTATGTATTGTTTTTTTTTGTCTTGAATATGAATTGAAGCTTAGAGTTATAAAAGTGACATGCTATGTCACTTTTTGCTTAAAAAGTGACAGAACATTTGTATGCAACTTAAAAGTGACATGCTATGTCACTTTTTGCTCAAAAAGTGACAGAACAATGTATGCAAGTTAGATAAACAAATTTTAATAAAAAATCTTCTCTATAGTTCATTTAATTTTTACACAAAACACATTTGGATAAAAATAATGTGTCACTTTCTTATTAAAAAGTGACATTATGTCACATACTTACTTGTTTTTCGTCACCAACCCTTCCTTGTACCAACTCTCGAATGCTTCCACATCTGGTGCGTATGGGGGACACAACCCAACTTTGAATGCAAACGTACCCTTCACCACACGCTTTGCAGTAGAAGTTCCCGCTGTAGAAGTACCCACCGTAGAATCATATTGATTAACAAATGGGGACTGAAGAATTGCAGCAGGTTTCGTTTGCCTCTTCAGGGGTGCATCTGGAGTGACTTCATCAACAGTCTAAAATGTCACAAAAAAATTAAAAAGTGTCAAGTTATATTGTACAGAACACACAAAAATAAGTCTTTTAAATGAAAAATAATCAAACAAACAATTGCCTCTTCAAGTTTATGTTCAGCTAAAACAGCTGCAGCAATCTCATCAATTTTTTGCCAATCCTCATCTTTCAATTCAATATCATCATCATTTACATCAACAGTCTGAATAAAAACGTACAAAAGATTACTTTTTGCAGTACAAAAAACAGATCTAACAAAGTAAAAACATAAAATATAGTGTGAAAAAAATACATCTTGTTGCATTTTTTTGGCTAAACTATGAGCAGCAACATCATCAACAATCTTCCAGTCCTCTTCATTAAAATTTATTATATCTTCATCAATAGACTAAATCAAAAATAAATAAGCCACGTTATATAGTGCACAATAACATCTAAGTAAATCTCAAATTATAAATACAATGCATTTGGAATTGAATAATACCTTTTCCACATTAGTTTCAACCGGCATCTCAATACTTTTTCCAGTCGAATCAAACTCAACACCCAATGAAAAACTAGGGCAATCAGTTGCATTCTTTTCCATGTCCACTGTATCCTTAGCAACATTTTCCGCACCATTCTAGACATAAGAATAAATAAAAAGTCTCAAACATATATATATAAAAAGTGACATAAATCTCTTAAAAATGACATACTTATAGTAATAAGTGATATAGCAAAAAGTGACACACTGTGTCACTTTCTTAGCAAAAAGTGACACAGTTTGTCACTTTCTTAGCAAAAAGTGACAAACTGTGTCACTTTCTTATTAAAAATTACATATAGAGATTTTGGGCTTCCAAATCAACTACATCAACTCTATCATCCCCATATTCCATTTCTCTCAATGTTTTTACAAAAATAAAATAAAAATGATACACGTCTCCAAAAAGTGACACAGTTTGTCACTTTCTTAGCAAAAAGTGACACACTGTGTCACTTTCTTAGCAAAAAGTGACATAAACCTAAAAAAGTGACAACATCTCTTAAAAAGTGACATACATTTATGAAAAAAGTGACTTAGATCTAAAAATGTGACATACCTTCAACATTTGCAAGTCATTCACTTTGCTTTCAACATTTGCCACCCGTTGTAGAATTTCTTCATTCAATCTTACTTTCTCTTCAAGTTGTTTTACTTTTTCTTCAATTTGAATATTCGATTGAACTTTGATTTCAAGCTCAGCTAGTCGATTCTGAATTTCTTCATTTGATTGCATTTTCGACTCTATATCTGTCAACCGTTTCAAAATAATGTCATGTGATTCCACTTTCGCCTCTATTTCTGCCAACCGTTTCAAAATTTCTTCATTTGATTGAAGTTTCACTTCAATCTCTGCTAAACGTTTCAATATTACTTCATTTGATTCAGAATGTCTCTGAAAATACAAAAATCAGAGAAAAAGACATAATCATAAGAAACAATAAATACAAAAGGTATAAAAAGCATAAAAAGGTAAATAAATTCTCATAAAACTCAACTACCTTTTTTTTCTTCAACTTTGAAGAACTGTCATCGCCGGCTGTAATCATCAGCGTTGACTGATGAATAACAGGATGCTCAGAGTTGTCATCATCTTTAGTGTTCTGCCCTTGAGATTTTAAATTCTCAAACAACCCATTAGTATATGACACTTCCTTCTCCGCATCAGTGATCTTAACAACATTAACTTCAATCTGCAAAAACACATATTCATATATTTAAAATAACAAACTGTAATGAAAAATGTAAAGAAAAATCACATAAATAATAAATGGAGCTTACTTTTATCAAGTCAAAAATACGTTTGTGCAATTGTAAAGATGTCAAATGCACATTAGAACTCCAGCTCAAGATCCGAGGAAGCGATGGCTTGTACTTCACACAAAATTTTTTCTCAGCTATTGCGGGAATAGACTCGTATATCCAAACTTGGAAAGCAAGAAGAAAACCATTCAGCCTATACTCCAAATTTTTTTTTGAAGAATCTAACTTCATGATCCTCTTGCTGAATGCACCCTTCAGAGACATTAACGTCAAACTATACAACTCCTTTCCCCATGGAAAAGATTCCATTTCACCCGATTCAACAAGTACAAAAATTGAATTATCAACACTTTTATGGTATGATGTGGCAAATAAGAATGATGAAATAAGATATATAAGACCAACATCCACCACGTCCTTGTCAACAGTATCAGATGGCAACTCTTTAAATACATTTTCAACACACTCTGTTGAAATGTTATCAAAAAACTTGAAATACTTGTCCTTAATCGTACTACTACGCATTCTGTACTTGATAAAATCACCATTCCCCACGCACCGAAGTCCCGACATCAGACAAAATTCTTCAATAGAAAATCTGACAACTTTGTCATCGATGTTGAACCATAATTCATTTACATTTGGTTGCTTTACCTGCCTTAATAACAACTGGTGAATCAACTGAGCCTGAATAACCGTTTCTTTTAAATCAAGATACGGTCCAAAACAGGTTTCCTTAAACATCTGCTTTTGTGTTTCTGTAAGCTTGTTGTTTAAGGTCTTGATGACTACATGGGGAGAGTAAAATGTGACTTTCCCAGGAAACCAATAGGTCTGCGGAATCAATAGCTCGCAGTCCTACAAAAAATATATAACAAAGATGGTTAGTTACTATATAAGTGACATATAAATAGAATGAACATATATTAAATAAAAGTGAGAAACATATTCAACAAGTGACATGCTCTGTCACTTTTTAAGTAAAAAGTGACATACATGTCCAAAAAGTGACAAATGTCTTCAAAAAGTGACAAACATCTTCAAATAGTGATATATGTCTAAAACTGTGACAGTAGCTCTATTTAAAAGTGACATACATCTCAAAAAACAGTGATCATACAATCTATTTGTTAGTTTGGATGTTCATACTTATTGTATTTATATATTACAAAAAATTGACATGATATGTCACTTTTTAATTAAAAAGTGACATGCTCTGTCACTTTTTAAGTAAAAAGTGACAAACATGTCCAAAAAGTGACAAATGTCTTCAAAAAGTGACAAACATCTTCAAAAACTGATATATGTCTAAAAATGTGACAGTAGCTCTATTTAAAAGTGACATACATCTCAAAAAACAGTGATCATACAATCTATTTGTTAGTTTGGATGTTCATACTTATTGTATTTATATATTACATAAAAGTGACATGATATGTCACTTTTTAATTAAAAAGTGACATGCTCTGTCACTTTTTAAGTAAAAAGTGACATACATGTCCAAAAAGTGACAAACATCTTCAAAAAGTGATATATATCTAAAACTGTAACAGTAGCTCTATTTAAAAGTGACATACATCTCAAAAAACAGTGATCATACAATCTATTTGTTAGTTTGGATGTTCATACTTATTATATTTATATATTACATAAAAGTGACATGATATGTCACTTTTTACTTAAAAAGTGACATGCTCTGTCACTTTTTAAGTAAAAAGTGACATACATGTCCAAAAAGTGACAAACATCTTCAAAAACTGATATATGTCTAAAAATGTGACAGTAGCTCTATTTAAAAGTGACATACATCTCAAAAAACAGTGATCATACAATCTATTTGTTAGTTTGGATGTTCATACTTATTGTATTTATATATTACATAAAAGTGACATGATATGTCACTTTTTACTTAAAAAGTGACATGCTCTGTCACTTTTTAAGTAAAAAGTGACATACATGTCCAAAAAGTGACAAACATCTTCAAAAAGTGATATATATCTAAAACTGTGACAGTAGCTCTATTTAAAAGTGACATACATCTCAAAAAACAGTGATCATACAATCTATTTGTTAGTTTGGATGTTCATACTTATTATATTTATATATTACATAAAAGTGACAAACATGTCCAAAAAGTGACAAACATATTCAAAAAGTGGCATACATCTCTTCAAAAAGATATATATCTAAAAATGTGAAAGTTGCTCTATTTAAAAGTGACATACATCTCAAAAAACAGTGATCATACAATCTATTTGTTAGTTTGGATGTTCATACTTATTAAATTTATATATTACATAAAAGTGACATGATATATCATTTTTTACTTAAAAAGTGACATGCTCTGTCACTTTTTAAGTAAAAAGTGACAAACGTGTCCAAAAAGTGACAAACATCTTCAAAAAGTGGCATACATCTCTTCAAAATGATATATATCTAAAAATGTGACAGTAGCTCTATTTAAAAGTGACATACATCTCAAAATACAGTGATCATACAATCTATTTGTTAGTTTGGATGTTCATACTTATTGAATTTATATATTACATAAAAGTGACATGATATGTCACTTTTTACTTAAAAAGTGACATGCTCTGTCACTTTTTAAGTAAAAAATGACAAACATCTTCAAAAAATGACAAACATCTCTTCAAAATGATATAGATCTAAAAATGTGACATTCATCTCTTTTAAAGTGACATATATCTACAACAACAGTGATCATGAAGTCTATTTATTAGTTTGCACATTCAAACTTATTGTATCTACACGTAGATCTCTTTAAAAGTAATATACATCTCAAAAACAGTAATCATACAATCTATATGTTAGTTTGGATGATCATACTTATTGTATTTATATATTACATAAAAGTGACATGCTTTGTCACTTTTTAAGTATAAAGTGACAAACATCACCAAAAATTGACAAACATCTTCAAAAAGTGTCATACATCTCTTCAAAATGATATAGATCTAAAAATGTGACATTCATCTCTTTTAAAGTCACATATATCTACAACAACAGTGATCATAAAGTCTATTTACTAGTTTCCACATTCAAACTTATTGTACCTATATAAGTAAAAAGTGACAAACATCTCCAAAAAGTAACGTAGATCTCTTTAAAAGTGACATACATCTCAAAAAACAGTGATCATACAATCTATTTCTTAGTTTGGATGTTAATATCTTATTGTATTTATATATAACATAAAAGTGACATGCTCTATCACTTTTTATGTAAAAAGTGACAACCATCTCAAAAAAATGACAAGCATCTCCAATAAGTGACATGAATCTCTTTAAAAGTGATATACATCTTAAAAAATAGTAACAAACATATCAAAACATCTCCAATAAGTGACATGGATCTCTTTATACAATCTATTTGTTAGTTTAGATGTTCAAACTTATTGCATTCACTTATTATATTAGATGAAAGTGGAATGCTCTGTAACATTTTAATTAAAAAGTGACAACATCTCCAAAAAGTGACAAACATATCAAAAAGTTGCATTCAGTTCAAAAAAACACTGATCTCATTTTGGTATATCATTGATTTGGCAATGGTTTCAACGTGTTATTGGATTCCTAAACGCACCATCATCAACCATTGATCATTGAAAACAGAAATGCAATTTCACAGAACAAATTCTTCAAAATATAAAAATTTCACACATCATAAATTGAATAATAATGAAAAACATAAGTTTGATTTCACAAAGCAATCGAAAAAATATAGAAATAAAGAATAAACGGACCATATTTTTCGTCTTTTTGGAAGATCCTTCGGCTGAAATACTCTTTCTCTTCATCCCTGAAGATTCTGCAACAATGATTTCACCTTCTCCAACCATGTTGAACAATATAGTATTAAAATATAGAAGAAACGAACAAAAACAATGGATTAACGAACGATTTTGAGGGAATTTCGTCGGAAATCGCAGAGTAAAATCGCCTGTTAGGGTTTAATTCACTGTAGTAATTAATTTTCCTTTTTTACCCTTCCTTATTCTGATATATTAAACAAGCCTATTTTTCAATTTTTTTAAAAATAACCGTATTTTTCAATTTTTTTTGTAAAATGAAGTAAGGGGCCTAATTTCCACTTATATTTTTATATTTCTTTAAATGCTCTCTCTCTCTCTCTCCTAAAAAACTTTAACATTATTTCTTCAAACTCTTTCTCACGGACCAACTTTTTTCACTTTCAATTTCATTCTTTTAAATTGTCGTTTTTGTACAAGCATGAAGAACTCATTATTTTACTCAACACGATCACTACCATTCACCCCTTCAGGAAGAAGAATATAAAGTTGCAAATTTCAATTCAAAAATCTTCATTTTCTCGAATTTTGCTTTCATTATATTTTGTTTCAACTTCATTTTGTGCTTTAATTTAATTATTTGTATCCCTACGTGCATTTCAAAGAAGGAATGACATTGAGTGGTAGTTGGTTGACACCATGATGATTGAAGGTGGTTTCGGTCTTAACGACCACCAATCGTTTAAGAAGAATTTAAGAAATTTTAATATGAATAAATTTATGCTGATTGTATTGACACTATAATTTTTATTTATTGCAATACATTTTAATTGTACTTAAGGTTATCAACTTTTTTCATTATAGCATTTATGTTCATGACATTTTTTTCGTTGAATTCTTATCTTCAAGTTTCCACTAATTAGCACATCTCATTATTAATGATGGATTCTGTCAAAATTTTTTGTTTGTTTACTTTAAAATAAAAAAAAAAAATATTTTGTTGCACTTTTAAATTTATTAATTTTTAATAAATATAATGAGAAAATAAGTCATTTTACGTCTTCTCAATAGACTTTTTAGAACAGTTATTAGAGTCAAAACGTGTTAATTAATAGAAAAATAAAGATAAAAATACGACAAAAAAATTGAAAACCTAAAGTGCTATAACAAACAAAGATTTAGGATTTTAAAGACAATTAAAATATAGCGCAATAAATAAAAATTGTGGTATGTATATAATTAATCATAAATTTAATACAGGTCTTTTATGCGAAAAGTATAAAGCTTAGACCTTTAATTCCTTTTGCTTATTTGAATAGGCCTCTTAAATGAATTCTCTGCCTTGCGTGGTCTCATGTCTAATTTGGCGAAACTCGGATTTGCTTCACAACTTAGACCAATGTCCAAAAATTTGAAATGAGACACGTTTTCATAAAAATTACGTGTCAATTTTCGATTTCTTTTTATCAATTGAACACACGATGCAACTAAAATGAAAAGGTTCAAAACCAATTTGCACGTTTTCAAAAGTTAAATGCCAACTTACT
This sequence comes from Forsythia viridissima, assembly GCA_030279155.1. Lineage (NCBI taxonomy): Eukaryota > Viridiplantae > Streptophyta > Magnoliopsida > Lamiales > Oleaceae > Forsythia > Forsythia viridissima. The sequence continues at coordinate 20,337,149 of CM059034.1, read as the reverse complement.
ACTAAGACTATATTATGGACCAATATTGCAATTTTTCCAAATTTAAAAAAAAAAAAAAATTTACACTCTTGTGATTAATAAAATTAAATAAAAGTGTACAATATTTAGTTATGGTAATTTTTTAAACAAAATGATATTAAGGGAATTTTCTATGAATTTTGGTAGATTTTATGAATTTGAACATAATTCTATGTTATAGATTTTTATGGATTCTCAAGAATTTAATGGATTTTGAAATATTAAAATCAACTCTTGTTCGATATATCTTAACTTATTATATTAATATAACATATTTTTATTTAAAATTAAACAATTTATTTAACATGCATTCTGTTCAAATGTATCTTAAAAAACATTTATTTTTTAATTTTTTTTTTTTTAGAATTTAGTGTCTAAACTACAATTTTTGTAAGATTTTTGGATTAAGATGAGGATGAGTTTCTATCTTGAAATGGTTTACGTTATAAATTCTACTTTAGACAATATTTTTACATAATAAATATAAAACTAATTATTTAATATTAATAGAGTTTGTAATATGTATCCGTGGTCTTTTTATTTTGATAATTCATTGTGCACAAATTAAATATAAATTTTTGAAAAATAAAAAATAAAACAAGTTATAGAATCAAAATTCTCTCAAATGTATGAAAATTTGAAGGGTTGGACTAAAATTCTTAAAAAGTTTGATATTTATATTTATGAGTTAGAAATTTACTAAAATTTATTAATTTTTTTTAATTATTGAAATAATTAGAAATCTGCGAGTTAAAATTAATAAAATATATTAAAATATGAGTTGACGACATTTAAAATTATATTAATTTTAAAATCTATTAAAATCGGATTTAAGGAATCCTTAATTTTTACTTGGTAAATTCTTAGCATAACTTCAAGCTAAAAGCTAACATTTGAGGTAGAACCACCTTTGAAGTGGTCAAATTTTTCTGACTAACTAACGTTTATCGTCTACTATTAAAAAGTGACTAATGTGGTAATACTACGTGAACAGTAGATATCGTAATTAGTATCTACTATAGGTACTATATCACTACTCTCTAATTTATTTAGACACTGTAGTCTTTCTTGTCAATACAGACAATAATTTCTATATAGTCAAAAATATCATCAACTTTGTTTTGAGAGACATTTTAATGAAAGAGTAGTACTGTCATCTTAAATTATTAAATCATTGTAATTAATAAAATTTTAGACGGTATAAGTTGGTCAGTCAGAAAAACTTGACCACTTGAAAGGTGGTGCTACCTCAAATGTTAGCTTGAGGTTATGCTAAGAATTTACTAAGTAAAAATGAATTCCTACAAAAAAGTGATTAATGTAGTAATGTCATGTGGACAGTGGATACTGTAATTAGTGTCGACTGTAGGTGATATATCACTACTCTTAGATTAGAAGTCCTCATAAATTTTGCCTCCTTTGTCAAGAATGTTTAAACGATTCCAAATTCGTGTAAAAAAAAAAAAAAAAAAAAGATCACTAGAAGAATTAACAAACAATTTGAAAAAGTTGCCGTTATTTAGACAACAAAGAGTTGTGCACGCATTTCACTTTCTCTATAAAAGTGACATCTATACGTAATTTCCTCTTTCAATTATCAAAATTTTTTAATTTTTTTTTTAACTTTAATTCAATTTTGATCTTGACCATCAATCTACTACTTTTGATTTTTTTTTTTTTTTTTTTTTTTAAGTGATATTGGTCAGTAATAAGTAGTCCGATCATTTTACTCGTTATGACAAAACTCGACCCTAACAGTGACAAGTTATGCTGCAAATACTATTCTAAGAAATTTGCATCAATAATTCAATATAATGGAAATCCTTTTTGTTTTATTTAAGTTAGGGGTGAATAACAAAAGTCAAGTTGTAGAATCGAATTAAAATTGTTAGTTTGGATTTTGAATTTGACTAATTAACAAGAAAAAATAATTTATTTATATTCAATTATTTCAAAATAATTAAAAAAATAATAAAAAAAGAAAAAGAAAATATCTTCTTCCTCCCCAATCTCGCCCAACTCATTCCTCCACCTAATCAGTCACCAGCCAGGGTATTTCTTCCCACTCGGTTTCGAAGAAAAAGATGCTTTTCTCTTTCTTTCTCTTTTAATTTTTTCCTTTTTAAATTATTTGAAATAGTTGAATGTAGATGTATCATTTTGTCTTTATTAAAATTGATCAAATTTAGGTCATAGACTTAATTTTTGGTTAAATAATGAATATTTGGACGAAATCCATTCAGACTCCAAATATTCTTCCGGTACACATATACTAAAGGACGTAGGTGTTAAGATAAGAATGTTTTACACTTCACTACACATTTTTTAATATTTGAAGAATAATTGTAAATGGACCATTTTTACGAATTATTGAAAAGTTAGGGATGATATGTACAAATAAAATTGAATAAGGAAAAAATTGCCACAAATTTGAAAGAATGAAAATTGTGAGTGTAATTTTTAAGGGTAGATATATCGACACTATAATTTTTTTATATGTACATCATATTTTAATTGCATTTAAGATTCTCAACTTTTGTTCATTTTATCACTTACCTTTTTTAAATTTTTTCGGCAAATTCTTATTTTCAACTTTTATTAATCATTACATCTTATCTATAATGATGGTTTATGTGAAAATATTCTGTTTGCATGTTTTGAAGTGAGAACAAAATATTTTTTGTCGCGCTTTTGTATTTATTGCTTTATTACAAAGTTTGATAGACAAATAAGTCGTTTTTACTCCATTTAATAGATTTTTTGGACGAAAATTGTTATCTGACACAAGATGTGTTTATTAATGAAAAATTGAGAATAAGAATGAGATAAAAAAAAAAAAGTTAGAAACACAAGTATTATAATAAGTAAAGTAAAGATTGAGAATGTAAAGTGTAATTAAAATGTAATACAACAAATATAAATTATTATTGAAAATATAAATATCCATTTTTTAATTTTAAAAACTTAATTATAAGTAAACTTTTTAAGTTTGGACCATGTTATATGTACACTCTCAATTACACCGTCACTTACATTATGTAATGTGTCAAAAATTAGTTGAGTGAAATCATTATTTATTTGGCCAAATAAATAAAGTGATCCAATTATTATTTGACACTCCCGTGATGTAAGTGAAGATGTACAGTGGACAACTAGCTTTTTCCTTTAACTTTCAGACCGGGAAAAAGATTGTAACGCGTGTCCAGTATGTGTTCGCATATTTTTCTGATGGTTTCTAAATGATAAGCTAAGAACCTAAAAATTTCGAAATATTGCCCAGAAAGAAGGATGACGGTGATGGTGACGATGAACAATTATCATTATCAAATACCAATTAAAAATGAACTAATATTTGGGTGCCCATTTGGAGCTCCATCTCTACAGAGAAAAAGGAGAAGTTACCTGAATGCACAAGCCAGTCCTTCCAGAACCCAAGTACCAATTTTTTGTTTTTAATTTTAATTTTATCTTTTACTGTGAATGCTTTACTTGTCCGTTTCAATTTTATCTATATATCTGTAAGTAAATGTCTCGTCTCGCTAGTTTGAGCTTAAAAATTAACTGGACTGAACAGCATGTTTTGCGAAGCTTAAAAAGTCTAGTTATAAGTAAGTTTACTTCAATGTAAATAAGCAACATTCAAAAGTTTAAACAAATAACAACATTTTACTTGGTTTTTAAGCTTAGACAGAAATGCTCGACTTGCGTTTCAAAATTAAAGTTAAATAAATAAATATGTCCATTCGCTGAAAGCTAAACTTTTAGACGAGGTTATTCAACATAGATGCTTAGTTTGCATGGCTGCCAATTAGCCATTGCGCTTTCTGACTTGATTTCAACTTTTGCATAAATCTTGTGTAGAGGATAATGGAGAATATAGCAGTGAGTGGGGAAGTTGGTGGTGCCGGTGGTGCTTACTCATATAATGCTCTGAAAAGGCTCGACCAGTTATGGTCTAGCATTTGCTCTGCATCGACATGTAAGTAAATTAGATAGTACATTTATATAAAGATCTCAGATTGCAACGAATTTGCATATAGAATGGAAACAAAAGTTAATATAGAGATTTGATTTGTAGATGTCCCAGAACCCCAACAAGTAGTTTCAAAAGTTCCCAGTTCACTTCACGATTCCAAACAGTCTGAAAAATGTGTGGATACGTTTGACATTGTAGTTTGTGGAGGTACATTGGGAATCTTCATTGCAACTGCATTGAGTGCTAAAGGTCTACGAGTTGGAATTGTAGAAAGGGCTATACTGAAAGGGGTATCATATGGTATTGTATATTGTAGGCTTTGGGAATTAGTAAGTTATGAAGATATAAATGTTTTTTAATTATAAGTATTTGTGGTCAATCTTCAGAGAGAACAAGAATGGAACATATCGAGGAAAGAACTTTTGGAGCTTGTTGAAGTTGGCATTCTAGCAGAAGATGACATCGATCATGTTACCTCTTCCAGTTTTAATCCTGTACGTTCTTGAATATACAGTGCTAAATATTTTAATTTCAGTTCTTGTGTTGCATCTTTAAATCTAACTACATTATAATTAATATAATACTCTTACATTTCTATCCCCCACGACTCATTTGAAAGATAAAATTAAAGAAGCAATTTTATGCCATTATCAGTGTGCTTTTATGTCAATTGATTTTGAATGAACTTTGCAGAACAGATGTGGATTTGAAGGGAGGGGCGAGATTTGGGTTCATGACATCCTTAATCTTGGTGTTTCGTAAGCTATTAATTATAGTTATCTATATTTGATTTATCCTCGTGATTTTCTATAATTTTATGGCATCTGTTATCATTTTTGTGAGTGGTTCAAAATCTGATTTCTCATTTCCTATGTTACTACAGTCCTGTGAAGCTTATAGAGATCATGAGAGAGCGTTTCAATTCCCTTGGTGGTATCATCTTCGAGGATTGCAGTGTATCTCGCATATGCATACACGATGATGCAGCTGTAAGAATGTCAATAATTGTTGTAAATAGTATTAATGTGAAAAAATTATCAGGCTTAGAAGAATAATATAGATTCTTAGTAATATGATGTGAGAAATGCACATCACTAGAACCCGACCGATGGTCATTATAAATGTCAACATATGTGCATCCCAAGAGGCATCATAAGATTTGATCTAATTTATGTTTCCAGTCTATGGATAGACACATGGCTTTCGATGAATGAGAAGCGGGAAATCTCAGGATAATAAGAACAGGCCAGTACACTCACTGCATATGTCCTTTAACTTGCATTGTTATTTTTACCTTATTTCTTCTACAGGAGTTACAATTAGCAGACGGAAAGATTTTATCATCGCGTCTCGTCATTGATGCAATGGGGAACTTTTCCCCCGTGGTAAAACAGGTTGAACTTTCTATAATAGCATTTAATCTACTCCAGGCTTAGTATTAATCTTTGAAACCTTGTTAATATTACTTTTAATTTCAGTTTTTTAGTTATTCATTGAAGTTTTAAGTTCTCCCGTTTTTTTTCCTTTATAATAGTTTGTTTGCTAATAGTTGGTATTGAATGCATTCTTCGAACTGCTTCTAATGCATTCAGATTCTACCAGATTAGACGTGGAAGGAGACCAGATGGGGTTTGCCTAGTTGTTGGTTCTTGTTGTCGTGGTTTCAAGGACAATTCTACAAGTGATGTCATATTTAGTAGTGCTTCTGTGAAGAGTGTTGGAATGTCAAAAGTACAATATTTCTGGGAGGTAATACGAATGTCAAGCTTTCTTGATAATGCACACGTCTTGCTAGCATGTTCTTGTTTCAATGAGATTAATCATTTTAAAAAAAGCTGCTTAATCTAATGTTGGGCAGGCATTTCCTGCTGGCTCCGGTCCTCTGGATCGAACTACATATATGTTCACCTATGTTGATCCTCAACCGGGGTGTCCGAAATTGGAGGAGTTACTAGAAGATTATTGGGACTTGATGCCAAACTATCAGGTTGTAATCCTCAATCAGGGTCCTCAAACCTCTTGTATCATGATAAGTTCCTAAAAGGGGTGACATTTATGAAAGTCTGGTACGAACATGAACATTGAGTCGTATATGTCATTTTTCACAGGGCACGTCTCTTGACAATCTGGACGTCTTGAGAGTTATATATGGCATTTTTCCTACATACCGTGACAGGTAAAGGTGTAAAATACACGAACTACACTAAGATATTTGTTGCCAGTATGATATAATTGGCATCTCAAACATCCCAATCATACCGTATTGATAATGCCTCGAGTAACTCCGTATCATTCCTCTTTTATAATATTTTATCAAAAAAAAAAAGAAAAACTACGAGTACATAACTATTGCATTTCATTTAATAAAGCTAGAAGTCTTTTGTGAATAATTCTTGAGCAGTTAGCTTATTTATTCTGACTTACCCTTTGTTGTTTTTAACTGATTTCAGTCCATTGCCAGCGACATTTGATCGTGTTCTACAGGTATTTTTACTTCACATCCTTGCAAAAAGCCACGGCATATGATTGTTCATTTGTCTATTGAGTGCTGACTGAGTGCGATGCCTACAGTTTGGGGATGCTAGTGGCATACAATCACCTGTTTCTTTTGGTGGTTTTGGGAGCTTGACCAGGCATCTTGGCAGATTAACAACGGGTATACAATTATTTTGTTGTTTTTTGCATCTCTTCATTATCTTGTTGGTACGTAATACTAATTTATCAAGGGGGAAAACAGCATTTATTCTTTAGTGCTTTGTATTGCATTTGATGAAAGTGTTGTAATGCAAAGCACGGAAGAAAACATACCAACAACTGGGGAGAAGAATAAATTCTTCGTAATAATTTGCAATCCCATGAAGTAGAAGCACATGTTAAGATGTAAAATATACACAACAGGTCGTATTAAACACACCAATTTATCAAACATGCATGTTATAATTACCAACAAGTATATGCTTTACATCTTAGCACGTGTTTTTGTTTCATGGGATTGCAAGTTATTACATCAGTACCACTCAATGTTTTCTTGGATCCATTTTTATTGATCAACTTCAATTTTATTGACGGACACGGAGCGCAAACAAAATGGTGTGCTCAAAGCAAAGTTTTCAGCATAATGAAGCCTCAAAGAATAGAATTTTCCAGACCTATCCATACCTATATCATGTGCAAATAGCCACAAGAAACTTATAAATGCCCAAAAGAAGAATTACTCCATTCTAATATCACCAGAAGGGAATATTTTATATTTGTGCGGTAGAAGTTATTTTCAAACTAAATATCTTTCTTATTTCCGACTCTAGCCTAACTCTTACGTGCTTAGAAAGTGAATTGCATATTCTTTCTTTCAGCAGATTAACATGTTCTCTCGATTTATAATGATGCTGGCATAATTCGTCCCTGTATGTTCAGAAACCCCATGTAATTTTCATATCTCGATGTGTCCAGAAACTTGAATGTGGCTTTCTAAATAAAATTTAAATGTATATGGTAACTAGACCAAGAAGGTCTGCTGATATATGAATTTTTCCTTTTTCTGATATACAAGGCATATATGAAGCAGTTGACAGCAATTTTCTGGATGCCGAGAGTTTATCCCTGTTGAATCCATACATGGTGAGTTTCCTTCCTTTGGAAAATACCACAAGCGTGTGCTACTATTATATTGATTAAATACGATATGCAGCCTAACTTAAGTGCATCCTGGCTGTTTCAAAGAGCCATGTCAGCAAAAAAACAGTCCAATGTTTCACCTGATTTCATCAACGAGCTTCTGTACGCAAATTTTGAGAGCATGCAGGTATTCTTGTTGTCTGAAAGCTAGGTTCACATAGAATTTCCATCTCCGTCAGAGTTTTTTATCCTTCCTGTGTTCTCATATTTGTTGAAATATACCAGAAATTAGGGGATCCAGTGCTGAGACCATTTCTTCAGGTTAATCGGTCTTTCCTTCCATTATTTATTTCATCTTCTGAATAAGTGAAGAAACTAATCTTTGAATTGCACGTCTCTGTTTGGATACAGGATGTTATACAATTCGGACCTCTTGTGAAGACACTGGGACTCGTAATGCTAAATAGGCCTCAGATTATACCGTCAATATTCAAGCAGGTATTATTAAATAATTAGTTGCTTTTTAACCGTGACACGAATTTCTTTGTCATTTTGACAGTGGATGGTTTGTTTCCTGAACGTTGGTAATAAACCAGGAGAAATCTTGTGGTGTCTTTGCATATGTTATATGTTTTCTACCTCTTTACTTCTTATTATATAAGTTTTCTTTGGAATCTAAATTTTGTGTAACGTGCAGAGTCCGTCGGGTGGGGAAATAAGTGAAAGTTTTTGTTAAAGACATCAAAAATGCATTCTGAGCAGTACCCGACTGGGAACTGGCCACTGACGACATGATGGTATAATAAACCTACAGATTTTAAAAGAATTAACCCAGTCGTTTCTCAGATCTTAACATGGATTGCCTTTAATAGACAATGACTCTTTACAAAGTTGGGAGGTTTATGAGCTTAGTGATTGATTCAGGGCATGTTTGGTACTTAGTAATGGACAAGATTACCCAATATAATAAACAAGAAAGTAAACTCTCTTTCTTAATACTGTTCATTATCTATGTCATATGGTAGTCACTGCTAGATGTTCAATAGTATTTTAATATTGCTAAGAGGACTTATACCTTTTGGTTTTGCCATGGAGGTTGGTATTCTAGTACCAAACAGGGAATGTTTGATACTTAGTAATAGACCAGATTACCCAATATAATAAACAAGAAATTAAACTCTCTGTTTATTATCTATGTCATCTGATGGTCAATGTTAGATGTTTAATAGTATTTTAATATTGTTAAGAGGACTTGTACCTTTTGGTTTTGCCATAGAGGTTGGTATTCCCGTGCTGTTCGACTGGTCGGGACATTTTTCATGTTCAATAATATTTTAATATTGTTAAAATATAATAAACAAGAAATTAAACTCTCTTTCTTAATATTGTTCATTATCCATGTTTGGTACTTAATAATGGACAAGATTACCCAATATAATAAACAAGAAATTAAACTCTCTGTTTATTATCTATGTCATCTGGTAGTCAATGCTAGATGTTCAATAATATTTTAATATTGTTAAGAGGACTTATACCTTTTGGTTTTGCCATGGAGGTTGGTATTCCCGTACCAAACAGGGAATGTTTGGTACTTAGTAATAGACAAGATTACCCAATATAATAAACAAGAAATTAAACTCTCTGTTTATTATCTATGTGATCTGGTAGTCACTGCTAGATGTTCAATAGTATTTTAATATTGTTAAAAGGACTTATACCTTTTGGTTTTGCCACGGAGGTTGGTATTCCCGTGCTTCTCGACTGGTCGGGACATTTTTTCATGTTGGGATATTATACATTCCTTTCCACATTCTTCGACCCAGCAATAAGGTAATAAAATTTCAACTCTCATGTTTAATCTTTCCTTTCTATGAACGACGAAGAGCGTGCAACTTTCAACAATTTACTCCGTGAGGATTTTATTGTATTAAGTTTTTTGTGATCTATTTCAAGACTTACTACACATTGTTATAGGCCATTGTTAAACACATTTCCAGCCAAACTGAAATACGAATGGAAGCGTCGGCTTGATGCCTGGAAATATGGAGCTGGTTTAGACTACAAATTGAGCCATTCTGGAAAAGATAATAGAGAAGAATAATTCTGAAGAGAAACAGGGGATGCATTCGTGAGATTACTGTATGCTTTAAGCAGGTTTGCTGTAATTCTTATAAAAAAGTTGTCTGAAAAGTGTTCTGATGATTTGGACAGAACATGTCACTCATTCTTTGTATTATTTAGCAGTTACAACTGAATTGCTGCAATAGAAAGAGACTATTGTATGAACAAATTGTTGTTGTAACAACCAAAAGAAAAAGTGGTTGTTTTTCTCATAATGTATTTCCCTGTGAATGCATCTTAATATGAAAACTTGGATCAAAATTTTCCAATTTTTTTCCAACTTTTTTTCATCGCCCTTTTGCTTAGATCATGAGAAAAACAAGACCTGAATACATATATATCCAAGGAACATTAATGGGACGTTAACAAAAAGTAGGAGACTACATTGGATAAACCTCATTCCTTAAAACCGACTTGTAAAGGCAGGTGTTCAATGTGGCAGGCTTTTTACAAATCACGTATAATTCAGAAGTTTATTGTTACAATATATTTCCCCGTCAAAATTTAGGTCCACAACGGTTTATTTTTCAAGTTAAGTGATTTTCATGGAATAAATCTTTTAAGGGGAGCTGTTCTAATAGAAGGAACCATCTACAGGTCATGCCGTCTACAACGAGGGTCTCTTAAGAATGGGTTTATACTCTAATATCATTGTCACAACGTTGATTAGATTTCACCCTTAAAACTACCTCCCTCAAAACCAACTTGTAAGGGGAGGATTCTTAAATGTGCTTATAAGCCCATAAAGTAGACCTTCTACAAGCCATCACAATCGACGTCCATGACACTTTATTTTTCCATCTACATGACTCCATAGAACCAGTTTTCTATTGAAAGAAGTAGCCTCTTCAGGTCACCTAGGTCTTCCAAAAAGAGTTACTTGCTCTGATACCATTGTTACAAGCATGTTAAGTAGAATTCATCCTCAAAAATGGCTTGTAAGGAAAAGGTGTCCAATGTTGTTATAAATCCGCAAGGTAGACCTCCCACGAGAGATGTGATATTCAGAAGTAATTGTGTCACCTAATAGGCTAATAAGCAAAGTGCAAGAGTGTGCTATCTTCTCTTAAGCTTTAGACTTTGAGAGATTGATTTTCATTGCATAATTCACTTTACATATACCAAGACAGCTCAATATATATATAAAGAGAAGAATATTGAAGACAATGAGAAATTGATCAGGTGGAAATCTTCCAAAATCAAAACAAATTCCAAATAAAAAAGTACCAAAATTGAGGAGCAATGAACAAAGAACAGAAGTAGAGATGACTAATTCTCCCTTCTGGTAAAAAGTGCAGGAAGAAGTTCCATTGTACTCAAATGCATTCAACACATGCTTCTGCAGCTCTACGAGGTTTATTTTTTCGCCTATTCCCATTAGGACGAATGCCTTTCAACTTATTTGACTCATCAATGCATAATCTGATTCCATTTACATTTTCCTCTTTCACGGGATCAGCTTTCTCTTTCACTTCAGCATTCCCTTTACTTCTTTTCCCATTCTGTGTTGCAGTCAATCTTTTCACTTTTTCGTCAAATACACCAATTATATTGTTCTCACTATCACCGTCTTCTATATTTCGAGCTTCTTCTTCATCTATCTTGTTTTTAGGTGATTTCTGCGGCCTTCCCCTTCTTTTTTGTACGGGAAATTTATCTTCGTCACCACTTCCAGTATCGTCTTGATCAGTAGCAGACAGTTTCCTTCCCTTCCCTCTACCTCTACCCATTATCTTAAACAGCAAAGAATATCACACAAATAATGGATGTTTCTGCCAAACAAAAAAGCCAGAAATTAAGTGAAGCATGCGTGGATAGGAAAAAAAGTAAAAAAAGAAAACATTAAAATTATTATGAAAATACAAGCACAATTGTTGAATCATAGTAACTTCATACACAAACAAGTAATTCTCTTCCACCTTTTGAAAAAACCAGAACACATAAATTAATTGGCACACCAGGGGTTATAAATTCTTAGTCGCACCCCCTGAACGTTAGTTGTAAAGCCAATCTTCCTAATCCAGGCAGATAACTAGCGGATTCGTAAGTTAAGGAACTAAACATTTTCTAATCTTTTTTATTTGGATTATGCCAAGCGTGCAGCCTCAACTACTGTACTGCGAATAAAAAAAATGATATATACAATCACAAAATTACATATGAAACTTCAGAGTGCATGTATAATTGAATAGGCCAACATAATAGGCCAATAATCATTTCTTTTTTCCTCTTGTGTATGCACTATTTAGTAACTTTCAATCTTCCAATGAACCAGCAATCAACCAAACGGAATGATGAAAAATAATTCATATATACCATACTCCAAATTTATTAACAAGGCTTAGTTTTTGCAAGCTATAACCATGTAAAAACAGTTTTTAAAAAAATTGGATCCACTGGGTAATGAAATTACAAATTACCACATAATTCAAGATATTTCGTCTGTCACTCTTGATAATTAATTAAGAATGCAAAATCCACAAAAGAAACAGAGCGAGAATAAAAAAAAGTTACTAATAAATGGCACTCACCAACAGAGTAAAAAAAAAAAAGTACTGAATCTGTCAAAAGCACCCGGCCCAGATGAATTTTCGATCAAGAAACTGATTTAATAAGCCGAAAATAGCTAAAAAAAAACTGATCTTGCAACGGACATTGAAAAAACCAAATCAAGAAATTTGATTACTTGAACATAGAGATTCGAAAAGATTAAGGATTGGCCATATGAAACAGAAGGCATAGATATATACAGAGCGATTAGAGCATACAAAGAGCAGGAACCAAAAAAAAAAGAGGTGAGAAGATTGAATAGATGTATGTTAATTGGTTTTGCAGATTCTGTAGAGTGTAATGACAAAGCCCAGTGTGGATAACCACCTATTTTACCCAATCCATGTTTGGCTAAGCTAAAAGTTAACTTATAAGTAAAAAAAAATAGTAAATCCTAAATATTTTTTTCATTAATAAAAATTAATATAATTAATTTACTTGCATAATATTATTAAAAATAATGAGCATAAATTATATTAATATAAAAACGAAAAATATATCAATAACTAAACAGTTATAGCCATATCAAGAATATTGATAAAATCACATTATATATTATTAAATCAAGTTTTTATTGTAATTGGTTGAACGACCGATTTATTAAACTTGAAATTATTTTATTTACACGATTTTTTTATACAACTCAATCAAATTTTGATTTGGGTCGATCTGATTTTTATAACATTTATTTTAATTGAACGATATGAGTCCACACGTTTAGAGAAGTAAAAAGGATGGGGACAAAGATGATAAATTAAAGAAATTATTACTCCCTTTTTTTAACTATGGTAAGCTATGGCTTCAGTACAAAACTCTTCCTGTAATTAATAGTAACAACTAACAAGATATTATTAATTATTTTGCTTAATAAAAAAAATTAGAGCACTAATTATTATACTATTATAGTAGCTTAATCTGCTTACTTTTGTTGAAGCAATTCGTCTGAAAACTTCATTATACGCACATATGATAAAATGAAGTGGTTTCATTACGTGTAGATTGACAATATCTAAACGTGGTTAAGCGAGAACCTAAAAGAGCTAAACTCATGACAAAATACTCTCGAAAGATGGCAACATATGATTGTCAGTGGTGCAATGACGACGCCGGGCTGCAGTCGTGGAAATACAGCATCTCGGCGTCTCCCATTGCACCACAGAAAACCATGTTGCTGAATGCATGATGTTCCTCTCAAAACTTATACCTAAAAATGAAGGGCTGCCACACTTTAAATAGAGCTGTGTAATGTGTAGATGTCTATTCCTTAAGTGATACGATAAGATTTGTTTTAGAAATATAAGGCCATTGTCATCAGCTTTAAAGGAATCTGAATACTTTTTTGCAAACTTTCTGGAAAATGTGATTCGTTTTGCATGTGTTTTTGTGTTGTTTGCTTGTCATTGTCAACTTTTCCCACTTTTAGTAAACCACAATTTTATTAAAGGCCTGATTCAAACTATTATTGTGAGTATAGTTTTTGATAGTCAGTTTTTGTTAAAATATTGTTGACTATTTAGTTGTGAATTCAAAATATGTTGTGAATATTAAATTGAGTGTTTGACTGTATAACTATAAAAGTATTTTTGTATCAATTTTATATTTATTTGACTAAATAAATAAATTATTATATATCTCATATTATTTATATTTTCTTTTATAAATAATATTTTTTCATACCCTATAATAACTATTAAAATTAATATATTAATTAAATTATAATAACACAATTACTTTAGTATATATTGTGTTACTTAAAATTAATTTATTATATTATGTTACTTAAAATTAATTTATCTAAATAAAATCATATTATTTGTAATTTGTATTATATTATTTAATATGCCAATATATATTTTTTACTTTATATTTACATGAAGTGACAATTTGATATAATTAATTAATGTGACAAATAAATTAATATCTTTTTTATGTATTAATGGTTTTTATTATTTTAAGTTTTATTAAATGTCAATTGCGACTTCTCGTAAAAGCTCAATTAGATCATTTTTCAACGCAACAATGTGGATTGTTGTACATGTGGCAAATAAAATAGAGGTGGTGAGAAGAATATCTCCAATGGAGTTGTGGATTAAAAAAATTGTGACCCACATGTACAAGAAAGAGTGGTAGATCCGTAGATAAATTACAAAAAATTAAATAAAGGATGATTAACACATATTTCGATAATAAATTTTTATAAAAAATTAAATAAAAGAGGTTTAGCACACATTTCAATAGACATTAATTATAAAAAAAATAAATGGAGGTTGTCGTGGACGATTTGCTAGACATCCTCTATTGTTTTTTTTTTTTTTTTTTGTCATGTAAGCAATTTGAGTTTCTTTAAAACAGCTTTTTAAATATGTTTTCTAATTAAAAAGTGCTTATTAACTTTAGTCAAACAACCATAAATATAACTAAAAGTATTTTTATTCTTTGAGAGCATTTACAATAGCTTATCTATATTTATATAGCATCTTTAGTATTTTAAAGAGAATATATAAATTTAAAGAGCAACTTTTTTAAAACATTTCAACAGCCTCTTTATCCACGTTTTTCATTTTACTTCTTCCAAGAAACATTTAATATCTTTCTTTCTCTTTTTTTTTTTTTTCATATGCTTCATTCCGAATTTATATATATTATTTAATTAAAGCCAATATATCAAGTATTGAAAGTTGAAATTGTTTCAATGCATTTAATAATAGAGAGTGAGTTTGAAGAGTCAAACCTACTCTCTAAATTAAAATATTAAATTGGAGAGTCTATTGGAGCATAATTTTAAGAATTGACTCTTTAAATTAAAGAGCGTCTTATGTTTAAAGAGCTTATTGAAGATGCTCTAAGAAGTACTTTTGAACTTTAAAAAAAAAACCCTCCCAAACACACCTATTAAAATAGGGTAAATTATACGCACAGCCCCCATTCTTTCAACTTTATAATAAGGGTAAATAGCATTGAGGGTCCTGAACCTTTGAACCTTATAATGATAAAGTCTCGAACCTTCAATGTCTAGCACTTTGGGTCCTTAACCTTTAAAAAATGCGCGAGCAAGGTCTTTCTGTTAAAAAATTTATTTGTTTGATCGTTAAATGGTCAAATTTTTCTTAAAATGACAAGATCACCCTTTTCAAATTAAAACAAAAAAAAAATCCACTAAAAATCATCATTTCTTGCCTTGTTCCTCACTATCACTACTAGTATTAGCAAAGACTCCATCTTTCTCATCCGGGCACCTCACCACGACCACAGGGCATACGCAATGATGCACACAGTAATCATTGACGCTCCCAAGCCAGTAGTGGGTGTGTCGGAAAGGAAACATGTTGAACTTTGAAAGAAGGGATGAAGAACAAAACAATAATATAAATAAAAAAAGAGAATGGTTTGAACACGATTTTGAATCGCTGTCCTCAAACGATATTTGCCGCCACCAGGATAAGTGCTTGAAGGCTTAGAATGCAAATAATTTGTAGGAGTAATCAAACATTAAATTCAAGTTTAAAATCAAGCAAAATGAACTTGAATGAAACTTGAAGAATAATTGAAAAAATATGAGAATGAACTTTGATTTGGGTGTATATATCTTTCTTTGATGTTAATCTTGTACTTTTCAATATGAAAACCATCTATATATATAGATAATCATGTCTAATTTACGAAAAGGTGCCAAAACATAACCAAAAGGTGCTAAAAAAAGGTTCAAACGCTGCCAGAAATTCAAAATCCAACGAACAAAAAAATTTGTTATGGGCGTTCACCCAGGCCATGAAAATGGCCTCTGTCGCCACATGAACAGGCTGGGCGAATGCCTAGCTTTAAATTTTCAACAATAATTTTGGTTTTTTTCTTTTGATTTCTGGGTTTTGTTTTCACCTAATTGATATCCAAATCATTTCTTATTATATAATTTGAACAATATTACAACAATTTCCTACTTGTTCAATTATATAATAAGCACAAACTCAAGTTTAACGATGCTTATGCATAAAGTATGGATATCTTTCGATTTGAATCCAACCTTAGTGTAAATCTCACAAAGTACCATCGTAATCTCAGGTAACGTGAAAGCTTTGAACCTATTATTCCTCGTGATAATACCGGTGAAATCACACACACAAGCATCATGTGTTTCAAGTTCTACACTGTCTCTATTGAGGCAGCACCACTTCGAAGTTCGTATAGGTAAAGTTCTTGCAGTATCTTTGTCACTTTTAGAGATACTTGATCCAACGATCTGAACTTTATTAAGAGTTATAAAAACTCATCCCTCTTTTTCCGTGACAACCAGCACTTATAACCTAGGATAGGGTTTAAAAAAAAAAAAAGTGCTGAAACTATCCACTTATCAAATTACTTGTTGTTACCCTTTGAACCCGAGATATACTTGTTAGTATAATCAGGTAGGGTTTCCATCATTTGGTAAATTTAATTACGGAGTTTCAACCCCATCCAACTATTTGTTGCGCGTACTAACTCCCTTGTGAGATGTTTAGTAAGCGGATCTGCCAAATTCTTATTTGACTTTACATAAGTGAGTAAAATTATTCCATCTTTAATTAATTTCTTCACATAGTCATGTCTAAGACTCATGTGTCTAGACTTACCATTGTACACTTCATTATACGCTCTAGCTAAATTGGCTTGACTATCACACAAGATAGATATAGAAGAATTATTCTTCTCTCCTAATAGGATTTCATACATTAAATCCTTAAGCCATTCAACCTCTTTTTCGATTTCAGCCAATTCTACGAATTCAGATTCCATAGTTGAGTGTGTAATGCACGTTTGTTTCTTGGATTTTCAAGAAATTGCACCTCCTCCAAAGGTGAATACCCAACCTGAGGTGGATTTATTTTCACATGCATTAGAGATCCAACTAACATTGGTAAATCCTTCTAGGATTGCCAGAAATTTAGAATAGTGGAGACCTAGATCCTTGGTTTTCTTCAAATAATCAAGAACCCTTCCAATGTTCTTCACTTGGATTGCTAGTAAACCTACTAAGTTTACTAATTGCAATTGCTATATCGGGTCTTGTGCATTGCACCGCATACATTAGACTTCCAATAACACTTGCATACTCAAATTGTACTATTACTCTTCCATCATTCATTACAAGTCTCACACTTGAATCAAAAAGGGTATTTACCTCTTTGATGTTCAAGTGATTGTACTTCTTGATCATATTCTCAACATAATGTGATTGGTTCAACATATAACCCCCCACTAGTCTTGGTAACATTGATACCTAATATGGTATCCACTTGGCCAAGATCTTTCATATTGAATATGGAAGATAGAAACATCTTTGTTTCTTTTATACCTTACATTTGATTACTTACAATTAACATATCATCCACGTATAAACAAATAAGCACAACATTATTATCATATACTTTTGAATATAAACATTTATCAACAATATTATATTTAAATCCAAATGATATTATTACTAAGTTAAATTTTTCATGCCATTTCTTTGGTACTTGTTTTAAACTATATAAAATTTTTATTAATTTGCATAATTTATGTTCATTTCTAGCTAGAACAAAACCTTTCGGTTGTTCCATATAAACCTCTTCATCAAGATCCCTATTTAAGAATGTCGTCTTAACATCCATTTGATGTATATGCAAATCATAAATAGAAGCTAAAGCAAATAAAATCCTAATCGATGTTATTCTAGCAATTGGTGTATACGTATCAAAGTAATCTATTCATTCTCTTTGTCGATACCCTTTGGCCACTAACCTAGCTTTAAAGGTATTAAGAGTACCGTTTACATTATACTTTATCCTAAATACTCATTTACAGCCCATGGTTTTTGAGCCGGGTGGTAAATCGACTAATTTCCAAGTATTGTTTGACATAATTGAATTCATTTTATCATTTATAGCATCTTTCCAAAAGATACCATCTCTTGATGACATTGCTTCTCGATAAGTTTTAGGATCGATTTCCACTTGAAGAACACATAGAATAGTTCTTGTGACACTCTTCTCATTTTCTTCAACCAAATAGAAGAAAATAAGTTGAGAATCAATTTCATCCGATCCTAGTACTTTATCATTTCGAGCTCTTTTACTTCTACGAAGTTCATTTGTATCAACATCCTTAGAAGGTGTTTCTACTTGTGATCTTGTAGAATTATGAGTCTCCACTTGAGATTCCATTAATGAATTATTATCCGAAGATAATAAATTTTCAAAGAACTCTATGTCACAGGATTCAATTATAATATTGGTTTCCAAATTTAAAAGACTATATGCTTTGCTGTTTTGAGCATATCCTACAATAGCACATTTGATTCCTCTAGGATCCAATTTAGTTCTCTTAGGACCTGTGTTATTGCAATAAGCAAGACACCCCCACACTTTGAAATAACTAATGTTTGGTTTTCTTCCTTTCCACAATTTGTAGGGAGAAAACTTAAATCTTTTAGAAGAAATTTTATTAACTATATGACATAAAGCTTCACCCCATAAATTAAATGGCAACTTAAAATTTAATAACATAGCATTTATCATCTCAACTAATGTCATATTCTTTCTCTTAGTCAAACTATTTTGTTCGGGTGTTCTATGAACACTACATTGATGTATTATGCTATGTTCTTCACAAAAAAGATTAAATTCATTAGAGAAGTATTCACCTCCTTAATCACTTCTAAGAATTTTAATATTTCTATTTAATTGGTTTTCTACTTCGGTTTTGTATATGTTAAACATACCAAAGGCTTCATCCTTATGCTTCATTAAATAGATATAACAAAACCTAGAATGATCGTCTATGAATATTATGAAGTATTTATTACCTCATCTAGTTAACATTCAATTTAATTCACATATATCGAATGAATTAAGTCTAATAAGTTAGAGGTTATTTCAACACTATGAAATGGTTTCTTAATTATTTTAGACTTAACACATAATGCACATTTATTATATTCTATGTTTTCACATGAAATCATTTCATTTTTAATAATTCTTTTTATAGTAGAATAACTAATATGTCTTAGTCTTTCATGCCATAAAATAATAGACTCAACAACATAATTCAAATTTGTAGTTTTATTGATATCATTTTCAACAATACAAAGTTTAACCATTCCATCACTAGAATATTATTTTTCGACAAATACACCATTACGGGAAAGTACAAGTTTGCCCGACTCATATACGGACTTAATTCTCGATTTTCCCAACAAATCCCCACTTACAAGATTTCTATTTATATCCGGTATATATAAAACATTTACTAATTTAATCTTCTTGCCGGATGTGAAAAATAAGTCCACACTTCCTTTGCCAACAACCTTCAATTGAACTTCATTTTCCATTTGAATGTGTTCATTGTCCACTTCTTGATAGATTTTGAAAAGTGGCCTATCATAACAAACATGTATGGTAGCACAAGTACCATACCACCATCCTTGAACCTTTTCTTTGACGGTATTGACAATGCTCACAGTAGCAACAATATTATTCGTGTCAATGGAGTTCACTTTTCCTATTTGTTTTGGTTGTTTGCTCTGCACTCACAGGCATAATGTCCAGGTTTTCCACACACATAACAAGAAACCTTAAATTTTTTCTTGTTCTTGTTGTCTTGTTGGAGTTTGAGAATTTTCTCTTCATGGAATCCTTGTTGGATTTGTCGACTTGATCCACGGCATGGGCTTTGGAAGTCCTCTCATGAGAATGTTCATTCTCATCTCGCGCACTTGATTCTTCCTCAATTTGAAGATGCTTTTGAATTCCTTCCAACGAGTAATATTCGGGACTATGAACAATTTTCTTCATATAGCCTTTCCATGATGATGGTAACTTAGCGAAAATTGCACCAACTTGGAAAGTCTCAGGAATTTCAATCTTCACGGACTTCATTTTGTTGACAATGACTTGCAATTCATGTACTTGTTCTAACAAAGGTATGTTATCCAAAAATTTGAAATCAAAGTATTTGGAAATCAGAAACTTTTTGGTACCTTCCTCATCGACTTTGTATTTATTCTCCAATGTGTTCCATATCTCCCTTGCCGAAGTGGTGTTGGTATAGAGATCATAAAGCTGATCAGATAGAACACTATCTTCAAGATGTGTCCTTTGCAAATAAACTCATATTCTTGTCTCTTCTTTCTTTCTGTCTTTATCGCATCAGAATTATTTGGGGTTGGTTCCGGCAATGGTGCCAAATTCGGATTCAAGATGTAAAAGATCTTCAAGGTGGTGAGAATGAATTTCAATTTATCCTTCCATCTTGTAAAATTTGATCCGTTGAACCTATCAAGTCTCACAAGCTCTTGATTATCTTAATAGTAGCCATCGTAGTCTCGTTCTCCATCAAAAAATATCGTTTGAGAATTGTTGAACTTTGAAAGAAAGGATGAAGAACAAAACAATAATATAAATAAAAAAAGGGAATGGTTTGAACACGATTTTGAATCGCTGTCCTCAAACAATATTTTTCGCCACCGGAATAAGTGCTTGAAGGCTTTGAATGCAAACAGTTTGTAGGAGTAATCAAATATTTAATTCAAGTTCAAAATCAAGCAAAATGAACTTGAAGAACAATTGAAAAAATATGAGAATGAACATTGATTTGGATGTATATATCTTTCTTTGATGTTAATCTTGTACCTTTCAACATGAAAACCATCTATATATATAGATAATCATGTCTAATTTACGAAAAGGTGCCAAAATCAAATCAAAAGGTGCCAAAAAAGGTTCAAACACTTCCAGAAATTCAAAACCCAACGGACAGAAAAATTTGTGCCATGAAAATGGCCTATGTCGCCACATGAACAGGATGGGCGTTTGCCCATCTTTAAATTTTCAACAATAATTTTGGTTTTTCTCTTTTGATTTCCGGGTTTTGTTTTCACTTAATTGATATCTAAATCACTTCTTATTATATAATTTGAACAATATTACAACAAAATGTAGATAAGCTGGTTGATGGATGGTCGCAACCGATGCGCGGTTGGTTTCTGCCGGCGGTTTCTTGGATGATGCCATGCAGTGAAATTAAATTGTATATATTATTTATCTAATTTTGCAAGAATTTGGTGGATTGTGAGGATTTGAAGAGTATAATTTGCTTTAAGTGAGGAATAGAAGATTTGCAAAGAAAAAAAGAAAATGAATTCTCTCTTTCTGTCACACAAATCAAAGTTGCACAAACTCAGGCGCCACCCATCTCTTCTTTTCTCTGCCTCTTCAGGCGGCTCCTTGATCCAGCTTCTTCTTGTTCAATTTTCAACTTTCTACCATCAAGATCTAGATTTTCAAATCCCTATCCGTGTTATCTTTGTTTACATTGCAGCATTTCTGCTGTATTTTTTAATTTTTTTTAAGGTTTGCATATTAGAATTTCAAAATTTCTACAAAAGTGCTCGCCAAAAGTCAATTTCTTGGGTTTTCCGCCTATAGCCTTGTACGCTTCTTCCTGATTTCCACTCTTCTCCAGCACACAATCTCGTGTTGCCTTTGTCTGTAGATGGGTAAGAAGAAGATTTTCAAGTTGCATGCTCTTGCACCAGCTACGAAGGCAGTTGAATCTCTTCCCAAGTTTGCCAGTGCCTCTATTGTTGGCACCGATAATGGGTTTGCTCCCTCTTCTCTTGCTCTCAGAGATGGCAATAGAGCGGGTCCGGGGCGGGTTGGGCCCCACAAAATTTTCACCTCGCTCCGCATCCCAAGAATTCACGAGGCGTGGGCGAGGTGGGACAATCCTTTGATCCGCCAACCGTCCTATGAAATTTTGTTTGTTTTTTTGTAAAACTGAAAAAAATAATTAAATTAATAATAATAATTTTTTTAAAAATATTTGTAGCAAACAAAATGAAAAAAATACAAGAT